>OY540815.1:0-1200000 GCA_961205875.1 Sialis fuliginosa
CCTAACCTAACCTAACCTAACCTAACCTAACCTAACCTAACCTAACCTAACCTAACCTAACCTAACCTAACCTAACCTAACCTAACCTAACCTAACCTAACCTAACCTAACCTAACCTAACCTAACCTAACCTAACCTAACCTAACCTAACCTAACCTAACCTAACCTAACCTAACCTAACCTAACCTAACCTAACCTAACCTAACCTAACCTAACCTAACCTAACCTAACCTAACCTAACCTAACCTAACCTAACCTAACCTAACCTAACCTAACCTAACCTAACCTAACCTAACCTAACCTAACCTAACCTAACCTAACCTAACCTAACCTAACCTAACCTAACCTAACCTAACCTAACCTAACCTAACCTAACCTAACCTAACCTAACCTAACCTAACCTAACCTAACCTAACCTAACCTAACCTAACCTAACCTAACCTAACCTAACCTAACCTAACCTAACCTAACCTAACCTAACCTAACCTAACCTAACCTAACCTAACCTAACCTAACCTAACCTAACCTAACCTAACCTAACCTAACCTAACCTAACCTAACCTAACCTAACCTAACCTAACCTAACCTAACCTAACCTAACCTAACCTAACCTAACCTAACCTAACCTAACCTAACCTAACCTAACCTAACCTAACCTAACCTAACCTAACCTAACCTAACCTAACCTAACCTAACCTAACCTAACCTAACCTAACCTAACCTAACCTAACCTAACCTAACCTAACCTAACCTAACCTAACCTAACCTAACCTAACCTAACCTAACCTAACCTAACCTAACCTAACCTAACCTAACCTAACCTAACCTAACCTAACCTAACCTAACCTAACCTAACCTAACCTAACCTAACCTAACCTAACCTAACCTAACCTAACCTAACCTAACCTAACCTAACCTAACCTAACCTAACCTAACCTAACCTAACCTAACCTAACCTAACCTTTTTTTTTTTTTTTTTTTTTTTTTTTTTTATCGAAGGTGGAAATGCATGTTACGCACATCCCTATTGGATAGTGTGGGACTCGTAGACCCTACCCACTAAAACCACCTCCGCCACCTGTCTCGTGTATTCCCCCACGGAACCATCGTGAGACATTACTTCGTGAGGGAAGAGACTGTAGCCTAGCTACCCTCGTTCCGCATTCTCAATTCGCTGTAGTTCAGCTGTTATCGCCACAGCGAACTGGTTTGATGCCTCCCAGTGCTCGCGGGAGCGTAGCATGCGCCTCACGAACTCCTCTGGGGTTCTCAGAGGTGCCTCAGTTAGTTCTTCGTACGCCTTCCTGCTCTCCTCGAAGCGTGGACATTCGAGGAGTACGTGGAGGGCGTCCTCTTGTCTCTCATCACAACGCGGACAATTAGGAGAGATTTCCGCCCTGAACCTATTCAGGTACGCTCGGAAGCAGCCGTGGCCTGTAAGTATCTGGGTTAGATGGTAGTTCGTCTCCCCATGCGACCTCATCACCCATTCCCGTATATTGGGAATGAGCCGGTGTGTCCATCTGCCGTTGGGAGATGAGTCCCAGATCTCCTGCCACTCCTGGAGGCTTATCTCCCGTTCCTCACGGCGGTGTCGGTCCTTCATCGCTGTTGTGGAGGGCTCGCGCCTCCTTCTCTCGTGGAGTCGTCTCCGCTCGTCGGCCAGGATGGTGATTGGCGGGATGGCTGCTATGACACAGACCGCTTCTGTCGATACGGTGCGATACGCACACGCAGTCCGGATTGCTCCAACTCGATGTGTAGCAGCCATCTCCTTCCGATACGAAGCGACCTTCAGCGACTTAGCCCAGACCGGGGCCCCATACAGAAGTATAGAGCTGCTGACCGAGGTAAGTAGGGCTCTCCTGCTCTGTCTTGGTCCCCCGATGTTCGGCATGATCCTTCCGAGCGCTGTTGTTGTAGTAGCAACCTTCTTACTAGCTGCGCTTATGTGATCTTTGAAGTTCAGCCGTTGATCGATCAGGATCCCGAGATAGCGGATGGATGGTTGGGATGTAATCGCGTGTCTCCCAACCCGCACTGTGATTTGCTCTCTCCTCTTCTTCCCCGTTATGAGTACTGCCTCTGTTTTTTGGCCAGCAAGTTCGAGGCCGGCGGTGTTCATCCATTGTTGGATGGTGGCCATTGTGTCTTGAAAGATATACTCGACATCTTCCAGCTCACGGTCTACAATGGTCACCGCTACATCGTCCGCGAAGGCTATTAGTTTGGCCTCGACCGGGAGGTGTAGCTTGAGTAGCCCGTCGTACATGGCGTTCCACAACAGCGGTCCAAGCACCGATCCTTGTGGAACGCCACTGGTGACACTGACCACCTTAGGTCCTTCCTCTGTGTCATACCACAGGGTTCGATCGGTAAAGTAACTGGCGATCAACTTCATGAGGTATTGCGGCACTTTGAGGTTGGTCAGTGCCTGCCAGATGCGGTTCCAGCTTGCTGAGCCAAAGGCATTTCTGATATCCAGCGTCACCATCAGGCAATAACTACGCGTCCCTCGTTTGCCGTAGGTACCTGAGATCGCCGCTCTCGCGATGTCCATAGCGTGTTCCACCGCGTCAATAGTGGACCTGCCTTTCCGAAAGCCAAACTGGTTTTCAGACAGGTCGGGCTCTATGTGGCGAGTGAGTCGCTTATGTACAATTGTTTCTAGTACCTTGCCTGCGGTGTCGAGCATGCACAGTGGTCTATACGACGATGGCAGTTCTGGGGGTTTCCCTGGCTTCGGTATTAGCACCAGCCTTTGCCTTTTCCACCTTACTGGGAACACACCTTCTTCGAGGCATCGGTTATATGCTCCAGCGAACTCTTCTGGCCTGGACTTGATGGCCATCTTTAGAGCAACGTTGGGGATTCCGTCCAGTCCTGGAGCTTTGTTCGCTCCTATCCTGCTGCATGCCGCCAACAGTTCCTCTTGGTTTATTAGCGGGATCTCAGAGGGCTCGTCGGTCTCTTCTATCGTGAAGTTTGTTCTAGGGTGTTGGGGAAACAAGACTTCAACGATCTTCCTTAGTGTGGTGGGGCACGTAGGTGTGGTTGGAGGATATGTCTTCTTCATGACGACCTTGTAGGCCTTGCCCCAGGGGTCATTATCGATTTCCGCGCACATCTCAGTCCAGCATCTTTTTTTACTCCCGCAGATGGTTTTCTTGAGCCTCCTACGAGTTTCAATGAACCGTTGGTGTTGTTCCTCAGTGGCTGTTCCTCTAGTTTTGGATCTCTGGTATACCCGTCGTGTATAGTGGCAGTCTCTGCGGAGTTCGGCAATCTCTTCGTTCCACCAGTACACTGGTGGTCTAGAGGCGCTGTTCGTGGTCCTGTTCCGCCGCATGGTGGCGTCACACGCTTTAGCCGTAGCTTCCATGACCTCAGCCACTGCAAGTTCGGCTTCTGCACTGGTGTTGGGGTTTTCGTCGTCAAGAGCAAGTCGAAACAGTTCCTCCTCAAAGTCTTTGCCTCTCCAACCAGGTTTAGGTCTTATTTTATCAGGTCTGTTGCTCTTGCGGGTCGTGGCAACTTCCCATAGTATGGCTTGGTGGTCGCTGTGGGTGTACATATCGCTCACTTTCCAGCTCCACCCGTTTTTGCATAAGCTGCTACTAATGAAAGTGAGGTCCACTATGGAGCTGCCCGTCCCTCCGGTAAAGGTGGGTGTGGTTCCGCTGTTGATTAGTACCACATCCAAGGTGGCTAGTGCGTCGATCAACAGGCGACCTCTGTCGTTGCTTACTTTGCTGCCCCATTCTGTTGCCCAGGCGTTAAAATCTCCCGCTATGACTATTGGGTTGGTAGTCCTTGCATCCGTCACAAGTCTAGATAGAAAATTCTCAAAGGCCAGTAGTGGTTCATTCGGCGACGCGTAGCAGCTGTATAACGTTATCCCAGCTATCTCGCCCCGTACGAATCCTGATTCAGAAGCTCTTGGATGTCCCTTGATGGGAAGTCTGTTGCAGGCCCACAAGGCTGCTCTTCCGGAGTTATCAGCTAACCAATTCCCGCAATCGACGTTGTGGTGTTGCTCGCTAAGTACTGCAACGTCGGCTTTCGTTTCGCGCACTGTCTGCATCAACATGTTTTGTGCGGTCACGCAATGGTTAAGGTTCAATTGTAGTACTCTCATTAGTTTTTCCTTTTTGTCTCTTGGCGTGCCTTGGACGCTGTTGGGCATTTGTAGCTACCAGCCACGTGTTTCCGATTATTCGTTGTGGGACACAGTGCGCAGCATGTGTCATTCTCGCAAACCTTTGCAAGGTGGCCATTTTGACCACAGTTAACACACATATTTGTTCTGTCAATTGTGCTTCGGCACTTGGTCGCTGTATGTCCATAGAGCCAGCATCTATAGCACCTGGTGTAATTTTCCACTGCCTTTATACGGCTATTTACCCATCCTATTTTGATTTGGCCCAGTTCTAGGATCTGTTTAGCGATAGGTATTGGTGTCCTCATCCGCGCTGTCTGGGTGTTACCATAGGTTTTCCTCGTTCTTATGGTAGTGCTATCGGTTAGCTCTTTGAGACCCGTTTGAGCTTTTATTGCTTCCAGCACATCATCAGGAGTAGTGGCCTCGTCCAGGTCACGGAAGTCTATCTCCATGGTGGGGACCTTTGAGGTCACTTCTGCTTCTTCTTTCAGTGTGGCTTCCAGTGAGTCCCTGCACACCTTGGTGGCAACCCCGTCCTTGCCTCCTAAGACTAGTAGAAGGTCTCCGGCAGCTGTCCTACGTATTTTTGTGACGGTCTTTGCTATACCGTCGAGGTTAGTGTCGCTTTTTATTTTCTTTAAGATTCCTGCGTAGGATAATTCCCCCTTCTTCCTGATGGTTATCGCATCTGGTAGGGGGGGTCTTCTCCTTCGCGGGGTTTTCCTTCTGTTCGTGGTGGGTTTGGCAGTGGCTTCTTTTGGAGGCTGTGTCCTTCTTTTCTTTTTAACGATCTCTATCCATTCCGTAGTTGGTGTTGGGGCTGTGCCCGTCACTAACGGTGCTGTGCCCGTTCGTTTTTGGGTTGCGCCCATGGCCTGTTTTAATGGGGCTACGTCCACTTTCATCATGGGTGTACTTGACTCCCCGTGTGTATTCTTCTGGTTCTCATTATTTTTTTTTTGGTGCGGGGGAGGTCTGGGTGCTTCCCTCTTTTTTTGGGATCTCCCTGTACGTTGGGGGGGGTGTCTCCCAGGTCGCCAATCTCCAAATTCTATCTATTTTTTTAGCGGCCTCTTTTACTGTTTTATGTACATTTCTATTGGTCATTGTGAAGTCCACCAGCGTTCTGACAGCTTCCTCCATTCGCCTTGCGTCGGCGCCGCGTAGTGCTGCCATTCCCCCGTCAACTGGCTCTCCATTTGCGGGCTGGTTGCGGTGGGCTGGTGTCCTATCCTCCGTCCTGTCCCCTGTCTCAGGGGTATCATCAGTTCTTTTCCTCTTTGTTTGCTGTTGCTGTTCTGCTAATTCCTCGCTTCCCCGTTCGGGTAGCGAGAGAGTTCTTACTCTAGGAGGTGTCCTTTTCAGGGCACTACTCCTAGCGAAGGGGTTGTCTCCTTGCGTTTTCTCTAATTCGTGTTGTTGTCGATCCATAAAAGTTTATTGCCAACCATCGTGGACAAAGGAGCGGGTCGTAAAGGCTGGGAACGGGCACGCCCACGAGGTACGTTTCCTTAAGAAGTCGCACCTCGTTCCCCTGTACTCAGGGGCCCAGCTTACGCTTTGCCAATCCCGGGAAACGCGGACGGACTGGCACTCGCTCGGAGCAATGCGGCCTCCGACAGCCGCATCCGATGTCCACTACCCGATCAGGGTCCCGAAGGGGTTGGCGGACACCCCCCCGCGGCCACGTTTTGGCAGGACGAGTCCACATCAGTCGTCACCCGTGTCAGCTGAGAAGACTGGCACGGGCGCCGACACTCCCCACGCGACTACGGGGCGATGCCGATCATACCTCTATCTCTGCTTCAGTGGTTGGTTTTGGTCCGCGCCGAGTATTTTATTTCCTCGGTGCCCTCCGGGTCCTGTGCCGGGTTGGGCATTCCCTTATCCGCCACCTAGGGACGCGCCCAGTGGGAGACCAACAAACTCCACCTGAACCTAACCTAACCTAACCTAACCTAACCTAACCTAACCTAACCTAACCTAACCTAACCTAACCTAACCTAACCTAACCTAACCTAACCTAACCTAACCTAACCTAACCTAACCTAACCTAACCACTCCGGAAGTGACCTCACAGCGACTCCTGGGGCACCAAGGACACCGGAAATGACCTCATAGTGACTCCGGGAGCTCCAAGGACTCCGGAAGTGACCTCAGGCGACTCCCGGGACTCCGGAAGTGACCTCACAGTGACTTCGGGGGCAACAAAGAACTCCGGAAATGACCTCAAGCGACTCCTGGGGCACCAAGGACACCGGAAATGACCTCATAGCGACTCCGGGAGCTCCAAGGACTCCGAAAGTGACCTCAGGCGACTCCCGGGACTCCGGAAGTGACCTCACAGTGACTTCGGGGGCTCCAAGGACTCCGGAAATGACCTCAGGCGACTCCTGGGACTCCAGAACGACTCGGGATGACTCCGGAACGACTCTGGATGACTCGGGATGACTCTGGACGACTCGAGACAACTAGAGACGACTAGAGACGACTTCGGAACGACTCCGGAATGACTCGGGACGACTCCAAATCGACTCCAGGATGACACCGGAACGACTTCAGAACGACTCCAGGACGACTCCAGGACGACTCCGGGACGACTCCAGGACGACTCCGGGACGACTCCAGGACAACTTCTGAACGACTCCAGAACGACTCCGGGACGACTCCAAAACGACTCCAGGATGACACCGGAACAACTCCGGAACGACTCCAGAACGACTCGGAAAGTGACTCAAGGGACACCAGAAGTGACTCTAAAACACCGGAAGTGACTCTAAAACACCGGAAATGACTCTGAGACACTGGTTGACCAGTGTCTCCGAGACTTTTCCGGTGTCCCTGGAATCACTTCCGGTGTCTTAGATTCACTGCCGGTGTCCCCGAGTTACTTTCGGTGTCCCCGATTCACTTTCTGTGTCCCTGGAGTCATATCCGGTGTCCCCAAGGCACTTCCGGTGTCCCTGGAGTCACTTTCGATGTTTTTGGTGTTACTTCCGGTGTCCCCGAGACACTTTCGGTGTCCCTGAAGTCACTACCGGTGTCCTTGGAGTCACTTTTGGTGTCCCCGAATCATTTCTAGTGTCCCCCGAGTAACTTCCGGTCTCCCCGAGTCACTTAGGACGACTTCGGGACTGACGACTCCGGGACTGACGACACCGGAACTGACGATACCGGGACTGACGACACCGAGACTGACGACATGGGAACTGACGACACCGAGACTGATGACTCCGGGACTGGCGACACCGGAACTATCTTACATCTTACATTATAATATAAACCCTAATATATCTACTATATATAACGAAGTGCCCTGACTGACTGACTGACTGATAATCATTTTTTTGACCATTTCCACTCATCGGAGAAACTTGAAATTTGGTATATACATTCCTTGGGGGTAAAAAATAACAACTAGTGGGCCTTTTTTGAAAAAGTTTATAAATGGGGTAACAAGGGGCCCCCAATTTTTCAAAAAAAAAGTTAGAATTTTTTTATTATTTTTTTTATATTCCTTGGGCGATATAATGTAAGGTTCAAATTTCAGATTTAAAAAAAATGAAAAAAAAAGGAAAAAAAAAGTTTTGATGTAAAAAAGTATCAAAACGAAAACCGATATAAGATTTTTTTAATTTTTTTCAAATACTTTGGTTAATTGACAACCATAAACCCGTGTCTGATTTTTGAAAAAGATATGTTAAAGAGGAGAAAATAAACAAAATACGTTTACATATAATGCGCTTTAAGCATTTACTAAATTAATTGCAAATGTCGTAACTATGGATACATTATATTTTATTGATTATTTTAAAAAAATTTAAATGTCAGTGGCCATTTAAAATTTTGAAGTGAACAATAAAATATAACAAAAAAGAAATATAAAGAACATAACGAATGAAAAAATATGCACAACTCTAATGTAATATATAATTAAAATTTTCATAAATAAATTTGACAAAAAAATTGAAGACAAACAATTACAGCATTCGGACACAATTCGACCAACATTCGGCGATAGATATGTGTTCCCGGTACAAATAAAAATTAAGTATATAATGACATTTTTTTAATCTTAAGTCATTGAATTATCAATATTTTTACTTTCATAGGTATAGGTATTTTATTATATTTATTTGTAATCATAAATATCAGAAGAATTTATATAATTTCAAATTAACATTGTAATTTTAAATGATATTATTTTAATTGTTGTTTGAAACTGTATATCTGTCATCTTTACCCAATGTACTAACCTAAAATGTACATTTACAAAATTAAAACAAGATGTTGATTTATTGCAAATTGTTACGAAAGCTTCATTCAATTGACAAGACCTATATTTGATTGTAATTAATTAATTAATTGTACAAAGGGTGTACGAGTATCTACAAGAGCTAATAATGTATTTATATAGACACATTGATGAATTTTTGAAAGACACGAGCAGAAAAACCAAAAATGAAATTATTTTTAATATTCATAAAATGTTCAAATCATGTAAGTACATGATGTAATACAATACATGTACCAGAAGTCATAAAATAATTTTTTGTCGTTGTCATATCAGAAACAAATGTCATAATATGTATTTAGTATGCAATATATTTTCATACGACAAGAGTTGAAAACGCATCGTAAACAAATATACAGGTAATCCTCGACTTATAATTGTCTTTGTCTCTTTCTTACATGCACATATTACATAAATGAAACAAACAGTTCCGGGAATTTCCCAAAAATGTAATTTATTATTATTTATGTAGATATTTTTGGGAACCCGCAACTGTTTGTTATGTATAGAAAATGCGATTCGCTTCACATCAAGGAAAACGTCCAAAGCAAAAATATGTACATATTGTACGTGTTAACTTACAACTTATTCTATTTACGATCGATGTTTAGAAACCTATCTCGGTTGTAAGTCGAGGAATACCTGTACTACGATATATAACGTATGTCTTATCAGTTTAAGCGTAAAAAATATCAAAGTTAATATTCAATGTTTTTAAATGCTGCGAGAAGTTCAAACATGCTTGACTGATTTAAATTTACTTTTTTCCTTATTTTATATATTACTTACAAAATAACCAAGACGTTCCATTAAAATTTCAGGATTTGTGAAGTGTTCTGTCGTAGGAAAAGTTTAGGAAGCACTGTTCTACATCATACTTCAATATCAACCAAATTGAGTTATTGAGGGTAAAAAATATATTGAAAAAACCTCATAGAAAAACCATATTTAGTTTGTGCAATAAAGTTTTAACAGGTACGATTTTTCTAAAATATCTTAAAATTAATAAAATTAAAATTGATAAAAACCCAGCTCTAATGAATAAATAAGAAAGCACTCCGTCACAGCACTATATTATTCCGTCGCGGGAAAGTACCTACCATATAGGCCAGTCAGGATCCACTCAGGGCTAGCTACGTCACTGGTTACGATACTATATTATTGTTGGTTACGATATTTCATAAAACAGATATCGGTGCTTAGAATACATTGTCTGGAGGAATACGATAAAAGTTTTAACAGATTTTTTAGCGGAAAAGAGAATTTTGTCGCTTATATATGAGATTTTTAGAATCGATAACTCAATTTCGCAAAAAGTGTATCTTACGATACTTTGCCTTGGAGGGGACGATATAGAAATAATTTAACCAGGTATGTTATAATTTAGGTATATAAAAACATAGTACCTAGCCATGGAATACGGAATTTTATAATTTACGGTTTCAATATTTTATTTTATTAATTTAGGTTACTATGATTATGTCTCTTTAAAATATTTTGTCGAACAATTAAATGATTTTTGACACATATTAACAATTAAATATTTTGAAATGCCTATATTGATTGAAAATTTAAATATGAAGAAACATTTCACTTCTATGAAAGGTAAAATATCGAAATTAATTATTAGGTTTGGTGTAAATTTTTCGAAACACAATTTTTCGAATCACAATTTTTCAAATCAAAATTCTTCGAATGAACAATTTTTCGAAAAATTTAAGTTTTATTGTTCAAATTTTAATTAGTTAATAAAATATTAAGTAAAGTAATATTTGGACATTTTACGATATCCATACTAATATTATAAATGCGAAAGTGTGTTTGTCTGTCTGTTTTCTGTTTGTTACCTTTTCACGGCTAAACCGCTTTACCGATTTTGATGAAATTTGGCAGTGAGATAGCTTGCATCCCGAGGACGGACATAGGCTATTTCGTATCTTAAAAATTCAACCCCTAAGAAATTGCAAGGGGGTAGAAATTTTTTAATTTTTTTTAGTAATTATTATTTTACCCCCCGATACATATGAAGGGTTGTAAGTGGTTTTATTCGATCCGGCGGGAAAAATACCACGGGGGCGTAGGTTTTAGGGGGCAAAACAACCCTCTATCTCGCATAGGAGCCGAGATATTTACGATTTTGTATAATGAAAGAAAACTAAAAATAAGAAAAATTTAATATTTTACCCCCTGTCACATATGAAGAGTTGTAATTGATTACATTCGATCTGGCGGGCAAAAATACTACGGAAGAGGGATTATTAGGGGGACAAAACAACCCCTTATCTTACATAGGAGTCGCGACTTATATTATAAATGCGAAAGTGTATCTCTCAGTCTGTCTATTTGTTACCTGTTCACGACTAAACTGCTTTACCGATTTTGATGAAATTTGGCAGTGAGATCGCTTACATCCCAAGGACGGATTAAGGCTATTTCATATCTCGAAAATTCAACCCCTAAGGAATTGCAAGGGGGAGGAAAATTTTAAATTTTTTTTAGTAATTAATATTTTACCCGTTACATATGAAGGGTTGTAAGTGGTTTTATTCGATCCAGCGGGAAAAATACCACGGGGGTGGGGGTTTTAGGGCGGAAAAACCCCTCTATCTCGCATAGGAGCCGACACATTTACGATTTTGTATAATTAAAGAAAACTAAAAATAAGATAAATTTAATATTTTACCCCCTGTCACATATGAAGGGTTTCGAAATCCACGCGAGCGAAGTCGCGGGTAGCAGCTAGTATATATATATATTTAAAATTTATATGTTTGTCCGCCGACTATAAATTTATACGATCATAAACCTTTCAGTGGATTTTTTTCAAATGTTCACTGTTTTTAGATTCGTCCTTTATACAGTGCTTAGGCTATTATTTTTGTTCAAAACATTTATACTTTTTATGCTCTTGATTTTTTTACAAAAAACGACGTGTAAAATTGGCACAAAATTTTACTTTCTGCGTTTGATTTGAAATTTAGCAGTTTCGACACTAGGCTTTTGTTTTTGGAATTCTTAGAATTTCGTCGCTGTGATTGGTCAAAAATTGACATTTCGTATGAATTTTAAACACTCCACGTGGACTTGATATTTGCCTGTCATAAACAGCTGTTTTTTATTTGAAATACGTCAGGGGCGTGTACAGAAATGTGTCAAATTGGTACATTGCAATTAAATTGTATATAAATGAAAATTTTAACCAAAATTGGTTGATATATTGATGTAATTAGTATAATTATTTATATTTAATATAAAAACGTTTATATTTAATAAGAATTACGTCAGGAGCGTGGTTACAAGAATATTTTTTATTTCTTTTTTCTGTATTAAAATGAAACGGTTATTTTAGTCATTTAGTTGTTGTGGGGATTGATGTAATTTGCCCAAAAAATTATATTTATTAACAATTAAGTCAGGTGCGGCATACTAAAAAATATTTTAAATTGTTATATTTTAAGAGTTGTATAATAAACATTTTTGAAAATCATTTGGTGGTTCAAAGATATATGTAATGTATCGAACAATTTATATTAAATAATAATAAAGACAGGGCTGGAGTATTAAGGGGAAACACCAGATATGTAGAAAAATTAATGATTTTTGCGATTTTTTAAATTTATTTAATAAATTCTTTTAGTATTGTCAGTGGCACCGCATTAAAAAATATTTAAAATTGCTATTTTTTAATCGTGACGAAAAAAAATTGATTTTATTGAAATTGAACTAAAGTTAAAAACTTAAGAAATTTATAAAAATAATAAATAAGTTAGTCTTGAAAAAAATTTTTTTTTGCTATTTTTTCATAAAATTGCGTAAACATAAAATAAAAATCGTAATAAGATAATTTAACCTAATAACTAACATCGAAAATGTTTCAACGCATTCTTTGAATATGTTGTAGGCAAAAAAATGTGGAAACTGATATTCACAATGATTTTTTGGTAATTTCTCAAAGGTATTATCAAAATTAATTGTGAAGGTATAAATTACGATGGATACGAGGGTTGCAGCCGAAGGCTGAGACTCGAGTACATTTTGAGGTTAGGGTGATTTGTACATGTAAATTGTAATATTATTGGAAAGGTAATAATGATAAATGATTATCCTCGCCAAATTGAAGAATTATTTACTTATCAGCATTTAAAACAATTACAGTGAAATATTTTATGAAAATTTGATATGACAAAAGTTAATATAAAATAATAATTTATATTTTATCAAACAATATTTTATCAAATGTGGCACGATTTGGGGTTGGGGCGCGTAGCGCCCAGGGGCAAAGCCCCTAGTTATAATATAAACCCTAACGTATATATATTTGTTTATATGTCTATCTATTTACAATCAATTTATAGCCTGCTAAACCTTTCAGTGGATTTCTTTCAAATTTTCACTGTTTTTAGATTCATTCTTTATACAGTGCTTAGGCTATATTTTTTTTACAACACTATAATAGTTTCTGTGATATGTATTTTTTAACAAGAAACGACGTGTAAAATTGGCACGAAATTTTACTTTCCAACTGAATTTAGGAGTTTCGACACTACGCTTTTGTTTTGTCAGGTAGTGTGATGGTAGTTTGAAAAATACAGTTTTTACGGTAATTTGCTAAATACTAACATTTGACTGTTGTCTTTTGTTTACATCTGTCAGTATATGACATTTATAAAGAAGAAAACACATAGATTTTTTATTGACATTATAATAACACTGATGAAATAATTGATTAATTTTAAAATGTCAGATTTGTGAATTAATTATAATTAAATACATCAGGTGCGTGTACAGAATATTGATGAAATTAGTCTAATTATTTATATTTAATACCAAAAAGTTTATGTTTAATAATAATTACGTCAGGAGCGGCGAATTAAAAAATATTTATAATTGTTTTTTTTTCTAAATTGTTTAAAAAATATGAAAATAATAAATAAGTCAGAGGCGTGTAAAAAAATTACAATTATCATATTCTAATCAAATTTGATTTAAATATTTATTATTTTTTGGAAACTGTAAGATTGACATAACATTATCTAAAAATTTATAAATAAAGTCAGGGGCGTCGTATTAAAAAAATTAAATTGCTTTTTTTTAATTGTGACAAAAAAATTGATTTTGATTGAAATTGTTGAAAAATTATAAATTTCAGAAAAATATGAAAATAATAAATAAATCATGAAATAAATTTACTATGATCATTTTCTAATAAATTTTTATCTAATGATTTATTATTTTTTAAAACATGTGAGATTGATATAACATTATCTAAAAATTTATATTTAAAAATAATAAAATCAGGAGCGTTGCATAAAAAATATTTTATTTTTTATTTTTTAATAATGACGTAAAAAATTGATTCTGTTTGAAATTGAACAAAAATTAAAAACTTTAGAAACATATAAAAATAATAAATGAATCAAAAATTTGTATTCTTACACAATTTTAACAAACAAATAGTTTTTAATCATTCGGTTTTTGTGAAATTGATGTTATATACCCAAAATTTTTTATTTTATAATAATTAAGTTAGGGGTGTGGTCTTAAAAATTTTTAATTTTTATTTTCTCATAAGATTATATAAATAACATAAAATAAAGATCGTAATAAAATAATTTAACCTAATAAATAACATCGAACATGCTTCTACGCATTATTTTAATATGTTGAACGCAAAATAATGTGGAAATTAATATTCGCAATGGTAAAGTATCAAAATTTATTGATAAGGGTTATAAAATAAACAAACGAGGGTCGCAGCCGAAGGCTGAGACCCGAGTACGTTTGAGGTTAGGGTGATTTGTACATGTAAATCGTATTATTAATGGAAAAGTAATAATGATAAATGATTATCCCCGCCAAATTCAAGAATTATTTACTTATCAGCGTTTAAAACAATTACAGTGAAATATTTTATAATAATTTGATATGGCAGAAGTTAATATAAAAAAATAATTTATATTTTATCAAATGTGGCACGATTTGGGGTTGGGGCGCGTAGCGCCCAGGGGCAAGGCCCCTAGTCTACATATATAAATCGAACGTATGACTGTCTGTCTGTAATATTAATAATTTGGTATAAATGTTCATTTGTAGAAAGGACAGGTATTGTGCTGTTATTTAGATACCTATTAGAAACCCTATTAATCTCCCTTTGTCTTCCGTCTGTCCGTCCATCCTTTTTACTCAAAGCTAAATAGCTCGTAAACTATATATGCTAGAAATTTGAAATTTTTACTGAATATGTAAAATGACACCCTCTTGTAAAATATGTACAAATTTATTGAATAAATAATTTTTCAGGGGAGGCAATAAAGGAGCTAAAGCTAGGTAAAAAAAAAATTATACCAAGGCATGTGGCACGTTAAAATTTATAACTAAAGAAGCGGAATTTGACCTTTTTTCTATTTTTTTTCTGAATCAAAAATGGTGCCTGTAGGGGGCTTTAACGCAAATCCAACAAAAAAAAAATGTATACCAAGACATGTCAAAATGTACATCTCAATTAGTAGAATTTACCATCTTTTTTATTTTTTTTCTAACTAAAAAATGTCGCCTGTAGGGGGCTAAAAGCAGTATTTTATTTTGTCCACCCTACCACTGGCTCGGTAACTACTGGGACAAAAAATCTGAAAAAAATTTCAACGAGGCTTTGGTGGTACTACCATCGACAACTAAAGTTAACAATATAATTTTAAATTTTGAAATTATAAGATGGGGCGTCAGAATTTTTTATTTTGATATCTAGGCAAGTGGGATGTCAAAATATTGATCTCAATTAGTAGAACTTGACATTTTTTTCTAACTTAAAAATGCACCTCTAACTGGTTCCAAACATTCCACGTAGTACGTACTTTGGAACCCTTATGGCTAAGGTGACCAGATTTTAGTTTTGGTAAACCCTGAGATATAAATGAAGACCCCTTTTTAGTTTTATCTTATCTATTTTATTTTTATTTTATTCTTTTTATTGTTATTTACATAAAATTTGTTACCAAAATCTGCACTGTTATGTCCCCTGCTTTATTTTTGACGACCTTTTTTTTTAGTCGTCGTCATTTTTTGCAAAACCCGTAGAAATTGCACCCAAACCCGGAGCTCGGAGATTCAGTATGCAAACCCTGAGACTCCGGGTCTAAACCGGAGACCTGGTCACCTTACATATGGCATACACTCGTGTATGTCTTGCCCGAATTATTTATATCTAATGATTAGACTAAAAGTTAGTAACCAGGAATAATAATTTTATTTCAATTTTTTTAAGCTTATGTATTTCTAAAATATATTGTTTTCAACAAAAAATGAGATTTTAAATTATTTGATTTTTCAGGCTAAATATTAAACCCATCGTTACTCATTTGACATTTATATGAGCATTTCCAGTAGTTTTTTAAAAAACAGGGCGCACGTATGTCACCGATTTTGCTCGCAATTTTTTTTTCTCAAAGTACATATCAAAAAAACATGTTTCCCAAAATCTTTTCCTCCCGCCCCCTTTTTTGGCTGAATTAGGATTTTTTAAACTTTTGAAATCGAGCGAAATTAGACTTTTTTCGATAGTACCTTATTTTTCAAAATGTCCCTTATTATGCATGTTATAGTGCTCATTTTCTTCGTTTTTTGTTGATCTTTCATTTAAAAATCAGTTTCAGAGCCGAATATTCAATTTTGGCCGAATGCGGTACTAAAACATTAAGTTTGATTTTTTGTAAAAATAGTCGATTTTGAAATTGCCGCCAAATATTTTGGTTTCAACCAAAATACTTCCGGTATAGGTCATTTTATTCTATTTTTTATGTAGTTTCCAAATATTTATACATTTTTTAATTTGGTCAAAAACTTTTAAAGTTACACTTGTTTTTAGATGTCTTATTTTCCAAAAAACGCTATATTCACACCATTAAAACTTTTTTCTCTATACTCCAAATTGCATCAAATTTTGGCAAAAGTTTCTCTTTTTTATCCTTAAAACAACCCTCAAAAAACATTTTTTCATATTGAGCTCCTAAGTGAGATATAATTTTTATAAAACACCTAATTACTCGTGTATTAAAGTTAAGAATTTACAGGGATTTTCAGTGTTTCTGAAATATCGCGGCTCCTGATAATCGAATAAAAAATATACCACTTAATTCGTTATGAAATTCCCTATAAATCTGCATAAGTTTAATTTTTTTAGATTAATTACAAAACCTATAAAAAAATAAAAGCCGAGCGAGCGCAAGCGAGCCAGTCTTAAAAATCGTACATATTAAACATCAAAGTTATGAGACACTATTAATTACATTTAAAGTTGTTATTAAATAAATACGAAATCGATGTACAATGTTTTTATTTATTTGTAGGTTTTGTAATTAATCTAAAAAATTAAACTTATGCAGATTTATAGGGAATTTCATAACGAATTAAGTGGTATATTTTTTATTCGATTATCAGGAGCCGCGATATTTCAGAAACACTATGAAAATTCCTGTAAATTCTTAACTTTAATACACGAGTAATTAGGTGTTTTTGAAAAATTATATCTCACTTAGGAGCTCAATATGAAAAAATGTTTTTTGAGGGTTGTTTTAAGGATAAATAAAGGAAACTTTTGCCAAAATTTGGTGCAATTTGGAGTATAGAGAAAAAAGTTTTAATGGTGTGAATATAGCGTTTTTTGGAAAATAAGACATCTAAAAACAAGTGTAACTTTAAAAGTTTTTGACCAAATTAGAAATGTATAAATATTTGGAAACTACATAAAAAATAGAATAAAATGACCTATACCGGAAGTATTTTGGTTGAAACCAAAATATTTGGCGGCAATTTCAAAATCGACTATTTTTACTAAAATCAAACTTAATGTTTTGGTACCGCATTCGGCCAAAATTGAATATTCGGCTCTGAAACTGATTTCAAATGAAAGATCAACAAAAAACGAAGAAAATGAGCACTATAACATGCATAATAAGGGACATTTTGAAAAATAAGGTACTATCGAAAAAAGTCTAATTTCGCTCGATTTCAAAAGTTTAAAAAATCCTAATTCAGCCAAAAAAGGGGGCGGGAGGAAAAGATTTTGGGAAACATGTTTTTTTGATATGTACTTTGAGAAAAAAAATTGCGAGCAAAATCGGTGACATACGTGCGCCCTGTTTTTTAAAAAAACTACTGGAAATGCTCATATAAATGTCAAATGAGTAACGATGGGTTTAATATTTAGCCTGAAAAATCAAATAATTTAAAATCTCATTTTTTGTTGAAAACAATATATTTTAGAAATTCATAAGCTTAAAAAAATTGAAATAAAATTATTATTCCCGGTTACTAACTTTTAGTCTAATGTATACATCGCATAAACGCCGTATAAAAAATTCCCAAGGACACGTCATATACACGGTGACTACACCCCATAAAAGCGCAATAATCAGCGTGTATACTGCGTGTATACCGCGTGTAAACCGTGTATGATCAAAACCGTTAGGGCTAGTAAAATTTTCTAAGTGTAAATTAGAAATTAAAATACAATCATTTACTTTGTGTGTAAAAAATAAATGCATAAATATAAACTGGAGTATCATAGAGTGTAAAGAAAAAACACAACATAAAATTAAATAAAAAATCCAAGATAAAATTACAATAGTATAATTAATTAATAGTTTAATCCGTTATTTGCACCAATATGTTACAAATTCTGCGATTAAAATGTTTTAATTATGATTATTTTCATGATTTTGACAGATATAAAATTGAAAACAAAATACTGATGACAATTTTATTAAATTTTGTGGCGGCATTTCAAAATGCACCAATGACACATCGTTAAATTCGATCAAAGGTTACTACAACACTTCTAATTGCCCCCATGTTAAATTTCCTATGGCTTAATCAATTTGGAATACACTGTATAATACAGTACTTACATGTATGAACATTTAATTAATATACATATTTCGCGTTTTAAATTCTTCGCTATGTGATAAGTTATGACGGATCGATTCAAGAAAAAACCACCGATTTATTTTGGAGATTACGTTTTTAGTGTTCCGAATTTCTAATAGATTTCTATGAAGGAAGGCTTTTAAATTATCTGTGTCTGTTTTGTATTCTAATGCCCGGTATTATCAACCAATTAAATGCTCGTTTAACCTAAATTTTGTATATTACATACGTGATTTAAATCAATATTAAGGCTCTCAATGAAAATTCTACATAATAGGTATGCGTTGTAAAACGCAACGGACAGTGTAAATGAACAATAACATGATTTTTTATAAGTTTTTCTGTAATAAGTAAAAATAGATTTTTTCATCAATGAAAACCAATGAGCGTAAAGTCTTTTTTTCCTATACACTTATTGTGTGTACTGACTGTACCTGTGTAGATAAACAAGTAACGTAGACCTGTTTAAGATGCGTCTTCCTTAATATATATAAAGCTCAACGTCTCTCTGTCTGTCTGTCTGTCTGTCTGTTCGTTAGTTACCTTATCACTGGAGAACCACTTATCCGATTTACGAGTTTTTTTTTTTTAATTCATAGGTACGTTCTCTGGCCAGGTTATAGGCTATATTTTTTTACGTTCGGTAACATAACAACAAAGCAGTGACGATAATAGTAAATCAAGTCGGAAAAATTTTTGCCGTCGGCGCGCTGTTTTGTAATACGCTGCCTAAACCGTTCAATATAGAACAAAATAATGTATTAAAGAATTGTGTAGAATCAAAAGTTCTACAATTAAGTCAGCGACACGATATGTCTAGCTTTTATATTTAAGCCACAATGACTGCTTTTATGTTACAAAGAAAACATAAAATATTTGGGTTTTGTTTACATGGACTTATGACCTGCAAAACATTAATCCTTATCGAAATAAATGATTTCATCGTCATAAGTACTTAATGTAGATATAGTTTGCCATTTACAGCATCCAATTTGGTCGTATAGTTTAGAAAATATCTTAAAATATATTTATAAAGGTAATATCTTAAATGTATGGTGTCGTGCCGCATCGAAGCGAGTACATCAGACTGGATTCGCGTACGCTCGGTAGATATTCGGAGTCCCTCGGCTGATCGTTTGTGTTTATTTTGTTTTCAATAATTAACATTTAAATTTAAACAGAACACAAATTATTTGTACTTTTTTCTTCTGATTCGTTTTTGTTAGGTAATTTAGGTATTGATAAATTATTATTACAATAATAACTAATCGTGTTTGTACTTAATTAATTAAACTATATTTTTCAAAAATCCTAAACAATAATTCCGTAGTCTACGCGAGCGAAGCCGCGTGGGCCCAGCTAGTCCTTAATATATATAAAGCTCAACGTCTGTCTGTCTGTCTGTCTGTCTGTCTGTCTGTCTGTCCGTTAGTTACCTTATCACTCGAGAACCACTTATCCGATTTACGAGTTTTTTTTTTTAATTCATAGGTACGTTCTCTGGCCAGGTTATAGGCTATATTTTTTTACGTTAGGTAACATAACAACAAAGCAGTGACGATAATAGTAAATCAAGTCGGAAAAAATTTTGCCGTCGGCGCGCTGTTTTGTAATACGCTGCCTAAACCGTTCAATATAGAACAAAATAATGTATTAAAGAATTGTGTAGAATCAAAAGTTCTACAATTAAGTCAGCGACACGATATGTCTAACTTTTATATTTAAGCCACAATGACTGCTTTTATGTTACAAAGAAAACATAAAATATTTGGGTTTTGTTTACATGGACTTATGACCTGCAAAACATTAATCCTTATCGAAATAAATGATTTCATCGTCATAAGTACTTAATGTAGATATAGTTTGCCATTTACAGCATCCAATTTGGTCGTATAGTTTAGAAAATATCTTAAAATATATTTATAAAGGTAACATTTTAAATGTATGGTGTCGTGCCGCATCGAAGCGATGTACATCAGACTGGATTCGCTTACGTTCGGTAGATATTCGGAGTCCCTCGGCTGACGTTTGAGTTAATTTTGTTTTCAATAATTAACATTTAAATTTAAACAGAACACAAATTATTTGTACTTTTTTCTTCTGATTCGTTTTTGTTAGGTAATTTAGGTATTGATAAATTATTATTACAATAATAACTAATCGTGTTTGTACTTAATTAATTAAACTATATTTTTCAAAAATCCTAAACAATAATTCCGTAGTCTACGCGAGCGAAGCCGCGTGGGCCCAGCTAGTTGTATATAAAAAGATGTCAAAAATGCAGTCAATGTCTTTTATACCTGTGTAGATAAACAGGTATAGCTTATAAAATTAAATACACTATTATTTATACAAAGTAATTATGTGTTTAGTGTAATAATCGATAGATAGTACAATTAATACTTGAGTTTTAACAATTAAATGAGAGCATCTATGTAGATAAATAGATAGAATCAATTCAGCAAGTTTTTGTCAACATTTTTTTAACATATTCGGAATGGCTTCTGAAAAAAAATTAAAATTTGTAAAAGTGTATGTGACGCCATCTAGTGGAGAAAGCGCAAACTATCGTAAATTAGAACGGTCTGAATAATATTGTTATTTCAAGATTTTTTCGCTTTATTGCGCTACATTTACTTTTATACATTTTTAATTTTTTCAGAAACCATTCTGATTTTGCTCACAAAATTTTGTCAATAACTTACTTAATTGATTATATCTATTTATCTACATAGATACTCTGATTTAATATATTACCTGTTTATGTACACAGGTATTAATTGTAGGTACTATTGATTATTACTTACCTTCTTTATAATATAAATAATCCATGTATACTTTGATATTTACTAAACACAGCGGTACTAATGATACCTTGAGCTAACATTTTAACATAAGTTTATGTAACTGACTGTGTATAAACCGGCACAAAGAGCATAGAAAGTCAATAGCTGCTTGAATATCTACTAGATAGTCTACTACGGAGTTCATCAGTCTGAGAGTAAGTCAATTATTGTAAAAATAGATTGTTGTATTGTGGGGGACAATGTGGTCGTCATCGTCCTAAGAACGGTATATCTCTACGATTATTTACTTTCGGGTTTCCCATCTGGGAAACGAGGTTCCGGTCGAGCTCGGATCAATCGTAAAGACGATTTGTCTGTTATAGATTAATTAGTAATGTAATGCTATTTAATTTTATAATAGGTATACCTATTTATCTACACAGGTATAAAAGACATGTATGTGAATTGACTACAATTTCAACATGTATTTATCTACAAAGATGTTATTAAACAATTCTACGAGGGCGTGACGATTTTTATTAAAAGTGTATTACCATTGATGTTAGAACGGTGTATATCAGAACACAGTCTAGATCGTACCAAAATATATTTATTTACCTTGGTATTTTCTTCACGCTCGTAGTTTGTATTATACACACGCTCGGTCCGACTTGGACACCAGTACAGAGCTTCCTCGGTTATGTTCAAAAGCTTGTCAAATATATAGTATGAAGTACCTACATTAGTATTCAGATGTAAGCCGTAAGACAAGAGTACGTAAATGTTAAATAAATGTATCTAATGTATTAATAAATGTATCTTCAATTTGTATTAACTAATTAATAAAGTGACTATAACAATATACGTGTCCACCAGTCCTGAAATAAAAACAATTTATTATAACGATTGCAGATCTAAAACAATTTACCAGCACGGAAGTGAATGCCATTAAACTTCTAGTACAAATGACAAAATTAATGTATACCATAGACTTAGAAAATGGACAGCGCATTCTGTATTAACAAAATGGTGTAAAATTTGTTCAAAAGGTGAGAGAGAGATACAGTGTAGTTTGGAATATATATATATATATGAGCATTTCCAGTAGTTTTTTAAAAAACAGGGCGCACGTATGTCACCGATTTTGCTTCCAATTTTTTTTCTCAAAGTACATATCAAAAAAACATGTTTCCCAAAATCTTTTCCCCCCGCCCCCTTTTTTGGCCGAATTACGATTTTTTAAACTTTTGAAATCGAGCGAAATTAGACTTTTTTCGATAGTACCTTATTTTTCAAAATGTCCCTTATTATGCATAAGTAGTAGGAAGACTCGATAGGCGGGTCATGACCTTGACCTTGCAGGTGTTAAATGTCAATGACCTTGACCTAAATGTAAATGACCTTGAGATAGCAGGTGTGATCTGAGAGGTGAATGAACTTTGCAGGTGCAAAGTTCACTTTGCAGGTGCAAAACTTTGCAGGTGCGTATGTCAATGACCTTTGCAGGTGCGAGGTCTTTGCAGGTGTGGAGAGGGGATGTATAAAAAGTGTAGGGGGGCGGATGCGGGGTGCGGGGGGCGGATCCCGGATTTTTGAAATCTGATGCTATTGTTGTTAATAATAATAATAACAATGCAATATCAATACATTGTTGTGACTATTTATGTTTGTAACAATACCGGTAAAAATTAATCTGATGCATTGTTGATGTTGTAACAATAATAATAATTATAATATAATTTTTTGTATTGTTGTGAATATTTATGATTGTAACAATACTAGTGAAATATATCTGAAAAATTACGTAAAAATAAGTGCTTTAATGAAAAGTCTGAGAATATAATATATTATTTTATTTATTTATTAACAATTACTCAAAAATCTTTAAACAATTAAATTAAAAAATATAGTAGTTAATAATAATAATTCGTAAAATTTATGTACATACACTGAACATAGAATAATTAAATATATAGAATGTAACTAAACAATAATTCAAAATCACTTAAACAATAACTCAAAACTATTTAAACAATTAAATTGAAAAATACACTGAATTGGTAAATTAAATGTAGAATATATGATAATGCGATATAGCGTTTAAATTATACTTTCTTACTACACTCTATTTGTAAACTGATAATATTTTAGAATTTAATTATATACTCGAGAATGTTACTTCATACACACACACACATATATACACACACCATAGATCCTTAAATGAATTATTTCAGAAGGAAGGAAGGTTCGATAGGATGATTTTTAAGTTTATCCGCGCAGTAAATATTAAATTCAAAAAACAATCTTTCATAATCGATCAGTTTACAGAATATGGTCGGTTCAACAAAAAAATCCCCCACTTAATTTTTTATTCGCGACATCTACGAAATATTGCATTACCAATTCATCTATAGAGAAGCACCTAAACAATAATCTAGTTATATACAATCTACAATTTAATATGATTTTCCACTCATCGGAATTAATTGACACTTTTTTTCACTTTTCCGATCATGTAACACTATATGTTTTTTTCCAAAATAAAATACAGAATAAATATATAATCTGTCTACGATTTTGAAACATAACTCACGTTTACAGTTTTCATTGTTGAAAAACTCGTTGATATTGTTTACGAATGCGAGAAACACACCCCAATCGAGATAGTTTATGAAGATTGAGTCTTTACTAACTTGACCTAACTGCACACGGGCTTCAAACTCTTCTTCTGCATGGAATCCGACACAAATGTATTTATTACAAATTTCGTTTAGAAAATAAACATTGTTGAGTAACAATATGTTACACGTAGGAAACGCGACGGTTGTTTTTGTTATTGTTGGTGTTGTTTTTATTGTTGTCGTTGTTGTTGTTGTTACTGGCGTTTTTACAGGTTCTACTTGCGACATCTCGACACGAATGATTACTATAATGTAAAAACACACGAACTACTTAGTTATAAAACTATACACTTTTAAAACTCAAATGACATACCTTATTGATGAACAACAATGCTGTATCCTCGTACCCCCACCATTGTATGACCGTCTATGTGATTGTTTTTCTCCAAAGCCTCGTATGAAGAGTCTGATGATTTTCTGATCATTTGCGTGCAAATCGTTCGAATCAAAACGGTTAAGAAATGATTTTTTGCTTTTTCCCATAGATCGATGTAATAGATAAACACAACAATATCGTCCGCATACATCAGATGTCGCGCTTTGTATTGTTTGTGTATTATAAGACCAGTGTTTGGAATTATTATTCAAAAATTCAATAAAATACTTATTTAGCGGAAACAAACCGTACGAATCAAAATATTCGGAAACACCTGATGAATTTAGAAAAAATGCAACCCAATGTGTACCGCTGTATTTAGATGTGTCAGTGTTAGCAACAATTATACATGGTTTATTTGTGATTTTTCGCGGTAATTTATCTGCTGCAAATACACCAACAAATTTATCTGCAGTGTTTTTATTTGAGTTTAATAAACGATATATTTCTAAAGAATTCATATCAACTATTTACTGAGCGGACATTTACTATTAAAATGTAACACTTTTTCCAAATTGTTCTCGTCTAGCCAGTTGTCAACAGTATGTCCACAGAAATAACACTGAATTCTATCAAAATAGTTACTATAAAAATATCCGTTAAGCGCTAAAGAAGTGCATGAATTTTGAACGTAAGGCCAAAAGTAAAATGTTTTTAGTCTATCAAAAAATTTATTTAAATTTAATTTAACATCACACTGATGCGGTATGTCAGCAACAAACTTTATATACCACTCGACTAAGTTAAATACATTCCGAAACGAACAATTTAAACTATTGTTAATCGTATGAGGACGAAATTCACAATTAAAATTACATGAATAATTTAGTTTTTTTAAAGATGGACAATTTAAAATTTCAATATTTTCGACTTGAATGTTTTTTACATACCTTTTTAAAAAATTTGTCTTCTCCAATCCTTTAACGTATATAATGTTGATATTATGATCGGAAATAAAACCCTCGATAACTGTATCTAAGTCGAGATAACTTATTACACCATCACGCCAACTTAAACCATGCAGATTATTTGTTAACCAAAGATTTTTTCTAATTACAGCGTTATCTAACTCGATCTCGTTATACGGAGGTTCGAAAATATATTGTTTTATTTTTGACGCTACTGACGATGTAAACGCGATTTCTTTCACAATCCTATGACGACCGTTCCCGTAAATAAATTGTATATCTACAAACCCTACTACATGATTCATGTTTATGACAGAAAATATAACGATACCAACGATATTTATATATATATATATATTATACCGATACCCCCACCATTAAACAAATCAGTAGGTGTGGGGATGTATACAGCAGAGTACAATACAGTATCATAATTTAATATAAATCTGTATGATATTAAAAATTTGTTAAAACATTTCGATTTTTATCGATTTCGATAAAATCATCAAAAATGACATAAACTATACATGTCACAGGAGTATCTAATTTTTTATTAAATCTAGCTTCTATGCGTATATTTCCCTGATTCCCTAAACTTGTATGATTTTCATGTCCCGACGCATCGGGTGTAAGATCAAATGCAAAGAGAAAATACCCCTTTTCAAAAATTTCTTGTGTTATTTGATGATGGGCTTTATTATAAAGTACAAAATTAAGAATAGCCAAAGGGAACTGAATCATAATTATCTATTATTCTACGCTTTGAGAACATAACCCGATATTTTTTCGTCTCTGGTGCTGAGATTATTTCGAAATTTTTTGTTCGTTTAATTTTTTTTGAATTAATTAATGTAACAGTCTGATTTTCATCCTCGTCTACGTAATTTAATACAAAGTTTTTAACAACTTCGAAATTAACCTGTTGTGAATTTCGATAGTTTAGTGTTATCCCCTTAACCTTACAAACAACGTTAAAGCTGTCTGAATCTGGAGAAAACACTCTATAACAGTAATTTTTTGGACCAGCACATACAAACTCGGTAATATACGCGTTATTTCCGAATTCACTAAGTTCATTTGTTAGTTGACCTAAATAATCTCCTATATCTAGAGAAAACGGGTTATTCTCATGATCTATATAAAATGCACAATCGGTATCAGTATAAAGAACATTATTCCCTAACTTATCTAACAAATCGTAAAGTTTTAATCTAGCACCCGCTGTGGTGTACACACCTAGAGCGACATTTGTTGTTTTTAACGGTGAGTAACTAGATTTTTCAATAATATAATTTATAACAACTGTTTCATTATTAATAAAATGTAGGTTTTTTACATCGTATATAGGTGAAATTAATTTTTCAAACAAGACTTCTGAAGACACAACTATTTCTGTTTGAGATTTATTTTCTTCCTGACAGAATTTACCCCACAAACTATTTAAACATAATTTAGATAGAGCTCTTTTACCCGGATTTTTTTCTATACTGTCTAAATCTAACCGAACCCCCTCATTAGAGTAATAATTGTGAATATAATTTTGTTTTAATTCTATGGTATCACATCCTTCGGGAAATCCAGAGGCTTCTTGTTTTAATTTTAAAAACGTATTAACATATTCTGTGAACAATCCACCACATTTTAAATTTTTATCATACGATATTACTCTATATTCCCAAAATTCAAAAATTTTTATAATTTTATAACCTTTAGCTAATGCTAATCTTATCTCGTCTATCATCCATGTACCGGAAATTGTTCGAAACATATCGTTATGATTACATTCGTCCATCATTTCTGTAACACATGAACGACATAGTGGAAAATATAACTTTTTGTTAAATTTATATGGGAGTACTGGGTGATATAAGTTTTTAGGCGGTAAAACTGAACACTTTATAATACCTTCTTTATCCAGAACTGACTCATCACAATCATCGTCTATATAAATTTTAGGATGTCCTACAGGGTATTTAAAGTATTTATTTATATATGGATATAGAGAAGTAAAATCCACATATCTAATTTTCTCTCCGGGTAAAATTTTCTTGTAAAGTTTATAGGCTTCACATCGACCACCAAACAAAGCATCTCGGATAACTAATGGAGAATTTTTTACTAGATAATTTTCAGAGAGTTTTAATTCAATATCTTTATTTTCACTCATAAATTTTTGAAATTCGCATTCCCACATTTCAACAAGGTTGTATCCTAACGATCTGATTTTGTCTGCTTTATACATAGTTCTTTCATACCTATGCTCAATCAAATCATTACAAGGACCTATTGTCGATCTACCCCTATTACAGCATTTCGGACAACCGTGAAAATAACAACCATAAAACTCAAATACTCGATTTGTCGAAGAATGATAACCGTCTACCTTTAAATTCCCTAAAACTGTTATATGTTCTCTACCATACGCAGCGTGCACTAGCTTTATATTTTCCGTTTGTTCTATGTAGATAAGCCATTTTAACCCTATGATTGATTGATTTTCAGTCATTCTATACCCGTTATTAGGTATAATACCTATTGTATTGTTACTAATAAAATTACGTCTATATGCAAGACCGCATGATGATGCTATAGTTACGGCTTCACGAAATGGATCTACATTTGTGATTTGTAGAAAATTACGCCAAAACTGAAGACAACCCTGTCGTAAAATATTAACATCCTGTGTGCAATATTCACGTATTTCTTTTTTATTATCGAAAATATATTCTTGCGATGTTAGCATGTTATACCATAATAAGAATGATTCTCTAGCACCGTCAAACATGTTATCGATACCATACATCTCCTTTGCAGGCAGCGGCCCTACGTAATTTTTATTCTCTATCGTATTAAAAAAATGAGGATAATATCCTTTGGTATCGCATTGAAGACCAAATGCTTTTTTAAATTTTGAAAGAGCCATAGGTAAGTAGTTGATTGAATCAAGAAACACAACATTATCATAAGTAATTTTAAATATTTTTAACCCATTCATAAGTAGGTCTGGGGTCCATCCACACTCGATCATATATCTCAAAATAAAATGACTATCGTAAGCTTTTGCATTATGTGCTATAACATATACCTTAGTTGTATAGTTCCTAGATTCCATGCAATATTTAATAAAATTTTCTATAGGGGAGTTATCAAATAAATGTTCTCGCACACCGCATGTATCGCAGTTCTGTGATATGTCTTCTATTTCAACACAATTATGACATACTTGCTGCGCTATACACATATTTGGTTCGTGCAAATAATCTGTATCATTTAATTTTAATTCTTGTGTGCATTCGAAATCAAAAAAAATAAACAAAAATTGTTTTGTAAGTTTTGTCGCGTTTTTCCGCATAAAACATAAATGTCCGTAAGGCTGATTTTTATTACATACTGTACAATAAATTTCGTTACAAATGTGGGGGCTATTTTTATACCGTCTTTTAGTTGAATCTATAATTTGGAAACAATGCACACATTTCTTTACATAGTCACATACGACAGTATCGCCGTATCTGTTGGATTTGTGATTTATGAAACATTCGTTATTTCTAAAAAATCTATTACAATCTTTACAGGTTATATGGATTTCGCAATTTATATCGCATGGTGGAGTAGATCGACATGACGGGCATTTTTTTTTACAGTTATGTTCGTTAAAGTTTTGGTATGGAGTATGACATGCTTTACAATAATACCGAGATGTCAAAGCACCTGTTATACTAGCGATTACATTAAAATGTTTTATATCTCTATCATAGAGTAAATATAAATGTTTGTTCGCGTTTACCTTTCCCTCAAAAATAATGTTGGGTTTAAAAAGCGAGTCGTACACCACGATTTTATATTCTTTTAGATAGTTTTGAAATAAATTTAATTCATTTATTCCACAACCGTTTCTACAGTCTACATTTGCATTACGAACTAGTTCCTGAACATAAGGATCAATATTCCTACTTCTTCTTAAAAAACTATAATCAGGGTTTTGATCAACTTTAGCTATTGAAATAACTAACGCCATTGGAAGACAATATGTATTATTATTTTTAACAGTTATAATACTTCTTTTAATATGTGAAAGTTCACATGTTGGTAAACATTTACGTTTCAACCCACCACCCCGTCCTAGAGGGGGACGAACTATAGTTAAGTTTAAATTTAATTTATCAGATATAAGAAAATTCGCGTTACTTTGTACAACGTTTTCAAACACAGAACCTATTAACTCGGTACTAATTTGGTCACGGCGGCGAAATGAAATTCCTATAGGTTTGTCCATCAAATGTACAGAATTTGAAATCGATAATCCAACGAGATCTGAACTATCAACATTAATTAATGCGTGAGCTAGTAGATCAGAAATAGACGTTTGAATCCACTCAAAAGGGTTTTGATTCGTTGGCGGAGTTAAAAATTTAAAATTTATCACTTTAGCATCAGCATTAAATTTAGGATAGTATTTTTCTGATTGAGAAATAATTTTAAAATTTAATTCGTTTTGCCCGTTCCCCCTCTGCGTACCAAAACACACACTATCTAAGTCTATATCGTTAGAGTTTACAGTTGCTGATAGTAGTGTGTAAATGCATTCTTCATCAGGTGTCAAAATCACGTTATTAAAGATAATCTGCTCATTTATATAACTCAATAAAGTACCAAGTTTTTCTATAGCTATAAAATTATTTTTGAATAATTGCAAACACTGACTTACGTTTAAATTATCCATCTCGATCACAGAACTTTTGTTTAACAGAAGTTGTATTTCACAGATATTGTTATTGTTGTTGTTATTATAAAACTTATTCTATAAAAACAGACCCGAACACTCTACAGTTTTCACCTTTTATAAGGATTGTAACGGTTATAATTTGCGATTCTTGTGTGAGAAGATCTGTATGTAAACACCCATGTGTTATGGTTTCAGATTGTCAACAATCATCCAGATATGTAATAAGGATGATACTTTTAAATTTTCTCATTGGTTCGTTATGCTTATTTATTTATTATGATCTCACTTATAATCGATGTGTGATAGTTATATATTTAAAAATGTATCAAGAAGAATGATATGATATGTAAAAGAAGAAATTAATTATAGTTTTCTATGATAGATCTATACAATACTTTAAAAATATTTTTTAAAGTTATAAAAGATGATCTAAATCTAAAATTATATAAATTTGCTTAAAATAATGAAAATATAGTAGGTATATTAACTCATCACACATCAGACCAACCCTGTTTTTAACGGTTACAGTAAAAATTCCCATAATGTTTGAAAAACGTTGACCAATACTTCAACATGTGATAATAACAGATTGTTTCACAGGTAGTCAAGTTAAAAATATGATCTTCAACGCTTAAGATTTCAGACTCGAGACATCTTTGAAATTGCTGACCAGCACATCAACACGTGAGAATAACGACAAATTGTCTCACATATATTCAGGTTTATGTAATTACAGCGCATCTATAACTTTACATGGAACGTACTTGTAAATTTAAAAAATACTCATTTATTTTCTCTAACAATCTTTTGTTTAATTCTTTATTTATTCACAATTACCACTGATATGAACAACAATCGATATTCTTCTGTGAAATATGTAAATCTATCAACATATAGAACCAATAGAGTTCACAAATATATACACATAATCTACCCCCACCACATTTCTACAATTTCCCAGTATAAATAACTCTCGGAATTTAATATATTGTCAGTCAGCGTAAAACAACTTACTTACATATTTACTTAATATAATAATAATATTAATATTAAAATGGATATTTTAAACAAAGCTGGTGAGATAAAAAATAAACAATTGAAAAAAATTTCTGAATTAGTACCTTTCGAAAAATATCTTATTGAAAACATCAAATCAGTCGCCACACGTTTTGGGAAAAAGATACTGGTTGGTACTCAAGATTTTGTTATTTTTCTACCATCACGATTTTCTAGTCTATCAGATGAGGAGTTAATCGAAATCAACAATACATCCCCAATATATATGGTGTACAACGGTGAAAATGAATTACTGAAGACATCGGAGATTGTATTTTCAAATAAATAAAGTTAGTAAAATATTTTAATTTAATTTATATTTAATTCAATCCGTGCCTGACACTATCTCTTCTTCGTTCTTATTATTATTATTATTTAGATAAGAAATGTCCGTTACATTTGTGTTTATCCCACCCCTAAACGTTCATATAAAATTGTATAAATACCTGGTGTTAAAACCATATCCTTTTATTGTCATTAACAATTATCATATTTTATAAATATTTTATTGTCGTGCTGTGATTTATTATTATCAATTGAAGTCTACGATAAAAATTAGTGAATTCAGACTAATATTATTATGTAAGTATATTTTATTTTATTTTATAATAATAATAATTTTTATTATTAAAATTGTGATGTTAAATTTTAATTAGAAAATATTATCATTATTATTATTATTATTATTATTTTTATTTCATTACAAGGGATTATTAGTTTTCGGTGTTGTATCTTCTAAATTAATTACAAATATAAATAATTTCGGTGTAGCTATAGTTTTTAACTATATACAATTTTTATTATTTCAGAATTAAAATTTGATTACCTGGGTTGTACTCGTATATCGTGCTGTATCTCATTTAATTTCACTTTGCAATCGATCAACATCTCGTGGTCTTCAGATTAATATTTTATTTTATTTTATAATTATAATAATTTTTATTATTAAAATTGTGATGTTAAATTTTAATTAGAAAATATTATCATTATTATTATTATTATTATTTCATTACATTGGATTATTAGTTTTCGATGTTGTATCTTCTAAATTAATTAATTACAAATATAAATAATTTCGATGTACCTACCTACAGTTTTTAACTATATACAATTTTTATTATTTCAGAATTAAAATTTGATTGCCTGGGTTGGACTCGTATATCGTGCTGTATCTCATTTAATTTCACTTTTAAATCGAAATTATGTAAGTATATTTTATTTTATTTTATAATAATAATTTTTATTATTAAAATTGTGATGTTAAATTTTAATTAGAAAATATTATCATTATTATTATTATTTTTATTTCATTACATTGGATTATTATTATTATTTTTTAATAATTTGTTAAAGATCTGTTGTGTTTTAGATAGTTTTCGAAGTTGTATCTTCTAAATTAATTACAAATATAGATAATTTCGATGTACGTACAGTTTTTAACTATATACAATTTTTATTATTTCAGAATAAAAATGGATAGCAGTGATAGCAGCGCGGACTGTCAGATAATAGCTGTGACCATCGGTACACAAACCGAGGAAGATATCGGTTTGTGTAACCGATGCCATGGAGCATTGGTTGAAGATTCAGTGGCTTCAGCCGAAGCTGAAGCAGTGCTGCTGCCGCCATCACAGCAGGAGATTTTAAATGCCTTATTCGATGTTTACGGGGACAATTCTTCTTCGATATCGACATGCCAGACTCCGCATTTGGTGACATTGGCGGAGTTCTTGGGGCACGATGTCGAAGAAGAAGACGTCCCCGTAACCATTGAAGATCTTATGCTAACTACCCCTTTCCAAGAAACTGTGGTGGTAGAACCAGATAAGCGGTTCGATAACCCCAGTTATTCGCCTTTAACAATTGACGATGATTTCGATTGTGGTGGTGACTGGGAGTTTGACGACGACGGTATGGTAGAGGTAAATCAATAGATATTACCACTACCACCACAGTTGCTTTATGTACATATAAATAATAATAATATTAATACCTATGTATTTTAGTATAGATAAATAAATAATAATAAAAATAAATTATTTTTTAATTTATTTAGTACCTTGTTTCTAATTATAATTTAAATGGTTAGGCTTACCCCAACAATTCATAGTTTTGGGTTTACACAAAACATATTTAAACTTCACTGATTCATACACATATATACAACACATAACAACATATACACTGCAACTGCTTGAAATAGTTTTCTACAGCATCATCATTAATTAATCACTTCATCCATGTTTTAATCACAGATACATATATATCCACACATTCAAACACACACACACACACACACACATATATAAAAACTTTAGTATTCCGTAACACAATTATATGATATTATATTCGATATACAAAAGTAAGTATATATCCAATTATATAATAATAATAAAATATTGATTGGGTTTTATAAGTTGTACGAATTAAACTAAAATATTATTGAGTTTGTGTTATGTATAATCATACTCGGAATTAAATTTATCTCCGCCTACATAGTAACATTATCGTATCTGGAACGTAGTATCGAGTTTTGTCTTTCAATTTTAATAAATTATTATTATTATAAGCTTTTTTTTTATTTTATTTCAGATCCTCGATATATTGGTTTTTATATAAGTGTGGGATTGTTGATATAATTCAACTATAATGAAATTTTATTTTATAATTATAAAGTAAAGTTAGGTAGTTATTATGGATCAGACACTTGGTTCATTGTTGTCGGAATATAGCGTATTACCTATCTTAAAATATGAAGTGCGGTTATTCTATAAAGATTTGAAAATGTGTATTCGTCGGAATGATTACAATACTGTGAAGGAAATTTTATCAGATCGCTCTGGAATAATAGATGAAAGTTTTATAATATATGCATCTCATTGGAACACCTCTAGAGATATTTTTGTTTTATTATATGAGTCTTTACAACTGAAAGAATCCGACAAGATTTTGAAAATACTGTATAGTTGTTTGAAAATTACATTGTTGTATGCCCGCCCCGAGATCTTAAAAATTATTTTCAGCATAGCTAGTGAAAATAATGTAACGTTAATATTTGACCCTATTAAGAACGATGAAGATAAGATTGTTTGGGAATGGATTCTGGAAAATATTGAAAATTCTAAAAACAACCGAAGAATTGGATTACGCTGCGGTGGTGATTCCTCGCCATGGCCTAGTGACAATATATGTGATTATAAAAATGTGTTTGAAATAATGTGCATGACGTATGAAAATCTTATCAATTTAAAATTTAATAATAATAATTAAATTAAACGAAAAAGGTAGAGGCGGTTTAAAAGAGTAGGGATAAATATGATGTCACAAGTTATTTTTAGATAACAATTAAATTAAACGAAAAACGTGGAGGGGATAAATATGATGTCACAATCTATTTTTATCTTAATTAGGTGGGGGAAAATATAATGGGTGGGGGGGAGAAGATAAAATATTAATTATTCTTAAGATTTTTTTCATTAAGTGCATATTCAGCAACATAAACGTATATCTATATAACATATATATAAATATAATAAACATTATCGTGACGTTAATATAATAAATAACAACAATATTAGTAATAATATATGTATATATATAAATTTAAAAAAATAAGAAATTTTCTATTTAACTACAATATGGAATCAGTGATAGAAAAATTGAAAACAGCCATTGCGCGTAACGACTACACAACGATTCAACATATTATAGATAACCAACAACAACAACAACAAATAATCGATGACAGTTTTCTATTGGATTGTATTCAGTGGGATAACCCGAAAAATATTTTTATGTCAGTATTTACGTCGTTGAAATTGGAAGATTCAAAACAACTTTTGAAAATATTAGACAAGTGTTTCGATTTTGCTGTTAACTACAAGCGACCTGAATTATTAGAAACTATTTTCGAGATAGCTGAAATGAATAACGTTGAATTATCCTTCGATCCTCTAGGAAAAGATAAACCTCTATGTGATTGGTTATTACATAATATTGAAAACAGTGTGCATTACAACAGAGACTGTGTTTGTAAATATAAAAAAGACTCAGGATTTTGTCCATATAACGATGTTAAGGATTATTTAAATGTTTACCAATTAATAAAATCAAAATATAACATGTAAGTTTTAAAATCTTTGAATAATTATTGATTTATGCATTATATTGTGTTGTATTTGTTATTTTTTTTTTTTTTAGTACAATAATTACATATATATTTTTCTTGTATTTTGTTATTTTAAAGTTAAATATTGTTCAGTGCATCGTATGTTTTGTGCTAGAAATATATTTCATTGTTTAGTGTATTTTTCAATTTAATTGTTTAAATAGTTTTGAGTTATTGTTTAAGTGATTTTGAATTATTGTTTAGTTACATTCTATATATTTAATTATTCTATGTTCAGTGTATGTACATAAATTTTACGAATTATTATTATTAACTACTATATTTTTTAATTTAATTGTTTAAAGATTTTTGAGTAATTGTTAATAAATAAATAAAATAATATATTATATTCTCAGACTTTTCATTAAAGCACTTATTTTTACGTAATTTTTCAGATATATTTCACTAGTATTGTTACAATCATAAATATTCACAACAATACAAAATTATATTATAATTATTATTATTATTGTTACAACATCAACAATGCATCAGATTAATTTTTACCGGTATTGTTACAAACATAAATAGTCACAACAATGTATTGATATTGCATTGTTATTATTATTATTAACAACAATAGCATCAGATTTCAAAAATCCGGGATCCGCCCCCCGCACCCCGCATCCGCCCCCCTACACTTTTTATACATCCCCTCTCCACACCTGCAAAGACCTCGCACCTGCAAAGGTCATTGACATACGCACCTGCAAAGTTTTGCACCTGCAAAGTGAACTTTGCACCTGCAAAGTTCATTCACCTCTCAGATCACACCTGCTATCTCAAGGTCATTTACATTTAGGTCAAGGTCATTGACATTTAACACCTGCAAGGTCAAGGTCATGACCCGCCTATCGAGTCTTCCTACTACTTGCATATTATACGCTAGGAAACCATCTGTCAAAAACGACATGTCGCCACCTAGTGAGCGACGCTGGCAAAACTGGGTTTGTACTTTCAAAAATACTATAATCGGGATAGCCGGATGTGTCATTAGCAGTGTGCCTATGTTTCGATTTCGCTAATTTTTTTTTATCAATGCACCTCTATCTGTAGAAGTATTTCACTAAGTTTTAATTAATTTTGAAAATTATTTTAGCTGTAATTAATTAAAATTTGAAAATCGAAAACATTTTTTTTACTTAATGGCTTCATATAATTGGATGAAATTTTCAGGAAAACTTAAGGTTGATATATGGTCTTAAAAACCATTTTTTAAATTTTTTATAAACTTTTTTATGGCATTTTTTTTTATTTTTATTTTCAAATTTCTTATTTTATCCAATACGAAAATTACGGAGGTCGAACATAAAGTTATGTATGTTATATTAAAGCGAAATATTCCTATTGTGATTCCTGGATGTGCGTATCTAATGTAAATGTATATGGCGGATTACAAAAGTGCGGATATCTCCGAATAGTCCAACCAATGAAACAGAGAAAATTATCAAAATGGGAAATTTTCCGGAACAACGATGTTTAAGTTAATTCTTATAGATTTTGAACCGCTGAACACGAAAAAAATAAGTTCACCTCTAAAAATTGGATAAATAGGTGAACATCAAGTTCCCCTCTCCCCGTTTTTTCGATTTATTTCACAATCTAAATCGACGATAGGGTTATATTATGATTGATATTTGTAACTGATACTTAAACGAATCAATTGAGATTAGTTAGATAAAATACAATCAAAAAATACCACTTTCACAGGGTGAAAAAGCCATAACATTGCTAATTTTCGGTCCTAAGCAGTAAAAATTGAATAACTCGGGGGGACATCATCGCGCAAACTCGTAATTTAGCTTAAATTCTTCCTAAAGCTCCAAAAAATTGAGATCAACCATAATATAACCAAATATGAATAGCGTTACCAATGATATTAGCCAATATAAGGGTGAAGAAATACATATTTAAAAAAAATATGTTGCACTAAAAACTAAGTAAAAAATCAGGAATCAATATTTTTTACCAAATTACACTTCTAGCTTCAATTTATACAGCATTGATCGTAGGCTGTACAAGAAACAAAGTTTTTAAAATGCATATTAAAATGTAAGAAAACGTAATTCTGATATATAACAAAGCGATGCACTTTTTGATTGGGTACACAACAAATGTGGCTACTTTTATTTTTAGCCATTACTCGAGGGAATATTAATTCGTGTGAGTCACAAAAATATTCGTTATATTGATTAGTCACAATAAATTATATAGATTTTTTAATAATAATTTTGACAGTTTGAATTTATCTACGTTTGACATAAACCCAAAAATATTAATTTTCGCCACTGGGCGGCGCTAGTAGCGATGGTTTCCTAGCGTATAGGGCTCATTTTCTTCGTTTTTTGTTGATCTTTCATTTGAAATCGGTTTCAGACCCGAATATTCAATTTTGGCCGAATGCGGTACCAAAACATTAAGTTTGATTTTTTGTAAAAATAGTCGATTTTGTAATCGCCGCCAAATATTTTGGTTTCAACCAAAATACTTTCGGTATAGGTCATTTTATTCTATTTTTTATGTAGTTTCCAAATATTTATACATTTTTTAATTTGGTCAAAAACTTTATAGTTACACTTGTTTTTAGATGTCTTATTTTCCAAAAAACGCTATATTCACACCATTAAAACTTTTTTCTCTATACTCCAAATTGCATCAAATTTTGGCAAAAGTTTCTCTTTTTTATCCTTAAAACAACCCTCAAAAAACATTTTTTCATATTGAGCTCCTAAGTGAGATATAATTTTTATAAAACACCTAATTACTCGTGTATTAAAGTTAAGAATTTACAGGAATTTTCAGTGTTTCTGAAATATCGGGGCTCCTGATAATCGAATAAAAAATATATCACTTAATTCGTTATGAAATTCCCTACAAATCTACATAAGTTAAATTCTTTTAAATTAATTAAAAAACCTATAAAAAAATAAAAACCGAGCGAGCGTAAGCGAGCCAGTCTTAAAAATCAGTGCATATTAAATAACGAAGTTATGAGACACTATTGATTACATTTAAAGTTGTTATTAAATAAATACGAAATCGATGTACACAGTTTTTATTTATTTGTAGGTTTTGTAATTAATCTAAAAAAATTAAACTTATGTAGATTTGTAGGGAATTTCATAACGAATTAAGTGGTATACTTTTCATTCGATTATCAGGAGCCCCGATATTTCAGAAACACTGAAAATTCCTGTAAATTCTTAACTTTAATACACGAGTAATTAGGTGTTTTATAAAAATTATATCTCACTTAGGAGCTCAATATGAAAAAATGTTTTTTGAGGGTTGTTTTAAGAATAAATAATTCCGGCAAGACATACACGAGTGTATGCCATAAGGGTTCCGAAGTACGTACTACGTGAAATGTTTGGAACCACTTACAGGTGCATTTTTAAGTTAAAGTTAAAATATAAAAAAGTGTCAAGTTCTACTAATTGAGATCTATATTTTGACATGCCTAGATATCAAAAAAAAAATTTATGACGCCCCTCCCTATAATTCCAAAATTTAAAATTATATTGTTGACTTTAGTATTTGTCGTTAGTAGTCCCACCAAAGCCTCGTTACCAATTTTTTTTCAGATTTTTTGAGCCAGTAGTTACAGAGATAGAGGGGGGGGGGGACAAAATAAAACACTGCTTTTAGCCCCCTACAGGCGCCATTTTTGAGTTCGAAAAAAAATAAAAAATATGGTCATGTTCTACGAATTGAGATGTACATTTTGACATATCACATGCCTAGATATGAAAATAAAATTTTTAAATTCTCTTACACCCCTCCCTATTATTCCAAAATTTAAAATTATATTGTTGACTTTAGTATTTGTCGTTGGTAATCCCACCAAAACCTCGTTACCAAATTTTTTTCAGATTTTTTGAGCGAGTAGTTACAGAGATAGAGGGGGGGGGGACAAAATAAAACACTGCTTTTAGCCCCCTACAGGCGCCATTTTTGAGTTAGAAAAAAATAAAAAATATGGTCATGTTCTACGAATTGAGATGTACATTTTGACATATCACATGCCTAGATATGAAAATAAAAATTTTAAATTCTCTTACACCCCTCCCTATTATTCCAAAATTTAAAACTATATTATTGACTTTAGTATTTGTCGTTGATAGTCCCACCAAAACCTCGTTACCAAATTTTTTTCAGATTTTTTGAGCCGGTAGTTACAGAGTTAGAGGGGGGTGGGGGGACAGAATAAAATACTGCTTTTAGCCCCCTACAGGCGCCATTTTTGAGTTAGAAAAAAAATAAAAAATAGGGGCATATTCTACTAATTGAGACGTAAATTTTGACGTGCCACACGTCTTGGTATACAATTTTTTTGTTTTTTTGGATTTGCTTTAAAGCCCCCTACAGGCACCATTTTTGATTTAGAAAAAAAATAAAAAAAAGGTCAAATTCCGCTTGTTTGGTTATACATTTTAACGTGTCACATGCCTTGGTATAAAAAAAATATTTTTTTTACCTAGCTTTAGCTCCTTATTGCCCCCCCTGAAAAATTATTTATTCAATAAATTTGTACATATTTTACTAGAGGGTGTCATTTTACATGTTCAGTAAAAATTTCAAGTTTCTAGCTTATATAGTTTACGAGCTATTTAGCTTTGAGTGAAAAGGACGGACGGACGGACGGACGGACGGACGGACGGACATACGGACGGACGACAAAGCGATATTAATAGGGTTTCTTCGGAACCCTAAAAAGGAAAACTTTTGCCAAAATTTGATGCAATTTGGAGTATAGAGAAAAAAGTTTTAATGGTGTGAATATAGCGTTTTTTGGAAAATAAGACATCTAAAAACAAGTGTAACTTTAAAAGTTTTTGACCAAATTAGAAATGTATAAATATTTGGAAACTACATAAAAAATAGAATAAAATGACCTATACCGGAAGTATTTTGGTTGAAACCAAAATATTTGGCGGCAATTTCAAAATCGACTATTTTTACAAAAAATCAAACTTAATGTTTTGGTACCGCATTCGGCCAAAATTGAATATTCGGGTCTGAAACTGATTTCAAATGAAAGATCAACAAAAAACGAAGAAAATGAGCCCTATAACATGCATAATAAGGGACATTTTGAAAAATAAGGTACTTTCGAAAAAAGTCTAATTTCGCTCGATTTCAAAAGTTTAAAAAATCGTAATTCGGCCAAAAAAGGGGGCGGGGGGAAAAGATTTTGGGAAACATGTTTTTTTGATATGTACTTTGAGAAAAAAAATTGGAAGCAAAATCGGTGACATACGTGCGCCCTGTTTTTTAAAAAACTACTGGAAATGCTCATATGTATATATATATTTTTCTAAGAATCTGATTGGTAGCTTACTACAGTTCAGGGTAGTATTTCTGTCGGATATATTTTTGTGTATATATCTTGTGATTTTTTGTGCAATAAGTTTTTTATTAGAAAAGTAAATAATATAAACAATAAACATACTATAATGGTTCATATTTCATCGAGGAAATTTAAAAAAAACATAAATTGATCTGATTGAAATTTGCAAAATTATGAACGGATATTCCGAAAAAATAACATTTTTGCTACCACAAACTTTAAATATACACTCATCCAAACAATTAAAGGAACAAGAATTTAAACATTTTTTTTGGGTATTTTTTGAAGTGCTGTATCTTTGTGAAAAATAGTCGTATCGAAATAAAACAAAAAGCATTTTAAAGCTTAAAGTTTCTAGTTTTGAGATTTTTTAGCATAATTTTTTTTGAGTTACGGTTATCGCGCAATCAAAAGAAATAGTGCGACACAAAAATTTTCCAATTTTTTACATTTTTTTAAAGGGTCCGCGGGCTCGGGAAATTTTTTTTCAGTTAAACCAATGCATTGGTCAGTTAACTTGCTTATTCAGCTTTAATTTGTTTTTTTTTTTGGTCTCTCTCAATTTTTTTTTGCCGAGATATCTGACTTTAAATGAAAAATGATTCTTTTGTCTTCGATCATCAATATATCAGCAATTAATGATTAAACAGTAAATTTAAGGGCAGTTTTAAGAACTTGAATAAATTTCCTACAAGACCCTTTCATGACTTTATTAGAAAAAATTTTTTTTTTACCCTCACCATTAGTTTGAAAAAGTCCAAAAAAGTGACCTTTTATGCTCTTTTAGTAAATCTATCGCTACTTTACAAATATTGATAGAAAGACTAATGTTGCCAGGTAGTTTTGCAGCTTAATGTACCCCCAACAGTCCTGTAAATTTTGAAATTGATCCATTGAACCGTTTTTCCTGACCGATTGATCAAATTTTGCTTGCGTATTAATTCGATTCCAGCATGCGAGACAAAATTATTTTACAATTTCGTACGGTTCCCGCTGCGAAAGAATTAATTGATGCAATTAATTCAAGATGAGTAAAATTATGGTACGCAAAAGCCGAATCGTGTCAAAAATGAGTCAGTATTGTTTCTTGAAATGTTTTAAAAATTTTGAAAAAAAAATTCAAAATTTAAAAAAAAATTATTTTTTTTATTTTTTTGAATTTTTTTTCTCCATTTCAAACATAACAGGTAACTAATGCAAAACTGTAAAAAAAATCAAAAATCGAAAATCGTTTTTTTCATTTTGATGATGATTACACAATGTTATGTTCCAGTCTGTTACACAATACACTTGTTCCTTTAACTGTTTTGTAAAAGTTTGATCAATCGGTCAGGAAAAACGGTTCGATGGATCAATTTCAAAATTTACAGGACTATTGGGGGTATATTAAGCTGCAAAACTACCTGGCAACATTAGTATTTTCATCAATATTTGTAAAGTAGCGATAGATTTACTAAAAGAACATAAAAGGTCACTTTTTTGGACTTTTTCAAACTAATGGTGAGGGTAAAAAAAAATTTTTTTCTAATAAAGTCATGAAAGGGTCTTGTAGGAAATTTATTCAAGTTTTTAAAACTGCCCTTAAATTTACTGTTTAATCATTAGTTGCTGATATATTGATGATCGAAGACAAAAGAATCATTTTTCATTTAAAGTCAGATATCTCGGCAAAAAAAAATTGAGAGAGACCAAAAAAAAAACAAATTAAAGCTGAATAAGCAAGTTAACTGACCAATGCATTGGTTTAACTGAAAAAAAATTTCCCAAGCCCGCGGACCCTTTAAAAAAATGTAAAAAATTGGAAAAATTTTGTGTCGCACTATTTCTTTTGATTGCGCGATAACCGTAACTCAAAAAAAACTATGCTAAAAAATCTCAAAACTAGAAACTTTAAGCTTTAAAATGCTTTTTGTTTTATTTCGATACGACCATTTTTCACAAAGATACAGCACTTCAAAAAACACCCAAAAAAAATGTTTAAATTCTTGTTCCTTTAATTGTTTGGATGAGTGTATATTAATAAAAAATAGTTTTAAACATAGACATAGAGAATGGACAGTGCATTCTGTATTAACTCAATGGTGTAACATCTGTTCAAAAAAGGAGAGAGAGATGCAGTGTAGTTTGGAACATAGACATAGAGTTACACAGTTATTCCAAATCTGTTTCTATCTCTTTCTTTTGACACGGTTCTGTGTTCGAGTCAGATGCCTGGTCCATTTCTCTATGTCTATGGTTTTAAATCAAAAAATTGCACTTACAAACAGCACCTACAAGATTTACTTAAGGAGGTTGGGAAGTTACGTCAAACCAATAGGAATTGATTGAAATTTTACACAGATGTTTAAACACTCACAATTAGTATGAATGACATACTGAAATTTCAGATTTTTTTGACCATCTCGTTTTTAAGAAAATGAATTTTTAAGTCCAGTTGTAAATGACAGTTGATAAAAATTAATTGTTAAAAGATAGAAAAATGATAATAATCAATTTTAAGTATACATTTATGTAACTATTTAAACAAGAATTACATATTTTGACCACACCATTATTAAGAAAACAATAAAGGTACATGAAAAATGTATAAAATTATGTATAAATATTTGAAATTAATGCGTAACATGGCAACGACGCCGGCATTGTAAAATGACAAGTAATGACAAATACACGAGTGCAAGTGAGAAAGGCAAGTCATAGTTCTGGCAACCGAAAACTGCATCTTACCCCACCGTCTTCCCCTCAAACGTAACTTCCCAACCTCCTTAACAAAATTTTAAATATTTTTTTTGATATTAGGTTACATTACGAAGCTACGAAAAAATAAGAACAAGATATTAAAATTGGGTCAAAAAATTCGGAACATATTATCTAGAAATCAATAATCATTTTTTTGAAATAAATTTTTTTTATAACGTTAATTATTTTTTGTTTTTTTATGAATATTTTTAATGTTCGGAGCCAAGAATGAAATAGTTGCACACCTGTTTAAAAAAAGGACAAGCATATTCCCAACCTGTTTCTATCTCTTTCTTTTGACACGGCTCAGTTTTCAAGTTAGATGCGTGGTCCATGCTCTATGTCTATGATGTATACGTATTATGTTTTCACTGATTGAAAAAATTAAATAAATACTGACCTTATGTGGAAGCTCTTAACACGTACTTAATGTATTTTACAATTTGGTACACGTGTTAATTTACATGAAGATCGCATTATTTTCAAACACTGATATAAATTACAGATCTAAAATTGATAATTAAAAAATTGTAGGTTAAAATTTTGTCGTGTGTTTCTAGATTTTAATTATAGTAAATTATCACAAACCGAATCATTTTCTACATAAAATTAACTTTAAAAAAAAAGTTGAACCGACTTCAAAAATAAAGCACAAAAAAGTATGAAATAATATTTAAAGAAAATTAATATTATCTACTAAATGCAATAGTTTTTAAGTAAATAATTATTTACAATAAGATCAATTTATATATTCTTTCATTAATTAATTTTTAAATAATATTTATTTTTCGATCTTAATGAAAATGAGTACTTAACATGTAAGGAATGTAAGGATTTATTTATAAAATATTAAAAGTTAACTACATAATCAAAATTACGATACATTTTTTGATGTCGGGGCGCAAATTTATATAAGTATTTTTTTAAATTTATTATTATAAAATTGTGGTAATTCAATTAAATTTTTTTTGAGTGCGCGTGGTTTTGGTTAGATTTTAATTTCAGAAAAGATCACATATACACATATTCCTCCCATCCTTTGGTTAGTACGAAGAAGAAATTATTTTCACCCGATTTGTTTATGAACATATACATTTATATGTAGATACCAGAGCTGTTCCGAGTACAAACATAAAGTACTCGAGTACCGAGTACAAGTACAATGCCTAAAATGTACTCGAGTACCAAGTACAAGTACACAATTAGAAGTACTCGAGTACAGAGTACAAGTACAGAGTACCGAGTACATTTTCAATATTGAATGATGAGGGAGTGGGGTGGCTAAGGGACCTAACTAAGGGTTGTGCTTATAATAAAACACTAAATTGTTTATAATCCTATTTTATTTACTTTAAGAATGACGAATTTTTCAAAATTCTCGTATGTGAGAGCATGGTGACGAAGATTGTTTACAATTGTCGCAAATGAAAAAAAAAATATATATAAGTATATATTTAGACTTAATTGTAATTATGGACATAACACATAAGTATGCATAACGCATATGAATATTAGGTACCTACATATACATAAATATCTGCCGAAATCACTCACTATTAGCTCTAGCTCATACGACATACCTACACTATTGATATACTTGTAAGATTACTAACAAAAAATAAATAAAAATGTTAACATTTGAATTGCAATTCAAACTTGGCTATTATACTGCTACAATGAAAACGACTTATTTGGCGCCAAGGCAGTGAATAACTAATATGTTTTGTGCCAGTCTGAACTCGCATAAAATTGTACTTAATGTGTAGTTCAATGTACTCGAGTACACGAAAATGTACTCGAGTACATCAAAATGTACTCGAGTACATGGAAATGTACTCGAGTACTTTTTCGCCGTTTAAAATGGGTTAAGTACAAGTACAAGTACATTAAAAGTAAAGTACTCGTGGACTGAGTACCGAGTACACTAAAAGTACTTAGAGTACAGTACTCGAGTACTTGTACTCGAGTACCGCACAGCTCTGGTAGATACCCTTTGAAAAATTAAAAAGTAATGTCATTATTTTACTAAAGTCAAAAGACATTTATAAAACATAGTAATGAAATCTTATAGTTTATATTATCACTTGATATGTTCACTTTCAACTAGTGTTACTTATTGTGAGGAATAAGTTTGTTTTCTCAATTGATTTAATTAAAAAACGAATTTCGATTTTTTCATTATAGGTACCTATAAATAATTACTATCTAAAATAACGTAAGTATTGATTTTCTTTGTAGATAATACAAAATATTGTTTTGCATTTGTGTAATTTGTCATTTATATTTTTAGATCTATTGATACTATACGTTAAACGTAGTATTGTTTTAAGAACGACAACGATAGTTCCTTTTTTGTATAGTAAGTCTACCTATTGTATTTTAATTACGAAATTTACTTATTTTATAGTTATTATTATAGCTTCTTCTCCGTAATTATATTGTAGAAATTTGCGCCCCGACATCAAAAAATGTATCGTAATTTTGATTATGTAGTTAACTTTTAATATTTTATAAATAAATCCTTACATTCCTTACATGTTAAGTACTCATTTTCATTAAGATCGAAAAATAAATATTATTTAAAAATTAATTAATGAAAGAATATATAAATTGATCTTATTGTAAATAATTATTTACTTAAAAACTATTGCATTTAGTAGATGATATTAATTTTCTTTAAATATTATTTCATACTTTTTTGTGCTTTATTTTTGAAGTCGGTTCAACTTTTTTTTTAAAGTTAATTTTATTTTTCATTTTTTAGTTACAAGGAACTACATTAGATAAAGCCGTAATTAATCATGGAAAAAAGTGTTTGCCAAAGGCGAAGCATATGTCTCTCTAATGTCCGATATTATAAAGAATCTAGCAAATTTGCTAGCTTGCAAGCACTCTCAAATGCGATATCAAACTTATATGAGTTCTTTTGGAGTTTGTTGAAGACTTTGACAAATTTCGCGCACGCGTTGTAGTAGGTAAATACCAACGGTATTAAAACAGTGGTAATATTATGAAAATTATTTTGTATGGTGATAGATGCCAACTGTGTTACAATTAGTTGAAGTGTCACTACTCTAAATTCCATAGCTAATCTTTAGATACTAATACATAATTAATACCCCATTTGAGAGTGCTTGCAAGCTATCAAATTTTGCGAACTCATTTATAATACCGGACATAAGTCGGATAAAGAGTTTGAAAGGATTAGCGTTTTGTGATTTAGAGCCAAATAAATTTTTAAATAAACCACACGATGAAAAATCACTTTCCGAAATGCAAAGGTTAAGAGCTCTTTCATTAAATATAAAATAAAATTCAAAAAATATTTATATATAACTACTAAAACAAATATGAATAGACAGAGGTTATTATAAAATTTATTATTAATTCTTTAAAACTGTATTTTACTAGATCTAAAACCTACCTGTCATATTTAATTTGAATTATTATTTATCATTATTTTAGTCATAATGTAATATATTCTTATTATGTATTGACTTATTCAATATGTAAAGATATAATATAATCCAAGGAATTAATAAAATTATTATTATTAATATACATTTAGACAATAATTATTAGAAAAAGCGTATTATTACATTAAATAAATAATCTCATATTCAAAAAAATAAAGAAACTGTCATTTGCCAAATACACAAGACACCTGTCAAAATTTAAATGTTATTTGTATTTATTATAATAATTACTCAACCGATTTTAACCGTTTATCCTTTGATTGAAAGATCTTACACTCCATATGTTATGTCAGTAATAAAAATTCCACATTAGAAAGGTTTATCACTAAAAATTAGCAAGAGCTTTTGCTTTTTATTTTTCCATAGATAACTAGAAATGTAAAATCGCGGAATTTTCGAGGTGTTTTGTTGTATATCTTCCGACTATATCATCAGATCCTGACAAAATTTACAAAAGGACCACCTGGAGAGTATTCTCTTTCAAACCAACAAAAAATTATCAAAATCGGTCCACGCAATACGAAATTATTCGTGAACATCGCTAAAAAATGAACATATATATAAATATATATACATATATATATATATATATATATATATATATATATATATATATATATTTAAATATACCTATTTTGTAGGGGTTTTTTTTTAGGTCAAAATATTAATTAAAGAACTAAACCAATGTTCAAATCATTTTAATTAATAGCGCTTATTTTAATTTTCAACATTTTTGTCTTCATCAGAAATTAATAATTATCCAATTTAAACAGTAATTAGTGTGACCATATGTATGTAGTAAAAGATGCATATTACATCAAAAAAATTTTTTTTAAATATTAAAAAGTACCCATTCTTGTACAAAAGACTAAAAATATGTAAATGTGATATCCAACAGATAAAACAATATATAAAAACAATTTTTTTTAAAACATTAAAACTTAAAAATTTAGTTTAAAAACGTTAAAAATAAATAAAATTCGTATCACATTGTATCACATGTTGAAAAGTATTTATACTAAGATAAAAAAAGTTTTATCTTAGTATAAATACTTTTCAACATGTGATACAATGTGATACGAATTTTATTTATTTTTAACGTTTTTAAACTAAATTTTTAAGTTTTAATGTTTTAAAAAAAATTGTTTTTATATATTGTTTTATCTGTTGGATATCACATTTACATATTTTTAGTCTTTTGTACAAGAATGGGTACTTTTTAATATTTAAAAAAAATTTTTTTGATGTAATATGCATCTTTTACTACATACATATGGTCACACTAATTACTGTTTAAATTGGATAATTATTAATTTCTGATGAAGACAAAAATGTTGAAAATTAAAATAAGCGCTATTAATTAAAATGATTTGAACATTGGTTTAGTTCTTTAATTAATATTTTGACCTAAAAAAAACCCCTACAAAATAGGTATATTTAAATAATATCAAGATGGTCATATATATGAATACTAATATATATATATATATATATATATATCTATGTACAGCGCATACTTTGAGACATGCCTTTTTTACTGCATACGTTCATTATATCAGGTAGTACGAATTAAGATCAAATAGAATTTTTTGATATATGGCCATATGTCAAGAGATATATTACTTTTACGAATGTACCGCATACTTTGAGACTCAGAGACTCAAGGCATTGAATGGAGACAGTCCCCGTTCTATTTCTATATCTATATAATGTATCTAATATATATATTCATATATCGTGCGCACAGTTTGAAGACATTTTTTTATTATACGTATATCGTGCGTATAGTTTGAAGTCTTTTTTTTATTATATGTATATCGTGAGCATAGTTTGAAGTCTTTTTTTACTAAACGTATATCGTGTGCATAGTTTTAGGTCTATTTATTATACGTATATCGTGTGCATAGTTTGAGGTCTTTTTTATTATATGTATATCGTGTACATAGTTTGAAGTCTATATATTATAATTTTTGGCGGCAGTTTTAAAATCGACTATTTTTATAAAGAAAACAAAATTTATGTTTAAATTTAAATAAATATTCTAAAGCGATTTTAAATCAAAGTTCAATAAAAAAAACGAAAAGAATGAGCTCTATAAAATGCATAATATGGAACATTTCGAAACATAATTAAATTAATTGTGTATAGTTTTTGGTATATTATTATTTGTTTAAAATTAAATAAATATTCGGTTCTAAAACCGATTTTAAATGAAAGTTCAATAAAAAACAAAAAGAATGAGCTCTATAAAATGTATAATAAGGAACATTTCAAAACATAATTAAATTAATTGTGTATAGTATAGTCAAATTAGATTTTGAGCGGAATTCTCTGGGAACAGCAAAATTTTTATGCCATAATGTAGGGGGGACATTGTAGTTTCACCACCCAAAAGTCCCACGAGCTAAACCTTGTGCTAACTCGGGGAGCCCCATTCAAAGTTGGATTTTGTGCAAATATTTGTTCATTTTCCTAGTTCATAAAAATACAGATATCTCGAGAACAAAAGTAGATATCGAAAAAAATGTTGCTGTTTTAGAATTGCTATAAAATACCCAACAATATGACTAAAAAATATTAGAACCTATACTCAAACGTTTAGGTGTCACGTTCATTTGTTTATCAAAAATCGCTGTAATTTTATTGTTTTTTCAATTCCATACTTTTTCGTTACATTATTAAGTATGAAAAAAAAATTGTTTTTTACTTTTTGTAATTTTCATCTTATTCTACGTTTAATTTCCTTTAAAAATCTGTCATGGATTTTGATCTAAAAAAATTGTGTGAATACGTAAATAAAATTTCAAAAAAGTATTATTTAGTTTGCAAATTAAATGAATGTTAAATTAACTGTATACGGTTTTTCAAAAACATTAAATATTTCATTAACCCGTCATACTATCTGCAAAATTTTAGGCATTTTGGAATCGCTATGAAATTTGAATAATATTATAGGTGCACAGAAAAAATATTTAAACACTGTGAACATATATGGGGCGGTTTTTTAGGAAACTGCATAAAAATTACAGTCTATGAATTCATACATGGCTGTGCTCCTTTAAATAATTCCTAGTACTATGATGTCTGTTACATCTATAGTGCCCATGCATATACGTTTATATAAAAAAAATTTCCGCGATTAAACCATTCAAAAAAAAATTACAGTCATTTTAACTTGTGAACTGAATTTTATTTTTTCGTAATTTGGTATAATCAAGATATCTCCTAAACAAATGAAGATACATGCAAGTACCATCGCATCAAAATACGTAAAATTTTATGTGCTACAACTTTTATGAAAAGTATTTTTTGTTATCTTTATTCTAAATGGTTAATAAATCTACGCGAAAATTTATTTTTAGAGGGACCGACGAAAAATAAGATAGTTTTGATTTTTTTCTGGCCCTAATGTGAATAATTGATAAAAAATAAGTAACACTAATTTTAGAGGATAATAATTTGCAAGCTCTCTGAAAATTAAATTTTGATAAGATTATATATAACAGAAATATTTAATTTTAAAGTTCTCAAAAAATGACATTTTACATCAAGATTGTTGTACAGAGTAAGCTATGGAAATTAACACTGTGCAGAGAAAAACATTGACGATGTTAAAAATTGGGAAAGATGTTACCAAATATCTATAGTTTGTTATAATAAACAATTATCAGTAATAAAATTTTTAATTCAACCCCTATATTGAAAAAACTACCCTTAGTGTATAATTCTCAACTTATGTTCTCGATTTTCATGAAAACGGTACATCGCACGAAAAAAATGTATGGAACTAATTGTGTAGAGATTAAAATTTGCAATTGATAACAAGTAGCATATTAATTGAGTTATTTGAAATTACGGCGTTATTCAAAGGTTTATAAACGAGGCCAAAAAACATATTAAATGTTGGTTATTTCTGAAGGGCACAGACATTTTTTTGCCAAACTTTGTAAATATAAACTACTTATACTATTATAGAGTCAAACCAAAGTCCTAATTGATCAATGCCACAGAAAAAAAGTTATAGCCAGTTTAATTTTTAAAAAATTTATCAAAAGTGTGAATTTTGTAATATTGATATGCTGTTATAATCAAAATTTATGAAAATTTTTCATAGCAATATAAGTCTCTTAAAAATTCTGATATTTATTTGAAATTTCACAATAATGATGGCTGTAGTTTAGTTTCAATGCTCAGTAATTAACAATTGTGTATATTAATTTATAGGGGTTTTACAGCTCTTCAAGTGCGCAAAAATGAAAAGTGTTAATTTTAAATTCCAAAACAAAAATATTCAAAAATTGTTTACACCAAAATGAAGATAAACTTTTACATATTTCATAAAATTATTAGATCCCTTTAGTTTTTAAATGATAACATAATATCAATGTGATATTTAATCTACCCTATGACACCAACCCCTAAATTAAGATTATGAGGAATATATGAAGTTGGTCCATAAAGTTTCAAAAACCTTGATAAGGTCTTACGAACAAATATAGAGATTGTATATTTATCAAAAAAACAAAATATAATATTAATAACTACCTATTTATTAACCTTTCAATTCACTACACCGTTTTTATTGAAACTAAATTAATTAAATAAGAAGACATAAAAAATGGATTTATTCGTTAAAATAACAAAAAATTAAATGCAAAATATGTTCAACTATTCCTTATCTATAAAAAAATTTAAAATTTAATGGGAGATGTTAACCCTTGAAAGTTGGTTCAATAAAAGTTAAAACAAAGCGAATGTAATAATTATAGACAAAATCAATGTTTAGAATTCAAAAATATTTTTTTTTAATTTTGACGATTTGGGGTATCTACTCAATTTTTTTTAAATTTTATTGATGAATTGACAATCTCTGTATTTGTTTGTAAGACCTTATCAAGATTTTTGAAATTTTATGGACCAACTTCATATATTCCTCATAATCTTAATTTAGGGGTTGGTGTCATAGGGTACATTAAATATCACATTGATATTATGTTATCATTTAAAAACTAAAGGGATCGAATAATTTTATGAAATATGTAAAAGTTTATCTTCATTTTGGTGTAAACAATTTTTGAATATTTTTGTTTTGGAATTTAAAATTAACACTTTTCATTTTTGCGCACTTGAAGAGCTGTAAAACCCCTATAAATTAATATACACAATTGTTAATTACTGAGCATTGAAACTAAACTACAGCCATCATTATTGTGAAATTTCAAATAAATATCAGAATTTTTAAGAGACTTATATTGCTATGAAAAATTTTCATAAATTTTGATTATAACAGCATATCAATATTACAAAATTCACACTTTTGATAAATTTTTTAAAAATTAAACTGGCTATAACTTTTTTTCTGTGGCATTGATCAATTAGGACTTTGGTTTGACTCTATAATAGTATAAGTAGTTTATATTTACAAAGTTTGGCAAAAAAATGTCTGTGCCCTTCAGAAATAACCAACATTTAATATGTTTTTTGGCCTCGTTTATAAACCTTTGAATAACGCCGTAATTTCAAATAACTCAATTAATATGCTACTTGTTATCAATTGCAAATTTTAATCTCTACACAATTAGTTCCATACATTTTTTTCGTGCGATGTACCGTTTTCATGAAAATCGAGAACATAAGTTGAGAATTATACACTAAGGGTAGTTTTTTCAATATAGGGGTTGAATTAAAAATTTTATTACTGATAATTGTTTATTATAACAAACTATAGATATTTGGTAACATCTTTCCCAATTTTTAACATCGTCAATGTTTTTCTCTGCACAGTGTTAATTTCCATAGCTTACTCTGTACAACAATCTTGATGTAAAATGTCATTTTTTGAGAACTTTAAAATTAAATATTTCTGTTATATATAATCTTATCAAAATTTAATTTTCAGAGAGCTTGCAAATTATTATCCTCTAAAATTAGTGTTACTTATTTTTTATCAATTATTCACATTAGGGCCAGAAAAAAATCAAAACTATCTTATTTTTCGTCGGTCCCTCTAAAAATAAATTTTCGCGTAGATTTATTAACCATTTAGAATAAAGATAACAAAAAATACTTTTCATAAAAGTTGTAGCACATAAAATTTTACGTATTTTGATGCGATGGTACTTGCATGTATCTTCATTTGTTTAGGAGATATCTTGATTATACCAAATTACGAAAAAATAAAATTCAGTTCACAAGTTAAAATGACTGTAATTTTTTTTTGAATGGTTTAATCGCGGAAATTTTTTTTATATAAACGTATATGCATGGGCACTATAGATGTAACAGACATCATAGTACTAGGAATTATTTAAAGGAGCACAGCCATGTATGAATTCATAGACTGTAATTTTTATGCAGTTTCCTAAAAAACCGCCCCATATATGTTCACAGTGTTTAAATATTTTTTCTGTGCACCTATAATATTATTCAAATTTCATAGCGATTCCAAAATGCCTAAAATTTTGCAGATAGTATGACGGGTTAATGAAATATTTAATGTTTTTGAAAAACCGTATACAGTTAATTTAACATTCATTTAATTTGCAAACTAAATAATACTTTTTTGAAATTTTATTTACGTATTCACACAATTTTTTTAGATCAAAATCCATGACAGATTTTTAAAGGAAATTAAACGTAGAATAAGATGAAAATTACAAAAAGTAAAAAACAGTTTTTTTTTCATACTTAATAATGTAACGAAAAAGTATGGAATTGAAAAAACAATAAAATTACAGCGATTTTTGATAAACAAATGAACGTGACACCTAAACGTTTGAGTATAGGTTCTAATATTTTTTAGTCATATTGTTGGGTATTTTATAGCAATTCTAAAACAGCAACATTTTTTTCGATATCTACTTTTGTTCTCGAGATATCTGTATTTTTATGAACTAGGAAAATGAACAAATATTTGCACAAAATCCAACTTTGAATGGGGCTCCCCGAGTTAGCACAAGGTTTAGCTCGTGGGACTTTTGGGTGGTGAAACTACAATATCCCCCCTACATTATGGCATAAAAATTTTGCTGTTCCCAGAGAATTCCGCTCGACGTGTTTTTTGAGTTATTTTTACTATACTAGTATAGTTTTTGGTATTTTTATTATACATATTATTATATCGTGCGCATAGTTTGAGGTCTTTTTATTTATCGTATATCGTGCGCATAGTTTGAGGTCTTTTTTATTATACGTATATCGTGTACATAGTTTGAAGTCTATTTATTGTATATCGTACGCATAGTTTGAGGTCTTTTTAATATACGTATATCGTGCGCATAGTTTGAGGTCTTTTTATTATACGTATATCGTGCGCATAGTTTGAGGTCTTTTTAATATACGTATATCGTGCACATAGTTTGAGGTCTTTTTATTATACGTATATCGTGCGCATAGTTTGAGGTCTTTTTATTATACGTATATCGTGCGCATAGTTTGAGGTCTTTTTATTATACGTATATCGTGTGCATAGTTTGAGGTCTTTTTATTATACGTATATCGTGCGCATAGTTTGAGGTCTTTTTATTATACGTATATCGTGTACATAGTTTGAAGTCTATTTATTGTATATCGTACGCATAGTTTGAGGTCTTTTTAATATACGTATATCGTGCGCATAGTTTGAGGTCTTTTTATTATACGTATATCGTGCGCATAGTTTGAGGTCTTTTTATTATACGTATATCGTGCGCATAGTTTGAGGTCTTTTTTATTATACGGATATCGTGCGCATATTTTGAGGTCAATTTATTATGTATCATACGCATAGTTTGAGGTCTATTTATTATAATTTTTGGCGGCAGTTTTAAAATTGACTGTTTTTATAAAGAAAACAAAATTTGTTTAAAATTAAATAAATATTCGGCTCTAAAACCGATTTTAAATGAAAGTTCAATAAAAAAATAAAAGAATCAGCCCTATAAAATGCATAATAAGGAACATTTCGAAACATAATTTTTCTATCAAAATATATGTGTAATGTTGCTCGATTTCAAAACTTTAAAAAAATGTTATTCGGTCGAAAAGAATGAGGGAGGAGAGTTAAAATTTGGGAAACATGTTTTTGATATGTGGTTTAAAAAATAGGTAGCAAAATCGGTGACATATGTGCACCCTATTTTTTTTTAAGTACTGGATTAGCTCATATACAGGGTGATTAAGCACTACTGTCGTGCCAAACTTGAACAGTAAATTAAGAAAAATATTTTAAGCAAAAAACATTATATGAACATATGTCCGGACATTTTTTGTGAAAGAGCTACAGCCCTCCAAAGATTTTACTTAAAATTCGTTTTTATTTAATATCTGGAGAATTCATTGTGCTAAAGTTATGAAATTTGATACAGGATTTAGTATTAATAAGTGTTATTGATTTCAAGTATTAAATAATTATGATTTAGACCAGAGGTGTATGAGGCCAGTGGGCCCATCGATTTTTATCTATTATTTTTTTGTTCTCTATTTTTTTCCTGAGTTAGACATTTGCACGGCAAAAAATACAAAAACATATACTTTGCTTATTTATTATAGGATAAACTGTTTTTCAAGAAATATCAATGCAAAAGTAAAAAATATGTTATTTAAACTTCGCGCGCTGTAATTATTGCCAATCAGTGTTCAACAAACACATTTTTTAACATCGAAGTGAGACAAAAAGACTACTGTTCTTCTTTCTTTTAGTAGTTGACGTTTATATTTGATTGAATTAAAGAATACATTATATTAGGCCGTAATATTGTATTTTATATATTTGATTAGTGTTTTAAATGTTAGATTTTCAAAGTGTAAATAACATAAAAAGTTTTTATGTGTTTTGTATTTATAATACAAAAAAAATGTCTTGTGATTTTAATGGCTTCTAGTGTTGTTTTTTGTGATGATATATAGGTTATTTTATTTTATTCAATCTAAGCGAGAAGTGACAAGCTTTTTGTAAATAATTTAGTTCAGTTATGTAGGTATATTAAAATGTTATCTATTATTTAATATACAAGCTGTTTTTTTAATTTCTAAAAAAATACAGTTGCCGACGGCCGACGGACATAAATTACAATAATTCTCATCCTAATATTTTTTGCATTATTAATAAGTACCTATAACAAACTTTTTAAATGTTAGATTTCAAAGTGTGAAAATATGTGATACGATGTGTTTTTTTGTTATGTAAATAAAAATAAATAAAAAATTATGAATTAATTTTTTTTGACTTTTTACTTTTTTTCAGAGTGAATTAGGTATTTTATTTTAACAATTTTATTCAGGATTTCTTGAATTATTCTTCGAGTAATTGCATTACAAAATAATTGTTAATTTTTACCATATTTTATATAAACTTTTTTTTAATTTACTTTCACTAAAAAAACATACTTTAATATATGAAATTACCGTTATTAAGTTATTAAAATTTGTCAACAATTTTGTACGACGTTTTTAATAATAATAGAACATCATATTGCATTGTCTTAAAATCTTATAAAATCATTATTTGCCTGTTTATAATATATGTAATAGTAATATGTACTCGTATGTAACAAACTGTTTATTAATAGGTCAAACTTAAAGTTTTATAATAGACAGAAATTAGAAAACAAACGATATTTTTCATAAAATATCGTTTGATAAATTATTGAGAAGACTTAGGTATTTATATCTACTCATAATAAAGTTATTCTAGATCTATTTCAAGTTTAAGGTATTACCATCGCGACAGTCGCAGCAAAAAGTTTATGATGCTTTTATACAGTACAATCAGTATTGGAATCATTATTTATAAGTCCAAAACTTTTTGCTGTTTATGTACCATTTCTAGCCAATCCCGAACGAGTATTATCCACTATGCATATAGAGCGTCGTACTCGAAATGTTACATTGTTTGTTAAAATATAAAGTATTTTCGTATACCGTTCTATATAGATTAATACTAATGCGGACCACTTAAGTAGTCAAGATTTCTTCGCGACGTTCTGTTCAGTATTTGTTTGGATGACCACATTCAGCAACTCAGTGGTGGCGTTCGAAAAAAAATAATTAAAAAAAAAAAATTTATACACAAGCTGATTGTAAAAATAACAATACGATTTTTATGAAATAATTATTGTTATTTATTTTTTTTATAAATAAATTTAATGCAGAAAATAATTTTTTAGGCACAATCTTAGGTATAAAGTATGTTTAACAAGTCTTACAAAGATTATATTACTATCATAGGTATATAAATTATATAAATAACAGTCATAAGAACAAACTAATCACATTTTTTTTAAATTATTCTTGCATAGATTAAACGAAAGTAATAAAATAATTATCAAATTTAACTACTATAAATTGAAAAAGTTATCAATAAAATATATATCTAAAGAATACAATAATAATAATTATGCAGTAAACCAACATAAAATCTAATCACTAATTGTTTTTGAAAAACATAACTATGTTGTTGATAATTTTAGATCGGTTAGTTAATCGAGGTTTACCGTTTACTTTTTCTGACAAAAATGACTTAATTCGGCTTAACCTTTTTCAATAAAAATTTCTCTTAAATTATTAGAAAACAGTTTAGTCAGAGCCATTTTTTTAGGTACCATCAGAGACCGTGTTTTTTATAATGCACTTTATCAGACATTTCAATAATATTTCTAAATGAATTTATGTACGCAAATTAATAACACAAGTGGCAATACAACTCATTAAAATACAATTCATTAAAATCTGACATTACTTTCTTTCATTGTCATAAAATAATTAAAAAAATCACGTGCTTTCGATAAACATATTGCATTGATGTGAACGACAATTAAAATTTAAATATGTCATTGTAATATATTCTATAAATGTATTTGTATTTGACTACGCCTATGGACTGATATCGTTCAGTCGATTTTGTTCCCGCCCATTCCGTTTTTTTTTTCTTTATATAGGTATTAATTAATATCTCGGAAACTGTGTTGTAACTATGAATTAAACTACTCTTAAAAAATTGCTTAGTTGCTATTGAATGTTACTTTAGTTTTTTATAAAAATCGTAAGAAAAGTTTCTGAGATAAAATTATATATGTGGGTAAATATTTTGGTTTCTCGTATAGCGCAATGTATAAAAGTCTCAAAAACTCAATTTTTAGAATTTAATATCTCCGGAACTATGTTGTTCATAAATTTCATTTTGCACCAATCGATGCAGATTTATTTGAAGATTAATCTGTCAAAATTTTAAAAAAATCCTAAGAAAACCAATTTGGCGATGGTACTATCTTAAATGAAATATAAAACAAATAAAGAATTTAAAAAAGTAGATACTTTTCAAAATTTTGAATTAATTTATATACCTATTATTAATATTAAATACAGCATGTAATAAAATAATATGGTTATTAAAGACTAAAAGGTGATTACATTTGTCAAAATACTATAAATATTTGCTTATATACTAGCCGACGGGATTTATAAAAAAAAAAAACATTAAAAAATGGATTTATTTAATTCAAAGTACATAATTATTTATTATTATTTATAAAGACGCGACTAGTCACCATTATTCAAGAATCAACATTTCGTATAACAAAGGAATACATATAACAAAGTACATAATTATTTATTATTATTTATAAAGACGCGACTAGTCACCATTATTCAAGAATCAACATTTCGTATAACAAAGGAAGACCTAAAAATTATGACTATCAAGATACCACATGTGCCCATAACCCACGCGCATTATTAAATTTTATTATGTTTAGAATATTTAATAATAATATAACATTTATTATAACAGTGAAAGCCCCAAAACAATATATTTTATAATTAAGTTAGATAGGTACTATGTAAATTTAAAACATTATTTATAAAGACGCTGCTTGTCACTATAACCCAAGAATCATCCTTACGTATACAAAAACAATTAACACAATATTTAAATAATTAAATAATAAAAATTAATTATAGGCATAATAAAATAGGTATTGTAAATTATAAAATAGAAATTATTATCAAAGATCCGGCTTGTGACCATAATCAAAGAATAAGCGTTTCTTCACATACAGAAACCTTGTTTATAATTTGATCAATTTAAATAAATGGTTTCTATATAGTAGGTATATGTGAATTTGTTATTTTAATAATACGGGCCAAAAATATCAGTCCGTGTCTGGATTTTTAAAAAATAAAATTTAATAATCATCATCATATGTTTCTATGTTTTATTTATTGTAAATAATGAATTTTTCTCTGTTTCGTTACTTACCTATTCATTACAGAAAATCGTAAATATCTCAACTCCTGTGCTAGATAGAGGGTTGTTTTTTCCCCCACGCCCCTTGAATACCAAAGTATTTTTCCCGTCGGTTCGAATGAGACCACTTACAACCCTTCATCTGTGACAGGGGGCGAGTTGTGCATTTATTAATCAATTTAATACACGGGGCTTAAATATCACTCAATACGCTTCTGTACATTTTTTTTAAATTGATTAAATTATAAACAAGGTTTCTATTTAGTAGGTATATGTGTATTTGTTATTTTCACAATACCAGCCTAAAATATCACTTAATACGTGTCTGGACTTCTTTCTTCATTTTATTAAATTTAATAATAATACCTATCATATGTTTTTATATTGTATTTATTGTAAATGTAAATTTTTTTTGGTTCGCTACTTACCTATTCATTACAAAAAATCGTAAATATCTCGACTCCTGTACTAGATAGAGGGTTGTTTTGCCCCCCACATCCCTTGAATCCCGAAGTATTTTTCCCGCCAATTCGAATGAGACCAATTACAACCCTTCATCTGTGACAGGGGGCGAGTTGTGCATTTATTAATTAATTTAAAGCACGGGCCTCAAATATCAGTAAATACCTTTCTGTACAATTTTTTTAAATTGATTTAATTATAAACAAAATTTCTATATAGTATATGTGTATTTGTTATTTTAACAATACGGGTCTAAATCATCACTTAATACGTGTCTGAACTTTAAAAAGTAAATTAATTCAACAACCCCCCACCCCGTTGTTATATTACTACGTTAAGGTAAGTTAATAAGTGTAATTGTAAGATTTTGCAGTTAACAATTAATCAATTGTTAGTCGTGAACACGTCAATAAATATTTTTAAATAGAGAAATATGTAAATAATAAATATTATTATCAAAGACCCAACTTGTGACAGTAATCCAAGAATCAGCCTTTTGTGTAACAGTAGAAGACTTAAAGCAATTTTCAAATACGTAATTAAATAATAAAAATAAATTATAGGCATAATAAAATAAATGATAAAATATAAATTATTATCAAAGACACGGCTTGTGACCATAATCCAAGAATAAGCGTTTCTTATAACAGCGAATGCCTAAACACGTCAATAAATATTTTTAAATAAAGAAATATGTCAGTAATAATTAATATTATCAAAGACCCAACTTGTGACAGTTATCCAAGAATCAGCCTTTCATGTAACAGCAGAAGACTTAAAGCAACATTCAAATACGTAATTAATTAATAAAAATAAATTATACCTAGGAATAATAAAATAAATCATAAAATATAAATTATTATCAAAGACCCGGTTTGTGACAATAACCGAAGAATCAACATTTCGTAACAGCGAAAGACTCAAAACAATATTAAAATAATTATATAATAGAAATTATTATCAAATAAATTATATTATTATTATTATTTTTTTAGAATAAATAATTATTTATATAATTTAAATTATGTTAAAAGACACGCCCTTTACCCATAATCCACGAAACAATAACATAAAAATTGAAATATCGCGCATATACAATATAGGTACATCGATCGTCTAACATGAAATCATGAAACCAGTTTGTAAATGCAAAAAAAACAAATGCACGAAAAATTGATCACAGTATCGCCACCTATCCGTATCATTTGAAATTACAATCGTCCTCAAAATATACCCTCAATAATGGAAAGTCCTCAAACTATGCCTTCAACATGTGATTACTTTGAGGACCGACCTCAAAGTATGCAAATGTCTCCAAAGTATTCGCTGGATCGAAATCTCGACCTCGAAAGATGCGGTGTACATAGATATATATATATATATATATATATATATATATATATATATTAGTATTCATATATATGACCATCTTGATATTATTTAAATATACCTATTTTGTAGGGGTTTTTTTTAGGTCAAAATATTAATTAAAGAACTAAACCAATGTTCAAATCATTTTAATTAATAGCGCTTATTTTAATTTTCAACATTTTTGTCTTCATCAGAAATTAATAATTATCCCTATAAGAAATCATAAACATAAGTAAGTAACATAAGCAAATGAACAAGATATTCATAGATATAAACATATTTTTTTTACTTACAATTTAAACAGTAATTAGTGTGACCATATGTATGTAGTAAAAGATGCATATTACATCAAAAAAATTTTTTTTTAAATATTAAAAAGTACCCATTCTTGTACAAAAGACTAAAAATATGTAAATGTGATATCCAACAGATAAAACAATATATAAAAACAATTTCTTTAAAACATTAAAACTTAAAAATTTAGTTTAAAAACGTTAAAAATAAATAAAATTCGTATCACATTGTATCACATGTTGAAAAGTATTTATACTAAGATAAAACTTAATTAAACAAGAACCATCAATTGTTTTTACTTAAAACTAGTTACAAATTTATTATACAAACATGAAAAAAGAAATAAAATTACTAGTGTTTCAAATAAAGAAAAGCACTAGTATTACAAACTTAATTATATTTATTACATCTATGGAAAACAAAAATCTTATCTATGTTAAATGTCAATTTTAAGTACAAGGTAACCTAGAAAGAATTTTTTAAAAATTTTAAAAAGAGAGAAAAAAAGGGGAACAAAAACCAACAAAATCAAACTAAAACATATACCTAATCAAACAAAAATGAAAAAAGTTAAAATTAATAGAAAAACCAAAAAATGGCATACAATACAAGCAAAAAGAAACGTGGAAAGAAGAAGAAAGAGGAAAACAGAATATTTATTTAATTAAATTTAGATATGATTCTTTGAGGTGATTAAGATTTTCTCTAGAGTTAAGACATTTAGGTTCTTTTAAGATATGTAACGATTCACTAAGTAATCTTTTTTTTAAAATAGGCTGAAAATCTAAAATTTCAACATCACCATATTCAACTTCGTGACCAGTCTGTTGTATATGGGTACGAAGTGCAGTAACTTCATTTTTAGCATATTTATGACTGTTGATTCTCTTTTGCAAGTATTGTTTAGATTGCCCTAAGTAAGAATAATCACAAGAACATTTAAGTTTATAAATAACGTTAGAACATTTCATCTTATCAGTTTTATTTTTTAATTTAGAAAAAAAAATTTTTGTAGTATACTTATTTTTGTTTATCATTTTTATATTATGTCCAGAAACAACTCTTTTCATTTTTTCAGATAAAATAGGTATATACGGGAATGAAAAATATATTTGATCATCATAAGAGTAATTGGAATTATCTGCAACAGCCAAACTTTTACTATTTTTATTATGTCCATAAAGTATACTTTTGAGTCTATTATTTATAGTGTTTTTAAGAAAATTAATGGGATAACCATTTAATAAGAAAATATTGTAAACTTTGTTGAGTATTTGACTTCTATATTTAAAATTAGTGAATTTAATTGCCCGGTCTAAAATAGCAGTAATAACATTACGTTTATGTTCAATAGAGGAATTAGAATTGTAGTTCAAATATCTAGCAGACCAGGTAGGTTTAGTATACCATATGGTTTCAACTTTATTATGTTTGTTAACCAAAATTTTTATATCTAAAAAACTAATTTCTCTATTTTGATTTTCAAGTTCATAAGAAAATTGTAATCTATCATGAAAAGAATTAAAGCTATTGCATAAAGTTTCAATTTTATCCGAAGGTATTGCTGTAATGATGTCATCAACATATCTTTTAAAAAAAGGAATCTCATAATCTACATTTTTCAAAACAGACTCTTGTAGTTCGTTCATAATAATATCAGCCAAAACAACAGATAGAGATGAACCCATAGGTGCTCCATAAATTTGTGAATAAAATTGATTTTTAAACTGGAAATATGACGTATTGCAACAAAATTTCAAACCATCAATAAAATCGTCCTTCTCAATATTAGTGTATTTTTTTATTTCTTCCCATTTATTAGTGATAATCTCAATAGTAGTATCGATAGGTATGTTAGTAAACAATGATTTAACATCAAGTGAAATTAATTTATATTTATTAGGTATATGAAAATCTTTAATAAATTCATGGAATTCCCAAGAGTCTCTCACGGTATTATTATTAGCAGTAATATTTTTTAAAATATCAGAGAAAAATTTTGACAATTTTTGTTGTGGGCTATTATATGAAGCAACTATAGGTCTGACAGGATTATTTACTTTATGTAATTTTATCAACCCGTAAATTTGTGGAGGAGTACTATTATGCACTTTAAGTTGGTTACTCAAATTTTGATCAATATAACCCATTTCATAAAATTTTTGAATAATGTTATTGTTTCTGTTCTGGAAAATATTAGTGGGGTCTTTATGTATTTTAAGATATGTTTCACCATCATTTAACAGCTCATACATTTTATTATCATAATCTACTTTATCAATCAATACGGTTTTATTAGTTTTATCAGCACGAATCACTTTGATATTTTCATTCTCCTTAAAAAACTTCCTTGCATCAGAAACATCCTTAATTAGAGAACAATTATATTTATTATTCAAAAAATTGTTTTTTTTCATGTTATCCTTGTACTGATTAACATTATATATAAATTTATTTCTAATTAAGTTTTTTTCATTTTCATCTAGGTTGTCAATACCATATTCAAATGAAATAATCATATCATTGATAGGTAGATTATTATTATTATAGGGTAAATTGAAATTTGATCCAAGTTTTAATAAATTGTTAATATTATCTGGTATCTTGTTAGAGGTTAAATTAACAACAAAATTCTCCTCATTGTGTTTAAGAGGGTTAAATTCAATATCTATTGGTAGCTTACAATTATATTTGTTATTATATTTAGAAACATGGTTATTACTTATTATTAAATTTCTATTTTTATTATTATTATAGTTATCTACTATCTGTTTAGAACTATTGATACAATTATTAATATATTGATTTTCATTAACCATGGCTTCAGACTTCAATTTATTAAATTTATTAATGACAACATTAAATGATTTATAATAAGTAAATTGATAAATAGAACTTTCAATGAAAAAAACTTGTTGTAAATCAGATATAGTGAGATATTGTTTTAGCAAACTATGACATTCATTAATACAATTTTTGTTATTTTTTAAATTACTAAAGGTTTCTGAAATTAACAGATTTAATAGCTTGTACTTAAAATTATTTAAAATATTGTTATATCTATGTTTATTGCTATTATTACTTAAAGAAATAAAGTTTTTTTTATTATCAAATTTACTATTCATAAATTTAGGAAAAAGATTATTCTTTTTACAACTTATAAGGAAAAATTTTTTTATATCTAGTCTTGCCTTTGTACTATATAATTTTCTTACTTGTTTCATTCTATCTTGGATGTCTTCATTTTTATATTTGTTGAGTAGAGAGTTCATATTACACTTATCATCCCCAGTGTTTTTTATATTAGTATTCATATATATGACCATCTTGATATTATTTAAATATACCTATTTTGTAGGGGTTTTTTTTAGGTCAAAATATTAATTAAAGAACTAAACCAATGTTCAAATCATTTTAATTAATAGCGCTTATTTTAATTTTCAACATTTTTGTCTTCATCAGAAATTAATAATTATCCCTATAAGAAATCATAAACATAAGTAAGTAACATAAGCAAATGAACAAGATATTCATAGATATAAACATATTTTTTTTACTTACAATTTAAACAGTAATTAGTGTGACCATATGTATGTAGTAAAAGATGCATATTACATCAAAAAAATTTTTTTTTAAATATTAAAAAGTACCCATTCTTGTACAAAAGACTAAAAATATGTAAATGTGATATCCAACAGATAAAACAATATATAAAAACAATTTCTTTAAAACATTAAAACTTAAAAATTTAGTTTAAAAACGTTAAAAATAAATAAAATTCGTATCACATTGTATCACATGTTGAAAAGTATTTATACTAAGATAAAACTTAATTAAACAAGAACCATCAATTGTTTTTACTTAAAACTAGTTACAAATTTATTATACAAACATGAAAAAAGAAATAAAATTACTAGTGTTTCAAATAAAGAAAAGCACTAGTATTACAAACTTAATTATATTTATTACATCTATGGAAAACAAAAATCTTATCTATGTTAAATGTCAATTTTAAGTACAAGGTAACCTAGAAAGAATTTTTTAAAAATTTTAAAAAGAGAGAAAAAAAGGGGAACAAAAACCAACAAAATCAAACTAAAACATATACCTAATCAAACAAAAATGAAAAAAGTTAAAATTAATAGAAAAACCAAAAAATGGCATACAATACAAGCAAAAAGAAACGTGGAAAGAAGAAGAAAGAGGAAAACAGAATATTTATTTAATTAAATTTAGATATGATTCTTTGAGGTGATTAAGATTTTCTCTAGAGTTAAGACATTTAGGTTCTTTTAAGATATGTAACGATTCACTAAGTAATCTTTTTTTTAAAATAGGCTGAAAATCTAAAATTTCAACATCACCATATTCAACTTCGTGACCAGTCTGTTGTATATGGGTACGAAGTGCAGTAACTTCATTTTTAGCATATTTATGACTGTTGATTCTCTTTTGCAAGTATTGTTTAGATTGCCCTAAGTAAGAATAATCACAAGAACATTTAAGTTTATAAATAACGTTAGAACATTTCATCTTATCAGTTTTATTTTTTAATTTAGAAAAAAAAATTTTTGTAGTATACTTATTTTTGTTTATCATTTTTATATTATGTCCAGAAACAACTCTTTTCATTTTTTCAGATAAAATAGGTATATACGGGAATGAAAAATATATTTGATCATCATAAGAGTAATTGGAATTATCTGCAACAGCCAAACTTTTACTATTTTTATTATGTCCATAAAGTATACTTTTGAGTCTATTATTTATAGTGTTTTTAAGAAAATTAATGGGATAACCATTTAATAAGAAAATATTGTAAACTTTGTTGAGTATTTGACTTCTATATTTAAAATTAGTGAATTTAATTGCCCGGTCTAAAATAGCAGTAATAACATTACGTTTATGTTCAATAGAGGAATTAGAATTGTAGTTCAAATATCTAGCAGACCAGGTAGGTTTAGTATACCATATGGTTTCAACTTTATTATGTTTGTTAACCAAAATTTTTATATCTAAAAAACTAATTTCTCTATTTTGATTTTCAAGTTCATAAGAAAATTGTAATCTATCATGAAAAGAATTAAAGCTATTGCATAAAGTTTCAATTTTATCCGAAGGTATTGCTGTAATGATGTCATCAACATATCTTTTAAAAAAAGGAATCTCATAATCTACATTTTTCAAAACAGACTCTTGTAGTTCGTTCATAATAATATCAGCCAAAACAACAGATAGAGATGAACCCATAGGTGCTCCATAAATTTGTGAATAAAATTGATTTTTAAACTGGAAATATGACGTATTGCAACAAAATTTCAAACCATCAATAAAATCGTCCTTCTCAATATTAGTGTATTTTTTTATTTCTTCCCATTTATTAGTGATAATCTCAATAGTAGTATCGATAGGTATGTTAGTAAACAATGATTTAACATCAAGTGAAATTAATTTATATTTATTAGGTATATGAAAATCTTTAATAAATTCATGGAATTCCCAAGAGTCTCTCACGGTATTATTATTAGCAGTAATATTTTTTAAAATATCAGAGAAAAATTTTGACAATTTTTGTTGTGGGCTATTATATGAAGCAACTATAGGTCTGACAGGATTATTTACTTTATGTAATTTTATCAACCCGTAAATTTGTGGAGGAGTACTATTATGCACTTTAAGTTGGTTACTCAAATTTTGATCAATATAACCCATTTCATAAAATTTTTGAATAATGTTATTGTTTCTGTTCTGGAAAATATTAGTGGGGTCTTTATGTATTTTAAGATATGTTTCACCATCATTTAACAGCTCATACATTTTATTATCATAATCTACTTTATCAATCAATACGGTTTTATTAGTTTTATCAGCACGAATCACTTTGATATTTTCATTCTCCTTAAAAAACTTCCTTGCATCAGAAACATCCTTAATTAGAGAACAATTATATTTATTATTCAAAAAATTGTTTTTTTTCATGTTATCCTTGTACTGATTAACATTATATATAAATTTATTTCTAATTAAGTTTTTTTCATTTTCATCTAGGTTGTCAATACCATATTCAAATGAAATAATCATATCATTGATAGGTAGATTATTATTATTATAGGGTAAATTGAAATTTGATCCAAGTTTTAATAAATTGTTAATATTATCTGGTATCTTGTTAGAGGTTAAATTAACAACAAAATTCTCCTCATTGTGTTTAAGAGGGTTAAATTCAATATCTATTGGTAGCTTACAATTATATTTGTTATTATATTTAGAAACATGGTTATTACTTATTATTAAATTTCTATTTTTATTATTATTATAGTTATCTACTATCTGTTTAGAACTATTGATACAATTATTAATATATTGATTTTCATTAACCATGGCTTCAGACTTCAATTTATTAAATTTATTAATGACAACATTAAATGATTTATAATAAGTAAATTGATAAATAGAACTTTCAATGAAAAAAACTTGTTGTAAATCAGATATAGTGAGATATTGTTTTAGCAAACTATGACATTCATTAATACAATTTTTGTTATTTTTTAAATTACTAAAGGTTTCTGAAATTAACAGATTTAATAGCTTGTACTTAAAATTATTTAAAATATTGTTATATCTATGTTTATTGCTATTATTACTTAAAGAAATAAAGTTTTTTTTATTATCAAATTTACTATTCATAAATTTAGGAAAAAGATTATTCTTTTTACAACTTATAAGGAAAAATTTTTTTATATCTAGTCTTGCCTTTGTACTATATAATTTTCTTACTTGTTTCATTCTATCTTGGATGTCTTCATTTTTATATTTGTTGAGTAGAGAGTTCATATTACACTTATCATCCCCAGTGTTTTTTATATTAGTATTCATATATATGACCATCTTGATATTATTTAAATATACCTATTTTGTAGGGGTTTTTTTTAGGTCAAAATATTAATTAAAGAACTAAACCAATGTTCAAATCATTTTAATTAATAGCGCTTATTTTAATTTTCAACATTTTTGTCTTCATCAGAAATTAATAATTATCCCTATAAGAAATCATAAACATAAGTAAGTAACATAAGCAAATGAACAAGATATTCATAGATATAAACATATTTTTTTTACTTACAATTTAAACAGTAATTAGTGTGACCATATGTATGTAGTAAAAGATGCATATTACATCAAAAAAATTTTTTTTTAAATATTAAAAAGTACCCATTCTTGTACAAAAGACTAAAAATATGTAAATGTGATATCCAACAGATAAAACAATATATAAAAACAATTTCTTTAAAACATTAAAACTTAAAAATTTAGTTTAAAAACGTTAAAAATAAATAAAATTCGTATCACATTGTATCACATGTTGAAAAGTATTTATACTAAGATAAAACTTAATTAAACAAGAACCATCAATTGTTTTTACTTAAAACTAGTTACAAATTTATTATACAAACATGAAAAAAGAAATAAAATTACTAGTGTTTCAAATAAAGAAAAGCACTAGTATTACAAACTTAATTATATTTATTACATCTATGGAAAACAAAAATCTTATCTATGTTAAATGTCAATTTTAAGTACAAGGTAACCTAGAAAGAATTTTTTAAAAATTTTAAAAAGAGAGAAAAAAAGGGGAACAAAAACCAACAAAATCAAACTAAAACATATACCTAATCAAACAAAAATGAAAAAAGTTAAAATTAATAGAAAAACCAAAAAATGGCATACAATACAAGCAAAAAGAAACGTGGAAAGAAGAAGAAAGAGGAAAACAGAATATTTATTTAATTAAATTTAGATATGATTCTTTGAGGTGATTAAGATTTTCTCTAGAGTTAAGACATTTAGGTTCTTTTAAGATATGTAACGATTCACTAAGTAATCTTTTTTTTAAAATAGGCTGAAAATCTAAAATTTCAACATCACCATATTCAACTTCGTGACCAGTCTGTTGTATATGGGTACGAAGTGCAGTAACTTCATTTTTAGCATATTTATGACTGTTGATTCTCTTTTGCAAGTATTGTTTAGATTGCCCTAAGTAAGAATAATCACAAGAACATTTAAGTTTATAAATAACGTTAGAACATTTCATCTTATCAGTTTTATTTTTTAATTTAGAAAAAAAAATTTTTGTAGTATACTTATTTTTGTTTATCATTTTTATATTATGTCCAGAAACAACTCTTTTCATTTTTTCAGATAAAATAGGTATATACGGGAATGAAAAATATATTTGATCATCATAAGAGTAATTGGAATTATCTGCAACAGCCAAACTTTTACTATTTTTATTATGTCCATAAAGTATACTTTTGAGTCTATTATTTATAGTGTTTTTAAGAAAATTAATGGGATAACCATTTAATAAGAAAATATTGTAAACTTTGTTGAGTATTTGACTTCTATATTTAAAATTAGTGAATTTAATTGCCCGGTCTAAAATAGCAGTAATAACATTACGTTTATGTTCAATAGAGGAATTAGAATTGTAGTTCAAATATCTAGCAGACCAGGTAGGTTTAGTATACCATATGGTTTCAACTTTATTATGTTTGTTAACCAAAATTTTTATATCTAAAAAACTAATTTCTCTATTTTGATTTTCAAGTTCATAAGAAAATTGTAATCTATCATGAAAAGAATTAAAGCTATTGCATAAAGTTTCAATTTTATCCGAAGGTATTGCTGTAATGATGTCATCAACATATCTTTTAAAAAAAGGAATCTCATAATCTACATTTTTCAAAACAGACTCTTGTAGTTCGTTCATAATAATATCAGCCAAAACAACAGATAGAGATGAACCCATAGGTGCTCCATAAATTTGTGAATAAAATTGATTTTTAAACTGGAAATATGACGTATTGCAACAAAATTTCAAACCATCAATAAAATCGTCCTTCTCAATATTAGTGTATTTTTTTATTTCTTCCCATTTATTAGTGATAATCTCAATAGTAGTATCGATAGGTATGTTAGTAAACAATGATTTAACATCAAGTGAAATTAATTTATATTTATTAGGTATATGAAAATCTTTAATAAATTCATGGAATTCCCAAGAGTCTCTCACGGTATTATTATTAGCAGTAATATTTTTTAAAATATCAGAGAAAAATTTTGACAATTTTTGTTGTGGGCTATTATATGAAGCAACTATAGGTCTGACAGGATTATTTACTTTATGTAATTTTATCAACCCGTAAATTTGTGGAGGAGTACTATTATGCACTTTAAGTTGGTTACTCAAATTTTGATCAATATAACCCATTTCATAAAATTTTTGAATAATGTTATTGTTTCTGTTCTGGAAAATATTAGTGGGGTCTTTATGTATTTTAAGATATGTTTCACCATCATTTAACAGCTCATACATTTTATTATCATAATCTACTTTATCAATCAATACGGTTTTATTAGTTTTATCAGCACGAATCACTTTGATATTTTCATTCTCCTTAAAAAACTTCCTTGCATCAGAAACATCCTTAATTAGAGAACAATTATATTTATTATTCAAAAAATTGTTTTTTTTCATGTTATCCTTGTACTGATTAACATTATATATAAATTTATTTCTAATTAAGTTTTTTTCATTTTCATCTAGGTTGTCAATACCATATTCAAATGAAATAATCATATCATTGATAGGTAGATTATTATTATTATAGGGTAAATTGAAATTTGATCCAAGTTTTAATAAATTGTTAATATTATCTGGTATCTTGTTAGAGGTTAAATTAACAACAAAATTCTCCTCATTGTGTTTAAGAGGGTTAAATTCAATATCTATTGGTAGCTTACAATTATATTTGTTATTATATTTAGAAACATGGTTATTACTTATTATTAAATTTCTATTTTTATTATTATTATAGTTATCTACTATCTGTTTAGAACTATTGATACAATTATTAATATATTGATTTTCATTAACCATGGCTTCAGACTTCAATTTATTAAATTTATTAATGACAACATTAAATGATTTATAATAAGTAAATTGATAAATAGAACTTTCAATGAAAAAAACTTGTTGTAAATCAGATATAGTGAGATATTGTTTTAGCAAACTATGACATTCATTAATACAATTTTTGTTATTTTTTAAATTACTAAAGGTTTCTGAAATTAACAGATTTAATAGCTTGTACTTAAAATTATTTAAAATATTGTTATATCTATGTTTATTGCTATTATTACTTAAAGAAATAAAGTTTTTTTTATTATCAAATTTACTATTCATAAATTTAGGAAAAAGATTATTCTTTTTACAACTTATAAGGAAAAATTTTTTTATATCTAGTCTTGCCTTTGTACTATATAATTTTCTTACTTGTTTCATTCTATCTTGGATGTCTTCATTTTTATATTTGTTGAGTAGAGAGTTCATATTACACTTATCATCCCCAGTGTTTTTTATATTAGTATTCATATATATGACCATCTTGATATTATTTAAATATACCTATTTTGTAGGGGTTTTTTTTAGGTCAAAATATTAATTAAAGAACTAAACCAATGTTCAAATCATTTTAATTAATAGCGCTTATTTTAATTTTCAACATTTTTGTCTTCATCAGAAATTAATAATTATCCCTATAAGAAATCATAAACATAAGTAAGTAACATAAGCAAATGAACAAGATATTCATAGATATAAACATATTTTTTTTACTTACAATTTAAACAGTAATTAGTGTGACCATATGTATGTAGTAAAAGATGCATATTACATCAAAAAAATTTTTTTTTAAATATTAAAAAGTACCCATTCTTGTACAAAAGACTAAAAATATGTAAATGTGATATCCAACAGATAAAACAATATATAAAAACAATTTCTTTAAAACATTAAAACTTAAAAATTTAGTTTAAAAACGTTAAAAATAAATAAAATTCGTATCACATTGTATCACATGTTGAAAAGTATTTATACTAAGATAAAACTTAATTAAACAAGAACCATCAATTGTTTTTACTTAAAACTAGTTACAAATTTATTATACAAACATGAAAAAAGAAATAAAATTACTAGTGTTTCAAATAAAGAAAAGCACTAGTATTACAAACTTAATTATATTTATTACATCTATGGAAAACAAAAATCTTATCTATGTTAAATGTCAATTTTAAGTACAAGGTAACCTAGAAAGAATTTTTTAAAAATTTTAAAAAGAGAGAAAAAAAGGGGAACAAAAACCAACAAAATCAAACTAAAACATATACCTAATCAAACAAAAATGAAAAAAGTTAAAATTAATAGAAAAACCAAAAAATGGCATACAATACAAGCAAAAAGAAACGTGGAAAGAAGAAGAAAGAGGAAAACAGAATATTTATTTAATTAAATTTAGATATGATTCTTTGAGGTGATTAAGATTTTCTCTAGAGTTAAGACATTTAGGTTCTTTTAAGATATGTAACGATTCACTAAGTAATCTTTTTTTTAAAATAGGCTGAAAATCTAAAATTTCAACATCACCATATTCAACTTCGTGACCAGTCTGTTGTATATGGGTACGAAGTGCAGTAACTTCATTTTTAGCATATTTATGACTGTTGATTCTCTTTTGCAAGTATTGTTTAGATTGCCCTAAGTAAGAATAATCACAAGAACATTTAAGTTTATAAATAACGTTAGAACATTTCATCTTATCAGTTTTATTTTTTAATTTAGAAAAAAAAATTTTTGTAGTATACTTATTTTTGTTTATCATTTTTATATTATGTCCAGAAACAACTCTTTTCATTTTTTCAGATAAAATAGGTATATACGGGAATGAAAAATATATTTGATCATCATAAGAGTAATTGGAATTATCTGCAACAGCCAAACTTTTACTATTTTTATTATGTCCATAAAGTATACTTTTGAGTCTATTATTTATAGTGTTTTTAAGAAAATTAATGGGATAACCATTTAATAAGAAAATATTGTAAACTTTGTTGAGTATTTGACTTCTATATTTAAAATTAGTGAATTTAATTGCCCGGTCTAAAATAGCAGTAATAACATTACGTTTATGTTCAATAGAGGAATTAGAATTGTAGTTCAAATATCTAGCAGACCAGGTAGGTTTAGTATACCATATGGTTTCAACTTTATTATGTTTGTTAACCAAAATTTTTATATCTAAAAAACTAATTTCTCTATTTTGATTTTCAAGTTCATAAGAAAATTGTAATCTATCATGAAAAGAATTAAAGCTATTGCATAAAGTTTCAATTTTATCCGAAGGTATTGCTGTAATGATGTCATCAACATATCTTTTAAAAAAAGGAATCTCATAATCTACATTTTTCAAAACAGACTCTTGTAGTTCGTTCATAATAATATCAGCCAAAACAACAGATAGAGATGAACCCATAGGTGCTCCATAAATTTGTGAATAAAATTGATTTTTAAACTGGAAATATGACGTATTGCAACAAAATTTCAAACCATCAATAAAATCGTCCTTCTCAATATTAGTGTATTTTTTTATTTCTTCCCATTTATTAGTGATAATCTCAATAGTAGTATCGATAGGTATGTTAGTAAACAATGATTTAACATCAAGTGAAATTAATTTATATTTATTAGGTATATGAAAATCTTTAATAAATTCATGGAATTCCCAAGAGTCTCTCACGGTATTATTATTAGCAGTAATATTTTTTAAAATATCAGAGAAAAATTTTGACAATTTTTGTTGTGGGCTATTATATGAAGCAACTATAGGTCTGACAGGATTATTTACTTTATGTAATTTTATCAACCCGTAAATTTGTGGAGGAGTACTATTATGCACTTTAAGTTGGTTACTCAAATTTTGATCAATATAACCCATTTCATAAAATTTTTGAATAATGTTATTGTTTCTGTTCTGGAAAATATTAGTGGGGTCTTTATGTATTTTAAGATATGTTTCACCATCATTTAACAGCTCATACATTTTATTATCATAATCTACTTTATCAATCAATACGGTTTTATTAGTTTTATCAGCACGAATCACTTTGATATTTTCATTCTCCTTAAAAAACTTCCTTGCATCAGAAACATCCTTAATTAGAGAACAATTATATTTATTATTCAAAAAATTGTTTTTTTTCATGTTATCCTTGTACTGATTAACATTATATATAAATTTATTTCTAATTAAGTTTTTTTCATTTTCATCTAGGTTGTCAATACCATATTCAAATGAAATAATCATATCATTGATAGGTAGATTATTATTATTATAGGGTAAATTGAAATTTGATCCAAGTTTTAATAAATTGTTAATATTATCTGGTATCTTGTTAGAGGTTAAATTAACAACAAAATTCTCCTCATTGTGTTTAAGAGGGTTAAATTCAATATCTATTGGTAGCTTACAATTATATTTGTTATTATATTTAGAAACATGGTTATTACTTATTATTAAATTTCTATTTTTATTATTATTATAGTTATCTACTATCTGTTTAGAACTATTGATACAATTATTAATATATTGATTTTCATTAACCATGGCTTCAGACTTCAATTTATTAAATTTATTAATGACAACATTAAATGATTTATAATAAGTAAATTGATAAATAGAACTTTCAATGAAAAAAACTTGTTGTAAATCAGATATAGTGAGATATTGTTTTAGCAAACTATGACATTCATTAATACAATTTTTGTTATTTTTTAAATTACTAAAGGTTTCTGAAATTAACAGATTTAATAGCTTGTACTTAAAATTATTTAAAATATTGTTATATCTATGTTTATTGCTATTATTACTTAAAGAAATAAAGTTTTTTTTATTATCAAATTTACTATTCATAAATTTAGGAAAAAGATTATTCTTTTTACAACTTATAAGGAAAAATTTTTTTATATCTAGTCTTGCCTTTGTACTATATAATTTTCTTACTTGTTTCATTCTATCTTGGATGTCTTCATTTTTATATTTGTTGAGTAGAGAGTTCATATTACACTTATCATCCCCAGTGTTTTTTATATTAGTATTCATATATATGACCATCTTGATATTATTTAAATATACCTATTTTGTAGGGGTTTTTTTTAGGTCAAAATATTAATTAAAGAACTAAACCAATGTTCAAATCATTTTAATTAATAGCGCTTATTTTAATTTTCAACATTTTTGTCTTCATCAGAAATTAATAATTATCCCTATAAGAAATCATAAACATAAGTAAGTAACATAAGCAAATGAACAAGATATTCATAGATATAAACATATTTTTTTTACTTACAATTTAAACAGTAATTAGTGTGACCATATGTATGTAGTAAAAGATGCATATTACATCAAAAAAATTTTTTTTTAAATATTAAAAAGTACCCATTCTTGTACAAAAGACTAAAAATATGTAAATGTGATATCCAACAGATAAAACAATATATAAAAACAATTTCTTTAAAACATTAAAACTTAAAAATTTAGTTTAAAAACGTTAAAAATAAATAAAATTCGTATCACATTGTATCACATGTTGAAAAGTATTTATACTAAGATAAAACTTAATTAAACAAGAACCATCAATTGTTTTTACTTAAAACTAGTTACAAATTTATTATACAAACATGAAAAAAGAAATAAAATTACTAGTGTTTCAAATAAAGAAAAGCACTAGTATTACAAACTTAATTATATTTATTACATCTATGGAAAACAAAAATCTTATCTATGTTAAATGTCAATTTTAAGTACAAGGTAACCTAGAAAGAATTTTTTAAAAATTTTAAAAAGAGAGAAAAAAAGGGGAACAAAAACCAACAAAATCAAACTAAAACATATACCTAATCAAACAAAAATGAAAAAAGTTAAAATTAATAGAAAAACCAAAAAATGGCATACAATACAAGCAAAAAGAAACGTGGAAAGAAGAAGAAAGAGGAAAACAGAATATTTATTTAATTAAATTTAGATATGATTCTTTGAGGTGATTAAGATTTTCTCTAGAGTTAAGACATTTAGGTTCTTTTAAGATATGTAACGATTCACTAAGTAATCTTTTTTTTAAAATAGGCTGAAAATCTAAAATTTCAACATCACCATATTCAACTTCGTGACCAGTCTGTTGTATATGGGTACGAAGTGCAGTAACTTCATTTTTAGCATATTTATGACTGTTGATTCTCTTTTGCAAGTATTGTTTAGATTGCCCTAAGTAAGAATAATCACAAGAACATTTAAGTTTATAAATAACGTTAGAACATTTCATCTTATCAGTTTTATTTTTTAATTTAGAAAAAAAAATTTTTGTAGTATACTTATTTTTGTTTATCATTTTTATATTATGTCCAGAAACAACTCTTTTCATTTTTTCAGATAAAATAGGTATATACGGGAATGAAAAATATATTTGATCATCATAAGAGTAATTGGAATTATCTGCAACAGCCAAACTTTTACTATTTTTATTATGTCCATAAAGTATACTTTTGAGTCTATTATTTATAGTGTTTTTAAGAAAATTAATGGGATAACCATTTAATAAGAAAATATTGTAAACTTTGTTGAGTATTTGACTTCTATATTTAAAATTAGTGAATTTAATTGCCCGGTCTAAAATAGCAGTAATAACATTACGTTTATGTTCAATAGAGGAATTAGAATTGTAGTTCAAATATCTAGCAGACCAGGTAGGTTTAGTATACCATATGGTTTCAACTTTATTATGTTTGTTAACCAAAATTTTTATATCTAAAAAACTAATTTCTCTATTTTGATTTTCAAGTTCATAAGAAAATTGTAATCTATCATGAAAAGAATTAAAGCTATTGCATAAAGTTTCAATTTTATCCGAAGGTATTGCTGTAATGATGTCATCAACATATCTTTTAAAAAAAGGAATCTCATAATCTACATTTTTCAAAACAGACTCTTGTAGTTCGTTCATAATAATATCAGCCAAAACAACAGATAGAGATGAACCCATAGGTGCTCCATAAATTTGTGAATAAAATTGATTTTTAAACTGGAAATATGACGTATTGCAACAAAATTTCAAACCATCAATAAAATCGTCCTTCTCAATATTAGTGTATTTTTTTATTTCTTCCCATTTATTAGTGATAATCTCAATAGTAGTATCGATAGGTATGTTAGTAAACAATGATTTAACATCAAGTGAAATTAATTTATATTTATTAGGTATATGAAAATCTTTAATAAATTCATGGAATTCCCAAGAGTCTCTCACGGTATTATTATTAGCAGTAATATTTTTTAAAATATCAGAGAAAAATTTTGACAATTTTTGTTGTGGGCTATTATATGAAGCAACTATAGGTCTGACAGGATTATTTACTTTATGTAATTTTATCAACCCGTAAATTTGTGGAGGAGTACTATTATGCACTTTAAGTTGGTTACTCAAATTTTGATCAATATAACCCATTTCATAAAATTTTTGAATAATGTTATTGTTTCTGTTCTGGAAAATATTAGTGGGGTCTTTATGTATTTTAAGATATGTTTCACCATCATTTAACAGCTCATACATTTTATTATCATAATCTACTTTATCAATCAATACGGTTTTATTAGTTTTATCAGCACGAATCACTTTGATATTTTCATTCTCCTTAAAAAACTTCCTTGCATCAGAAACATCCTTAATTAGAGAACAATTATATTTATTATTCAAAAAATTGTTTTTTTTCATGTTATCCTTGTACTGATTAACATTATATATAAATTTATTTCTAATTAAGTTTTTTTCATTTTCATCTAGGTTGTCAATACCATATTCAAATGAAATAATCATATCATTGATAGGTAGATTATTATTATTATAGGGTAAATTGAAATTTGATCCAAGTTTTAATAAATTGTTAATATTATCTGGTATCTTGTTAGAGGTTAAATTAACAACAAAATTCTCCTCATTGTGTTTAATAAATATAATTGTTCTCTAATTAAGGATGTTTCTGATGCAAGGAAGTTTTTTAAGGAGAATGAAAATATCAAAGTGATTCGTGCTGATAAAACTAATAAAACCGTATTGATTGATAAAGTAGATTATGATAATAAAATGTATGAGCTGTTAAATGATGGTGAAACATATCTTAAAATACATAAAGACCCCACTAATATTTTCCAGAACAGAAACAATAACATTATTCAAAAATTTTATGAAATGGGTTATATTGATCAAAATTTGAGTAACCAACTTAAAGTGCATAATAGTACTCCTCCACAAATTTACGGGTTGATAAAATTACATAAAGTAAATAATCCTGTCAGACCTATAGTTGCTTCATATAATAGCCCACAACAAAAATTGTCAAAATTTTTCTCTGATATTTTAAAAAATATTACTGCTAATAATAATACCGTGAGAGACTCTTGGGAATTCCATGAATTTATTAAAGATTTTCATATACCTAATAAATATAAATTAATTTCACTTGATGTTAAATCATTGTTTACTAACATACCTATCGATACTACTATTGAGATTATCACTAATAAATGGGAAGAAATAAAAAAATACACTAATATTGAGAAGGACGATTTTATTGATGGTTTGAAATTTTGTTGCAATACGTCATATTTCCAGTTTAAAAATCAATTTTATTCACAAATTTATGGAGCACCTATGGGTTCATCTCTATCTGTTGTTTTGGCTGATATTATTATGAACGAACTACAAGAGTCTGTTTTGAAAAATGTAGATTATGAGATTCCTTTTTTTAAAAGATATGTTGATGACATCATTACAGCAATACCTTCGGATAAAATTGAAACTTTATGCAATAGCTTTAATTCTTTTCATGATAGATTACAATTTTCTTATGAACTTGAAAATCAAAATAGAGAAATTAGTTTTTTAGATATAAAAATTTTGGTTAACAAACATAATAAAGTTGAAACCATATGGTATACTAAACCTACCTGGTCTGCTAGATATTTGAACTACAATTCTAATTCCTCTATTGAACATAAACGTAATGTTATTACTGCTATTTTAGACCGGGCAATTAAATTCACTAATTTTAAATATAGAAGTCAAATACTCAACAAAGTTTACAATATTTTCTTATTAAATGGTTATCCCATTAATTTTCTTAAAAACACTATAAATAATAGACTCAAAAGTATACTTTATGGACATAATAAAAATAGTAAAAGTTTGGCTGTTGCAGATAATTCCAATTACTCTTATGATGATCAAATATATTTTTCATTCCCGTATATACCTATTTTATCTGAAAAAATGAAAAGAGTTGTTTCTGGACATAATATAAAAATGATAAACAAAAATAAGTATACTACAAAAATTTTTTTTTCTAAATTAAAAAATAAAACTGATAAGATGAAATGTTCTAACGTTATTTATAAACTTAAATGTTCTTGTGATTATTCTTACTTAGGGCAATCTAAACAATACTTGCAAAAGAGAATCAACAGTCATAAATATGCTAAAAATGAAGTTACTGCACTTCGTACCCATATACAACAGACTGGTCACGAAGTTGAATATGGTGATGTTGAAATTTTAGATTTTCAGCCTATTTTAAAAAAAAGATTACTTAGTGAATCGTTACATATCTTAAAAGAACCTAAATGTCTTAACTCTAGAGAAAATCTTAATCACCTCAAAGAATCATATCTAAATTTAATTAAATAAATATTCTGTTTTCCTCTTTCTTCTTCTTTCCACGTTTCTTTTTGCTTGTATTGTATGCCATTTTTTGGTTTTTCTATTAATTTTAACTTTTTTCATTTTTGTTTGATTAGGTATATGTTTTAGTTTGATTTTGTTGGTTTTTGTTCCCCTTTTTTTCTCTCTTTTTAAAATTTTTAAAAAATTCTTTCTAGGTTACCTTGTACTTAAAATTGACATTTAACATAGATAAGATTTTTGTTTTCCATAGATGTAATAAATATAATTAAGTTTGTAATACTAGTGCTTTTCTTTATTTGAAACACTAGTAATTTTATTTCTTTTTTCATGTTTGTATAATAAATTTGTAACTAGTTTTAAGTAAAAACAATTGATGGTTCTTGTTTAATTAAGTTTTATCTTAGTATAAATACTTTTCAACATGTGATACAATGTGATACGAATTTTATTTATTTTTAACGTTTTTAAACTAAATTTTTAAGTTTTAATGTTTTAAAGAAATTGTTTTTATATATTGTTTTATCTGTTGGATATCACATTTACATATTTTTAGTCTTTTGTACAAGAATGGGTACTTTTTAATATTTAAAAAAAAATTTTTTTGATGTAATATGCATCTTTTACTACATACATATGGTCACACTAATTACTGTTTAAATTGTAAGTAAAAAAAATATGTTTATATCTATGAATATCTTGTTCATTTGCTTATGTTACTTACTTATGTTTATGATTTCTTATAGGGATAATTATTAATTTCTGATGAAGACAAAAATGTTGAAAATTAAAATAAGCGCTATTAATTAAAATGATTTGAACATTGGTTTAGTTCTTTAATTAATATTTTGACCTAAAAAAAACCCCTACAAAATAGGTATATTTAAATAATATCAAGATGGTCATATATATGAATACTAATATAAAAAACACTGGGGATGATAAGTGTAATATGAACTCTCTACTCAACAAATATAAAAATGAAGACATCCAAGATAGAATGAAACAAGTAAGAAAATTATATAGTACAAAGGCAAGACTAGATATAAAAAAATTTTTCCTTATAAGTTGTAAAAAGAATAATCTTTTTCCTAAATTTATGAATAGTAAATTTGATAATAAAAAAAACTTTATTTCTTTAAGTAATAATAGCAATAAACATAGATATAACAATATTTTAAATAATTTTAAGTACAAGCTATTAAATCTGTTAATTTCAGAAACCTTTAGTAATTTAAAAAATAACAAAAATTGTATTAATGAATGTCATAGTTTGCTAAAACAATATCTCACTATATCTGATTTACAACAAGTTTTTTTCATTGAAAGTTCTATTTATCAATTTACTTATTATAAATCATTTAATGTTGTCATTAATAAATTTAATAAATTGAAGTCTGAAGCCATGGTTAATGAAAATCAATATATTAATAATTGTATCAATAGTTCTAAACAGATAGTAGATAACTATAATAATAATAAAAATAGAAATTTAATAATAAGTAATAACCATGTTTCTAAATATAATAACAAATATAATTGTAAGCTACCAATAGATATTGAATTTAACCCTCTTAAACACAATGAGGAGAATTTTGTTGTTAATTTAACCTCTAACAAGATACCAGATAATATTAACAATTTATTAAAACTTGGATCAAATTTCAATTTACCCTATAATAATAATAATCTACCTATCAATGATATGATTATTTCATTTGAATATGGTATTGACAACCTAGATGAAAATGAAAAAAACTTAATTAGAAATAAATTTATATATAATGTTAATCAGTACAAGGATAACATGAAAAAAAACAATTTTTTGAATAATAAATATAATTGTTCTCTAATTAAGGATGTTTCTGATGCAAGGAAGTTTTTTAAGGAGAATGAAAATATCAAAGTGATTCGTGCTGATAAAACTAATAAAACCGTATTGATTGATAAAGTAGATTATGATAATAAAATGTATGAGCTGTTAAATGATGGTGAAACATATCTTAAAATACATAAAGACCCCACTAATATTTTCCAGAACAGAAACAATAACATTATTCAAAAATTTTATGAAATGGGTTATATTGATCAAAATTTGAGTAACCAACTTAAAGTGCATAATAGTACTCCTCCACAAATTTACGGGTTGATAAAATTACATAAAGTAAATAATCCTGTCAGACCTATAGTTGCTTCATATAATAGCCCACAACAAAAATTGTCAAAATTTTTCTCTGATATTTTAAAAAATATTACTGCTAATAATAATACCGTGAGAGACTCTTGGGAATTCCATGAATTTATTAAAGATTTTCATATACCTAATAAATATAAATTAATTTCACTTGATGTTAAATCATTGTTTACTAACATACCTATCGATACTACTATTGAGATTATCACTAATAAATGGGAAGAAATAAAAAAATACACTAATATTGAGAAGGACGATTTTATTGATGGTTTGAAATTTTGTTGCAATACGTCATATTTCCAGTTTAAAAATCAATTTTATTCACAAATTTATGGAGCACCTATGGGTTCATCTCTATCTGTTGTTTTGGCTGATATTATTATGAACGAACTACAAGAGTCTGTTTTGAAAAATGTAGATTATGAGATTCCTTTTTTTAAAAGATATGTTGATGACATCATTACAGCAATACCTTCGGATAAAATTGAAACTTTATGCAATAGCTTTAATTCTTTTCATGATAGATTACAATTTTCTTATGAACTTGAAAATCAAAATAGAGAAATTAGTTTTTTAGATATAAAAATTTTGGTTAACAAACATAATAAAGTTGAAACCATATGGTATACTAAACCTACCTGGTCTGCTAGATATTTGAACTACAATTCTAATTCCTCTATTGAACATAAACGTAATGTTATTACTGCTATTTTAGACCGGGCAATTAAATTCACTAATTTTAAATATAGAAGTCAAATACTCAACAAAGTTTACAATATTTTCTTATTAAATGGTTATCCCATTAATTTTCTTAAAAACACTATAAATAATAGACTCAAAAGTATACTTTATGGACATAATAAAAATAGTAAAAGTTTGGCTGTTGCAGATAATTCCAATTACTCTTATGATGATCAAATATATTTTTCATTCCCGTATATACCTATTTTATCTGAAAAAATGAAAAGAGTTGTTTCTGGACATAATATAAAAATGATAAACAAAAATAAGTATACTACAAAAATTTTTTTTTCTAAATTAAAAAATAAAACTGATAAGATGAAATGTTCTAACGTTATTTATAAACTTAAATGTTCTTGTGATTATTCTTACTTAGGGCAATCTAAACAATACTTGCAAAAGAGAATCAACAGTCATAAATATGCTAAAAATGAAGTTACTGCACTTCGTACCCATATACAACAGACTGGTCACGAAGTTGAATATGGTGATGTTGAAATTTTAGATTTTCAGCCTATTTTAAAAAAAAGATTACTTAGTGAATCGTTACATATCTTAAAAGAACCTAAATGTCTTAACTCTAGAGAAAATCTTAATCACCTCAAAGAATCATATCTAAATTTAATTAAATAAATATTCTGTTTTCCTCTTTCTTCTTCTTTCCACGTTTCTTTTTGCTTGTATTGTATGCCATTTTTTGGTTTTTCTATTAATTTTAACTTTTTTCATTTTTGTTTGATTAGGTATATGTTTTAGTTTGATTTTGTTGGTTTTTGTTCCCCTTTTTTTCTCTCTTTTTAAAATTTTTAAAAAATTCTTTCTAGGTTACCTTGTACTTAAAATTGACATTTAACATAGATAAGATTTTTGTTTTCCATAGATGTAATAAATATAATTAAGTTTGTAATACTAGTGCTTTTCTTTATTTGAAACACTAGTAATTTTATTTCTTTTTTCATGTTTGTATAATAAATTTGTAACTAGTTTTAAGTAAAAACAATTGATGGTTCTTGTTTAATTAAGTTTTATCTTAGTATAAATACTTTTCAACATGTGATACAATGTGATACGAATTTTATTTATTTTTAACGTTTTTAAACTAAATTTTTAAGTTTTAATGTTTTAAAGAAATTGTTTTTATATATTGTTTTATCTGTTGGATATCACATTTACATATTTTTAGTCTTTTGTACAAGAATGGGTACTTTTTAATATTTAAAAAAAAATTTTTTTGATGTAATATGCATCTTTTACTACATACATATGGTCACACTAATTACTGTTTAAATTGTAAGTAAAAAAAATATGTTTATATCTATGAATATCTTGTTCATTTGCTTATGTTACTTACTTATGTTTATGATTTCTTATAGGGATAATTATTAATTTCTGATGAAGACAAAAATGTTGAAAATTAAAATAAGCGCTATTAATTAAAATGATTTGAACATTGGTTTAGTTCTTTAATTAATATTTTGACCTAAAAAAAACCCCTACAAAATAGGTATATTTAAATAATATCAAGATGGTCATATATATGAATACTAATATAAAAAACACTGGGGATGATAAGTGTAATATGAACTCTCTACTCAACAAATATAAAAATGAAGACATCCAAGATAGAATGAAACAAGTAAGAAAATTATATAGTACAAAGGCAAGACTAGATATAAAAAAATTTTTCCTTATAAGTTGTAAAAAGAATAATCTTTTTCCTAAATTTATGAATAGTAAATTTGATAATAAAAAAAACTTTATTTCTTTAAGTAATAATAGCAATAAACATAGATATAACAATATTTTAAATAATTTTAAGTACAAGCTATTAAATCTGTTAATTTCAGAAACCTTTAGTAATTTAAAAAATAACAAAAATTGTATTAATGAATGTCATAGTTTGCTAAAACAATATCTCACTATATCTGATTTACAACAAGTTTTTTTCATTGAAAGTTCTATTTATCAATTTACTTATTATAAATCATTTAATGTTGTCATTAATAAATTTAATAAATTGAAGTCTGAAGCCATGGTTAATGAAAATCAATATATTAATAATTGTATCAATAGTTCTAAACAGATAGTAGATAACTATAATAATAATAAAAATAGAAATTTAATAATAAGTAATAACCATGTTTCTAAATATAATAACAAATATAATTGTAAGCTACCAATAGATATTGAATTTAACCCTCTTAAACACAATGAGGAGAATTTTGTTGTTAATTTAACCTCTAACAAGATACCAGATAATATTAACAATTTATTAAAACTTGGATCAAATTTCAATTTACCCTATAATAATAATAATCTACCTATCAATGATATGATTATTTCATTTGAATATGGTATTGACAACCTAGATGAAAATGAAAAAAACTTAATTAGAAATAAATTTATATATAATGTTAATCAGTACAAGGATAACATGAAAAAAAACAATTTTTTGAATAATAAATATAATTGTTCTCTAATTAAGGATGTTTCTGATGCAAGGAAGTTTTTTAAGGAGAATGAAAATATCAAAGTGATTCGTGCTGATAAAACTAATAAAACCGTATTGATTGATAAAGTAGATTATGATAATAAAATGTATGAGCTGTTAAATGATGGTGAAACATATCTTAAAATACATAAAGACCCCACTAATATTTTCCAGAACAGAAACAATAACATTATTCAAAAATTTTATGAAATGGGTTATATTGATCAAAATTTGAGTAACCAACTTAAAGTGCATAATAGTACTCCTCCACAAATTTACGGGTTGATAAAATTACATAAAGTAAATAATCCTGTCAGACCTATAGTTGCTTCATATAATAGCCCACAACAAAAATTGTCAAAATTTTTCTCTGATATTTTAAAAAATATTACTGCTAATAATAATACCGTGAGAGACTCTTGGGAATTCCATGAATTTATTAAAGATTTTCATATACCTAATAAATATAAATTAATTTCACTTGATGTTAAATCATTGTTTACTAACATACCTATCGATACTACTATTGAGATTATCACTAATAAATGGGAAGAAATAAAAAAATACACTAATATTGAGAAGGACGATTTTATTGATGGTTTGAAATTTTGTTGCAATACGTCATATTTCCAGTTTAAAAATCAATTTTATTCACAAATTTATGGAGCACCTATGGGTTCATCTCTATCTGTTGTTTTGGCTGATATTATTATGAACGAACTACAAGAGTCTGTTTTGAAAAATGTAGATTATGAGATTCCTTTTTTTAAAAGATATGTTGATGACATCATTACAGCAATACCTTCGGATAAAATTGAAACTTTATGCAATAGCTTTAATTCTTTTCATGATAGATTACAATTTTCTTATGAACTTGAAAATCAAAATAGAGAAATTAGTTTTTTAGATATAAAAATTTTGGTTAACAAACATAATAAAGTTGAAACCATATGGTATACTAAACCTACCTGGTCTGCTAGATATTTGAACTACAATTCTAATTCCTCTATTGAACATAAACGTAATGTTATTACTGCTATTTTAGACCGGGCAATTAAATTCACTAATTTTAAATATAGAAGTCAAATACTCAACAAAGTTTACAATATTTTCTTATTAAATGGTTATCCCATTAATTTTCTTAAAAACACTATAAATAATAGACTCAAAAGTATACTTTATGGACATAATAAAAATAGTAAAAGTTTGGCTGTTGCAGATAATTCCAATTACTCTTATGATGATCAAATATATTTTTCATTCCCGTATATACCTATTTTATCTGAAAAAATGAAAAGAGTTGTTTCTGGACATAATATAAAAATGATAAACAAAAATAAGTATACTACAAAAATTTTTTTTTCTAAATTAAAAAATAAAACTGATAAGATGAAATGTTCTAACGTTATTTATAAACTTAAATGTTCTTGTGATTATTCTTACTTAGGGCAATCTAAACAATACTTGCAAAAGAGAATCAACAGTCATAAATATGCTAAAAATGAAGTTACTGCACTTCGTACCCATATACAACAGACTGGTCACGAAGTTGAATATGGTGATGTTGAAATTTTAGATTTTCAGCCTATTTTAAAAAAAAGATTACTTAGTGAATCGTTACATATCTTAAAAGAACCTAAATGTCTTAACTCTAGAGAAAATCTTAATCACCTCAAAGAATCATATCTAAATTTAATTAAATAAATATTCTGTTTTCCTCTTTCTTCTTCTTTCCACGTTTCTTTTTGCTTGTATTGTATGCCATTTTTTGGTTTTTCTATTAATTTTAACTTTTTTCATTTTTGTTTGATTAGGTATATGTTTTAGTTTGATTTTGTTGGTTTTTGTTCCCCTTTTTTTCTCTCTTTTTAAAATTTTTAAAAAATTCTTTCTAGGTTACCTTGTACTTAAAATTGACATTTAACATAGATAAGATTTTTGTTTTCCATAGATGTAATAAATATAATTAAGTTTGTAATACTAGTGCTTTTCTTTATTTGAAACACTAGTAATTTTATTTCTTTTTTCATGTTTGTATAATAAATTTGTAACTAGTTTTCAGTAAAAACAATTGATGGTTCTTGTTTAATTAAGTTTTATCTTAGTATAAATACTTTTCAACATGTGATACAATGTGATACGAATTTTATTTATTTTTAACGTTTTTAAACTAAATTTTTAAGTTTTAATGTTTTAAAGAAATTGTTTTTATATATTGTTTTATCTGTTGGATATCACATTTACATATTTTTAGTCTTTTGTACAAGAATGGGTACTTTTTAATATTTAAAAAAAAATTTTTTTGATGTAATATGCATCTTTTACTACATACATATGGTCACACTAATTACTGTTTAAATTGTAAGTAAAAAAAATATGTTTATATCTATGAATATCTTGTTCATTTGCTTATGTTACTTACTTATGTTTATGATTTCTTATAGGGATAATTATTAATTTCTGATGAAGACAAAAATGTTGAAAATTAAAATAAGCGCTATTAATTAAAATGATTTGAACATTGGTTTAGTTCTTTAATTAATATTTTGACCTAAAAAAAACCCCTACAAAATAGATATATTTAAATAATATCAAGATGGTCATATATATGAATACTAATATAAAAAACACTGGGGATGATAAGTGTAATATGAACTCTCTACTCAACAAATATAAAAATGAAGACATCCAAGATAGAATGAAACAAGTAAGAAAATTATATAGTACAAAGGCAAGACTAGATATAAAAAAATTTTTCCTTATAAGTTGTAAAAAGAATAATCTTTTTCCTAAATTTATGAATAGTAAATTTGATAATAAAAAAAACTTTATTTCTTTAAGTAATAATAGCAATAAACATAGATATAACAATATTTTAAATAATTTTAAGTACAAGCTATTAAATCTGTTAATTTCAGAAACCTTTAGTAATTTAAAAAATAACAAAAATTGTATTAATGAATGTCATAGTTTGCTAAAACAATATCTCACTATATCTGATTTACAACAAGTTTTTTTCATTGAAAGTTCTATTTATCAATTTACTTATTATAAATCATTTAATGTTGTCATTAATAAATTTAATAAATTGAAGTCTGAAGCCATGGTTAATGAAAATCAATATATTAATAATTGTATCAATAGTTCTAAACAGATAGTAGATAACTATAATAATAATAAAAATAGAAATTTAATAATAAGTAATAACCATGTTTCTAAATATAATAACAAATATAATTGTAAGCTACCAATAGATATTGAATTTAACCCTCTTAAACACAATGAGGAGAATTTTGTTGTTAATTTAACCTCTAACAAGATACCAGATAATATTAACAATTTATTAAAACTTGGATCAAATTTCAATTTACCCTATAATAATAATAATCTACCTATCAATGATATGATTATTTCATTTGAATATGGTATTGACAACCTAGATGAAAATGAAAAAAACTTAATTAGAAATAAATTTATATATAATGTTAATCAGTACAAGGATAACATGAAAAAAAACAATTTTTTGAATAATAAATATAATTGTTCTCTAATTAAGGATGTTTCTGATGCAAGGAAGTTTTTTAAGGAGAATGAAAATATCAAAGTGATTCGTGCTGATAAAACTAATAAAACCGTATTGATTGATAAAGTAGATTATGATAATAAAATGTATGAGCTGTTAAATGATGGTGAAACATATCTTAAAATACATAAAGACCCCACTAATATTTTCCAGAACAGAAACAATAACATTATTCAAAAATTTTATGAAATGGGTTATATTGATCAAAATTTGAGTAACCAACTTAAAGTGCATAATAGTACTCCTCCACAAATTTACGGGTTGATAAAATTACATAAAGTAAATAATCCTGTCAGACCTATAGTTGCTTCATATAATAGCCCACAACAAAAATTGTCAAAATTTTTCTCTGATATTTTAAAAAATATTACTGCTAATAATAATACCGTGAGAGACTCTTGGGAATTCCATGAATTTATTAAAGATTTTCATATACCTAATAAATATAAATTAATTTCACTTGATGTTAAATCATTGTTTACTAACATACCTATCGATACTACTATTGAGATTATCACTAATAAATGGGAAGAAATAAAAAAATACACTAATATTGAGAAGGACGATTTTATTGATGGTTTGAAATTTTGTTGCAATACGTCATATTTCCAGTTTAAAAATCAATTTTATTCACAAATTTATGGAGCACCTATGGGTTCATCTCTATCTGTTGTTTTGGCTGATATTATTATGAACGAACTACAAGAGTCTGTTTTGAAAAATGTAGATTATGAGATTCCTTTTTTTAAAAGATATGTTGATGACATCATTACAGCAATACCTTCGGATAAAATTGAAACTTTATGCAATAGCTTTAATTCTTTTCATGATAGATTACAATTTTCTTATGAACTTGAAAATCAAAATAGAGAAATTAGTTTTTTAGATATAAAAATTTTGGTTAACAAACATAATAAAGTTGAAACCATATGGTATACTAAACCTACCTGGTCTGCTAGATATTTGAACTACAATTCTAATTCCTCTATTGAACATAAACGTAATGTTATTACTGCTATTTTAGACCGGGCAATTAAATTCACTAATTTTAAATATAGAAGTCAAATACTCAACAAAGTTTACAATATTTTCTTATTAAATGGTTATCCCATTAATTTTCTTAAAAACACTATAAATAATAGACTCAAAAGTATACTTTATGGACATAATAAAAATAGTAAAAGTTTGGCTGTTGCAGATAATTCCAATTACTCTTATGATGATCAAATATATTTTTCATTCCCGTATATACCTATTTTATCTGAAAAAATGAAAAGAGTTGTTTCTGGACATAATATAAAAATGATAAACAAAAATAAGTATACTACAAAAATTTTTTTTTCTAAATTAAAAAATAAAACTGATAAGATGAAATGTTCTAACGTTATTTATAAACTTAAATGTTCTTGTGATTATTCTTACTTAGGGCAATCTAAACAATACTTGCAAAAGAGAATCAACAGTCATAAATATGCTAAAAATGAAGTTACTGCACTTCGTACCCATATACAACAGACTGGTCACGAAGTTGAATATGGTGATGTTGAAATTTTAGATTTTCAGCCTATTTTAAAAAAAAGATTACTTAGTGAATCGTTACATATCTTAAAAGAACCTAAATGTCTTAACTCTAGAGAAAATCTTAATCACCTCAAAGAATCATATCTAAATTTAATTAAATAAATATTCTGTTTTCCTCTTTCTTCTTCTTTCCACGTTTCTTTTTGCTTGTATTGTATGCCATTTTTTGGTTTTTCTATTAATTTTAACTTTTTTCATTTTTGTTTGATTAGGTATATGTTTTAGTTTGATTTTGTTGGTTTTTGTTCCCCTTTTTTTCTCTCTTTTTAAAATTTTTAAAAAATTCTTTCTAGGTTACCTTGTACTTAAAATTGACATTTAACATAGATAAGATTTTTGTTTTCCATAGATGTAATAAATATAATTAAGTTTGTAATACTAGTGCTTTTCTTTATTTGAAACACTAGTAATTTTATTTCTTTTTTCATGTTTGTATAATAAATTTGTAACTAGTTTTCAGTAAAAACAATTGATGGTTCTTGTTTAATTAAGTTTTATCTTAGTATAAATACTTTTCAACATGTGATACAATGTGATACGAATTTTATTTATTTTTAACGTTTTTAAACTAAATTTTTAAGTTTTAATGTTTTAAAGAAATTGTTTTTATATATTGTTTTATCTGTTGGATATCACATTTACATATTTTTAGTCTTTTGTACAAGAATGGGTACTTTTTAATATTTAAAAAAAAATTTTTTTGATGTAATATGCATCTTTTACTACATACATATGGTCACACTAATTACTGTTTAAATTGTAAGTAAAAAAAATATGTTTATATCTATGAATATCTTGTTCATTTGCTTATGTTACTTACTTATGTTTATGATTTCTTATAGGGATAATTATTAATTTCTGATGAAGACAAAAATGTTGAAAATTAAAATAAGCGCTATTAATTAAAATGATTTGAACATTGGTTTAGTTCTTTAATTAATATTTTGACCTAAAAAAAACCCCTACAAAATAGGTATATTTAAATATATATATATATATATATATACGAGTTGAATTGAGAACCTCCTCCTTTTTTTTGAAGTCGGTTAATAAAATACATTTAATCACAAACACTAGTTTATAACACAAGCACTACAAATGACTGTTCATCCTCGTTTGAAGTGTATTCTAGTGTATATTGTATGAACAGCACAGAATAACAATACGTCATTTTTAGATTCAATAGGTTATATAAATTTAAATCACACCACAATTTTAGATACAATAAGTTTTAATAAACAAGTTATATAAGGCTGGGTATAAAAGTTGGCTCGAAAATGAAGAGTATTCAGTCAGTGTTGTGACAGTTGGTCTGTGCGTATTTTCTTCAAGCAGTCTGCAGTGATAGTGTTTTGTTTTCCAAGTTAAAAACGTACTTATTTTCAGTCTTATGTTTTGTATTTTTACTAATATTTTAATTTTATTTGTAAATGCAGTCGTGCGTGATAAATTACGATAGATAAATTAATAAATGTTCTAGTGTCTCCACGTTTTTAATCGAACTTTAATGGCATTCACTTCCGTGCTGGTAAATTGTTTTAAATCTGCGTAACTGCGTATGTTATAATAAATTGTTCTGCTATTTTCAGGATTACGAGAATGACCGGCTTTTGAACGCAACTGTGAAACCGTATGAAAGAATACACCCGCGTGAAGAAAACACCCAAGGTAAATACGTTTTTTTTTTGTGATTGTAATAAGTTTTTTACGCTCTGCGTTTGTCAATATATAGCCGTTATCATGCAATATCAGCAGTTATTACGGTGTTATAGATTATAGAATGTAATTAATAATTATTTACGCTATAATTAACATTGTAAGTTTAATAAAACGTTTTCTGTTTTTTATCAATATAATTGCGATACATAATAGCGTAAATAATATTTGGTGATTTTACAAACTCGTATACAAATCTAACCTCTTTACTTTTATCCTAATGAAACTATCATACCAAAAGCTATTAAATTAAACACTCGTCAAAATTATAAAAGCCTACATTAACATTTCAAATTGAAAAATCAAAATGTCACGATCGTCTTTCCTATGTTCCAGATTGTTCTGTTCAACATCGGATCAGAGGCTAGCTAGCTAGTTATATTGCATCTGCAACGCCTTCCTTTGATGTGCCGTTCTGAAGGAAACCAATAAAACATATTTATGTGTAATTTTCTGTGTATAACTAATAATGTGTTGCTTTATTTTAAACAATAAAAAAAAAGCGTCGTAATTGATTTCTCGCTGCGTTTGGTGTAAAATTTGTTGAGGTAACATAGAACTGTTTAAATACGTCTTTGTAGATGAAAAGATGGTCTTTTATACCTGTGCAGATAAATTATAAAATTAAGTAGCATATCCAAATACATTATTAATTATAAGAAAGTTAGTTGGAACGACCTCTGAATAATATACATGCAAACATATGCTACGTTTGCTCGGAGTTTTTGTTTAGATGAGCATTTTAATACGCTAATTAAAAAGTTTATTTTAACGGTTATAAGCACCACTTGACATTTGATACAAGCGCCGCTTGATAAGTAAAGATTACACGGTGATTTATTCTTACTAAAAGGCATTTGTTGCGATTACAACATATAAATATTAAAGTATGTTCAGTTTGAATGAAACTGCAGTATTGCAGATTTAAAACATTTTACCAGCACGGAAGTGAATGCCACTTGTAATAATAAGCATGGGAAGTATTATTCCAAAAGCTCGTCTGCGACGGAGCAACTGACGAAATGGAGGCAAACAATGGCATCAGCACCGGAAACGGTAACGGTACTCTAAATTCAATAACTGTCACCACTGACCAGTACTCACGGTGTATATCGGAACACAGTCTAGATCGTAACAAAATATATTTATTTACATTGGTGTTTTCTTCACTCACGTAGTTTGTATCACGCATACGCTCGGTAAGACTTAGATAGCATACGCCAGGTAAGATAGCAGTACAGCGCTTCCTCGGTTACGTTTAAGGCTTGTCATTCTCATAGTCCTGAAAAGAAAACAATTTATTATAACGATTGCAGATTTAAAACAATTTACTTAATGCATTTTACAATTTGATACACGAGTTAATTCACATGAAGATCGCATTATGTATTTTCAAACACATAAAAATTACAAACGTAAATTGTAGGTTAAAATTTTGGCGCGTGTTTCTAGATTTTCGTAAATATTCACAAAACGAATCATTTTCAACATAAAATACATTTAATCACAAACAATAGATTTTTAAACACAAGCACTGCAAATATCAATTAATCCTCGTTTCAAATGTATTCGATATAAATCACATATAAATTTATGGAACGTTTATTGGTTATATTTATTATTCTTGGCGCCATCTAGTGTATAGTGTATGAACTATATGAATTTATAGTTCATACAACATATACTAGATGGCGACACTAGAGCGCGTATTTTAAAATTTAATAGTCTATTTACTTTTTACATTGAGTAAAGAATAACAAGAGAAACAACGTATATGGGAGAGTTGAAACCACGGGGGTCCAACTCTTACCGACCGAGAATGAGAAAATTTTTCTTGTCACTTTTAGTTACTGTTTCCAGTAGTAGATGGCAGTACCAGTATTAAATCGAGTTTAAAAAATATTTATACATATATAGGCAATACTCTTTACACTTGTGTTATTTAAGTAAAAGACAAAAATTTTACAGTTTTGCTGAAAACTTTTACGTATAATGTTACGAAGAAATACGAAATATCACGAGAGCGCTATGGAGCGGGAGGGAGGGACGAATGTGTTCGTTGAAAGATTTGAAAATCATTGTAGCAATTCACAATTGTATTAGTCGCAAATGGGAAATTGTGCTAAAAACAATTTTTAACTTCGACTTTTTCGACTTTGTTTAGACAAATTTTAAATTTAAGTAATTTGAAAATGTCTGATCAGTTTACGCTTATAAACATTATTGTATGTGTGTTATGTGTAATCAAACGAGTAATCAAACGAGATGGGGTAAAATTTCATATATTACCTCGTAATTTGAAACAGTAATGTCCGGTATCATAAAGGACCTAACAAATTTGTTAGCTAACAAACACTTTCAACTGAGGTATCAAACATATATGACAGTTCTTTTGGAGTTTGTTGATGACTTTGACAAGTTTCGCGCACGCGTTGAAGGTAAATACAAACGGTATTAAAACAGTGGTGATGTTATGAAAATTATTTTGTACGGTCAAAGATGCCAACTGTGTTACAATTAATTGAAGTGTCACTGCTCTAAATTCCATAACTAATCCATAGATACTAGTACAGTATTAATACCCCATATGAATGTAATTGCTAGCTAACAAATTTTGTTAGGTCCTTTATAATACCGGGCATAAGTAGAACTTTATTTTGAATTTTAATTAATTACCTATATTCCTATAAATAGGTACATATAATATTGAAATTAAAAAAATGTTCAAAGGTGGTTGAAAATAACAGGATTTCATTGAAATCGTAAATTTATGTTTAATGTGATTGTTTCTTATAAACCATAAAGATTTTTTTAACTTGCTTGAAACTTTCCTATATTTCTGTTAACTTAAATTTAGGGCATTATATAAGTGCATGATACGTCATAAAGGTAAAGAGAATAAAATAAATAACATAGTTTATAGTGTAAATAAATTCTGCAAATTAAAGTTAATCTGAATTTTACCATTATTTTGGATATACGATCAAAAAAAGTATGTATATTCAATTTTTTTATATTTTTACTAACCATGATTTAATCTTTTTAGTCCTTGAGAATGGTTACAAGTTGTTGAGGTAAATTATGACGATGAACGTGCCAAACAATGACGTCGTTATTTGTTCTTTTGCGAGCATCATTTTCATCAAAATTATTACTACAATGTACAAAGAACAAGACTTTTACCACATACAGTATCCCATGCTACAACAGGTATAGCACAACTATATCCTGAACCTGAACCATCGCCAAGTACTAGTGCTAAACCATCATCTGAATCAGAACTAAGACTCGACATGCTATCTTCTATTCCGATGACTTCTGAATCTTACGACACAGGTTTGTCTGCTACTGTTTCCATGAGACCTGTTAGCAGACAAGGAAGCGTTACTCGAACATTTGGAGATATTATTCGAAAGAAAGACAAGGAAATCAAACGTCTAAGGAAAGTTGTAATGAAGAATAAAAACGAGATTAAACGTCTTATTCAAATCGTAGACAATAGAAGATACTTGGTGACTAACGATATTTTTTAAGAATTGAGTTCTGACACTGCTATACTAATGGTAGCGCAATTTAGAAATAAAAGCCGCTCAGCAAAGGGTCGTCGGTGTTTTGGGTTATGGTATGTTCCTATAGTACGTTCATTATATAAATTAGCATTTGTATGGGAATATGTGTAAATTAAAATCATGGCTTGTTATTTCTCTTCTTGTTGCAACTAAGTTTGATTATACATAAATTTTTCGATTATTATTTAATTTTTATCAATCTATACTAATATTTGCTTTAAATATTTTTACTTTAAATTTCATTTAGAAATTGTATGGAATATTAACAAATTTCAATAAATTTAGCAGTAATTTTTATTTTTTTGCAAATTTATATAAATAATTAGATACTTGCATTGAATATTTGAAATACTTGTGTAATATTGAATGAATTATTAATTTTTTCAGATCAAGAGCAGTTTTACAATACGAGTATCATCATTTTACTTACAGCGAGATTTTGAACAAGAAGGTAATTATAATAATATCAAATATATGTATATACTTATAAAAAAAAAAACAATTTCACAATTTTATCAAGATACTTATGTTCTTATTGCAGAAGAATCTTCACTTTGGAAATCATCAGAATGATGTACCGGACAACTATAATTCTGAGAAAACTCCAATATCTGGACCAGTGTTGTTACGTTGTTAGTAAAGACAGACCTTGTATGTGTACATTCTGTACATATACCAACGCTTGTCGAAGACTAGCACATTTTATTTTCTCATGTAATATTTTACTGAAAAAAGTAGCACATTTTATATTTTCACCACAAAAATTAGCATTTACGATGATTTGCCGCAAAATTTAAACGTGTTACTTTTCGTGATAATATTATTAAACTATTAATAAAACGTGCTAGTCTTTGTAATAAGCGTCGATATTATCTTATACCACAAAAACAAACAGTAACAAAAACGAGATTTTGACTTCGGTCACACCTATTAGTTACACGAGTAGTATTCTTTGAGTTATTACATAATACTGCATGTATGAGCAGTAGGTGTGATTGCAGTTTATACAACATAAATGGTATCAATAATAAAAATGATATGTTATTGATAATATCGTTGCTGCATTTGCTAAGTTTGGAATATATTTTTATTTTTATGCCAAATGATACATTTCTCAATGCCAAAATTACAATTCATTTTTAATTCAGCAAGCGCAACAGCAATATATACTTGATAATAGTAATATAACAGAAGTGACATTAAATATAATAATAATCAGGGCTTTTTTTGTAATGTAACGCAGTGGAACGGCGTTCCGGCACTTTTTTTATTGCATAAGAAAAGCTGCTTTAAATTTAATTTAAATGATATTTAAATATAATTTTCTTTAGTAAAAAGCTTGACAAAAAGTGAGTTCCAGCACCTTTTTGTTTAAAAAAAAGCCCTGATAATAATAATAATAATAACTTTTGACTTACACGTCAAAAATTTATTGAAAAAAAATCACAAGCAAGCTTTCGATTCACTGAATCAGGCTTTTAAAAATGAAGAAGAATTGCTCGTAATTTTTCTTCAATAAATTTTTGATGTTTAGACAATAAAGTTATTAATATTTTATGTATACCTTGCTAATTTTTATTTTATTAATATTCCGAAGTATTTTTCCCGCCGGATCGAATGAGACCTAATACAACCCTTCATCTGTGACAGGGGACGAGTTGTGAATTTATAAATTAATTTAATACACGGGCCTCAAATATCACTTAATACGCATCTGTACAATTGTTTTTTAATTAATTAAATTATAAACAAGGTTTCTATTTAGTATATGTCTATTTGTTATTTTAACAATACGGGCCTAAAATATCACTTAATACGTGCCTGGACTTTTTATGGAATTCAATGATAATATCTAATGTTTCTATTTTGTATTTATTGTAAAGATTGAATTTTTCTGTTTTGCTGTATTCATTACAGAAAATTGAAAATATCTCGTCTCCTGTGCTAGTTAGAGGGTAGTTTTGCCCCCCACACCCCTGGTATTCCGAAGTATTTTTCCCGCCGGATCGAATGAGACCTAATACAACCCTTCATCTGTGACAGGGGACGAGTTGTGAATTTATAAATTAATTTAATACACGGGCCTCAAATATCACTTAATACGCATCTGTACAATTGTTTTTTAATTGATTAAATTATAAACAAGGTTTCTATATAGTTCATTTGAATTTGTTATTTGAACAATACGGGCCTATAATCTTACTTAATACGTAAATATCATTTTTTTTCCGTAAAAACCTTAATCTTACAAAATAAAAAAATATCGGTGGTATGAGTTGTCCGCTGGTATGAGTTGTCCCCTGGTATGACTTGTCGTGGTATGAGTTGTCGCGGTATGAGTTGTCCACTGGTATGAGTTGTCCTGGTATGAGTTGTCCCTTGGTATGAGTTGTCTACTGGTATTAGCTGTCGTGGTATGAGTTGTCTCCTGGTATGAGTTGTCTTGGTATGAGTTGTCCCGGTATGATTTGTCTCGGTATTAGTTGTCTTGGTATGAGTTGTGCTCAACCCATAGATAATACAAATTTTTGTATGATAATCGATAAACAGGTCAAATTTTACACACCCATTTTTTTATCTAATACATTTTTCGGGATACAAAGTAGCATATGTCGTTCTTCAGGATGCAAGCTATCTTCCAGCCAAATTTCATGAAGATCGGTTCATCGGTTTAGTCGTGAAAAGGTAAAAAAAACAGACAAACACACTTTCGCATATGTAATATTAGTAAATGCAAGCAATGAAAAAAAATTGGAATAAAAGATTTCACGATTTCTATTACTAAACATTACATTCTAAAAGGTAAGCTGAAACGTCGAAAACCACACGTAAAATCTCGGCTTGAAACATTGAAAGCTTGTTCAAATTGTCCAATAAGAACTAGAATATTGTGTAAGGAATGTTACGAGATTTTGCGATGTGTTTCAAAAACAAACACTAAAATAAGTCAGCTATCAGAGAGAGGCAAGGGGACTCACAATTAGGGTTTGCAATCCCGCAATGCGGGATCCCGCATTCCCGCGGGATACCGCACGTTTTGGAGATCTGCGGATCCCGCACTGAAAATGCGGGATCCGCGCGGAATTTTTTGAACATTTTTGTAGGTCGCGTGCGTTTTGAATACTTATAAAGCGTAAATATGGATAAAAAATAGGTAACAATTTTGAAAAAAAAAATTAAGGTTGAGATGACTGAATATGAAATAAATTATATCTTGTTCACGATTAGTTAAGTGGTTACATACCTCCAGAATAAAAAAAAAAAACGTTCGAAAAATGTGACCGCACAACCGATTAAAACATGCCAGGATTCGCGCGACTCAGGCGACGAAAGAAGCTCGAACAGCCGCAGATTACAAAAAAAAAAACATAAAAAATACGAAATACAAAAATTTAGAAGAAGAATGGCAGATTAAATGAAAGTCAACCACAAAAATTTAATACACAAAATTCGTGTTTTCTCAAAACTATCTTTTTCTATACGATCTAAGGTAAAGTACCCAGTTATGGCACAACGCGAAAAACAGCGGCTATTGTGGAACACACGTATATTAATCAATTTTAATAATATTCATACTTCGTTTTGCGTACTAAAAAAATTTACCTAGTGTCATTAAACCTTTTAATTTAACTATAGTACTAAAAATCAAAGTATTATTTAAATATAAATAGTCGAAAAAAATTATTTTATTATAGCCTACATAAAAGTTGGTATTCACTGACATGTTTATCACAAATGTAGTGATTTGTACAGTTCACTGTTTTGATGTAATTCTTAATATTTCAAGTATTTTACGATATAAATAATAGTTCAAATTGTAGGTAAGTCTTTAATAAATGATATGATATAATTATTTCATAGATTTAAGTAAAGTCATTATTGATAAATACATGTTTCTTTATAGGAACGTTGAATGTCATTATTAACCAATATATGAAACAACCGAAATGCTTGTGCCTGGAGTGGGACTTTTTCAATCATCTGTTGGAACGTATTGTTTGCAACTAATTTGTGTCATTATCGTATTATTTCTGTATTTGAATTATTATTTTATCATCAAAGTGGTGTGATCAATCAATATTCATGCATTTTATTTAAGAATATAAGAAATAGGTGAGTGAAATAAAGTAAAAACCTAACCTCAAAATATTACCTGTCAATAATATTTATAATTTAATCCTATACTTATATTTGTTTTAGCAATGAAAACTAGAAAAATAAAGAGTATTAATCAAAATAAATAAATAAAAAAATAAAATTAGAAGGAAAAATAGTACATCTAAAACGATTCAGTGTCAGCTGTCACATTATTAAGAAAGGAAATGTTTTGAATTCTTCAAAGGCGAAAGAATTGATTGAAATAACAAATGTTCTAGTATAAACTGGACTAGATAGATTAAAATTACCATCTTAACCTCTCCGAGGTATGTACGATAAAAGATACAGAAACTTTACAATGCAAAATAATGAAAACGCATTTGATCAAATTATCACAGTGGTTACCAAAGAATCAATATATTATTATGAAGAAGGTGTTACAAAGACACTTAATGATCCCTTAATTGTATTCGATGGTAGGTACTGATTGTTTGAATTAATTAATTAATTAATGTTGAATATTTATCTATATTATTTATAATTCTAGATATAATTGATTTACAACATAATGAAATTACCATCGTAACAATTGCAAGAAGAGAAACGAATGATTAGCTGAAAAAAATAAAGAATTTGAAGAACAAATGAAACAATTAAAAAAATAAAACGGCCAAGTGCATGTTCGGTACGCACATGATGGGTTCCGTAGTCATTATGATTTGTAAAAAAGTTATTTCAAAATTTTTCATAAACTATTTTTGCTACAGTGTTTGTTATAATTAAAAGCTACATTCTGGATTTTTTTCAGATTTTTTGAATTGATAGTTTAGTTAGCTCTGACAACGACATTTAAAAGAAAATAATTCATGACTGGAGGGTTAAAATTAAAATATAACATACCTTATTGCATTTTAGGAGACCTATCTAAAGACACCCCACCTAACGGATTAAGTGAAATTTTTTTTAAATATACTTTTCAGTCTATGAGAAGGGGGTCCAAATAATTTTTTTTTTTCAATAATCTTATTTCTGTTTTTGGGTTATCAGTCTTCGTCCGTATACCAAATTTCATTTTAATCGGTATAAAATTTATATAGACAGACAGATTGACAGAGCGAAACTATAAGGTTTCGTAGTTTTCTATGAAACCCTAAAAATTAAGCAAGAAACTTAATTTTTCATAAACTTTGTTACCTTATTTTTAATATTTTATATTTTTCATATAGGTACAGCCAATTCTGTTTTCAAACAAATTTTTTTTACACGATTTTGAAGAAGCACGGTCGATAACAATAAAAAACTTTTTTTTATGCGTACTGATTTGATTTTACATGATCCATTTATTCTAAATCACTGTAAAATTTATACAATTTATTATTTTCATACAATGAAGTTCTTTTTCTTGTTAAATTTTAAATTAATAGGCTGAACGTATCGTGAGAAAACAGAATTGGGTGTATTAAATTTGTATATTTAAATTTTATAACTTTATATTATTGATATTTATATTTTATTATGATTTATAACATTTAAAAAATTTAATAAAGTTCTGCTTAAGATTAATGTATGTTAATGATGTTTTCAAATTATTTTTCTTATTTCCTTTCATCATTAATATTATTTTAGGTGCATTTCCAATAAAAATAAAAATCTAATATTTTAAATCCAATTAATATTACTGATACACTGCTTGTCACAATTAGTGGGAGACTTTTTGAATGGAACAGTTTTGTTAAAAATTGTCATATTAATATGAAATTTCAGAAAAATCATTAATGTGGTGTTGTCTCAAAGTCCAAGAAATAACAACTTTGTACGTTAATCACTCCAACCCCAATTTATTACAATTAATTCGAAGGACACAGGTAAAGATAAAACTGTGAAATTTACAAACTGGGTAGTAAACCCTGTATACAAGGGTACTGTATATTAAAAATTTAAAATAAATTATAAGGGTAAGAATCAACCCTTAAATACTAAACCGTCTTCAATAGTAGAATAGAAGATTGAATTCAAGTGTAATTTTATAAAAAAAATCAATGAAAGCGGTTGATTTAATTATTTAAAATCAATAAAATTATAAAAATCAATGGAAAAATAACTTATAGAAGAAAAACTACTGTTCCATATTAGGTGAATGAATTATGGAACATAGGTGCCAATGCAAAAATCTTGTTTCATAATAGTGGACATTAGTTCATTCACTTTTTTTTTTATATCATGAAAAATATTATATTTATTTGAGTTTTGTAAGTATGACGTTATAGAGGAAACATAGGCCCATCAAATAATGTATTACAATGTTCCATTTAATAACTTATAGATTTTTTATATGAGCGCAAAAAAAAGGTGTGGAAAAATCGTTCCATAACTGGGTACTTTACCTTACACGATATTTTTTTAACAGACTGTCCCTAAAATGCAATCGTAAATAATGATATTTAGTGGTTTAGTTTTACGTGACATAGCGTATATACCAGCGCGGCGTAAAAGGCGACCTACGTATAAAACAAGGGCTAATTTATTCGCAACGAAGGACTTAAAAAAATTGAAATGGATAATCGAACAAAAAGACAAAAGTAGGTATACCTACTATAGTTAGAAGCATCTTGTACTTGTACCTAACATATTAGACAATCTCCTATTCACAGGTGTATTTTATGGATTTTACGTTGGTCTATACGGTACATGTTACGTTTATGTATCATGTTACCGCTATGAAACTATTTTTCATTATTTAATTGTCATGTTAACTAAATAATAGTAATTTTAAGCATGAATAATAAAAATTTTGGAAAAACTGCGGGATCCCGCGGGATTTGCAGATTTCCCGCAAAATTCCCGCGGGAAAAAAAAGTCTGCGGGATTGCAAACCCTACTCACAATAAAAAAGCACCCCAAAATGTACACAGTAATTTGAATATGACTGAAAGATATAAAACATGTAGTTTATAATGTCTTATCACTAAAAATTCCGAAAAAAATTATGATTTTTTAATTTTTACCCCCACCATATTGAATTAAAAACGGGGAATGAGTGAAAATATTTACTGTAATAGTGTATCTAACATAGAATTTCACTTTTATTATAAGTAGCTCATAAAAGCATGATACAAAAAAATCTTAATTTTACAATTTTTTTATTATTTTTACCATTTTGGTGAGTTTAAAATGGTTTAAGGTGAGAAAAAAAATGTTTTCTTAAACTCTGATACCTCCGATCACCGTTGATCATAGTTTCAATTCAATTCTGATACTCTTTCGACTCGAAAAAAAAGTGAAAATAAAAAATCTCTTATTTTTTGATACTTTTCGACTTAAAATTCGCCATATTTTTTTTTCAGAGCCATAAAAATGTAATTTTGAACCCGGAAATAGAAAGAGCACACTCGAAAATAGTAAAATACATTACTTTTATTTATATTACTTCCATTATTCTTAATGAGTTTGGAGCTCAAAGATTGGCGAAAAAAATTGTTATTTTGGTCCTTAATGGGTTAAATAGCCGTTACCCAAAAAAGTGGTATCCCCCCCCCACCCGATCGAATGAAACAAATTAAAACTATCCATATATGAAAGGGGGTGAAATATTAAATTTGTTTCCTTTTATTCATTATAGAAAAACGTAAATATCACGGCTCATATGCGTGATAGGGGGTTGTTTTACCTCTAAAATCCTCAACCCCGTAGTATTTCTCCCGCCGGATCTAATAAAACTAATTAAAACTCTTCATATTTGAATAGGGGATGAAATATTCCTTTTTCTTCATTCATTATACAAAATCGTAAATAACTCAATTCCTATGTGAGATAAGGTGTTTTTTTTCCTTCTAAAACCCCAACCCTCGTGGTATTTTTTCCACCGGATAGAATCAAATCAATTACAACCCTGAATAAATAACAGGGGGTGAAATATTAATGACCAAACAATTTTTTTCCATACAAACTTTTCCACCCCCTTGCAATCCTTTAGGTGTTGTTTTTTCGGGAGACTATGTTGCCCACAGTGTTGCTAGTATGAACTCCCTAAAAAGTACGATAGGCTTACTAAAATGGTACGAAATTTGACAAAAAGGTACGGTTGCAACCCCTGATACTACAAATGTTAAAATTGTTAGAAATGTATTTGAATTATTATTTTTTATTTAATTATATTCTTTATTTTATTTTGTATTAAAAGACATCAATTATCAAGTAATTAATCGACGCCCCTCGGAACGCCCTTTATGTTTCATTAAAAAAAATACTGAAAAGTAGATATAGATGAAAAAATTTAGGTACGTTTTGTTTTTACTCTAATTTTTATTGGTGTTATTCATAATAAACATTTTATTATTTTATTATTTTTTTACGTAGTGAAGCTGACTAAAAACTTGTAAAAATCTTTGTGGGGCAAAAGGTACGGTCAGAGCTGAGGTACGATTTTGTTACGGTCGGGTCATGAAAAGTACGAAAACCGTACTAAAAAGTACGTTCTGGCAGCACTGGTTGCCCATGTCCTTCTTCAGAATATAAGACACACTTTCGCATTTATAATATTAGTATAAATAAAAATAAATTCTACTAATTGTTATCTATATTTTGACACCCCACATGCCTATATATGAAAATAAAAATAAAAAATTCTATGACGTCCGTCCCTATTATTCCAAAATTTAAAATTATATTGTTGACTTTAGTATTTATCTTAGGTAGTCTCACCACAGCCTCATTACCAATTTTTTTTTCAGTTTTTTTGAGCCAGTAGTTACAAAGTTAGAGGGGGGGAAGACAAAATAAAATATTACTTTTAGTCTCCTATAGGCGCCATTTTTGAGTTAGAAAAAAAAAATATGGTCATATTCTACTAATTGAGATCTATATTTCGATAACCCACATGCCTAGATATGAAAATTAAAAATTCTGACACCCGTCCCTATTATTCCAAAATTTAAAATGATATTATTGACTTTAGTATCACTAAAGCCACGTTACCAAATTTTTGCAGATTTTTTGAACCAGTAGTTACCGTGGTAGAGGGGGGGGGGGGGGGGGGCAAATTAAAAACTGCTTTTAGCCTCCTGCTGGCGCTATTTTTGAGTTAGAAAAATAGGGTCAAATTTTACTTATTGAAATCTACATTTTGATACCCCACACGTCTTGATATAGAATTGTTTGTTTTTTTTTATTTGCTTTAAAGCTCCCTGCTGGCGCAATTTTTGATTTAAAAAAAAAATAAGAAAAAGCGTCAAATTCCACTGGTTTGGTTATACATTTTAACGTGCCACATGCCTTGATATAAAAAAAATATTTTGTTTACCTAACTTCTCCTTAGCGTCAACCCTGAAAAATTATTTTTTCAACAAAGTACATATTTTACTAGAAGGCATTATTTTACATGTTCAGTAAATATTTCAAGTTATTAGCTTATATAGTTAACGAGATATTTTGCTTTGACTGAAAATGACGGACGGACGGACGACAAAGTGAGATTAATAGGGTTTCTTCGGAACCCTAAAAAAGAGTTTGTTCATTATTTTAATTTTAATAATATATTTATTATACCAATAATTTTTCCAACTACTAACATAACTTTTTCAATTACATATAAATACATATTCATGGTAGAAATATATCAAATAGATCAGTCGCGCCCGACGGAAGGTTAAAAATAAAATAATAGTACGAATCACAAGTCACAATGTGTGAAATAGTTAATGCCGCCGCTTCGATGTTTACAATAACATGAACAGAAACTAGTAATACATATATTAAACTGGTTTGGGTAAAGGCGGAGCTTAACCTTAGCGAGCTGTCAAGCGAGGGGTACGGGACGGATAATTTTGTATCTTGGATAATAAGTTAGTTCAAGTTCCGATTGTAAGATGGCTTGAGTGCTGCCATCTAGAGCTTGGAACATCGTCCCCGTTTCATCAAAATACATTGCGTTGTTTCTCTTGTTATTCTTTACTCAATGCTTTTTATTAATAACTTGATTAGTGCTTCATTATCTTTGATAAATATATATTAATACGATTTTTGACAAGACTTTAAAGTAATTCAATTAATTATCACATTTATTTTATAGATAATATTTTTTTAACGTTTGACAAACATGCAAAGTGCAGCTAAAATATAAATAAGTGTCCTTACTTGTATTTTGATGATATTTTCAGTTTTATGTCTTGTATTTTTACTAATGTTTTAATTTCATCTGTAAATGCAGTCGTGTGTGATAATTTACGATAAATAAATTACTAAAGGCTCTAGTGTCTCGACGTTTTTAGTGTCAAAATTTAATGGCATTCACTTCCGTGCTGGTAAATAGTTTTAAATCTGTGTTTGTTATAAATTGTTCTGCTGTTTTCAGGACTACGAAAATGACTGGTTTTTAAACTCAACTGATCAAGATCACATAATAATATTTACTTTTTTTTAAAAACAAATATTGAAAAGTTCGAAATAATTCGAAAACAAAGTTTAATAAATATGTATTTGCAAGCCACGTTATTACAGTACATTAGAAAGGTTCCTCACGGTGACATAGGTGTTTTCTTCACTCACGTAGTTTGTATCGTGCATACGCTCGGTAAGACTTAGATAGCAGTACAGCGCTTCCTCGGTTACGTTCAAAGCCTGTCATTCTCATAGTCCTGAAAACAAAACAATTCATTGTAACGGTTGCAGATAGAAAACAATTTACCGGCACGGAAGTGAAGGCCATTAAACTTTAAGTAAAAATGACATTTTTTCATAATATGAATTAAGAAATGAATTTCACACATGCACTAGTGTATATCAATTGTTGTTCTGTGGTACTAACAATAAGTAAATATAGGTACATATGTTTTCACTGATTGAAAAAATTAAATAAATACTGACCTTATTTGGAAGCTCTTAACACGTACTTAATGTATTTAACAATTTGATACACGTGTTAATTTACATGAAGATCGAATTATTTTCAAACACTGATATAAATTATTGAATTTGTCGCGTGTTTCTAGATTTTAATTATCGTTAATTATCACAAACCGAAGTATTTTCAACATAAAATACATTTAATCACAAACAGTAGTTTATAAGACAAGCACTACAAATGTCTATTAATCCTCGTTTCAAGTGTATTCGATATAAATTTTATAGAACGTTAATCTCACAGCGTCGTCGGCCATATTTTTCTGACGTCTCGGCTATCTTGGCGCCATCTAGTGTATATTGTACGAACCACGGGGGTCCAACTCTTATCGACTGAGAATGAAGTGATTTTTCTTAATGTAAATGTCACATTTCATTTTTCAGATAGCTAATAGGTGGCAGCACCAGTATTAAAATCAAGATAAAAAAATGTTTATTTTTTATATAGGCAATACTCTTTACATTTAAGTTACTTAAGTAAAAAACTTTGAAAATATGTATCGATAAGTTCAAAGTTTACATGTCCCGAACGTACTGATAATTTACGAAACTCACCGATCGTATTTAAAAATTTTATTTGTTGCAGAAATTGATTCTGTGTGTATTTATTGTTCTGTGATTCTGTGATGACAAGAAAGTAAAAAGTTACATTTACATTTTGATTTTGAGTTTGGGTATTATAAATGTCTGATAATTTACGTCATTAACAATGTGCAAAAAGTGTAAAATAAATCTGTACAAGTGGTCAAGAACAAAAATGTTATACGTTTTCATGCATTTGCTCTTAAATACATATATGGATCTATAATCTATATGTAAGTTTAAATATTGAATTTATTTATTATGTTATTAGTTGCATTGAAATTTAATCTGCTATTTATTTTAATATGAACAATATATTTTTTGTAATGTGAAAAAAACAACAAATTAAAATCAAAAAGAACTGATCTGAGAAAAAGAGAGATACGATAATTTATTAGAGTGTTTAAAAAGAAATAGAGTATACGTCTGTATACATTATATTATTTTGTATATTGACGTGAATATACAACAAAATTAGTACAAAATGTATTTATTATTCTGTGGATATAATATTTTTTTACTAACAATGTTTTTTTTAGTTCTTAGATCTTTTGGGCTCGCCTGGTTACAATTTGAAATCGTGATTTAATCAAGTAGTCTACTTTTGAGAACATTATTTTTATCTAAATGGTTATTTTAAAATCTACATAAAGAAAAAGGCTTTACACAACATCTAGATCCAAACTTATTATTCTGTGAAATGTTAACTGATATATTCATTGTACTATCACTATCAGCAATATCTGAAGTACTTGTCATTGCTGATGGTTTGTGTTTGACAGATTTAAACAACAGGAAAAAATCTCCGAAGAGACAAATGTATCTAATTGTAACAACAGATGAATCTGAATATTCTAGGTATGTTATAATATATTCATGTACTATAATATGTATATGTTAATTAACTATGTTTTAATTTTTGTATCAAATTTCAGTTAAACTGAAGAATATGCAGGTACCGACGTCACAACTATCAAAAATCATGCGTTGATGTGTTAGGTAAATTTTTATTTGACAGAAATATTATCAAATAGTTCATTGCGGCGGAGATTGAATCCCCGTTTTTATACTATATTCTCCTTTTGCCCCAATAGATTGTCCTATTCAAGGTCAGTTAACGTGTTTATTATTAGAACATCAACTCTGTTCTGAATAACTATACACGTTTTTTTGATAATTGTGACGTAAGTTTAGCTAAAATTTCAAATACCGAAAGCAGCTATAATTAAATTTCAATTTTATTTTGTATATAAATTCATATCAGTCATCCTTACAGATCTAGTAGGCATCTCGCAATTAAAGTGATCTTTAAAGAATACCATAGGTGTTGTTTTGTGTTACAGCATATTGAAGCGTCTTCAAAAACATGAATTTTCATATTGAAACAGTCAGTTGAATATTATTAAAGCATATTGGGCATTATTGGGTCGTTATTGTTATTTGTTAAAATTGACGTGGTGTATGCTTTAAAAACATTCATTTTTGCATTGTCTAAAACAATGATAACAAAATCGAAGCATTCTTTGAATATGCTGCCACAAAAAAATATACAATTTTAGGTGATCTAAAAACATTATTTGAAATTAGATAAAATACATGAAAAGAATAATTTCGGAATTTTATCAATATACTTTTGTTCTTATTGCAGGAGAACTATTAACTTGGGAAATCAATAGAATACTGTATCGGACAACAAGAATTTTGAGAAAACTCCAATATCAAGACAAGACCTAGTATGTGCACATATATCGATGCTTGTTACAATAATTAGTACGTTTTATTTTCTCATGATATTTTTCCACGAAAAGTAGCACATTTTATTTTCCACTACAGAAACTAGCATTTATGATAACTAGATGCAAATTTCAAACGTTCTAGTTTTTATAAGAAGTTTTAATATGATAGTTTTCATAAAAAAATCAAAACATGCTAGTCTTTATAACGAGTGTTGATATCTTATACCAAAAATACAAATTATAACAAAAACTTGAAATTTGGGTTGCGGCCACACCTACTGCTCATACGAGTAGTATTTTCTTCAAGTACATAGCGTAATACTATATGTTCGAGCAATAGGTGTGATCACAGTTTATGTAAAATAAATGATATCAATAATTAAAATGTTATATTATTGATAACATTATAGTCGCTGCGTTTGCTATGTTCAGAAAGTGCAATTTTTAAAATTTTGAATTTTAATGCCAAGTGATACATTTCTCAATACTGCCTTCATGTACCTCTCAAATCCATTTTCTAATATTTAATATAAAACCGGTTTTGCTAAATCATTTTGTACTCTTACTGTTAGAAAAATATGACATGTATAATCAGTGTTTTACGTTTCCTGAAAAATTGGTCAAAATCAATTTTTCAACATATTTCATTGGTGTTTCCTCTTAATACTCCACTTCTGTCGTTATTATTATTTAATATAAATTGTTTGATACATTACATATTTGAACTATCAAATGGTTTTCAAAATTGTTTATTATACAACTCTTAAAAAATAATTTAAAATATTTTTTACTACGCCGCACCTGACTTAATTGTTAATAAATATTAATTTTTGGGTAAATTACATCAATCCCCAATGACTAAAATAACTGTTTCATTTTAATACAATTATATCAAAAAAAGCAATAAAAAATGTTCTTGTAACCACGCTCCTGACGTAATTCTTATTAAATATAAATTATACTAATTACATCAATATACTAACCAATTTTGGTGAAAATTTTCATTTATAAACAATTTAATTGTAATGTATGTTTAATATATGCTTATATATATTAAGAAAATTATTGGTTTTGTTGGCCACTGATATAATTACGATAAAAATTACCTATATACAATTCATTTTTATTTTTTTTATGTTTTTAATCTTTCGCTATTTATACAATAAAGAAAAATGTTTTTGACTTAATTCTGCTAACGGTGGTAATAACATGTGTACTGAAGGTATATACACAGCAAATTTAAAGTCAATCGGTTCAGTAGATCTTGTGATATTATGGCAGCCATTTTCAGTTTTCAGTTTCGAGAAAAACGCGTTCAATGTTTATACATAGCTGGCTATTCAATGTTATGCATCATCTTCAAATCGCTGTAACTCCGTCAGTTTTTGGAATTGAGGTATAGGGTTTTGAACACATATTTTTGAAACCCTGTTTATTGATAAAATGCAATAAAATTTTTTTGATATTTTCACATTTTTAGACTAGAATACCCTCTTAATAAGCGAAAACGATTACTTGTGCGAAAAAAGTTGTAAGATCTTTATTGTACGTAATTTTCTAAACTTTATATTTGATAACAACTATTTTAGTCATAGAACCAATAGATACAGAGATATTTACTTAAAACTAATTGTTAGCACCTTTTGTGGGCTGTAAAAAAGTATGCTCGCATGGGATTGTTGGGGACTTTTGGTATCTTATTTATAAAGACAAAATGAAGGTGTATACAAAAATTCAGCTTATTGCGAATTTTTCCCCAGACACAGCTATTTTTCGTCTAAATGTACTGGACTATTAGTTTAATTAAATTTTAATAAACAAATTTCATGGAAAAGTTAGCCCCCCCACCTTTGATTATAGACTTAATTTTTGTTTTACAAGATTGATTTTAATTTTAAAATGTTTGATAGAACAAATTTATCGTTTGATAGTTTTCACTTTCGCAGATTTTTAACATTTTAATTTAACAACAATCAAATATTCAAATTTCCCGCTATTCGTTTTTAAAATTGTAGCCCTCCTAAATGCATATTTTTAGTTAATTTTATGTGCAATCGTTTGATAGGGTTTGATAGACTTATTTTGTCGTTTGATAGTAATTAGTTTAATTAAATTTTAATAAACAAATTTCATGGAAAAGTTAGCCCCCCGACCTTTGATTATAGACTTAATTTTTGTTTTACAAGATTGATTTTAATTTTAAAATGTTTGATAGAACAAATCTATCGTTTGATAGTTTTCACTTTCGCAAATTTTTAACATTTTAGTTTAACAACAATCAAATATTCAAATTTCCCGCGTATTCCATGCGTTTTGAAAAAACTAGGAACATAAAGTAATTCTAACTGTAGATAGGCAAGTCTTATGTATAATTTTATTTGATAAGCACCAATGTGAGTAAAGTGTGTTAAATCATTTTGATTTGTATAGAAGGTATAACAATACATGTTTATTTAAATTTAGTTTAAGTTAGATTGGTTCGTTTCAGTAGATTAGATTAGGTTTATGAATTTTTCATTGAAATACTACAACACTAAATTTTTAAACTATAGTTGTGGTGGGAGGTGAAATATTATTATCAGTTCTGAAATACGACAATTAGAATTTTTAATTCAAGTTTCATACCTAAATATTTACCGATCAATTTCTCCTCTTGATGCTATATAAATTAATAAATACGTTTCATGTAAAATTCTTGTTTTATTAATGTATAAATAGTATGCAGGTATAAGTATAAATACTTTAATTAGCGGGACAACTATACCCCGACCCCCCTTCAAAACGATTAAATCTTCTCCTTTTCATAATGTAATAAGCAACAGAATACCTAATATCTTTAAAATTATCTATTTATCAGCTCTTTAATAATATTGAAATTATTAGTTCAAACTTTATTCACATTGGCGCTGATCATTTTATTTAATACATGAGACTTGCCTATCTACAGTTATACTTACTTTATTTTCCTAGTGATTTTAGTTTTTTCAAAACGCATGGGAAATAATTAACAAGTACCACAGAACACAGAATAATAAATATACAGAAGCGACACTCAACGTTATTTTACTGGAAACATCGTTTGACATCAAGGTTATTATATGTATAGGTTACCCTACTTGGCTGTGCGGGGAGTGGCATGAGAGGGGAAACGCGTCATCACGACGATAATTACAAATGGTCGCCAACACTGACAGACTGTAATAATCGTAATAATAATATACGTTATAATATTTTATGAAATAATTTGTGTTTCTGTGATTATATATATTGTAAAAATGGTTTAAAATATCCAAAAATTCGAAATAACACGAAAACAACATTAATTTTTTTGTATTTACATGCTAATAATTTGAAATGATCGTCGTGTGACGTCATTCTCACGCAGCGCTGATTGGTCAAATCAAGTAGGGTAACCTATACATATACTAACCTTGTAATGACCGACCGAAGGTTCGGTTTCGGTTTCGGCTAGTTTCGGCCTAAAATCCGTGTTTCGGCTATGTTTCGGTTTCGGCCAAAAAATGGCCGAACCTTTCGGCCGTGCCGAAACTGTGTTTTCAGGTTTCGCCGCGCGTTCGAATGTACTCGACTCGATTCGTACGTCGCCCGAATATTTGGCGTTTTGGCGTGTATCAGCCTGTCAGCCTCTCAGAACAATAAAATAATTACATTTATATGGAATATATTCTAGAAATATCTATAAGTTATAAGTAGATATTTTTTATTTCTTTTTTTTAAGTGTAAGAATTAATTTAGTTTTAGAATTATTTTTTTTTACAAAAAAGATATTTTTACATTTTATGATTTATTTAATAATTAACTTATCAATAACTACTTTACGTAGGTACTTACATTATTGACTTTATAGATATAATATGTTAAACTGTATATAGAAAATATATGCCAAATAAATGTGATTCCACTGATTTCTAGTAATCTTATGTTCCTTGTGCAAATTAATGTTTGTTTTTTTTTTAAGAAAAAGATATTTTATATAACTTTTTTTTTGTTGTAATAATAAATGATTCATAATAAATTATATTACATATTCGTAATATATTACATATAAATATGTAGTTGCTTTGAGTTTAGTTGTATCGTTTTAAGCTATTAATGTTGAATTTTTAAGGGGATTTAAATTATTCTTTATCTATATTATTTTTTCTAACCAAAAATGAGCAAAAACATAAAAAAAAAATTATTTCAAAGTTTCGGTTTCGGTTTCGGCCGAAACTGAGATTAAAACCGAAATTCGGTTTCGGTTTCGGTTTCGGCTCAAAAATCGGTTTCGGTCGGTCATTATAACCTTGGTTTGACATTAAGAGGTGCGACGGTTCTGATTGGTTGGGTATGTATATACTCTGCACCAATCATGTACCAGTATACGAATATTTGAAATCCACATATGTTTTCTGTTTATTGGAATTAAATCTAACCTATACAACCCATGATGTCTTATTATGTCAAACAATATTTTTTATTGTACAAAAAATTAAATGCACAAATTATGTCAGACACAATAAAACATCACGGATTATTAAGGAATAAATAAAATATTCTTACGTTAAGATTAATGAAATAAAAATACAAAATTGTTTTAATTAATGTTTATTAACTATGACAAATTACTTGATTTACATTTTTTTACACCTAATTCATAAAATTTATATATTTCAAGTACAATATTACATTATATCAATTGCGTTATTAAGACTAGCACGTTTTATTCCTTACAAAAACTAGCATGTATGATATTTTGCCATAAAAATTAGCACATTTTATTTCTCACCACGTTACCTAACATTTTTGATAACTCACTGCATATTTTAAACATGTTAATTTTCTTTAAAATATGTTAAACATGTTAGTTTTCCTGATATTTCAAAGGTGCTAGTTCTCGTAAGTTAGGCTCAACTCAGACACTTCAAGTCACTAAAAAATGCCTCGAAGTTGAATACAAACTGAAGTCGAGTTTTGAAGGCATACTGTCACTGGCAGTGGCTGTTACTTGGTAACATTGAGCCATATTTTAGTTGCTGGAAGTGGCTAGTCAGACTTGAGCCTTAATTATAAAAACACATCAAACTTGAGTACATACCAATATTCTTAATGTTTCTTTATCTTCAAGATCTGGAAATATGATGTATGTAGTGTCTGTAAAGTGAAGAATAAATTTCATTAAATTATAAGTTTAATTATTAGCATAAAAATATTTATACTTGTTATTAATAAAAAGAAGTTCAATTCATAGTTGTATCTCAACACATAAATTAAAATAAAGAAGCAAATCAGTCATATGTAATAGAAAAACTAATAATAATTAAATACTTACATTAATATTAAAAAATAACGTCAACGTTTTGCAAACGATACACTTTCCGAAGTTCTATACGCCAATTTTAGAATACTTCGCATCTTCCTTCATGTCTAAACTTTTTACATCGTTGCAAAATTTTATCAACGTTGTACTGTTGTGCAAGACACTTCCTCTTACCTCTCATACGTCTGAGATCCCAACACCCGGCATCCCCTTACCGCCCATGCCCCTGAGATCCCTACACCCGTTAATGTCAAACTGTGTTTCCAATTTGACCACTAGAGTGACACCCCCGTGACAAGTACCAAAAAGACTATCAAACGATTGCACATAAAATTAACTTAAAATAAGCATTTGGGGGGGGGGGGGGGGGCTACAATTTTAAAAACAAGTACGCGGGAAATTTGAATATTTGATTATTGTTAAACTAAAATGTTAAAAATCTGCGAAAGCGAAAACTATCAAACGATAGATTTGTTCTATCAAACATTTTAAAATTAAAATCAATCTTGTAAAACAAAAATTAAGCCTATAATCAAAGGTGGGGGGCTAACTTTTCCATGAAATTTGTTTATTAAAATTTAATTAAACTAATTACTATCAAACGACAAAATAAGTCTATCAAACCCTATCAAACGATTGCACATAAAATTAACTAAAAATATGCATTTAGGAGGGCTACAATTTTAAAAACGAATAGCGGGAAATTTGAATATTTGATTGTTGTTAAATTAAAATGTTAAAAATCTGCGAAAGTGAAAACTATCAAACGATAAATTTGTTCTATCAAACATTTTAAAATTAAAATCAATCTTGTAAAACAAAAATTAAGTCTATAATCAAAGGTGGGGGGGCTAACTTTTCCATGAAATTTGTTTATTAAAATTTAATTAAACTAATTACTATCAAACGACAAAATAAGTCTATCAAACCTTATCAAACGAATATCAAACGATTGCACATAAAATTAACTAAAAATATGCATTTGGGGGGGCTAACTTTTCGGACATTAAAAAGTCCCCAATGATATCGTGCCGACGTTGCGAAATATTGTTTTGAAACAACCGTTTTCTTGGTAGAGCGTGGAGAAAGTATGGCTATTTATTCGCATACGGTATGACGCACTATATGGTATTTGACTATTAGCATATGACTATTTGCACTTGAAAAAATTATAGGACAAATTAAAGAGACAATTCTCTATAAGGTGTGCAATTGAAAAATCATTTTTAATCAATTTTAATCACATTTAGCAGAACTACACACATAGCGATTTATGAAAAATTACCATTCCTGTCCAATTTAGTGTTCAAAATCTACTCCTAAGCTTTTGCAAAGTTATTAAATGGTTCTACTAAAATAAGCTTTGGACATATTGAGTAGAAAAGAGACATAATTGTGTTAAATAGACCTGCATCCAACAATATGATGCCTACATCAAAAATTAAAAAATCGAGAAAAAAAATTATTTAATTATAAAATGCACCCTGTTTAAATTTGTATGTGTATTTATGTTATTAATATGACTAAACACTAAAATTATAAATATTTATGGGTTACAAACATGTTTCTATTATTTTTTTGTTAGAAAAATGGTTATTCATACTACCACAGGATCTCTTGATAGCTATTTGATATGCAAACTTTAATGGAATACATAGATTCATCATAAAATTTAGAATAATAAACAATCAACCATTTTTTACAAAAATTTATATTTTACGTGTAATTGGAAGTCAAAATCAATGAATATTAGACGATAACAAGAAAAATGGTGTCCGCGCGATTCTTTTTTGTTTTATGAAACTGAGACCAATTAAGAATTGAGAGTGGCGCCACATCTGATTTTAAAGTGGAGAGTTTGATGTACAATAATACTGAATTTCATGTTCCCATCTCGATGCAGTCCTTCTTTATAAAACAAAAAAGAATTGCGCGGACACCATTTTTTTGTTACCGTCTAATATTCGTTGATTTTGACTTCCAATTACACATTCTAATTTAACAGGTTGACTGCCGTGGCGGATACGACCGCCGTATAAAAAGTTCGATATGCCGGTCAAATTTCCTATTTGGCATCTGAGCCTTTTTTGTGATTTCTTTATGGCAGTCAACCCCTGTTAAACTGTATTCGTATAACACATCTAAACATGGCCAGTCGCTTTATAAAATGCGTATGATTTATAAAAGTTGGTAACTCTGATCTAGTCACGCATGCGTGTCAACTCTATTCTGAATAGAATACATGATTTTTCACAAATCTGACAGGGGACCCCCATACTCTCCGTATTAGCCCGATCAAATGACGGTACGTAAAATTTAATAACTATCACCAAAAATATTTATTTACCTTGGTGTTTTCTTCACTCACGTAGTTTGTATTATGCATACGCTCGGTAAGACTTAGATAGCAGTACAGCGCTTCCTCGGTTACGTTCAAAGCTTGTCATTCTCGTAGTCCTGAAAACAAAACAATTTATTATAACGATTGCAGATTTAAAACAATTTACCGGCATGGAATGCCATTAAACTTTAAGTAAAAATGACATTCTTTCATAATATAAATTAAAAAAATAAATTTCACACATGCACTAGTGTTTATTAGTACTAAGTTGTTGTTCTGTGGTACTAAATAAATAAAAAATTAAAGTTTAGGTATTATGTTTTCACTGATTAAAAAAATTAAATAAATACTGACCTTATTTGGAAGCTCATAACATGTGCTTAATGCATTTTACAATTTGATACACGTGCTAATTTACATGAAGATCGCATTATTTTCAAACACTGATATAAATTACAGATGTAAATTGTTAAAAAAATGTTTACTCTTGTAAATTTTTGGATTTTTGAATTATTTTTGAAATAAGAAAAAAATGTTTTAGATAAAAAATGTCGAGTATGTTATTATCTATAATTTATTCCCCATACATTTTTTTCCAACATTTATAATTAATTAATTATAATTACCAAACATTTGTCTTCTGTATCTGCAGTCATCGACCTTTCATTTTTGAGATGTGATAATAAATCATTTAAATTGCTAATTTTATTCTTAAGGCGTCGACTTTCATTTTGCAAATATCTTATCTTGGCTGATTTGGCTTGATCCGTCTTTTTCACAAGTTCTATAACTCTTGATGCTCTGCACGAGGTGGTAAGATCAGAAACTTGTATTTCCCTAACATATCGAGGTTCAAAAGTTCGGCGTTTCTGTTCAGGGAAGTTTTCTGTACCTGGAAAAATTGAAGAATAAATTAAGTTTTGGTACGCTTTTCAATCAGTTATGTACTATCTATCCACCTTCTTCAGTTAGAATTTCTTCAAAAAGGTCATCCGATTTCCTTTTCGGAAGCTTGTGAGCATGACAACTTTTTGGGTTCAACCCATCTTGAGATGGCATTGATTCCTTCTCAAGTTTGACAAGTGTTTCTGGTCTTTCCAGCGTTTGCCCAACAGTCACATTAGCGCTTTCTTGGTGAACAGTAATTTGTCCTAAAGTTGTAATGCCTATTTGAAAATAGAGAAAACATTACAACAAATATTATATTAAATAATAATAAATAATGTTGTAAATAAAATATTTGCAACATTATTCATTAGAAATTATTAAAAAAAGCTACACTTTTTCCAAATTTTCATACTTTTGGTTTCTGTAGAGCTGTTATTGAACGGGAATGAAACTATTGCATATTTTCTCCCTTTTTTGATATTTTGATACAGGCTTCCAAAATATCCGTCAAGGTCATCAATGTGCTGTAAATAATTTATATCAATATCTTTCGATGTTTGTGACAATTCTTGAGCAGCGGATAACAAGTCCGATGTTGTTCTTATTGTTTGTACATCATCTCGATGAATCAGTGAACCACTATCAGGTTCCTCGTCAGTATATTGTTCGATCTTGACTGTTTGGAACTCTAGAAAAATCATAAAAAAATAGTGTGTCAACAGGTTTTGTGAATTCAGAAACATATAGCCCAAGAGGTGAGCGACAAAAATTGCAACTACTTTCTAAAGGCTGATTTTTTGATATTACGTCACATTTGTGGTGTAGAGATACAGCCTGCCGTCAGTCAGCTAGTTTCGTTAGCGTTTGGCGCAGGGGCGGCTTTATTTTTGTCAAAATGTTGCAACTACTTTATAAAATCTGAAAATTTATTTGTAAGCAGTAAACTAAGTTAGAACTCCTTTTATCATAATCAGCCTTCAAAATCCTGTAACCAGGTGCATCAGCAGCGTGTTTAACTTAACGAGTTGACGCACCCAGTTACAGGATTTTGTAGGCTGACTATGATAAAAGACCAAATCGGATGCTGTAAATGGCAAATTATATCTACATTAAGTACTTATGACGATGAAATCATTTATTTTGATAAGGATTAATGTTTTGCAAGTCATAAGTCTATGTAAACAGAACCCAAATATTTTATGTTTTCTTTGTAACATAAAAGCAGTCATTGTGGCTTAAATATAAAAGTTAGACATATGGTGTCGCTGACTTTATTGTAGATCTTTTGATTCTACACAATTATTTACTACATTATTTTGTTCAATATTGAATGGTTTAGACAGCGTATTGCAAAATAGTGCGCCAACGGCAAAATTTTTTCCGACTTGATTTACTATTATCGTCACTGCTTAGTTGTCATGTTACCTAATGTAACAAAATATAGCCTATAACCTGGCCAGAGAATGTACCTATGAATTAAAAAAGAAACCACGTAAATCGGATAAGTGGTTCTCGAATGATAAGCGCACTAACGGACAGACATACAGACAGAGATGTTGAGCTTTATATACCGGGTGGACCATTTTAACCTTTAATGGAAAATAACTCGACTGGTAAACGAAATAATAAAAAAAGTTTTAAACAAAAGTTGTTGGGCAAGGAGGGGGACGTATGACCATGACCTTGAATTTGACCTTGACCGTAGGGGTTATTTGAAGGCCAACTATAATTTTTCAAATGGAAATGCCTATTTTTGACCCCGGATTCGGAAAGAACGGGAAATTCTACAATAGGATATGTAGATTGATAAGTTCAAATGTCATGTTTTGAGGTCATTTCGAGGTCATTTCAAGGTCAAAAGGAACTTGTACGTGTATTCATGCAAAAATCGTATCTGTACACGGGTATCTCTAAACGTTGGCGTTGGAAACAGAATAAAGTGTAATTTTGATAGGAAAACAATTGAATTTTTCATGGGGGCGTGATAAAACTAAAAGGGGAGCGCCAGCATATTGAGAAAAAATGAGAAAAAATATTATTAAAAAATTTATTTAATTTACTGAAAGAAAAGCAATAAAATACATTGATACAATCCTATTTATAAGTGTATTTTATTTTTTGTTATGTCTGAACGTTTTTTTTTAGCTTTTCTTTCAGTAAATTAAAGACATTTTTTAGTAATATTTTTTCTCGATATGCTCGCGCCCCCCTTTTAGTTTTATCATGCCTCCATGGAAAATTCAATTGTTTTCCTATCAAAATTACACTTTATTCTGTTTCCAACGCCAACGTTATATTATATTGAAATAAATTATTTATTTATATTCATCTCAAATGTGGAATTTACAATTCCCAATCTGAAATTGATTAGTCTAAATTTAAACTTGAAATGGTATAATCTCCTTTATTAACATATTATTATACACTTCACGAATAACCCTCAAATTCCATTTACTCCGCTATAATATTTTTATTTACACATTGCGCGTTAGTTTATAGAAGTCACTCTTTTTTAAATTTAAATAAAATTCACAACATAAATACTTTAATTATTTGTCATTTAGAGAAACAAAAAAATATATATATAATTGACTTTCGGTTTTTCGGGAAAAACCTGGTTTTACGGTTTTGGTAAATTTTAACAAAAAACCGGTTAACCGGCTTCGGTTAAAACCGGTTTGTATGCCCTAATTTGAACTTATCAATCTACATATCCTATTGTAGAATTTCCCGTTCTTTCCGAATCCGGGGTCGAAAATAGGCATTTCCATTTAAAAAATTATAGTTGGTCTTCAAATAACCCCTACGGTCAAGATCAAATTCAAGGTCATGGTCGTACGTCCCCCTCCTTGCCCAACAACTTTTGTATAAAACTTTTTTTATTATTTCGTTTACCGGTCGAGTTATTTTCCATTAAAGGTTAAAATGGTCCACCCGGTATATTAAGGATTATGTCCATTATTATTATTGATTAATTTAAATGATTTTTTTTAAATTTTCATAATAATTTATTGTCAATTTTATGAATTGGTTCAATTTTTTTGGTATCGACATATTATTAATCCACCAATATTCAACATTATTATTGTGATTATTATTAATGTTGACAATGGGTGCGTTTAGCGAACGTCAGCGGCTGAAATGCTGACCAAATCGGTTTCGCTAAACGGGTTGCTGACTTCCAACTGTTGAGGTCAGCGCAAAAAATTAACATTGCGTCGGTCAGCTATTAGCTGGCTCTGACTTGTTCATATTTAGACGTCAAAACTTTTTGGTTCGGTTAATTATTTTTGCGTTTCCTGAGTCGTTCTTGCGAAAAAAATGAACAAATCAAATTTTGAAAAGGATTTCATTATTATAAACAACAGGCACGTTTGTAGAAATGTTAATGGTAATATTTATGTTTTTTGTGATACTATGACTGTAAACTCACGGTTTAGAGAATTGACTTTGAACCGCTGAGCTCGCTAAACGCACCCATTGTTATCAGTATCATTATTATTATAATATCTGCACAAATCGACTTACCGAACAATTTTGAAGAATCACTGTCAAGTTCCTTGTCTGAATTTTGAGTTGGCTGTTCGATCTCTTCGTATGCAAGCGACGATTCTAGAAATATTATATTAAAAAAATTAGTTGACAAGTTTTAACAATTCACTATCAAATCAGAACTAATTTTTCCCGATCAATGTAGAAAATCTTATTTTAATAGATTGAATACAATTTTGAGATACAAATTAATGAATGCCAATTTCTAAGATATTTTAGTAAAATAAAACATTGAAATTTTTTTAGAAATTCGGCAGGTAGTTTTGTCTCCTTGGATTGTTGCGGTTCTATACAACCCAAATGTAAAAATTGGCTAATACGGAGAGTCTGAAGGTCCTCTGTCAGATCTGTGAAAAATCATATATATATAGAGTTGACGCGCATGCGTGACTAGATCAGGGTTACCAACTTTTATAAATCATCACGTTTAGCTGCATGTGTTATATTTAATAATTTAATATAATTTAATTTAAGTTAGAGTAGTCCAGATGAGGTTGGTTAGTTTCAGGTAAGGTTAGGTTAGGTTTATGAATTTCTGTCTAATGCACTAAATAATATATTAACATAGATACAGCATAATCTACTCTATTCTAACACATCAACAAATGATTTTCAGAACTTTTAACAGGGGACCCCCAGACTCTCTGTATTTACCTAAAAATGATTATCTATGCATTTTTATCTTCAAAACGTGTCGAACTTTATATCAAAAGTGACACGTGTAACAATATAAAAATCGATCTCACCGTTTTTAATACTAAAACTGCTCTCGCTTTTCGCATTTTTTGCAGCTTCAGGATTCGGTACATTAATTACTGGAATCGCCTCTGCTTTGATTTTAACGTATGCAAAATCTGTCAGCTTGTCACTTTCTTCAAAGTGACGACTGCATATTCGAATGTACGTCAAATCATCTTTTTCATCTAAACAGCAGACTTCTAGCCACAATTTGAAAAGATGACAATGTTTTGCAGGATCAGGAAATCTGGATTGTTTAAACAAACAAAATATATTAAAATTCTATGAGAACCTAACCTTGGTCTACGACAGAAATGGTTTATTGTGGTAATAGTAATTGCGGCACTTACTTGTGTAACGAAATTCTATTTAGCTTGTCGTTGGCGAGTCCACACAGATAGCACTTAAGACCCATTTAAAAAATATATTTTCCGTTTTCGCATAAGACTTTTTGTATACAAACAGTCCGTCAGGCAATCACATGGAAATCAAAATGAACACGAGCATGCGCAGAAGGACGCGCGGGGTACTTCTGTGCGAGTAAGTAACGATTGTCTGCACTCTAGTAAATTCTCTTAACTTTTCTCTCGGCTGGCTATAAATAATATGACTGTTGTCCGGTATTATAAAGGAGCTAGCAAATTTGTTAGCTAGCAAGCACTTTCAAATGAGATATCAAACTTATATGACAGTTCTTTTGGAGTTTGTTGAAGACTTTGACAAGTTTCGCGCACGCGTTGTAGATAAATACCAACGGTATAAAAACAGTGGTGATATTATGAAAATTATTTTGTACGGTGAAAGATGCTAACTATGTTACAATTAGTTGAAGTGTCACTGCTCTAAATTCCATAACTAATCCATAGACACTAGTACAGAATTAATACCCCATTTGAAAGTGCTTGCTAGCTAGCAAATTTTGCTTACGTCATCGAACACCTCAAATTTAAAAAGTGAAAATGGTTGGAAATCATGTAAACAACATGTTATACCTGGCAGACTATTAAAAATATGTTAATTGCTATGCTTAATGAATTTTTGAAATTAGTTAAAAAACATTTGCCAAGTAAATGCAAGGTGCTTCCTCGTGCTAAATTCACTAAAACCGATAGTGTTCAGGTAAAATTTCTTAAAACGCACCTGAATATTTTTTCATTTATTTTTAATTTTTTGACAATTTCAATCTAAATATAAATTTATGCAAATGTCAAAATGACATTTAAAACGTCAAAGTGACATTTAAAACGCCAAAATGACATTTAAAACGTCAAAATGACATTTAATATATCCAATCAAATATCAATTTAGAAAAACAAAACACGAATTTTTAAAATAAATTGAGATAAATCTTTGTAAGGGAATATTTTACAGTAAACGTAGTAAACCAATATTATAGGAAATTTAAAGCTCTACAAAAAATATTCTATAAAATTTTCTCGTAACATGTGTCGTTCTTGAGATATCTTGAAAAAGAAATATTTTGGGGTGTCACCCCTCCCCCTTACACACGATTTTGATGATTTTGAAATGGGACCGTCCTCAAACCAAACCCAACCATCCGACCAAGTTTCAATAATATCGGTTCAGTGGTTCATGAGTTATGCATGTGACAAGGATTCAGGGGACAGACGGACGGACGGACAGACAGACAGACACGGAACGAAAAGTGTTTGTCTTGACGTGAAACGGATAAATCAATTTAAAATTTTGAAATTGGAGAACTTTCGTGTCTGTCTGTCTGTCCGTGTGTCCGTCCGTCTGTCCCCTGAATCCTTGTCACATGCATAACTCATGAACCACTGAACCGATATTATTGAAATTCGGTCGAATAGTTGGGTCTGGTTTGAGGACGGTCCCATTTCAAAATCATTAAAATCGTGTGTAAGGGGGAGGGGTGACATTCCAAAATATTTATTTTTTCAAGATATCTCAAGAACTACACATTTTACGAGAAAATTTTATAGAATATTTTTTGTAGAGCTTTAAATTTCCTATAATATTGGTTTACAACGTTTGTTGTAAAATATTCCCTTACAAAGATTTATCTCAATTTATTTTAAAAATTCGTGTTTTGTTTTTCTGAATTGACATGTCAAAAAATTTAAAATATACGAAAAAATAATCAGGTGTGTCTTGAGAAAAATTTCGAACTAATATTTTTTAGTAAAATTGTATAAAAATTAAATGGTTAACCAATTCCAGGCAATTTATCACAACATTATCGGTTTTTATTTAAATTGTTCAATAATTACTACCTTTGGTGAATTTAGCACGAGGAAGCACTGTGCATTTACTTGGCAGATGTTTTGCTTCCTCGCAATATCGAAGATACGAGAAGCTATGTGATCGTTTCAGATTGAGACAAAAAAAAAGTTCTCCAATTTCAAAATTTTAAATTTATTTATCCGTTTCACGTCAAGACAAACACTTTTCGTTCCGTGTCTGTCTGTCTGTCCGTGTGTCCGTCCGTCCGTCTGTCCCCTGAATCCTTGTCACACGCATAACTCATGAACCACTGAACCGATATTATTGAAACTTGGTCGGATGGTTGGGTTTGGTTTGAGGACGGTCCCATTTCAAAATCATTAAAATCGTGTGTAAGGGGGAGGGGTGACACCCCAAAATATTTCTTTTTTCAAGATATCTCAAGAACGACACATGTTACGAGAAAATTTTATAGAATATTTTTTGTAGAGAATTAAATTTCCTATAATATGGGTCTACTACGTTTGTTGTAAAATATTCCCTTACAAAGATTTATCTAAATTAATTTTAAAAATTCGTGTTTTGTTTTTCTAAATTGATATTTGATTGGATATATTAAGTGTCATTTTGACGTTTTAAATGTCACTTTGGCGTTTTAAATGTCACTTTGACGTTTTAAATGTCATTTTGACATTTGCATAAATTTAGATTTAGATTGAAATTGTCAAAAAATTAAAAATATATGAAAAAATATTCAGGTGCGTTTTAAGAAAAAATTCGAATTAAGATTTTTAGTAAAATTTGTATAAAAATTAAATGGTTAACCAATGCCAGGCAATTCATCTGAACACAATCGGTTTTAGTGAATTTAGGACGAGGAAGCACTGTGCATTTACTTGGCAGATGTTTTTTGCTTCCTCGCAATATCGAAGATACGAGAAGCTATGTATGTGATCGTTTCAGATTGAGACAAAAAAAAGGTTCTCCGATTTCAAAATTTTAAATTGATTTATCCGTTTCACGTCAAGGCAAATACTTTTCGTGTCTATCTATCTGTCCGTGTGTCCGTCCGTCCGTCTGTCCCCTGAATCCTTGTCACACGCATAACTCATGAACCACTGAACCGATATTATTGAAACTTGGTCGGATGGTTGGGCCTGGTTTGAGGACGGTCCCATTTCAAAATCATCAAAATCGTGTATAAGGGGGAGGGGTGACACCCTAAAATATTTCTTTTTTCAAGATATCTCAAGAACGACACATGTTACGAGAAAATTTTACAAATCTTTTTTGTAGAGCATTAAATTTCCTATAATATGTGTCTACTACGTTTGTTGTAAAATATTCCCTTACAAAGATTTATCTCAATTTATTTTAAAAATTCGTGTTTTGTTTTTGTAAATTGATATTTGCTTGGCCATATTAATAGAGATGAAACGGATAGTGTTTTGGCCGGATACTGAATAACCGGCGAGCTGTAAGGCCGGATGGCCGGATATCCGGCGGCCGAATATCCGGCGGCCAATAATATGTTTTTCTAGCAAAAAATATATGAAAAAACATGTTTGTAGCCTATAAACATTTATAATTTTAGTGTTTAGTCATACTTATAATTAATAAATAAATAATAATTAATATTATAATTTATAATTAAATAATTTTTTTCCAATTTTTAATTTTTGACGTAGGCGTATTGTTATATACAGGAATACAGGTCAATTTAACACAATTATCTCTCTTTTCTACTCAATATGTCCAAAGCTTATTTATTTTAGTAGAACCATTAAATAACTTTTCAAAAGCTTAGGTAGAGATTTTGAACACAAAATTGGACAGGAATGGTAATTTTTCATAAATCGCTATGTGTAGTTCTACTAAATGTGATTAAAATTGATTAAAAATGATTTTTTAATATATCCGGATTGCACACCTTATAGACAATTGTCTAGTCTTTAATTTTTGTCCTGTAATTTTTTCACGTGCAAATAGTAATATGTTAATAGTCAAATCCTATAGAGTGCGTCATACCGTATGCGAATATATAGTCATACTTTACACCGTAACGAAGATGTATACAAAAATCAGCTAACTGCTATTTTTTCGCAGATTTAATAAATTTATATCTAAAATTACTGGACTACAAGTCAATTTTGTATTATTTGCATCACAAATATTTTTTTCTTGCAGTTTTTAAATAAAAAATTGTAGTTTTTAATTATCCGGTATCCGGCCGGATAATTCGTTACTATCCGGTATTCAGCCGGATAACAAAATAAGGCCGGATACCGAATAGTTACCGGATATCCGTTTCATCTCTAAATTAAATGTCATTTTGACGTTTTAAATGTCATTTTGGCGTTTTAAATGTCACTTTGACGTTTTAAATGCATTTTAGATTTAGATTGAAATTGTCAAATAAATTTAAAATATTCAGGTGCGTTTTAAGAAAAATTTCGAACTAAGATTTTTTAGTAAAATTTGTATAAAAATTAAATGGTTAACCAATGTCAGGCAATTTATCTGAACACTATAGGTTTTTGGTGAACTTAGCACGAGGAAGCACTGATGTTTTTTTATAAGCTACCCGCGGCTTCGCTCGCGTGGATTTCGAAACCCCCATCCCCATGATATTTTTTCCGCCGGATCGAATGAAACTAATTACAACCCTTCATATGTGACAGGGGGTAAAATATTAAATTTATCTTATTTTTAGTTTTCTTTCATTATACAAAATCGTAAATATCTCGGCTCCTTTGCGAGATAGAGGGTTGTTTTTCCCCCTAAACCCCCGCCGCCGTAGTATTTTTCCCGCTGGATCGAATAAAACCACTTATAACACTTCATATGTATCGGGGGGTAAAATATTAATTACTAAAAAAAATTAAAATTTTTCCACCCCCTTACAATTTTTTAGGGGTTGAATTTTTAAGATACGAAATAATCTATGTCCGTCCTCGGGATGCAAACTATCTCACTGCCAAATTTCATCAAGATCGGTTTAGCGGTTTAGCCGTGAAAAGGTAACAAACAGACAGACAGACAGACAGAGAGACAGACAAACACACGTTCGCATTTATAATATTAGTATGGATATCATAAAATGTCCAAATATTACTTTACTTAATATTTTATTAACTAAATAAAATTTGAACAATAAAACTTAAATTTTTCGAAAAATTGTTCATTCGAAAAATTGTGTTTTTTTTGAAAAAAAATATTATTACGTCTAAACCGGGCATCAGATAAGGCTAATATTTTAGATATGAATAAACATCCGAAGAGAAGTATTAAATATGCAAAAATATTTAGGGCATTCCATTTAAAAAAAAAAAAAAACCTCAAGCGTGCCACACTTTTTTGTAGCACCCTGTATATTTGAAAATAATTTCTGTGTATGCGCATTTACACACAGTTTTTTTTATGGACTATTGACAAAAATTTGACAGGTCGCCATTTTTTATTTTATGCTTTAAATACATTAGAAATACAAGATAAAGTACCTATAAAAATATTGTAAAGCAATTGTAACTGTTATTATACTCAAGATTATAGACAAGGTTAGTAAAATTTAAACTGTCAAAATAGTTTCAGTTTGTGATATTTTCTATTAATTTTAAATATGTAGCTAATATTCACAATACAAATGCCGTAAATATCAAAGCATGTAAACGATTGATGAATTAATAATGTTAATATATATACATACATATAATAACATGTCCTGACTGCTGACTGATTCATCATTGCCCAGCCGAAACCCCTGGTCCTAGAAACGTGAAATTTTAAGGGTGTCTTCCTTTTATAACGTAATCACCCACTAAGAAAGGATTTTTTGATAATCAACCGCTAAGGGTAAAAAGGGTATAAAATTTTATATGGGAAAACATATTTTTTGGTCGGATTTACTTGAAACTTAAAATAAATGCTCTTCAATACAAACAATGAAACACGTATTTCAGCATTTTCCAAAATTAAACCCTTAATAATTATTATTTAATATTTCATCCCCTATCACGTATGGAGGGTTGTTATTAGTTTCATTCAATCCAGCGGGAAAAATACTTCAGGGGAGGGGGTTTTAGAGGGAAAAACAACCCCCTATATCGCAAAGGAGCCGAGATATTTACGATTTTGTATAATGAATAAAAGTTAAACAAAATAAAAAATATCTATTTTGCCCCCTGTCATTTATGGAGGGTTGATATCAGTTTTGTTCGATCCGGCGGGAAAAATACTACGGGGGAGGGGGTTTTAGGGGGGAAAACAACCCCCTATATGTATAGTCAATAAGAAACAAATAAAGAAAAAATTTAATATTTCACCCCGTACGTATACAAGTTTGTAATTAGTTTCAAAATCCACGCGAGCGAAGCCGCGGGTATCAGCTAGTTATATATATAATATTGACATCAAAATGCTGATTTTTGTAAAAAAAAATACATATTTAAAATGATTATAAGTTTTAACTCATTACAACAATAGTTTAACCGTGAGAGCCTTTTAGCAGTCCCTGTGTGCGAAGTGTGCGGCGCATACAGGCGCCAAGACAATAGGGGCGCCGCTATCGAAACTATTTTTGTTACACTTACACAACAACATATTTCTTTGTAGTGGAGTATCGATAAGTAAGTAGGTATAATAGGCGCAACAAATGCCTCGTAAATAACAAAACATAATATTGCGCTTATTGTACAAGTGTCCCAAGATAATATTCACGTTTATTACGAAATAAATGCAAAAAATCGTTTTTTGTTAACTTCCTTGCATTATATCTCGTTACCAATTAATGGTAGACAGTTAGACCTGTGAACAAATTTGTAGATTCAAGTCTGTTGAACAAAAAAGGTGGTAATAAATTTTATCGTGGGATGAACGATTTACGAGATAATTACGTTTAAAGTTTTCGCGCTTATAGCGGACAACGCTCAAGGTCATAGACCGCGCCAACTTAATGTAATACTCAGAACATACCCCCAAACAATTTAAAATAAAAAAAAATGACTCTGTAGAACAATGCAGAACAAATATACAATTTGATTGGGCTAATAAGTATACGATTAGATAGAACATCATAAATAAAGTATGTAAAAATTTAATTCGCGTTTTATTTTTCGCAGTAATTGGCAAGCGAAAACGAACTGGTTTTACCTATTTAGGAAAATATTATCTAATTATATAAAACTAGAGAACATTTATTTCGGTTAAAATTAACAAAAAAGAAATAAAAATAAGTTGAAATATTAAGATTCGTGAAAAAAAGAGGCGCTTCATAGGTTTCGCACACAGGCGCTGTGTGGGGTCGGCGCGGCCCTGCCTTTTAGACGTACAATTTAACATATAAATCACTTTGAATGCCTGTAACTTTTGATACGTTGAATTGAGAGACATGACTTTTGTAGATACATTTGTAGAGAATTTTATCTTTTACAAAATGATGCACTTAAAATTTTTCATCAGATATCATGAATGAGTAATACTAACTTTAGTACTAAAGAATAATTTTCCCACGTTATTTAAATGGAAAACGGGACCTCCCTTTGCAGTACCTCTTAAAATTGAACTATAAAATCCTTCGGCAAGGATTTATTTTAGGTCATAACATACAGTGGCGACGGAAGGTTGTAAGTTTGATTGTAAATTAAATTATTAATAGAAAAGATGGTAAACTTTTAACTTTTGAACAGTGGCGTAGCAAGCATAATTGGCGCCCGGGGCACGATACCTTTTTGGCGCCCCCAAAAATAATAAGAATAATTTTATAATAAATTTGAAATTGGCGTGACTAAAAAAAAAAGGTTTTATGCTACGCGGTTCAAAAGGTTCAGAGCCATTTGGCGCCCTTCTGTAAGTAGCGCCCGGGGCATAATAACCCCCCTTGCCCCCCCCCCTCGCTACGCCACTGCTTTTGAAAACAAATAAGCGATTAAATGTAATTTAAAATGGCGCCACTTGGTTGTTCCCCCTAAGGAAAACCACGAACTTTTATGCCTGAAATCAGTAAAATAGTATGTGTATAATAAATAAAATAATACATAAATGTAGTCGAATATATTTTAAACATTTTTCTTATAACAATAACTTAACAAGTACCATTTTGTCGACCATAAACAAATTATAGTGATAATATATTAATAACATATACACATTTTCTAATTAAATATAGTTCGCAAAACAGTCGATCGCTCAAATATTATATTTAGCACACCGGACATAAGAACGGATGACTGAATTACGACGCCAAAAATATAAAATATGATTTTAGTTGATATTTTGATCAAAAATGGAGACTGCTTTCAAAAAAAATGCCAAATTTATTTAATAATAAAAAAAAATACAATTTTATGTAATTTGAATTAGTGAGATAGATACATAATACGTCTACAATTTTGATTTTCCTTATAACGGGATCGTCACGACTACCTGAAAAGAATACGTTCGATTTGACAAAAGGAGAAACAAGATGACTTGTATTACATTTTTATATTAGTTTTAAGATAGTTTTTCGAACTTGTGAAAAAAAATCGGTGTACTCTTTGGAACTTTTTGTATAACTCAAACTGAAGAACATTTCAATATTTTTTTTTAACAAAAATAGTATTTCATAAAACATACCGGGTGTTCCAGACCACCCGTCCACTATGTTTTACGCCCAAACTATTGAAGATAGAGTTTTATGATAAAAAATTTACTATATATATCGATCCTAAAGAATTTCAGGAAAATGTTTTCAACCCTCTAAAACTAATCCTTGGGGGGTAGTTTGAGGGGTACATGCCCGTTTCTCAGCAAAATCAAATGGAAAGGTATATCCAAAAGTAGATAATTTTAAAGATCATAAAAAAGTAAGAAACTTTTGTAAAAAAATTTTTTTTATACATTCAATTGTTTAAAAAATATGGCGACTTGATCCTAAATTTTAGGGTTTTACTAAAATTGCTCTAGTTTCGTTAAATATTATGAAATTTTATTTTTAAAATTTGTTTTGAAAGTAGAAATAACGAACTTTCTAATTATGTATGATTATTTGAGATTTGGATAATTTAAAGTGTCATATGCGACATATAAAAAATTCAAAACTTCAATTGGGGATAATTCAAAATTTTTAAATGGAATGGTATATCAATTAGTACTTTATCTTAAAAAATATATTTAAATTAACAACTTTTGTTAATAAAATATAAAATTTAAAATTATTATTATTTTTTTTTAATAAAATTTAAAATTTAAAATTAAATTTTCTTAACAAAAGTTGTTAATTTAAATATATTTTTTAAGATAAAGTACTAATTGATATACCATTCCATTTAAAAATTTTGAATTATCCCCAATTGAAGTTTTGAATTTTTTATATGTCGCATATGACACTTTAAATTATCCAAATCTCAAATAATCATACATAATTAGAAAGTTCGTTATTTCTACTTTCAAAACAAATTTTAAAAATAAAATTTCATTAATATTTAACGAAACTAGAGCAATTTTAGTAAAACCCTAAAATTTAGGATCAAGTCGCCATATTTTCTAAACAATTGAATGTATAAAAAAATTTTTTTTACAAAAGTTTCTTACTTTTTTATGATCTTTAAAATTATCTACTTTTGGATTTACCATTCCATTTGATTTTGCTGAGAAACGGGCATGTACCCCTCAAACTACCCCCCAAGGAGGAGTTTTAGGGGGTTGAAAACATTTTCCTGAAATTCTTTAGGATCGATATATTTAGTAAATTTTTTTATCATAAAACTCTATATTCAATAGTTTGGGCGTAAAACATAGTGGACGGATGGTCTGAAACACCCGGTATATTATATATATACTACGTACAATTGTTTTGTTAACAATGCATATTAAAGTAAACACCTGAAGCTTCAATATCCATGATGTATATCTAGCAAATGTGTTTAAATTCACAAAATTAGAAACACTCGTAACGCTACTCCGTCAATAATTCAAGTGCAAATTATCGGTATCGGGCGTGAGTTATATCGCCCATACAGGAAACCGCATATAATTAGTGATTCACAAACTGTCGATTCCTTGTTTTCCATAGATAGGCACAACAGAAGAATCCTTTGTCCGCCTTATCAAGGATGACCACAACCTACATGACCGGACGCACGAGGCGCTAATAAAATCTATATATAGAATATTAATTAGATAAGGATTTAGTATATAAGAAACTGTAAAACATTTGTAAAAACACATTTGCTTTGAATATTGATAAATATACACAGTACTTGTCAATCGTAATTGTTTTTAAAAACTCTGTTTCCTGGAGCCCAAACATAACTCGTGCAAAAGAAACCCAAATTTAATTGCAATAACAGACTATTGAGTTGCATAATAAAATATAACATTCTTACGTTGCATTGCGGACAGTTAAGATACCATAACCGGATGCAGATAAGCTGACTACCAAGGTTTTCACCCAATATTGCCTCATAAAATATTCTTTAAATAGAAATATGAACATAACCAATTAATATACATATAAGCTTTGTATTCAATAATTGTAAACACTTTTATATTGGTATTGAAACATAGTGTATCTTTGTAAAGTATCGCAACGTAACTGGCGCAGTCGGTAGGATTGTCTAACGAAAATCGACTAAAATCGCGAGATTCGGTCTGTTTTAACAGTTTATAGACAATATAGGAATTTAAAACAAAGAAGAGAGAGATCATTTTACAAAGAACCCAGGACAACATCGCCAAAGTTCAGCAAAACTCAGAACTAGGACAGTATCGCCGAAATTCAGGAACTGGTTGACGACAAAATAGCAGATACCAGAAGAGATATTAATGTTAATTAATAAGTTAAGAAAATTACTGTCCTTATAAATAATCCTAAGAGAATAAGAAGTATTTTCATTTCTAAAAAGATAGAAATAAATGTATAGATATCCTATTATGTATGAATAATCAATGCTGAATGTCAAATTCAGATATCGATATAAACGAATTAACAAATAAACTTAATATAATAACGATCTCAAAAATGGCAACCCCAAGCCCTATAAATGATCAACTATTAAAATTATATGTAGATACCTACCATTTCTCACTATGACGGAAACCCACACACGCTAAATATCTTTCTAGACAACTGCGAAAGCCTAATAACTAATTTTGGTAACGAAGACCCATCAGTAAAAAACTTTTTATTCAGAACGATATTAGGCAAATTAACAGGACGAGCCTTAAGTTTAATTGGTTCGCGTCTAGAATTGAGAACGTGGTTCGAAAATAAAAATTCATTAAAATTAAGTTTCGGAGACCAACGAAACATAGATTGTTTGGTACAAGACGTAATTGCGTTACACCCCTTCAAAAACGAAATTCCTTACAATTTTGGTATGAGATGCCAGGATGCAAGATGTTTAATAATACCAAAACTAAATTACTTAGAATTAACACCCACCGAACGACAGGTTTATTTTAAAAAAATATGAAAATCTTGCACTCAAGACCTTTATTAGAGGGTTACCAGGACAAATACAAAATAATATTAGTTTCAATAGCCTAGAAAAAGCAATGCCATTAGTAATAGAAGAAGAATATTTTCTCTATAGCCACAATAGAAGTAATTATTTAAATAATCAGAATTTATTTAAACCTATCATCGATTCAAACAACAGCTAACAAAATCTCTCCACAATTGTATCAAAAACCACAATTAACGTTTTATCAACTTAATTATCAATCACAAAGACCACAATACACCTTTAATCAACTTAGTTACCAACCACAAAGATCAACATTCTTTAATCAAATACCTAGACCCCAAATATTTAACCAAACCCCTCAAAACAACACAAATCAATGGAAACCCAATAACTTCCCACAACACAGACACCCATTTTTCGATCAAAGCCAAAGCCAAATTCGAAGAAACAAACAACGTTTCATGAACCCACAACAAATCAAAAATTTCTATAAATCTCAATCAAACCAAACTAAACATATTAATTACCCCCAACAAAATACATATAATCCGCAAAATCCATATACACCCGTACCTATGGATACTTCGTCCGGAATTACCAGACAACTTCCAAATAAATTATATTTACAAGATGTAAATTATAACCCCGAAAACCTAAAAACACTAAACAACGAAAAATACGAAGACCCACACTATAAAACTAATGATTATAATTTCCCAATTGAGAAAGAAATAGAACCCTATTCCGACCCTGCTCAATATGACAAAAGCAATTTATATAGAGACGAATACATAGATGATGACCCTAACGAAAATTTTCATCAGGACGAACCAACAGAACTCCCACCATAATCAATTTTAATTTTACAAAAATAAATCCCCCCACATTTACATACCACAACTTAATGCGAATTTTGTAATTAACACCGGCAGTCCAAGAAGTATGATAGATCCAGAGTTTGCATACCAATTTTGCAAAAATTATATTCACAAGGAGAATTTAGTATTCAAACAGCGCACGGTATAAGCTATCATAATGATGCTATAACCATCCCTGTATTTAATATATTCAGAATTCCAGAAATACATAAATTCAATTTGTTTAAATTTAGCAATAAATATGACGGTTTAATAGGTATAGATCTCTTAAGACAATTAAAAATGTCTGTAGACCTAAACAAAAAATTATTAGTATCCCCAACTGCTCAGATTCCCATAATATACGAATCAGAAGAACTGACAGAATTGAGAAATCACTTAAAAGAGAATAACTATGTAATTACGGTTGCTCCACGAACGGAACAAGTAATTAGATTACCCGTAAATGTAAAAGAAGGCACTGTAGTTTTGAATTACACAAATTTTGGAAATCATATAGAAATTCCCCAATCTTTGGTAAGCATAAAAAATCATTCGACATTGACTACCATAATATATTCAAGATTAAACATAGCTAAAGTAATTATTACCCAACACATTGATGAAGAACCCCTAAATATAAACGAAATAAACTTTATTGAAAATACACATGGACAGAAATTAAACAAATCCGAAAATAATATTTTGAAATCTAAATTAGACCACCTCCGATTAGAACACTGTAATATAGAAGAAAAAACTTCAATCCAGAGACTACTCGTATGTTACGAATATAGAGACATACTGTACAATGAAAACTTTCCATTAACATTCACCAACAAAATAAGACACAACATTAAATTGAAAGACGACACCCCTGTTTTTACGAAAACATATAGATACCCTGAAGTACACAGACAAGACGTCAGAGACCAAATAAAAAAATTATTAAAACAAAATATTATTCAACACTCCACATCTCCATAGTCAAGTCTCATATGGATTGTCCCAAAAAAATTAGATGCCTCAAAGAAACAGAAATGGCGAATGGTAATCGATTATAGAAAATTAAATGACAAAACCATAGACGATAAATATACCTTGCCAAATATAAACGACAAATTAGGAAAGAGCCAATACACGAATCTAATTGTATAGTTGAACGATTTCACTCCACCACAATTAAGCATTTAAGAATATTAAAAGAAAAATACCCTAAAGAAAATAACCTAATGAATTATACTATAACAGGTTATAATAACACAGTACATAGCTCCACTAAATATACACCATTCGAACTAACATTCGGACATACAAATTCCAGAAGCCCTTCCTCACGAATTATTTATACCTGAAACATTCTATACAGAATATGCAGAAAACCATAGAGAAAAACTAAAACACATTTATCAACAAATTAGTGAAAATTTAAAGAACTAAAAAGAAAAGGTAATTTCCAAAATAAATAAACTAGGCAACACAAGTAAAGAATTTCACTTAGGACAGATTGTATTTAGATAAAACCCCCAAAGTAAAATTTAATAAATTTTCAGGACCATATAAAATAACTAAAATGTTAGAATATAATAGAGTAGAGTTAACTAATGAACATACCCAAAAAAAGGAAATAGTTCACATCAAAGAACTAAAGAAACCTTCTCTTTTTACAGGTTCCTCACATGCTGTAAATTCGGACTAACTTATCCCACCATAATAGATAAAACAAGAAAGTTGAGAGAGGAAAAAATACAAATAATATTTTTATGGGTAAAGGCACATTGTGGTATAGAGTATAATGAAATAGCAGACAAACTAGCAAAAGAAGCCGCAAACAACGAGGAAAATAAATTAGAAATAAAAATACCATATACAGGCATAATTCCGGCAATAAAAAATCAATTAATGAAATCGTGGAACGATATTTGGTCAGAATCAGCTAAACTCAAAGGCAAAAGCTATTACTTAATACATAACACAATACCACAAAAACCCTGGTTTGCCGATAAAAACATAGACAGAAGGATGATAATATACATAGCAAGAATAAAATTCCAACATGCTAGAGTGCAAGAATACATGTATAAAATCAGAAAAAAAGAATCTAATATATGCGACTGTGATAACGTATCACTCGTATCAGTAGGAGACATAAACCATATGTTTTTTGCCTGCAAACATTACGAAGGGGCCGCTAAACAATTAAGAGAATCTCTCATCAAAAAAAAATTTCTACCATACAACATAGCTCATATCATTGCTACATTCGACATAGAAATATATAAGTTAATATACAAATTTATCATAGAAAATAAAATAGAATTGTAAAAGCCAGTGGGACAAATGTAATACCCGCAGGAAGACGATTCACTCATATAACTCTGTGTATACACGGGGGGGGGGTGTGGGTGGTCGCATGAATGCGGGTATAGAATAAGTTAGAATAAGATCCTATTGTGTAAACCTAACCCGGAAATCCATGGTCATTTGGGCGTCGTAAATGTGCCTCCCTTGTTGCCCCGGGGCAAGTCCCCTTCCTAACAGTAATCCCTGTTCGGTGAGGGGTGTGATGTAACTGGCTGTATATAAAAAATGAGGCCAAAAATATATATATAAAAAAAAACTTATCACACATTCTACAAACTTAACGATAACCCTGGATTACTACCCCTAAAATTGGGCAACGCGCAAAACAAGGTAGATCACTGGTCATTTGTCCAGATATTCGATATAACCAATATAACAGCAGAATTTAATTATAATTAATTCAAAAACATTCGAACGACATAAAAAACGCGTTCAATAAAAATGATACTAAAGACTATAAAATAGAGTTTTTTCAATTCTTACCATTTAATGAACACGCTTGAAAACAAAATAACCACTCAAATAAATCAACTAAACCCTTCAAACGTTCAAAGAAATAAAAGAGGATTAATAGATGGATTAGGAACTATAATAAAAGCCATAACAGGTAATTTAGACCAAAATGATGCCAATAAATACGATAAATTGATATCCCAATTATCAAATAATCAAAATAGATTAAAAGATTCAATAAATGGATATATCACCCTCCTCCAAAAATCTATACAAAAATTTAAAGAAATGACGCAAAATCTATCACACAATTAAATTGTTCTTAAGTCTTATACATATTACACGAATTCAGCATACTCTAAAAACAATCCAACTCATAAATATAGATACACAACATTACCTTACTATACAGATGGTAGCATCACAGATAATTACAACCTTCCAAATAATATATGATATATTTGAAAAAATAGAAATAGCTATCACCTTTGCTAAATTAAATACATTTCACAATTCTATAATTGAACCAAATGAACTTTTAAATGAAGTCCAAGTAGTTGCAAACCAGCTATCGTATAATAAATTACCGTTTGAACTGGTGTTGAAAAATATATTGCTATTTGAAAAAATTATAGAAATAAAAGTATACAGTAAAGGTGATCAAATTATTTTTATAATCGAAGTACCTATAAGAAAATGAGAATTATAATTATTTTAATTTGTATCCATTACCAACTCCTAGCAATGATGACTACAAAACAATCCTTCCCCATTCTAATTACCTTATTCTGAACGAACAAAGATACTCGTTCCTTGATTCAAAATGCCGAGAAATAACACCTGAACCATTCATTTGTCAAGAAAATAACCCTACGAAACTCCAGAAAGAAGAACTTCCTTGCAAAGTACAACTATTAAAATATTAAAAACAAATAAATAATTGCGTACAAATTAAAACAAAAATTAATAACATAAAAGTTAAAAAAGTAGAAAACAACAAATGGTTAGTAATATCACCCAGAACATTTATCGCAATCCAGAAGTGCGGCAACAATAGAGATAACCTACCAATAAAAGGAATTTACTTGATCTAGACTCTCAATGTGAGATAATAATAAAGAATATAAAAATCAAAACATACCAAGATAATAAGACCTTTCAAAATATAGAATTACCAAAACTAAATTTTGAAAGTGTAATAAATAATACACCTGCAAAACGCATTGGAAATCAAGAAAACAGAATTAAATTCTATATCTAATACTCCAGTTCACTTTAACAACATTAGTTTATGGATTATTATAATATATAATATTGTTATATTTTTGCATATCAGGTAATATTTTTAAGAAGCTGCGCATACTCTATCAAGTAAAAAAAATTGAAATTTTGAAAAAAAATTTTTTTGGTTGTAGTTGAGCGACAACAGATATTTAATGAAATAATCTTCATACCCCGATACATATGAAGGGTTGTAAGTGTTTTTATTCGATCCGGCGGGAAAAATACCACAGGGGCGGGGTTTTAGGGGAAAAAACAACCCTCTATCTCGCATAGGAGCCGAGATATTTACGATTTTGTATAATGAAAGAAAACTAAAAATAAGAAAAATTTAATATTTTACCCCCTGTCACATATGAAGAGTTGTAATTGATTACATTCGATCTGGCGGAAAAAATACTACGGAAGAGGGATTATTAGGGGGACAAAACAACCCCTTATCTTACATAGTAGTCGCGACTTATACATATTATAAATGCGAAAGTGTATCTCTCAGTCTGTCTATTACCTGTTTACGACTAAACTGCTTTACCGATTTTGATGAAATTTGGCAGTGAGATGGCTTGCATCCCGAGGACGGATAGAGGCTATTTCGTATCTCTAAGGAATTGCAAGGGGGAGGAAAATTTTTAATTTTTTTTAGTAATTAATATTGTAATTAATATTTTACCCCCCGTTACATATGAAGGGTTGTAAGTGGTTTTATTCGATCCGGCGGGAAAAATACCACGGGGGCGGCGGTTTTAGGGGGAAAAACAACCCTCTATCTCTCATAGGAGCCAATATATTTACGATTTTGTATAATGAAAGAAAACTAAAAATAAGAAAAATTTAATATTTTACCCCCCGTCACATATGAAGCGTTGTAATTAGTTTCATTCGATCCGGCGGAAAAAATATCATGGGGATGGGGGTTTCGAAATCCACGCGAGCGAAGCCGCGGGTAGCAGCTAGTAATACAGTAATACACATATACAGGGTAGTTCAATAGTGCGTCCGGCTTTCCTAGCGCACTTCCTGTAGGAGATAGAAAAAAAAGTTTGGTACATAATATTATTGGTTTGAAAAGATTAACGTCGTAAAATTATTTTCAACAATACAGGGTGTCCCATTTTTGCACTATAACAAAAACAAAGATTTTTTTAAATGGAATACCCTATAACGTTTTATGTCGTCCGATGTCATTTTTTAACCTCTACATTAACGTCTGTTCATTTTTTAATTTAGTGACAGTGTTGCCAAATTAAAAATTTTTTTCCGAAAAATAATCCATATTCAGGTTCGACTATAAAAAATCGTAGCGACCTCGTTTTTTTTGAAGTGATGAATTTTTTTAGCAATAATGTTAGTCCAGGTAAAGAGTAACATTTTGGTAATAAACAATTTTAATTTAGTTTTACAGGGTGTTAATAAAAAAATGCCAAAGTTTGCAATCTTCAAAATGATAAAACTCATTTTTTTCAAATGTGACTACCCTTTTTTTATTTCACTATTCGATGGGTTTTTTTCTCCTTTTTAATTTGTATAGGAAATATCTTATGTCTAAACCCCTTACTTTCTGAGATTTTCAATAATTTTCACAAAAGTAACCATTTCACCACGTTTTTATGCACCGAAGTAGGCTGTGCTGATGCAAAAGAAATGCAAAAATGTTAGTACTTAAGTATCAATGTAACATTTGATTAAATTTTATAATTAAAACGGATAATACTTGTGTAATAAAATTATTTATTTTATTCAAAAAACTATGACAATTAACAAAATTGAAAATACATATAAAAGATAAAAGACTACAATAAATGTTCGAAATGTCTTCCATTTTGATCTAAGCACAAATCAATTCACGGGCATTTGTTTAGGTAATTGTTTCACATTTGTTTTGCATTTGTTTGGCCTACTTCGGTGCATAAAAACATGGTGAAATGGTTACTTTTGTGAAAATTATTGAATATCTCAGAAAGTATGGGGTTTAGACATAAGATATTTCCTATACAAATTGAAAAGGAGAAAAAAAACCATCGAATAGTGAAATAAAAAAAGGGTAGTCACATTTGAAAAAAATGAGTTTTATCATTTTGAAGATTGCAAACTTTGGCATTTTTTTATTAACACCCTGTACAACTAAATTAAAATTGTTTATTACCAAAATGTTGTTCTTTACCTGGACTAACATTATTGCTAAAAAAATTCATCACTTCAAAAAAAAACGAGGTCGCTACGATTTTTTATAGTCGAACCTGAATATGGATTATTTTTCGGAAAAAAAATTTTAATTTGGCAACACTGTCACCAAAATAAAAAATGAACAGACGTTAATGTAGAGGTTAAAAAATGACATCGGACGACATAAAACGTTATAGGGTATTCCATTTAAAAAAATCTTTGTTTTTGTTATACTGCAAAAATGGGACACCCTGTATTGTTGAAAATAATTTTACGACGTTGATCTTTTCAAACCAATAATATTATGTACCAAACTTTTTTTTCTATCTCCTACAGGAAGTGCGCTAGGAAAGCCGGACGCACTATTGAACTACCCTGTATAGTCCAAGCCACTACATGAAATTGAGTTTCTTGAAGTACTTCGTATAACATTTTGCAAACAAAGCTATTAAGAATATTTTGGTCTTGCTGAATCCGAAAATCGCTGTTACCAAGCCGAAACATTGACCGGAAGTTCAATATGAAAAATGGCGACCAATATGGCATCCGAACAATAATTTTCTTATTCTTGGCAGGCTTTTGAATAAAATTAACATATTTGTTTAACATCATTGTTGTATGCTACCCTTATGTTAAATTTAAAATTTGCCTCATTTCTCCTCAAAATAAAATTAAACTTACTATGTACATTTACATAGTATCTAAAACCAACTGTTGTATTTCATTAACTTTAAAATAATAAATGAGGTAGAATTATGTAAAATAACAACATTATTCGTTTTTAAGTACAAGGGTTTTTAGGGGCGCCTAAACATCCTTTATATTTTATTATACTGCATTAGATTATATTATTCTTATACATTTATATTAATATTATTTAAATACAAAATTACACATTTAGTGATCCATCGTGTAGTTTTACTAGCCTTATATTAAATTAAATATTTGCATCTACCCCATATTCCAGTCCAACAACGAAAAAAAAATTAAAATAGCTTTGTTATACGAATTATTTCAAGAAACTCAATTTCATGTTAAGTGGCCTGGACTAATTATATGTGTATATCACCATAAGAAATGTATGTACTTATGTCCAAGACGGTAAGGCAAACTGGCAGTGGGAGATAAAAGCGTTCTTATTATACATGTGAATATTGACTTCCAATGATTTTAATTTTTTTTAAGTATGTTTACTACTTCGATTATTTATAATTTTTTTTTCAAAAACTATTTACTTTTAGAGACTAATAATTAGGTATGAGAATGCTCACATAAAGAGCAACATTCACAATAAAAATTAGCCAAATCCGTGTTGAGGCCGATTTTACATTGCTACCCAGCTACAGCCTTTGTATTTGATTTTTTTTAAAACCTTCTTTCCGGAAGCCGCAACGTAACTGGACTGGTTTATAGATAACGATTCTATTTTTGGCGCCGTAATTCAGTCATCCGTCCTTATGTGCACCGGTTTAAAATATTGTTAATTAAAATACATAGTTCTACTTAAACTAATATCATAGGTATGTGAGTTTTATCACAGATAAATATTTGTATGTTATTTAAAATATAAAAGAGGCGATTAATAAGTAATTAGATATATAAACGACAAACTAATAACTAGACAATAAATCTTAGAGTCTTTTAAAATCACACGAGAACACAATAAAATTAAAATCAGGGAACGTTTACACACAAAACTAATAAGACGAGCGCACATTTTGAATCACAAAAGTAACATATGTATATCATAACAATGAAATTTAACAATCGACGCACGGTGATGAGAAGGAGGGATAACTCACACCTAAATCCCCGAAGGTTTCGAGAGGAATGGACCTCCAACTTCCTCTTGCTCGATTCTTCTGGATGCTAAGGAGGTATGACGACGCCTTCCTGCGGGTTTGAAGCGAACTACCAAATTTCCGACCCTTCCTCGCACCTCCCGCTATTCCAGAGAACCCATCCTCTCTCACACTCCCGATGGCCTGATGTCCTCCTTCGTTAAAACTCCAGTAAAAACGACGACACCCTTACGGCGAGTTGGGACGCATCAATGATATCTTTTAACTAGGGTGGTTTGTTTTTTTAACAGCTCCAGTTGTCTCTGTCGTTCGGCTGCTATGCGTTTCTTAACAAAGTGTCTATTTAACAAGGCGGCTGGTATGCACAGTATATACAGTAACACAGGTACTGCAGGTACCGCGTAGTACCAGACAGTACCGTGTGTGCTACTGTTTAATACACACCACAGTGTTGTAAACACAACACACTGCAATGTGTACACTGTGTACGAGAACGTGCGTGCAAATAACTTCAAACAGATAACAGGGTTAGATAAATACCAACCATAATAGAACATACTCATTGTAGTGTTCTGTGCACTGGCTATAATACTTCCAATTACAGTTACTTGTAGCTCTCTGTTCTCGCGATACCAGACCACAGCTACGAAACCCGAGTGCAGTAACAGACACACACCCGTCACTGTTGGTGAAACTGTGAACCCCATTGACACAACAAACACACGTGAAACTGTAACAACAAAAACAACAACACTGTACAAATACAACTCACGAAATCAGTTAATATACAAACAATACAAGATCTGTGTCCCTCAAAACAGGCACACTTTGTTACGCCACTGTTGTACAGTGCCCATTCTCACTAATGAGTACTTACCAATAAGGAAAATAGTGCAAATAAACTGTGTGGCTGCTTCTTTAACTCCAATGTTGTCTGAGTAACATGTTTCATATGAATACTGCACTCTTGCTACAGTAATTACTGACAGAGCCATGGAAACCCACCGCAACATGTCTGAAATGTTAACACAGTGTGTGTTATTTGCGATGTTCTGCAGACCTACGTTTAGTAAGTTCAATATTGGGAGTCTGGACAATTTTCTCTGGCATTAACCCATACAGAGTTTGGTGGCCAAGTTTGAAGAATCAGGGACAATTAAAGATTGCAGAAGAATATATAAAGTAATGTGACGCACATATAAAAATGCTAATTAAAAAAAAGTTTGTGTTTAAAAATTATTGAATTGTTTTTGTTAAGATATACGATGCGATCGTAGAAAAAAATTTGCAATTCCATCATTTTTGATGGGTTCCGAAGAAACTATCAATCTCACTTTGTCGTCTATCCGTCAAAGCAAAATATCTCGTAAACTATACAGGGTGATTCAGCACTGTCGTGCCAAACTTGAACGGTACATCGAGAAAAATATTTTAAGCAAAAAACATTATATAAACATGTGTCCGGAAATTTGTCATGAGGGGGCTACAGCCCTCTAAAGATTTTACTCAAAATTAGTTTTTATTTAATATCTTGAGAACCTATTGTGCCATAGTTATAAAATTTGATACAGGGTTTAATATTAATAAGAGTTATCTATATCCAGTATCAACCAATAGTAATTTTGACCAGGGTTGTAGGGGCCCAGGAGGCCCGTCGATTTTTATCCAGTATTTTTTGTTTTTCAATTTATTCTTGAGTTAAAAATTTGAATAAGACTGTATGAGACAAAATACACAAAAATGTACTTTGCTCATTTATCATAGGATAAACCGTTTACGAGCAATATCGATGCAAAAGAAAGCATGCAGAATTTTACTTAATACGGATGCTTCAAATTAAACAAAATAAATGTATATTTTTGTTCTTTGATTAAAGGTAAGAAAAAAGTTCATGTACATATATCACCTAATACATGTCCTCTTAGACCTATAGCTAGTTCTGTTAATGTTGCAAGTAATTTACTAACATAACTAGAAAGCGATACTTAAAATGGCTATTTGTTGGTAAGGTTGAATTTTTGGAGGTATATTTTTATTATTTTTTTGTTTTATTTTTTAACATAGAATAAGAATATAAAAATATTTTTTGTAATTTGAAGCATCCGTATTAAGTAAAATTCTGCATGGTTTCTTTTGCATCCATATTTTTCGTAAACGGATTATCCTATGATAAATGAGCAAAGTATATTTTTGTGTATTTTGTGCCATACAATCTTATTCAAATGTCTAATTTAGAAAAAAATTAAAGAACAAAAAAATATTAGATAAAAATCGATGGGCCCACTGGCCCCATACAGCCCTGATCTAAATTATAATTGCTCAATACTGGAAATCGATAACACTTATTAATACTAAACCCGGTATCAAATTTCATAACTTTAGCACAATGGGGTCTTCAGATATTAAATAAAAACTAATTTTGAATAAAATATTTGGAGCGCTGTAGCCCCCTTACGAAAAATTTCCGGACATATGTTCATATAATGTTTTTTGCTTAAAATACTTCTCTTAATTTACTGTTCAAGTTTAACACGACAGCGCTGAATCAGCCTGTATAAGCTAGAAACTTGAAATTTTTACTGAACATGTAAAATGACGCCCTGCCTAAACCGTTGAATATAGAACAAAATAATGTATTAAAGAACTGTGTAGAATCAAAAGATTTACAATAAAGTCCGCGACACCATATGTCTAACTTTTATATTTAAGCCACAATGATTGCTTTTATGTTACAAAGAAAATTTAAAATATTTCATCGTCATAAGTACTTAATATAATTTTCCATTTACAGAATCCAATTTGGTCTTTTGGTTTAGGAAATAACGTGAAATATAAATACAATAACATATTATTCGCGGCAATTCGTGCGAACTTCGATGAAGTGCCGCGGGGAGAGGGAAGATTGTTTGCAGCTGTTTATTTTGTTTTCAATTATTATCTTTTAAATTTAAACAGAACAAAAATTAATTGTAATTTTTGTTCTGATTTGTTTTTTTTTAGGTACGTTAGGTTTTGATTAGTTATTATTACGATAATATAATCGTGTTTGTACTTAATTCAACTATATTTTCCAAAAATCCTAAACAATAATTCCGTAGTCCAAGCGGGCGAAGCGCCGGCCGTTTTGGCCCAGCTAGTGATGTAATAAAATCGAGTGCGCCATGTAGCGTAGACAACGTTGTATGTAGATATTTACCTACTACAAGAGTGCACTAAACTAGCGTCTGTGTGTCTCTATAAGTACTTACTCAGAAAGCTCGTGTCCTGGGTTTCCTGTTCCACATTATTCATTATAACGCACAGTTGTAACGTTAACTGGGGCAACGCCTCAAGATAACTATCAATCATCTGTAGTTGTAATAAATACACAGTTTTCACTCGACTATCTTTAATATCCATTTTGCTTTTCCAAAACAGCATAAAGTTATTGAAAGCTATCACAACTGACGCTAATGGAACAATGTAGAAAATAATCAGTAGCCATTTCTTTTTTCGTATCTGGTACAACCATGTGTTTTTGTTTATATCACATCTGCAAATAAATAATAATACATCATTATTTTCATTATTAGTATAATAAATAATTATAGTATAATTCATTCTCAGGATAACAGCCCGAGGTTTATTTTTGAAATCAAACCATTATCTTTTTATTTCATTTAATTACTGGGTCCACTGAATTAAATATAATTTCAAGCGGGTCCTAATTAGTAAAAAAAATGGGGGTTGTATTTTATACTAAACCACATTGGCCCATTTTTAGTAATAAGGCTGTGTTCACATTTTTACAACAAACTCAATCTATCAGACATCGCTTTAACTAAATAATCAGAGATGTACAAAATGGTTGTCACAATGCATTTGAAATAGAAATGTAAAATGGTTTTTAAAAATTCCTTTCAAAATGCAAAATGGAAAATAGGTATTTTCAAAATGGTTTTTAAAATAAAATGCTTTTTATTTATTTATTGTTTTTTCAAATTTTGTAATTTTCAATACAACTGTTAACAGATTAGTAAGTTCTTTATAGTTTCATTTTTCAAGAGTTTTACCATGTACATGAGTTTTAAAAAAAATTCTACGCTACAAATAATTGTCAGTTTATAAAATTTTAATACTACTTAGAAGTTAATATCAAAGTTATTGGCCTAGCACCCCTTTAGTTGTGAAGTATCCAGGTTTTTTTTCAATAAAAAAATAGATTTGGTTTTGAAAAATTTAGTTTTTAATTTATATGCAGAACACATGTACATAGTATAGGAGCCAGCTGCAAAATCGGTGTAGATTTAACAACCGTCTGCCGTTGTGGTTTTTTTGAAGTACTCACTCAGACAAAGCTCGGACGATGAGTCCGGTCCACCAGCTTGTAGGGATTTAATAGATAGGGCCCACGAAAAATACGCACAAAAAAATCACGTAACAACCGTTTGAATGAGATGGTTGCTTACAGTAGACCCCAATTAAAGATGTTTTGGATATACGGCAGAAATTTTTACGTAGGGGTTTAATTACAGGGGCCCCTCAAAATTTCGACCCAAAAAAATCAGATAACAACCGGACCAGACCTGGTGCAAAATGTTTATTTGGACATATACTTACATAAAAACATAATGGCAGAATTTTTTATGTAGGGACTTCGGTGCTATAAGGCCTACAAATGGCCAGAATTGAGCCCTAATCTTAAAAATGCTGTAAAATCTAAAATACCGAATGAAAATTTCTGCCGCGCGGTGTATGCCTTTGTTATAAACTATAAAATAGATATATACCCATGGCAGAAGTTTTTATTCATGCAGTTCCCCCTCCCAGCTCCCCCAAAAGGTATATTTGGGTTAGTAATAAAATGCACTAAAAAATCATAACAAATAGGCCTATAGAGGCTTATAAACTTATAAAATGATTATTGTATGTAATGTTAGACACCCCCCGTGCCCCCCTTCACCGCCATAAATTTGTGCTGGTCATAGGTAAGAAAAATGGATTTTTTTACTTTCTTAATAATTAAAAGTAAGAAATTAGGTATAATTTGGCGATTGCAGTATATAGAATATATACTACTAGCAGTAGACTACGGAATTATTGTTTAGGATTTTTGAAAAATATAGTTTAATTAATTAAGTACAAACACGATTAGTTATTATTGTAATAATAACTTATCAATACCTAAATTACCTAAAAAAAACGAATCAGAAGGAAAAAGTACAAATAATTTGTGTTCTGTTTAAATTTAAATGTTAATTATTGAAAACAAAATAAACTCAGACGACCAGCCGAGGGAATCCGAATATCTACCGAGTGTAAGCGAATCCAGTCTGATGTACATCACTTCGATGCGGCACGACACCATACATTTAATATGTTACCTTTATAAATTTATTTTAAGATATTTTCTAAACTATACGACCAAATTGGATGCTGTAAAGGGCAAATTATATCTACATTAAGTACTTATGACGATGAAATCATTTATTTCGATAAGGATTAATATAATGTTTTTCAGGTCATAAGTCCATGTAAACAGAACCCAAATATTTTATGTTTTCTTAGTAACATAAAAGCAGTCATTGTGGCTTAAATATAAAAGTTAGACATATGGTGTCGCGGACTTTATTGTAGAACTTTTGATTCTACACAGTTCTTTAATACATTATTTTGTTCTATATTGAACGGTTTAGGCAGCGTATTACAAAACAGCGTGCCGACGGCAAAATTTTTTCCGACTTGATTTACTATTATCGTCACTGCTTAGTTGTTATGTTACCTAACCTAACAAAATATAGCCTATAACCTGGCCAGAGAATGTACCTATGAATTAAAAAAAAATACGTAAATCGGATAAGTGGTTGTCGAGTGATAAGCGCACTAACGGACAGACAGACAGAGAGACGTTAAGCTTTATATATATTAAGGATGACCTCGCCGATTTTAGTTGTTGCATTTCCACACGTTGTTTGTCTGTAAGTCGCACTCTATTACTGTTATGCGGTGTTCACACCAAAGAAAACAAAACAGCAACACGGTGTTTGAAAACACATCGTATTTAAAAATGCATAGGGTTTATTGCACTTTTGTCAAAAAGACACGATGTTGCTGTTTTGTTATTTCGGTGTAAACACTCCATTACGGATGATATTTTTAACGCGTCTTTACAAACAGCTGTCATGTATTTCTAGTTTTTCATTACTTTAAATAAACCTGGTTTTTAAACTACACGTGAATGTATGTGTTTTATAATTACTAACTTATATATGTTAGCAACGTTACTTTCTTGAAAATAGTTTAACATTACTTGATCAATTAGCAATAGGTACTCAAAATTTTGTTTATAAAAATGCATTTTCAAAATGGAAAATGTACATAAAAAATATTTGAAATGTAAATGCAAAAATGGTTTTTAGAGACAGACATTTAAAATAGAAAATGGAAATAGGTATTTTGCATTTTGCATTTGCATTTTAAATGGATACATTTCAAATAAATCATGTCTCTGTAAATAACAACATAGGATGTAGTGTAGAATGTTGTATTGATAACAATTTAAAACAAATACGTATTTCACTCTCCGCAATATTATATTATATTATAATATTATTTATAATTATTTGTACGTACATTCCATATAACCAGTAAGTGTTGATGAATGCCGGCACCCACACAAACACCAAAGTCAATGACCCATAAATATATTGTCCATCTAGGAAATACTGACACATAAGCCACACGTCTGTGCCTATGTCCAGCACACTGAATAAAATTGTTATTATCAATCCACAGTACATTTGCACATGAGATAACTTGGAGAACCCATCTGCCTGTTCTTTAGTTAAATTTGCTATAAATCTTAAAACTCTACCACAACAAAATAACTCTTTGTGAACTTGTTGTTCATTAGCTACTGTCACTTCAACAACAACGTTCAATAAAGCTATTTGTTCTTCACCCACATTGTCATTGCTCGCTGAAGATTGCACTATAATGTTTTCTCTTTGTTTCTCACGTGCGCTGTCTCTCTCTGCACAATCATTGTTAACAGTTACAACAATGTTTTCTTCAGTATTTAAACCGCATTTGTCGGAAAATTCAGTGTTGGTTAGTTTAAGGTCTCTACTATTATTATCGCTGTCTATATATTTAAACTTAGTTATTCTATCACGAATACTTAATGCTACTATTTCTTCTTCACTAGATGTATAGTTTTCATCACATTTCAAAGCTGAAGCCACATTCACATTGTCACTAACGTTGTCACAGATATTTACATTTACGTAAATATGCTGAGATGCACTTTTCTCTTCATCCCTGCTTGACTGTTCTTCTTTAATTATTACTTCCATTGTTATTTAAACAATTATAATTGTTCTAGATAAAAAAATACAATAAATATAATTTTTATTTGAATAATGTGTCAAATATCAACAATTGGATTATTGTTTTTAAAATCACACAAACACAAAACAAATAACTTGATTATGTTGAATAAACTAATATAAAGATATATAATTCATAAAGACTGGTTTGGCGTATTCAAGCTAGCCAAACCGCACATAGGTGTATTTGTATCAAAAAGTTGGCCAAAATAAATATTTTTTAATTTAAATATAAAATTTTATTACGCACTTAAGCAAGATATTTTATACAAGTTTCGAAAATTTTCAACATAATCCAATTTTCCGAACATATCGGTATGCTTTTTAATGCGTTTTTAATGTTGACAAAAATCGTCATTGCGTGGCAATCCGCACGAATCCGTAACTACTTATGGTGGAAGTATTTAAAAGAACCCTTCCTCTGCAATATCTCATAAAAATTATAACCGGGACACCCGGAAGTGTAACGAAACCCTTCGAGTTTATAAGATTTATATAGGTAAAAAAACCTAATTATAAATATACTTTTTAATATGCTATTAAAACTGAATGTACTATTATTAAATAATACAAAATATGTTGTATTTAGTTGCTATAGAATAATCCATACTACAACACTTCACTATTTCGTAAAATATACACACAAAAAAACTCTTCCAAAATATTGCTGTTGAAATAACATTTACGCTAAGAAGAGATATATGGACTGAGCTTAATAGCGGGAGGAGAGGGGAGGGTAAAATAGTGTAAACTCCGTCTATCCAGCTACCCCATGGGTAATTATTTTCTGGGCTGCGACGGATTCAACAAAATCAACTTTTGGCCAGTTTTTTGGTGCAAATATCCCAGTGTGCACCGTTTGATAACAAGTTAAAAATAACTTGACACAGACATACAGGAGTGGGGACGTAAGTGAATCAGCTATCAGCTAGCCAACAACACATCCTATTGAAATAGATAGCTACTGGCAAAACGGAGAAACTGTGGTTTATTAGTTACTAAACTAAAAACTAAGTTTAGTGAGAAAGCTAGCGATTGCGATCTTGGTTAGATATGTGTATACATTTTACAGCAAATTAAGCGTATATTACGTGAGTATAAATTGAGATCCATATAACTATTCATAAGAAATCCATATTTTTTGACACGAATGATGAAAATTATATTATATTTAATTCATAATTAGTTCTCCTAAAAATTAAACACATATTGAAATCATTGACAAGTGTTAAAATCATATCGAAATCAAATGTATATAATTAAATGGGGTCTAGCTTAGTAAGAAAAAAACATTTTAGTTGCGGTAAAACGGTTTAAGGAGGTGAAATACCCCTATGAAAATGTGCAAAATAATCGTATATTTCAAATAACTCTAAAACTAATTAAGGTTTTAAAAAATCTGTAGTACAAAATTGTCATGATTTTGAATACCCTTTCGAATGGCAACAGCTAATCGAAATTCGAAAACACGAAACCGTTCACCACCATCACCCACTCTCCCCATTATTTTTTAAGATTATGTTTTCTATTTACTAAATTTAATTGTAATTCGAATATGTAATAGATATTTCACCCTTTCATCGCCACATTATCATATTTCGAAAAATATATACATACATAATTTTTTTATTACGTTAGCGACGTGTCTGTTTACTTTAACAAAACAATCATGTCATTGTTGTCCCAAGTATTTGTAACTTTGTTCATAAACTCACGTTTTCAATGTTAGTATTTATTTATTGTTATTATAACTATACTAACGTCTTATATTTAATCTATATTTGTAATATTTTATAGATTAATTCAAAGTCAAATGACACATTTTATCAAGATGATGATACCCAGAATCCAGTGTACATGTACAAATAGTAGAAGTATTTTGTAACGAAGGTGAGTTTTTTTATAAACATAAATCTAAATTATTTTTTTATAAATAAAGTAATGTTTTGTACTTATTTCTTCAGCAGATAAGGTAGTTGAGAAGGTGTTAAAATTCCGTGACGGTAATATTGTGAACACTGTCTTGAATGTAAGTATTTATTTCTCTCATTATATCTTTTTACAAATGTTGAACAAATAAAAAAATAATAATAATCAATTTAAATTTTACAATTTAGTCTAAATATTCACTTATCCTATAATGGCAGTATTGTATAATGGCATCTTATGCTAAGAAAATGTTTTATTTCAATTTCAAATTTTTTTAAGGGTAATTCTTTTATAGAAGATGGTAGTTTATTATATATTTTTATTATAGAGTTATATACTCCTTTATACACAACTGTTAATTTGGTTTCTATTTGATCTAAATTTTCTTGATTTCTAGTTGAGTAATTATGCGTAAAACTTTTTTTAAAACGTTTCATATTTTTTAGCGAAAATTAAACATTCGTATATAAATCTGTAATTGTTAAATTTTTTAGATTTTTAAATAGTGGTTTACATGACTCGGTTGATTTTGTTTTACATATAAATCTAAGACATCGTTTATTATTGTTATAACTATACTGACGTTTAATATTATATTTATGTTAATATTATAGAATAACACAGCACCAAATTTAACTTCAAACCTAGTGAACACAACTTCAGATCAGAATAAAGGTGAGTTTTTTTAATAAATCTAAATTTTTCGTTTTTTATAAATAACTAGGACCCGGTGTTATCCGGGTTAATATCCACAAAATCATAGTAGCCTAAAATATTCAACATGCCCACCTGACATTCTATACCTAAATCTAACCTATTCATTAGTGAAAAGTGGTATAAAATCCGTTCAGTAGTTACTGAGAAAATCGTATAAAATTAAATTTTCAAACTCCGAAGAAACACCAGGTCCCGTCTTAGAATTTGTATGAAAATCAATTTCAATTTTCAATCAATATAGGTAGGTATTTCAAAATATTTAATTTTTAACATAATTATGTTAAAAATCATCAAATTGTTGGACAATATATTTTAAAGAGACGTAATCATAATAAAACCATCATTAATAAAATAATAAAGTATAGAAACCGTAAATTATAGAATTCTGTATTCCATGGCTAGGTACTATGTTTTTATATACCTAAATGACAGTTGTATGCTGACATCATGGAAACAAAACACAACTTGATAAAGATTTTTTTAGTCTTTTGATATTAAATGTTAGGTTTTCATAAAATATTAATAGTCACGATATTGCACATAAAAAGTATCTAACTATTGGTGAAAACCGCATTGAAATCGGTTCAGCAATTCCCGAGTTTATAAGCTTCATACAAACAAACATTCATTTTTATATATAGAGAAGTAATGTTTTGTAATTATTTCTTCAACAGATAAGGAAGATGAGAAGGTGTTAAAACCCCTTGATGATTATATTTTACTGCCCTGGACTTGGTTATTACAAATACCACACGAATAAGACCAATTGGCAGAATGCAAATGACAGCTGTGCAAAGGAGGGGGACCATTTAGTTGTGATCAATTATCAAGCCGAGGCGGATTTGATCCAAGGAATGTTGAAAATAAATTCTGTTGGTACGGTACATGCAGGCTTCTATAGAGTCACCCCGAATAGCGAATTTGTAACTGTTTTAGGTAAATAACCAAATACAGTGAAACTTCTCAAAAACGACCAGCATTTCATGATAATTACTTTGTTTTATTTGTAACCAAACTAGGTCAATTTTGAGAAGTTTCACTAAAGATTCACTTAAAGTATAAATAATTAAGATATTCGAAATTCTCGAAAAATATATCAATATAAAAAAAAATATTTGGTATTGTTTTTCAGGTGGTCGTTTGGCGGATTCTGGATTTAACAAATGGTACACAAGTTATTCCAATAATAATAAAGACTGAAACTGTGGAATGATAATGGCATTCATTATAATTATCCCTACTCAACGCCATTCAATTTCCTCTGTGAAAAATAACTTTAAAATACATTTACTTAATTTTATTTTTAAAACTGTTTAATGCATTTCTGTATTTTACATTAAATAATAAATATATATGTCTTAATCTATGGATGTTGTTTAGTTACACACGCACAGACACATCCGGTATATTATGTAATATTTTGTAATGTTTATTTTTGCAGTTTCAGTGATACCATTCCGGCTTTCTTACCACACTGATAATGTGGAAGCCCCGAATGACTACAGTAAACAATTTAAATTATGTCCAACAGTCATGCACTAATGTCGTTTTGTAAATTTAGATAAATTTTCACTTTTTGTTTTAATTCATTATTTTTTTCCCTTATTTATTAGGTAAAAATTATCAAAAAAAGTCACTTAACTTAATTATTATTATTATACTTAACCTCTATTTGTTATTTCTATTTTATATAAATAAATTACATTTATATTTGTCTTTTAATTTATTAAAATAATATTCAATATAAAGTACAAAAAATATATAGGTAGGGTTTTCTGAAAATATTATTTTACTATCTATTTTTTCCTTATATTATGACTTTTTTGGGTAGCTGACAAAATTTTAAAGAAGGTTCAATATTTTTTTATTAATTTTTGGTCACAAAGAACAGAATGAGGGGGTGTCCCATTAATATTTCAATTTGTACCGACACCCTAACATACATACATTATGTATTTAAATTGTTAATAAAAAATTTCTTAATATTAATTTTGTTTTTAATCATTTTTTCAGGAATTAAAAAATAAAACTACTCCTAATTCAAATAATTTTTTTTCAGCAAATATCAACTTTCAGGTATATTAAATTTATGAAAACGTTTACAAAAATATAAAATATATTTACAGTCAACAATTATTACAACGTTTATTAATTATTATAATACCTTATGTCGCGTAAGTTGACTTATTTAAACGTCAACTTATTGACTATTTGGTCATCTGGCTAATCCTCCTGATAATGTGGAAATGGAAACCATAGATAATAATAACGTAAATATTTGAGGGATATTTGATATAGGACTGGACCAAAGCCATGCACGTCTCGCTGTGAAGATTGTAACTGGAAAAAAGACCGGAAAACAAAGTCGTCTTGTGAAATATGCAACAAAAGAATATGCAGAGAGCATACGATACCTATTTGTGGCAGTTGCTACCAAAAAGTGAAATAAATTAAATTAATTTAGTTGAAACATAAAGACTGCAAATTTTTAGAGATGTGATTTTTTGTGATTTTTGAGTGCGATTTACAAAAAGAATTTCTATTATAAAAGTACAATTTATTTTTGTTAGCTGATAAGAATATTCTATCTAGTTTTAATATCTGATCTCTTTTTCCATGATTCCAAAGAAAAAAATATAACAAATGTTAAGTTTTTAAGATTACTAACAAAGAAGTTAAGATTTTGGTTTCTTTTAATGTATGTGCCTTAAGTAATAATAAATACGCGTTTTCAAATAAATAATACTTTTTATTTATAGCTAATAGTGTAAACAAACAAAATAAAATAATAAACTTTAATATAAATAAACATTTAAGAAATAGGCATCTATAAATAATGTGGTAATTTTTACCCGGTCGCGAGCGTTTGTGTTCGTATTTACCTAGCGACGAAAACCCCGGGTTAAAGCCCCCTGCAGGCGCCATTTTTGATTTAGACAAAAATAAGAAAGAGGGTCAATTTCCGCAGCTTTGGTTATACATTTTAACATGCCACATGCCTTGGTATAAAAAAAATATTTTTTTATCTAGTTTTAAACCCTTAGCGCCCCTGAAAAATTAACAAGTTCCGCCGAGGCACAAAATGATTTTTCTCATGCTCGCTATGGGTACTAACATTTAAAAAATACTTTACCCTGTTACTCGATAGGCTAGTTTTTTTGTAGTCAGCTCTTGCTCTAAATAGACTGAAAATTATACTCAATTTTTTTTTCTCTTACCCCATTAAGTGGGTTGTATTTACATAGGTCTCCTAAAATGCAACAAAACATGTTATATGACCTTTTGATTATAACCCTTGTCACGATATATTTGCTTTTCAATGTGGTTATCAGAGCCCCCCCCCCTCTACTTGAATGTAGCTTTTAGTTAGTACTTTCAATAAAAATTATAACGAACACTGTAGCTAGAATAGTTTATAAAAAAGTTTTTACAAATCGTAATGACTACGGAACCCTAAAATGTGCGTGCCCAACACGCACTTGGGCGTTTTATTTTTATAAATATATTACTTCCTCGCAAAATCGAAGATACGAGAAGCTTTGTGATCGTTTTAGAATAAGACAAAAAAATTGTTCCCCGATTTCAAAATTTTAAATTGATCTTTCCGTTTCACGTCAAGACAAACACTTTTCGTTTTCCGTGTCTGTCTGTCTGTCCGTCCGTCCATCTGTGTGTATTTCCCCTAAATCCTTGTCACACGCATAACTCATGAGAATGGTCTCATTTCAAAATAATGAAAATCGTGATTAAGGGGGAGAGGTGACATCCCAAAATATTGATTTTTTAAAGATATTTCAAGAACGACAAATGTTACGTTGATTTTTTCTTTCTTTACTTTTCATTAATAAATAAATGATAAAGATTAATTTTGTTTTTATTTCCTTACACTTATATTAAAATTTATCGAAATATTAGATTTTAAAATTATTTGTGTCAAGTAAATACCTTATTTAAATCACTAAAGTATTTAATAGAACATGCAGTATCTATAATACATATTGATAAGATTGGCGTGTATTTAGTGAGTGCATGGGCCATATCTCATTGTATAAGTAATATTTACTTACTGTCAGTGTAGCTACAATTAGTTCTCTCATAAATATAGTGCATTTTTTAGTAACATTACTAGTATGTGAATGTTAGGTAAGTAAGTCAGTACCTATAATCCAATCAAAAATTAAAAATTTCCTATAGGTGACAAATGGAATAAATATTTGGCTGGATAATTTTAGTGCCGATCGATGGCTAATGATGTTCTTAATAAAATATTAAATTTGCTAAGTTGTGGGCCCCCGGTAAATACACAACAAAAATAAATAAAAACAAAAAAACTTAACCGCCGCTTATGTTTAAATCATCGATGCAGCAAAAACGATGTGAGCTATAGAACAAAACTGAACAGGACTCATTTGATAGAGAATTAAATTTCCTATAAAAATAATAAAGTTCATGTCTCTAAAGTAAATAGTTTTTGAGTGATTGTTGTGAACCGCACGTGCTGTACAGCCACGCGCTTGGATAATTGGCGAGTCATTTCCACAATGACAATTTGTTTCCCAAGCGCGTGTAAAAACGATTACTTTGCATAAATGTCGGCTATATAACGGTGCAGCGGAAATATGACAAACCAGTGATCTTGGAAGAAATTATTGATCGACGAATGTATTAAATAAAGTAAGGGTATTTAAAATTAAATTTGTTATATCTATTTTTGCACCTTTTCTACATCATCAAGCTCCCTGGCCAACGTAGACACCATATGTCCATGAAGTTAGCAGAGCAAAGTCAGCAAAACAAAATTTCACTTGACTAATAATTAAATGCTAATTAAATGCTAATTAAATGCGCAAAAAGAAAATTTAATGCTCTTTTAGAAAAAAAAATATTGCATGTTTTGCTAGCTTCAGATGAACTCAGCAGAACAAAGTGTCGAATAACAGTTAAAATCGTATGTAACTACACGAAATGCTTCAGAAAATTAAATGCTAATTAAATGCGCAAAAAGAAAATTTAATGCTCTTTTAGAAAAAAAAATATTGAATGTTTTGCTGGTTTCAGATGAACTCAGCAGAACAAAGTGTCGAATAACAGTTAAAATCGTATGTAACTACACGAAATGCATCAGAAAATTAAATGCTAATTAAATGCGCAAAAAGAAAATTTTATGCTCTTTTAAAAAAAAAATATTGCATGTTTTGCTAGCTTCAGATGAACTAAGCAGAACAAAGTGTCGAATAACAGTAAAAGTCGTATGTAACTACACGAAATGCTTCAGAAAATTGAATGCTAATTAAATGCGCAAAAAGAAAATTTTATGCTCTTTTAAAAAAAAAATATTGCATGTTTTGCTGGTTTCAGATGAACTCAGAAGAACAAAGTATCGAAAAACAGTTAAAATCGTATGTAACTACACGAGATGCTTCAGAAAATTAAATGCTAATTAAATGCGCAAAAAGAAAATTTAATGCTCTTTTAGAAAAAAAAATATTGCATGTTTTGCTAGTTTCAGATGAACTCAGCAGAACAAAGTGTCGAATAACAGTTAAAGTCGTATGTAACTATACGAAATTCTTCAAAAAATTAAATGCTAATTAAATGTGTGATACACACATTAAATAGTGATACAGTTGAAATATATGAAATTTGATAACCGGTTTATTATTAGGTTGAACTGCAGTTTACGGTAACTATTTCTAACGAATCTGAGAAAATAACAGTGTAATCATAGATAACATAAATACATAAAGTGGGCGGGGCGAATTTCATTTGGAGAATGGCGCGATTTTTAAAATTCGTATTATTAAACATTTCTTAATTTACGTTTTTTAAAATTTTATTTCTATTTTATATACTATATATTTTGTAAGTACGTTATGTATTTTATTATGCAAACATTTCACATTTTTATGTTTAATTATAATAAATTAATGTATTTTTATTATTTGATGCATATAGACTTGTACTGGGTGAATTATGAAGGTACTTGTTAATTATTTCCCAATTTAAATTTAGTTTAAGTTAGAGTAGTCCAGGTAAGGCTCAAATTTTTTTTTTAAATGTAGCTTACACTCTTATCTTTAAGAGGATCACGCACTTAAAGACCTTCGCGTACTCCTTCTCCTTTAAAAACAAATTAAAACTCATAAGCTAACAAATAAACTCATAAGCTAACAAAGAAGTAAATTGAATAGTTAATATTTCAGCTTGGAGCGATCGAGGAGACTCAAATTTTTTTTTAAAATGTAGCTTACACTCTTATCTTTAAGAGGATCACGCACTTAAAGACCTTCGCGTACTCCTTCTCCTTTAAAAACAAATTAAAACTCATAAGCTAACAAATAAACTCATAAGCTAACATAGAAGTAAATTGAATAGTTAATATCTCAGCTTGGAGCGATCGAGGAGACTCAATTTTTTTTTTAAAATGTAGCTTACACTCTTATCTTTAAGAGGATCACGCACTTAAAGACCTTCGCGTACTCCTTCTCCTTTAAAAACAAATTAAAACTCATAAGCTAACAAATAAACTCATAAGCTAACATAGAAGTAAATTGAATAGTTAATATCTCAGCTTGGCGCGATCGAAGAGACTCAATTTTTTTTTTAAAATGTAGCTTACACTCTTATCTTTAAGAGGATCACGCACTTAAAGACCTTCGCGTACTCCTTCTCCTTTAAAAACAAATTAAAACTCATAAGCTAACAAATAAACTCATAAGCTAACATAGAAGTAAATTAAATAGTTAATATCTCAGCTTGGCGCGATCGAAGAGACTCAAATTTTTTTTTAAAATGTAGCTTACACTCTTATCTTTAAGAGGATCACGCACTTAAAGACCTTCGCGTACTCCTTCTCCTTTAAAAACAAATTAAAACTCATAAGCTAACAAATAAACTCATAAGCTAACAAAGTAGTAAATTGAATAGTTAATATCTCAGCTTGGAGCGATCGAGGAGACTCAAATTTTTTTTTAAAATGTAGCTTACACTCTTGTCTTTAAGAGGATCACGCACTTAAAAACCTTCGCGTACTCCTTCTCCTTTAAAAACAAATTAAAACTCATAAGCTAACAAATAAACTCATAAGCTAACAAAGAAGTAAATTGAATAGTTAATATCTCAGCTTGGCGCGATCGAAGAGACTCAAATTTTTTTTTAAAATGTAGCTTACACTCTTATCTTTAAGAGGATCACGCACTTAAAGACCTTTGCGTACTCCTTCTCCTTTAAAAACAAATTAAAACTCATAAGCTAACAAATAAACTCATAAGCTAACATAGAAGTAAATTAAATAGTTAATATCTCAGCTTGGCGCGATCGAAGAGACTCAAATTTTTTTTTAAAATGTAGCTTACACTCTTATCTTTAAGAGGATCACGCACTTAAAGACCTTCGCGTACTCCTTCTCCTTTAAAAACAAATTAAAACTCATAAGCTAACAAATAAACTCATAAGCTAACAAAGATGTAAATTGAATAGTTAATATCTCAGCTTGGCGCGATCGAGGAGACTCAAAATTTTTTTTAAAATGTAGCTTACACTCTTATCTTTAAGAGGATCACGCACTTAAAGACCTTTGCGTACTCCTTCTCCTTTAAAAACAAATTAAAACTCATAAGCGGTTGAACTGCAGTTTACGGTAACTATTTCTAACGAATCTGAGAAAATATCAGTGTAATCATAGATAACATAAATACATAAAGTGGGCGGGGCGAATTTCATTTGGAGAATGGCGCGATTTTTAAAATTCATATTATTAAACATTTCTTAATTTACGTGTTTTTTAAATTTTATTTCTATTTTATATACTATATATTTTGTAAGTACGTTATGTATTTTATTATGCAAACATTTCACATTTTTATGTTTAATTATAATAAATTAATGTATTTTTATTATTTGATGCATATAGACTTGTACTGGGTGAATTATGAAGGTACTTGTTAATTATTTCCCAATTTAAATTTAGTTTAAGTTAGAGTAGTCCAGGTAAGGCTGGTTAGTTTCCATAGGTTAGGTTAGGTTAGGTTATGAATTTCTGTTAATACATCGAAATACTACAGCACTAAAATTTTAAACTATAGTTGTAGTGGGACGTGAAATATTATTATAATAATAATTAATATATATATATAGTAATATATAGTCCTTAATATATATAAAGCTCAACGTCTCTCTGTCTGTCTGTCTGTCTGTCTGTCTGTCTGTCTGTCTGTCCGTTAGTTACCTTATCACTCGAGAACCACTTATCCGATTTACGAGTTTTTTTTTTTAATTCATAGGTACGTTCTCTGGCCAGGTTATAGGTTATATTTTTTTACGTTAGGTAACATAACAACAAAGCAGTGACGATAATAGTAAATCAAGTCGGAAAAAATTTTGCCGTCGGCGCGCTGTTTTGTAATACGCTGCCTAAACCGTTCAATATAGAACAAAATAATGTAATAAAGAATTGTGTAGAATCAAAAGTTCTTCAATTAAGTCCGCGACACCATATGTCTAACTTTTATATTTTAGCCACAATGACTGCTTTTATGTTACAAAGAAAACATAAAATATTTGGGTTTTGTTTACATGGACTTATGACCTGCAAAACATTAATCCATATCGAAATAAATGATTTCATCGTCATAAGTACTTAATGTAGATATAGTTTGCCATTTACAGCATCCAATTTGGTCGTATAGTTTAGAAAATATCTTAAAATATATTTATAAAGATAATATCTTAAATGTATGGTGTCGTGCCGCATCGAAGCAAGTACATCAGACTGGATTCGCGTACGCTCGGTTGTTATTCGGAGTCCCTCGGCTGATCGTTTGTGTTTATTTTGTTTTCAATAATTAACATTTAAATTTAAACAGAACACAAATTATTTGTACTTTTTTCTTCTGATTCGTTTTTGTTAGGTAATTTAGGTATTGATAAATTATTATTACAATAATAACTAATCGTGTTTGTACTTAATTATTTAAACTATATTTTTCAAAAATCCTAAACAATAATTCCGTAGTCTACGCGAGCGAAGCCGCGTGGGCCCAGCTAGTAATTATTATAAGTTTATAATTTATTGTAATAATATAAAAGTTTAAAATCCCGCCAATTTATATTAATTGCCAGCTGTTGGGAGAGGTCGATACAAAACAGAAATAAAATTTAAAAAACACGTAAATTAAGAAATGTTTAATAATATGAATTTTAAAAATCGCGCCATTTTCCAAATGAAGTTCGCTCCGCCCACTTTATGTATTTATGTTATCTATGACTACACTGTTATTTTCTCAGATTCGTTAGAATTAGTTACCGTATACTGCAGTTCAACCTTATTATTAATAAGTATTATCTATTTCCAGTATCAAACAATAATAAAGTGTATAGGGCCAGTGGGCCCGTCGATTTTTTTCAAATATTTTTTTGTTCTTTAATTATTTCCCGAGTAGGGTTCTTGTAGAAGATTATTTGTCAAAAAATACACAGAAACATACTTTCTTCATTTTGGTGTTTTGAAAAAAATTAAGTTCAGAGATTTGATACGCCCTGTACAAAGAATACAATTTTGTTAATGTTTGATGTAATATCGCAATAATAGATGCCAAAATTATTTTTAGCAGAAAACAAAATTTTTTTTGTTGTAATTACAAGATGTTGAAAATAACACAATTTTCTTACAAAAATGGTCATAATTTATTATTTACCACTCAGTATAATCCCACACATGCTATATCAAAGTATCCAAAAAAATAAATACCTTTAGATTATAAATTAAAAAAATATACTTTGTATTTAAAAAAATATTACTTTGATCTGTAACACACTCATGGGACACCCTATATAAATGTAACTATTTAAAAAATGTGCTGCTTGTCTATCCTGACAACTTTTGTATTTAAAGTTTTCTTCCACTTATCCTTAATATATATAAAGCTCAACGTCTCTCTGTCTGTCTGTCTGTCTGTCTGTCTGTCTGTCCGTTAGTTACCTTATCACTCGAGAACCACTTATCCGATTTACGAGTTTTTTTTTAATTCATAGGTACGTTCTCTGGCCAGGTTATAGGCTATATTTTTTTACGTTAGGTAACATAACAACAAAGCAGTGACGATAATAGTAAATCAAGTCGGAAAAAATTTTGCCGTCGGCGCGCTGTTTTGTAATACGCTGCCTAAACCGTTCAATATAGAACAAAATAATGTATTAAAGAATTGTGTAGAATCAAAAGTTCTACAATTAAGTCAGCGACACGATATGTCTAACTTTTATATTTAAGCCACAATGACTGCTTTTATGTTACAAAAAAAACATAAAATATTTGGGTTTTGTTTACATGGACTTATGACCTGCAAAACATTAATCCTTATCGAAATAAATGATTTCATCGTCATAAGTACTTAATGTAGATATAGTTTGCCATTTACAGCATCCAATTTGGTCGTATAGTTTAGAAAATATCTTAAAATATATTTATAAAGGTAACATTTTAAATGTATGGTGTCGTGCCGCATCGAAGCGATGTACATCAGACTGGATTCGCTTACGTTCGGTAGATATTCGGAGTCCCTCGGCTGATCGTTTGAGTTAATTTTGTTTTCAATAATTAACATTTAAATTTAAACAGAACACAAATTATTTGTACTTTTTTCTTCTGATTCGTTTTTGTTAGGTAATTTAGGTATTGATAAATTATTATTACAATAATAACTAATCGTGTTTGTACTTAATTAATTAAACTATATTTTTCAAAAATCCTAAACAATAATTCCGTAGTCTACGCGAGCGAAGCCGCGTGGGCCCAGCTAGTATTATAATAAATGAAATATTGAACTTTGACAAAATAAGGCAAATAGCGTCCTATTAAAACATTACATACATATAAAGACCTTGATAAACAACCATAGATGCATGTTAACTGTCAAATCTGAGTTCAACAATTACAGTTTTTTAGAAGAGCATTAAATTTTCTTTTTGCGCATTTAATAAGCATTTAATTTTCTGAAGCGTCTCGTGTAGTTACATACGATTTTAACTGTTATTCGACACTTTGTTCTGCTAAGTTCATCTGAAACTAGCAAAACATGTAATACTTTTTTTTTTTAAAAAGCATTAAATTTTCTTTTTGAGCATTTAATTAGCATTTAATTTTCTGAAGCATCTCGTGTAGTTACATACGATTTTAACTGTTTTTCGATACTTTGTTCTGCTGAGTTCATCTGAAGCTAGCAAAACATGCAATATTTTTTTTTCTAAAAGAGCATTAAATTTTCTTTTTGCGCATTTAATTAGCATTTAATTAGCACTTAATTATTAGTCAAGTGAACTTTTGTTTTGCTGACTTTGCTCTGCTAACTTCATGGACATAGACACCATAACTCACACCAGAGTATTAAGTTGTTGATTTTAGGCAACTAGGTCGCAACATGATGGTCGTCGAAAATCTCATGACTAAAATGTCATTTTTGAAAAATGTCGCTTTATTCCCGATCAGCTAAAAAGGAATAGTGTTATTTAAAGATTAATAAAAAAATTCAAAAAATTCACTGTTTAACTAGATACTATAGGGAAGTTATTTATGGGTTCAAACATGGTTTTCACTTTGAATTGTAACTATATATAGATTTTTTTGTAATTTTTTGCCTTTTTTAGCATTACGTATATATTTTAAAAACTATCTAACGTAGAATAAAACAATATAATTCATTTTATAGGTAATTTTATTCTTTGCAAATTGAATCTCTTGATATGAAGTTGTAAGTATAACCGTTTGCCCACAATGTTTAAATAAACACAAAATAATGCATTCTACAACATGAATAGAAAGATTATTTCAACAATTGTGTTAATAAATATTTTTACAGTTTTTCACTTGTATCTTTCAAATTATGTTAATTACAAATTTTATTACATCATTGATTTCATATTTTAAAATGGCACAAATTAAATAACTATGGGTATCAAATTTTTATATGTGCTAGCAGTGTTAACCAATGTTAAAATCCCCATTTGTAATGCATTATTTCAAAAATTACCCCTCTTCTCCCCCTAGTCTGCCCTTAAGGATACACCCGGGGGTACGCCGGTAACACTTAACTCTCAAAAACGGTACATGGGGATTTTAACATTAGTTTTATAAAATAGAAAAAAACACTAAAATTATAAATATTTTTAGGCCACAAACATGTTTTTTATTCTTTTTTTGCTGAAAAAACTTCTATTCATACCAGTGCAGGATCTCTTGATATCTCCTATTTGGTATACAAACCTTCAAAAATAGATTCGTCATAAAATTTAGAATAAAAAGCAATAAATTATTGTTGACTAAATTTTATATTTTTCGTGTAATTGAAAGTCAAAATAAACGAATATTAGACGATAATCCTCGCGGGCCGCGGGTTGTACAAGCTTGATCTAATATTCGTTGATTTTGACTTTCAAATATACGAAAAATATATAGTTTAGTAAACAATAATTCATTGATTTTTATTCTAAATTTTATGGCGAATCTATTCTTTTGAAATTTAGGGTTCCGAAGAAACTCTATTAATCTCACTTTGTCGTCCGTCCGTCTTTTTCATTCAAAGTTAAATAGCTTGTAAACTATATAAGCTAGAAATTTGAAATTTTTACTAAACATATAAAATGATACCCTCTAGTAAAAGATGTAAAAAATTGAAAAAATAATATTTCAGGGAGGGCACTAAGGAGCTAAGCTAGCTTTAAAAAAAACTAACTCTGTAACTACTGGCTCAAAAAATCTGAAAAATTTTGATAACGAGGCCTTGGTGGGACTACCAACGACAAATACTAAAGTCAGTAATATTTTAAATTTTGGAATAATAGGGAAGGGTGTCATAGAATGTTTTATTTTCATATTTACGCATGTGGGGTATCGAAATATAGATCTCAATTAGTAGAATATGACCGTATTTTTATTCTAACTCAAAAATGCACCTGTAGGTGACTCCAAACAGTCCACGTAGTAGCTACTTCGGAACCCTTATGACATACTCGTGTATGTCTTGCCCGAATTATTTTAGTTTGAGGGTTTGTATGTATCAAATAGGAGCTACCAAGAGATCCTGCGCTAGTATGAATATAAGTTTTTCCAGCAAAAAAGAATAAAAAACATGTTTGTAGCCTATAAATATTTATGATTTTGACTTCCAATACACATATTTGCTTTTTAATTTACAGTTTACTTTACGATGATATTTTATTTAACTCTTCTACTAAAAAAATAAAACCAAAATGAAGCTCAGTAATTTGGAAGATAGAATTCATGTGCTAGATTCGAACACCGATGTTATGGAAGTTATCCGATCCATCGCTGATTCAGGAATGCAGGAAGAAGCTTTCTATATTTGTGACATCGGAGATATAGTAAAAAAACATAAAACCTTCAAAATGGCAATGCCACGAGTCGAACCACATTATGGTAAGATTTTACTTTAAATATTTTCTTTTATTAAAACATGTTTTTATTACATTAAACAATCGAGCATTTTTCGCATAAAATAAGCATGAAATGCATGGGGATTTCCTAAACGGTAAGAGATACAGATTTGGTTAAATGAGATGAATTATTTGTAAGGAAGAGGTGAGTATTACTACATCAAAAAATATTGATAAGTCTATGTGGTTTAGGCGAAATTCCTAAAAATCTGAAAGTTCGGAAATTCTTTAATAACTTTTTTGTCAAAGTAGTAGAGTACTTTTTATTTGCGGTTTCTTAAAGCACTTTTAGTTACGAATTGATTGGTGTATTTAAAAATGTTATATCACTACTCGTTTTCGTGTTACAAGCCCTAATTTTAGTTTTTCTTATGGGTCACTAATTGTAAGTTGACTATAACATATTTGAACGTGTTTTTTACTCTACTTTACAACGATATGTCACTTGTCATATTTATTTTCGAAAATAAGTCGAAGTACTAAATACTAGTGATATTTATTAAGTATTTTATTACAAACATTTAAGTAGGCCATGAACAATAAAAATTGTTAAACAAAAATCAAAATAATAAATGAAAATTGAAAATAATAAACTATTATAAAAAAAATGTTATTTTTTTCGATAATAAGTATGACATGTGACATATTGTAGTAAAGTAGAGTAAAAAACACGTTCAAATATGTTATAGTCAACTTACAATTAGTGACCCATAAGAAAAACTAAAATTAGGGCTTGTAACACGAAAACGAGTAGTGATATAAAAATTCTAAATATACCAATCAATTCTACCCAAAAAGTGCTTTAAGAAACCGCAAACAAAATAAAGAAATTCCGATTTTTCAATTTTTTAGGTATACATAAAATTATAAATATTTTTTGATGTAGTAACACTCACCCCTTCTTTACAAATAATTCATATCATTTAACCGAATCTGTATCTCTTACCGTTTAGGAAATCCTCATGCATTTCACGCATATCTTCGACACCACCCTGTATACTAAATTATTTTTTTACAGCTGTAAAATGCAACGATAGTTTAGTAGTTCTTAGTGTTTTGGCTGCCATTGGTATTGGATTTGATTGTGCTTCTAGAACAGAAATCAAAAAAGTTCTATCGCTTGGCGTAACACCTGACCGTATTATTTTTGCTAATCCTGCAAAACCGTTGATGCATGTTAAATATGCATCTACTGTAGGTGTATCTATGATGACATTTGATAATGAATGTGAACTTCACAAGATCAGTCGATTCTATCCTAATGCTAAATTACTTCTTCGTATACGGTATGATGCGGCTGTCTCACAATATCCTCTTGGCTCAAAGTTTGGATGCAATATTGAAACCGGTAAATTTAAAACAAATATGGTTGAAGTCAGACTATGGATGTGCCGAAATTCCGACCGGAACTGGTCAATTCCAGTCAGTTTTGCCGCAATTTTCAATTTAATTTCTTCTTTCTACTAACAAAGATCCATCAATATGGGTTACGGTCTTTGAGCTAAATCACCTATACCATGGCTTAGACCTACCATAGACTAGCTCCATTGCATGTTACATTTTGGCTAATGGGAGGAAAAGTGTTTGTTATTTCGATTTGAATATTCCATACAATTCCTTGAAAATGTGTATTGAGGGGGGGGGGGGGGAGAAATCCGAATCCGACGTTTATTTTGCGATATAATGAAGTTCTAATACACTTACAATGGAGCTAGTCTATGGTAGGCCTATGCCATGGTATAAGAGATTTTTGCTCCAGACCGTAACCCATATTGATGGATCCTGTAAGATATCTTTTGTTACATTATTTTTGTACAAAATTTAGATTATTGCGTTTTATTATTTAATTATTTATTATTTTTGCTTCCTCGCAATATTGAAGATACGAGAAGCTTTGTGATCGTTTTAAAATGAGAAAAAAAATTGTTCTCCAATTTCAAAACTTTAAATTGATCCTTTCGTTTCAGGTCAAGACAAACATTTTTGGTTTCGTATCTGTTTGTCTGCGTGTCTGTCCCCCGAATCTTTTGCACACGCATAACTAGGGATTGCAATCCCGATCAAAATTTTCAATCCCGGGATTGAACAATTTTCTTATCCCGGGTTCCCGGGATTAGAATTTATTTTTGTAAAAAAATTATTTAACCATTTAATAACTTGTAAATAAATTTTGAAATGTGTACTTACGATTTTACGTATGATTATGAAAAATATTCATACAGTGAGTTTTCGTAAAAAAATAATTAGTTGATTTTATAAATAGAATTTAAAGTATAAGTCCTTTTGAGGAACCTTAATTTTTTGTTGAACGTTTTGCATTTTGCAGATTGTCCATTCACTTCCAGCAAAAAATATTTATACACAAAAAATCAATGTGCACTATTTAATTTCACAAATTTTTTATTAGCACATTTATCTACGTTTGACCATAATAATTAACCGTTAAAAAATGATGTACTAAATACAATTTGATATTCAGATCTATGTATAGTAAAAAAATGCAGTCAGACTATAATATGTCCCTGTGATGTTGCTAGTTCTATATGGATAACACAACAGGCATAAATGGTAAATACATTATACCAATCCTTAAAATTTGTTAAAATGCAGTTTTTACAAGTTCTTGGAAAAGACAATGCAGTCAGGAGACCCTTTGTAAGCGTAAAGTTTCTAAAAGGGTCGTCTTTATTGCAACCAGATGTACTGACGTTGGCACCAAACTTAAAAATTTCACATTCCATATGGGCTAGCGTTATAATATTCTCATAGAAATATAAGAATGCAAATCCAGGTTAATTCTTTTTAAATCCCGAAATCCCGGTATTAATGTGTTTCTAATCCCGGGATTTCGAGATCAAATTATTACGCGGGATCCCGGGATTGCAATCCCTACGCATAACTCATGAACCAATAAACCGATATTAATGAAACTTGGTTGGATGGTTGGGTCTAACTTGAAAATTGTATTTATTATTAATTTTATAGGTCTACAACGTTTGTTGTAAAATATTCCCTTACAAAGATTTATCTCAATTTGATTTAAAAAATCGTGTTTTGTTGTTTTAAATTAATATTTACTTAGATTTGACGTTTGCATAGATTTAGATTGAAATTGTCAAAAAATTAAAAATATAGAAAAACATAATCAGGTGCGTCTTAAAAAAATTTGGAACCAGTATTTTTTATTAAAATTGTATAAAAATTAAATGGCTAACCAGTGCCAGGCAATTTATTTCAACACTATTGATTTTTATTTAAATTGTTTAATAATTAACTACCTTTGGTCAATTAGCACGAGCAAGCACTGTGCATTTTCTTGGCAGATGTGTTTAAACGTTTTAAAAAAATCTGGTTCCGATCGTATTTTTTTGGTGAATTTCGGCTTAGTTTACGGTACATCCTCAAGTCAGACTATTGAAAAATATATAATAAAACCTAAAGAAACATATTTTTTTGATAATTTCAGAAGCTCCACATCTTATGGAATTAGCAAGAGACCTTGGTTTAAATCTAGTCGGGATATGTTTCCATGTAGGTTCCGGTTGTCAGGATCCACCCGTTTTCCGTAAAGCCATTACAGCTGCCAGACATTTGTTTGACTACGGAGCTAAATTAGGCTTAAATATGAATTTACTTGATATAGGTAATTTTTATTATTATTACAAGTTTTTACTTAACTTCACATGTATTGTATGTATGTATATTATTGTATATGGAGCACAAAATTTGCAATCGATTTTTCACAAACTTCCCGTTGTTCGATTTCCTCCAAATTTTGGAATCTGGTATATTCTCCGTGACAATGCACTATTTTGTTGTTTTCATAGCTATTTTTTGAAATAAATGTATTTTCTGATATATCTATTATAATACTATACCGGATGTTCTTTTAAGAAGACTTTCCAGCAATTATTTCCAAAAAAAACAAATTTTCAGAAAAAATGTTTCAGGCAAAAGTCTCATGGTTTTGAGGGGGCTACATATTGACAATATGGGTTGACCTTGAAAAGATCACCTTAATGGGTTTTCAGGTACAACTTCTTTTTCAAATCTAAACCTGTATTTTTTGTTACAGACTCGTAATTTACGAGGAAAAAATATGCAACTCTTACCTGAAACGTTTTTTCTGAAAATGTCCATTTTTTATGATATGGAACAAAACAAAGGCATTTTTGGATATTTAATATTTTTTTATTCGAAAACTATACATTTTTAAGAGTAAAAAAGTATTTAGTTTAAAGCAAAGATTCTCAGAGATATTTTTAATTCAAATTTATTATAAACTTATTATGCAACTTTTTTATAAACTGAATTTTTTTAATAATTTTTAAGAAAAAATATAATTACAAATAAAAAAAATCTCTGAGAATCACTGCCTGAAAATCCATTAAGGTGATGTTTTCAAGATCAACCCATATTGTCAATATTTAGCCCCTACAAAACCATGAAACTTCTGTCTGGAACATTATTTTGGAAATAATCTGCTGGATAGTCTTTAAAAAAACATCCTGTATACATTTCTTCTGTAGGCTTTCGTGGCCGTTGTCCATAGTAGCTAACTTTTCGGGCTGTTGTCCACGTTGTCGTATTTTTTACACTTGACGTTTCGACTCTCATTCAGAATCACTTCTGAAGAAGACTCCGACATGAGAGTCGAAACGTCAAGTGTAAAAATACGACAACGTGGACAACAGCCCGAAAAGTTAGCTACTATCCTGTATATAATATATACTATATAACTAGGCGGAGGTTATCCTGGTGCTAAAGATCAATGCATCGACAAGATTGCTGAAATTGTGAACGAAACCTTAGATGATTTATTCCCTAAAGAATGTGGAGTGCGTGTGATAGCAGAACCCGGCCGATACTATGTAGAATCAAGTTATACACTCGCGTCTAACATCCATTCTAAACGAGTAGTGGTTGGAAATGTTAACAACAACAACCTACCTCATTTCATGTATTACATCAACGTTGGAGTCTACGGTAGCTTAAACTTTGTTCTTTATGGTAGTGAAATAGTCACTCCACAGCTACTAAAGGTAAATAATACAAAATACTGTTTATTGCACATCCCCCTGCTTGGAAGTGTGTTTAAAAAATAATGGTTCGAAGCCCTGATTATGATAAATGTATTATTTTTTATTTGTGGAATACTTTTTTCAGTGTTTGTATTTATTTATTCTTTTGTGACGGGTCGATGGAGGAAAATACAATTATTAAGTGTCATTTATTTATTATGTTTTCAAATGTACTAACATAACCACTATTATAACTAATAATACCCATTCTTAACAAAAAATATGAGTTAAGATTATTGGCTTAGCACCCCTTTAGTTGTGAACTATTCGTATTTTTTTCGATAAAAAAAGATTTGATTTCTAAAAATTTAGTTTTTAATTTGTATGCAGAACACGTGTACATTAAATTGAGTTTGTTAATAATTAGAAGTAAAAAAATAGATTTAATTTGACAATCGCAGTATATACTCGTTTTTAAGAAAATAAATTTGTTAAAAGATAGAAAAATAATAAAAATCAATTTAAAAAACAGTAAGATTGATTTGAAAATTAAGGATATTGTAAAGTATACATTTATGTAATTATTTAAACAAGAATTAGAAGTTTCGACCATACCATTATTAAAAAAAAACCATATCAGAAACTTGAAAAATATGTGAAATGATGTATAAATATTTGAAACTAATGCGTAACATGGCAACGGCGCTGGCATTGTAAAGTGACATGTAATGATAAATACATGAGTGCAAGCATAGACATAGAGAATGGACAGTGCATTCTGTATTAACTCAATGGTGTAACATCTGTTCAAAAAAGGAGAGAGAGATGCAGTGTAGTTTGGAACATAGACATAGAGTTACACAGTTATTCCAAATCTGTTTCTATCTCTTTCTTTTGACACGGTTCTGTGTTCGAGTCAGATGCCTGGTCCATTTCTCTATGTCTATGAGTGCAAGTGAAAAAGACAGGTCGTAGATTTGGCAACAGCGAACGCTGCGTCCTACCCCACCACCTGCCCCTCAAATGTAACTTCTCAACCTCCTTAAAGATATAAAAATAATCACGATTTTTAAAAATATCCTTTAAAAAAATAATTGACAACCTTATTAATGCAATTAATACATTTTAAAAAGTTTAAGGGATGCGCATTTTATGGCCAAGCGATGCAGTTTTGATGTTATTTTTACATGTTGTATCTTATTGTTTCAGCCAAAATACGGAAAGATGTACCCATCTAGTATTTGGGGGCCCGCGTGCGACAATCTGGATAAGCTGGTTGACTCGATGTTGCTACCAGAGCTTGAGATCGGTGATTGGATGATATTTGAAAACATGGGTGCTTACACTTTGTCACTCGCATCACCGTTCAATGGTTTTCCTATTCCAAAAGTCCAAACAGTAGCAGACGAATCGACTTGGCTCTTTTTGAAAGACCGCTTGCCATTATCCGAACATGATTTTGTGATGGGAATCCCACCGCCCATGGAAATTAATGATATTTAGCAAAACTTGTACACCGATTGGTCATCGATGATTTCTTTCTTGTAAAAAATACTATTATCTATAATTTGTTCTGTTCATTTTTCCTTTCCAATTTTTTTAGGGAATAATCGATTTTCTTTAATTTTTGAATTTTTCGAATTATTTTTTAAACGGTACGTAAATGGGCACCGAAAATATTTCTTTCAGGGGGATGCATCTAGGTTTATAAAATAAAATTTATTTAAAATTCATATCACGCGGGTATTTTAATATAGTATGCATCTGTGGAATCTTCGCCTGTGAGGATAATCACGCCAAAATAATTTTTTTTCGAAAACTATATTTTTTTGGAAGCTAATATTTGGTCAGGTTGAAAGTTACATAGAATGTGACTTCAAAAAAAAAATCAGCCAAAGGCCGATTTTGTATGCTTACCTGGCTATAGCCTTTGAGAAAAATAAAAAAAATTGTGCCAGGAATTTCTAACAGGCATGGCACAAATGTATTTTTCAATTGAAAAATATATAAACTTTCATTTGGTTATAGTTTGAAGCTGTTACTCGATTGGTGTAGTAATGAGTAAAAAAAAATTTTTTTAAAGTTTTGTTACAATATACTTAATTTTCAAATCAATCTTACTGTTTTTTAAATTGATTTTTATCATTTTTCTATCTTTTAACAGTCTATTTTTATCAACTGCCATTTAACGCCATGTATTTACAACTGGACTTTAAAATTCATTTTCTTAAATCGAGATGGTCAAAAAATCTGAAATTTCAGTATGTCATTCATTCTGAGTGTTTAAACAACTGTGCGAAATTTCAACTTATTCCTAACGGATTGGCGTAACTTCCCAACCTTCTTAAATAGATGTATAGAAATAATAATATCTAGAACGTGTTAAGCTATTGAAATATCAAATAAATAAGAAACCTTTGAAGAAATAACATTTTTATAAGCAAAAAATTACTATACCGATTTATATTAAAAACATCTACATAGGTACATCCTTTATTTGATTTGATCAAAAAATTTCTCAAGTCCTGTAGAGCCTCTCAAAATTGATATACATTTTTGAAAATTTGTTTTTGGCGTTTCATCTTCAAAAAGTGGTTATTCTTAAGGATATTAAAATTTTAAACAAATGATTCGAAAACTAGAGTTTTAAAACAGTTTTTTGAAAACTGTCCTACTACCATTTTTCGCGGAGACAGCCATTCAAAAATACCTAATGGTGGGTATAGGTGGGTTAATTAATATAACCTTTTAACCTATACAGCGGGCGTGGACTGTTTCGAGCGGGGAATGGTGCATTAAATTTATAATTATTAAAATTGTACTTACTACAGTTGTCTTTCTTGGTAGTTTGATTCATTGACTACATCCAGTGAACTGCACTTGAGGTTAGGAAAAGACAAGGATAATGGACATACAGTTTCACTTTCATAATACACAAAGTACAAAAAAATATAACTTAAATTTCATTCACTAAAAAACTTTAATCCTTAATATATATGTATAAAGCTCAACGTCTCTTTGTCTGTCTGTCTGTCTGTCTGTCCGCTAGTACGCTTATCACTCGAGAACCACTTATACGATTTACGTGGTTTCTTTTTTAATTCGTAGATACATTCTCTGGCCAGGTTATAGGCTATATTTTGTTACGTTAGGTATCATAACAACTAAACAGGGACGATAATAGTAAATCAAGTCGGACAAAATTTTGCCGTCGGCGTGCTGTTTTGCAGTACGCTGCCTAAACCGTTCAATATTGAACAAAATAATGTATTAAAGAATTGTGTAGAATCAAAAGTTCTACAATAAAGTCCGCGACACCATATATCTAACTTTTGTATTTAAGCCACAATGACTACTTTTATGTTACCAAGAAAATTAAAAATATTTGGGTTCTGTTTACGTGGACTTATGACCTGCAAAACATTAATCCTTATCGAAATAAATGATTTCATCGTCATAAGTACTTAATGTAGATATAATTTTCCCTTTACAGCATCCAATTTGGTAGTATAGTTTAGAAAATATCGAAATATATGTTATACGGGAACATATTATTTGCGCGACTGAGACCCTTCGCGGGGTGTGGCGAGGGGTGTACCAAGTAGACGCAGGGCAGAGGGAACAGTCCGATTATTTTTACTTTTTGTTCTGATTCGCTTTTGTTAGGTAAGTAATTTAAGTGTTGTTTGGTTTTTATTACAATAATAACTAATCGTGTTTGTACTTAATTCAACTATATATTTTTTAAGTCCTAAACAATAATTCCGTAGTCCACGCTAACATAAGGCTTAGACCACAGCGGTGTGATATAAATAAAAAATATGTATTCTATTAAATGCATAGCGGGTGCACATTATAAGGATAGCTATAGTACATACGCTACTCAAATAGGGGGAAGTCCCGTAAGCCCGGACGGCTCCTAAAGCCGGACAGGATTTGAATCAGTGCAAGAAAGCGCGCCAATTTGTTATTTGTGTCGCAGTTATAAAACTCTTCCCAAGTGAAGTGCGGGGAGTGACGCTCGCGAGCCAGTGTCGCTTCGTTCGTCTTGGAGATAAGTGCACATTTTGAGGTTAGTAAAAATTTTGTTCGAAGTCATTTTTTGGGGTCTGTGAACACTAGTGAACAGTAATTAAAATAAGAGATGATATTGATGTATTGTTAATTATTATGCTATGTTACTAATCTGTCATAATTCACGCAATTTTTTTATGATTCATAACACACAATGTGAATAAGAATTTTTCTTGCATGTACCTAAGGGTCCACTCTAAAAGTCCCCTAATGCCGGACAGTTTTACAATTAGGTTTTTCTAGTTGTAGTAATTAATTTCATATTTTGTTTTTTAGATTCAACATGTGTAAACCCAAACCAAGCTGTAAGAATACTCCCAAATGCGGAATATTGAAAAAAGCTATCGATAAGGTGATGTCAAAATATTTTCTCTAATAAAATCATCTGAAGTCTACAATGTGCCAAAAAGTACCCGGTTCGGCTACATAAAAAAATTAAAACGAGGAGAAGAAATAAAAATGCCATTAAAAAAAAGGCCGATTTGACCCAACTTTTACCGAGGAGTACGAGGAAGCTATAATTGCGCACGTGGTGAATATGTCAAATAAGTGCATGCCTTTGACTAGAAAATAATTTCTTAAATTGGCTTTCGATCTCGCTGAGCAATTAAAACTGAACCATAGATTCAACAGGGCAAAGAAATCTGCTGGTAAGCATTTTTACTATGACTTTATCAAACGCCATCCTGAACGCAGCTTAAGAAGGCCAGAGTCAACGAGTCTGATGAGAGCTATTGGTTTTAATAAGCTACAAGTTGACCGTTTCTTTCACAATTTGAAAAATATTTGTGAAAAATATCATTTTGGCCCATCAGACAACGATTAGACAGGGGTCAGCACTGTCCAGAAGTAGGCTAAAGTAATTAACACTCACAAGTAATCGCCAAGTTGGCAAGTTGACCTCTGCAGAGAGGTAAAAATGCCACAGTTATGTTCTTTATGAGTGCTGCCGGATATTTTATCCCACCACTATTTATTTTTCCAAGGCAGAGAGTTAATGAAAGGTTAATGATTGGTGCGCCATCTGAAAGTGTAGCCGTAGCACAGCCAAAGGGATGGATGAACGCTGAAATCTTTTTTAAATGGCTCCAACACTTTGTAGTGTTTCCAAAGCCTACTAAAGAGAAACCAGTGCTTTTGGACCTAGATGGCCATTGTAGTCATAAAGATCTTGCCGTTATAAGTTACGCGAAAGAAAACCACGTGCACATGTTAAGCACTTCACCGCACACGACCGACAAACTGCCCAATATGAATTTAGAAATAGAGAGCAGAGTTAAAAATTGTAATATCTGTATGAAGTACAGAAGAGCCAACAGCAATGAAAAACTTATAAATAGAGGACTGCCAGAAGGGCCATGGCAAGTGTTAGGAATAAACATATTTTTCTTTAGAGCCGCACCCTGGCTACTAACTATTGATTATTTTAGTAAATTTGTAGAAGTAGCTAAACTTCCTGAGCAGTCTAGTCTAGGTGTTATAACAGCATTAAAATCACAATTTGCTAGATTTGGTATACCTTTAACAGTATATAGTGATCCTGGATCACAACTAGATTGTTGTAATTTCAAAAAATTCGCTAGAGAACGGAACTTTGATTTTAGAACATCAAGTCCAAAAAATTCCCAATCTAACGGAATGGTCGAAAGACATATAGCTTCAATTAAAAGATTATTTAAAAAATTAGATGAAGAGCCCAGCAAAATCCTGCTCTTGCTTTGCTCGAGTAAAGAAATACCCCCATTAATTTTAATTTAAAATCTCCCAATGAGATCATGTTTTCTAGAAAGGTCAGAGGGTTATTGCCATATAAAAGGGATCATGAGCAAGAAATAAAGTATTCTGAAATTAAAAACAAACTCAGTAAAAAACAAATAACACAAAAAAGATATTATGACAAAACAGCTCATGACTTAAAACCTATTAAGGTGAATGACTCTGTGTATGTATGAAAAGAGCTAGCCAAACCTTTCGTTCCGGCTAAGGTGACTAGGGTGTTGGACAGACCTAGATCTTATGAATTGTAATTAGAAAGTAAAAATATGATTAAAAGAAATTCGCAAACACATACATGGTCCAATAACTAGAAAGGCTATAGCCGGGTAACCATGCAAAACATGCCTTTACATGGATTTGTATGATTATTTTTTTGAAAGTCACATTCTATTTAACATTCAACCTGACCAAATATTAGCTTAAAAAAATTTAGTTTTCGAAAAAAAATTTTTTTTGATTTAAAAAAAAAGGTTTTTTTTACAATCTGTCAGTCGAATTTGATGGTGCATGAAATATATTATAGAGGTACCTACTTATGACTCATCAGAGGTAATTTTATTATGATCCTCTGTACATAGTAAATCAGAAAAAAAATTCATAAAATTTTAAAAATCAAAAAAGACTATGTTCTCTTCGGAGGGCAATCACAATTTTTTTATATATTATACCTTGTATGTACCCAAACAACATATCAAAATCCCAAATTGATTCAAAGGGTATAACATACTCGTATAAATTCGCATGCGGTCGTATCGACGTGGCGCGGGTGAGTGCAAGTGTCTTAATACTTTTAAAATATCTCTCATTTGTGGCTAAACAGGACTGGGCTAGCCCAAAAGCATATCGAAAATTTGACGGGGCCCATAGCCTGACAAAAACAAAATATAGAGGTCGTAACCGGGAATATATGGGAACTGCTCCATTGAATCAATTTTACAAATTTTTGTATCATAGATTGCTTTTTAAGTAACAAAAAATCACCCCAAATCGCTTGGAAATGTTTATAATCGACTTTAGTAGTGTGTGAATTTATACGAGGCCGGTAAGGCAAGGAGTTTTTACCAGTTTAATCTCTATGTAAAAATTTAATGTGTCAAAATTTTTATACATGTGGTTTATATCATTTCATGAAGTATCATTTATATTGTCAATAGGTGCTTATAAAGATTGTAAAAGGGAAATTGACAGAAAAATATAACTTGAATGTCGTTTCTCTAATTTCAGGTAAGACTTATAATTATAATGCAAATAGTGTAATAATAGATAGTGTAATAAATGTTAAACTCTTATTTCAGAGAATCTCAGACTAGTTTTATTTAAAGAAAAGAGTCAAATTCCCTAAGATAGATAACGATCATTATAAAACGACATTCCTGTTTGTTGTTATGAAAATGGAGAAATTTAGATTCGAATTTGCGGTTAAGGCATCGGCAGATGGAAAGTCTAATGTAATGACCCTAAACTCAATCATCACGACGGAAGGGAAAACATACATGATTCCAGAGGAGTCTCAACAAATAAATCTGCATACCGAATTAATGAAAACGGCAGCCTTCAAAAAAATAAAAAACACCCTAAAAAAAGAAACCAAAGTAGAAAAGTATGGATCTCGTTAACAGAAGATTAATCAAATATATACATATATGGACGAAGACAAAAACATACAATTCAATGATTACTTTTTGGAAGAAAGTACGCCATCAGGACTTGCTCCTCCGACAGATGGTATCACAGAAGAAGGGTTAACTAAAATATTAGAAAAATTTACTGAAAAACAAAATCAAAACAACTTGGTCGGTTTCGTCCAGTTTTTATCACAAATGAAGGAGAAGATCTAAAGAAATATATAAAGGATATGGATAAAGTATTTTTTGGACTCACATCTGACGAATTAAAGAGTTTGGCATTTGTATACGCGAAATAAAAAAAATTAGAGTATCCAAAAAATTGGGACAAAAACCACAAAGCTGACGTTGATTGGCTTCACGGATTCTTATCCCGCCATACTAACATTACCTTTAGAAAACCCGAACCAACATCTGTAGCCAGGGCCAAAGGATTTAACCGTCATGAAGTCAACCGTTTTTATGATCTTATTGAGAGTTTAATCGATAAACACCAAATTGACGCCTCCAGGTTTTACAATATGGATAAAACCGGAATATCTACAACTACTAATAAGCCCCAAAAAATTCTATCAGTAAAAGAACGAAACAGGTGGGCGTAATTGCGAGTGCAGAACGAGGTCAACTAACAACAGTCATCGGTTGTTGTAATGCTTCTGGTTCATTTCTTCCACCCTTCATGATCTTTGCCAGAAAAAAGATGCAACCTCGACTTCTTGATGGAGCTCCGCCAGGGACTCAAGGCACTTGCACCTCGAACGGTTGGACGACAGGTAAAGTTCTTCTGAATTGGATGACGTTTTTTGTAGAGCATGTACGTCCAACATCTGATAAAAAGGTCCTACTATTAGTATGTAGATTACCATGAAAGTCACAAGTTTTTCCCTGCGTTGGATTATGCGAGCCAAAATAATGTGATAATCATATCTTTAGCTCCACACACTACTCACAAGATGCAACCCTTGGATGTTGCTGTATATGGCCCATTGAAAACATTTTTTGAAAGAGAGATCAATAGTTTCCAGAACTCTCATCCTGGGCGCATTAATAATAATAATAATCTTGAAAACCGCAGTAGCTCTAAACGCAGTTCATGGATTTGAACGACCAGGTATTTGGCCTGTAAATAGACATGCTTTCGGTGATGAAGATTTCGAGCCGTCTGATGCAATTACCGGCAGGTCTGATATGAATGACAGTGCAGCAAAAATGCCTCCAATAGAAAGCGTAAATTTACCTGAATCCGTTATTAACGTATCACTTGCACCAAAGAATACTGTCGAGGAGCCGTCTTGTTTCACAGAAAAAGGACAAGAAGGACCAACTGTTGTTAAAAATTCAGACACACTCACTATTGAGTCATCATCTACTGGAGACTTACCAGGCCTAGAGAAAATTGGAGATTTTGCCATACAAGTTCATGATTCTTCGGAAATTATAAGCTGTTCTACATCTGAAACAAATCCTAATTTTGAAGATTCTTTAAAATTTGATCTCGTTTGTGACTCACAACCAGAGACACCGGAAAAGACACGAGATGTTGACCGTAATTCTTCACCAAAATCTGGATGTTCCAAAACTTATTTTAGTCTCTTAGCTTTTTAGAATTAAGATATTATTGTAACAATTAACGGTTTTTTTACTACAATCGTTTTTGAAAAAAAGTTACCGTCGGAGCTAAAATTAACAAGTTGGTGGGGTAAGTTTTAACAGGTTATCATATATGGGGCTATTATTAACAGTTGCTTGACTTGTGGAATTTAAGTAAGAAATATTCATTTAATTGCAGCATGAGAACCTACATAAGAAAAACTACGCGGGGGATCCAATCTAAAGAGGTCTATGAACTGGCGGCTCTAGAAATCATAGAAAAAAAAGGAAAGTATAGAGACGTAGCCAGAAAATTTGATCTTTGTCATGTTTCATTATTTAATTATGTAAAGAAAAAAAAAAAAGGGATTCCAGTTGAAGTGGGGTACAAGCAGCACCGATTGATATTTACCAAAGAGCAAGAAGAAAAAATAACAGATTATCTATTTTTTTTGGTTTATTTCGTAGTGAAGTCAAAAAATTAGTTTACCAATGTGCCATCCTTAATATATATAAAGCTCAACGTCTCTCTGTCTGTCTGTCTGTCTGTCCGTTAGTTACCTTATCACTCGAGAACCACTTATCCGATTTACGAGTTTTTTTTTTAATTCATAGGTACGTTCTCTGGCCAGGTTATAGGCTATATTTTTTTACGTTAGGTAACATAACAACAAAGCAGTGACGATAATAGTAAATCAAGTCGGAAAAAATTTTGCCGTTCAATATAGAACAAAATAATGTAATAAAGAATTGTGTAGAATCAAAAGTTCTTCAATTAAGTCCGCGACACCATATGTCTAACTTTTATATTTTAGCCACAATGACTGCTTTTATGTTACAAAGAAAACATAAAATATTTGGGTTTTGTTTACATGGACTTATGACCTGCAAAACATTAATCCATATCGAAATAAATGATTTCATCGTCATAAGTACTTAATGTAGATATAGTTTGCCATTTACAGCATCCAATTTGGTCGAATAGTTTAGAAATTATCTTAAAATATATTTATAAAGATAATATCTTAAATGTATGGTGTCGTGCCGCATCGAAGCAAGTACATCAGACTGGATTCGCGTACGCTCGGTTGTTATTCGGAGTCCCTCGGCTGATCGTTTGTGTTTATTTTGTTTTCAATAATTAACATTTAAATTTAAACAGAACACAAATTATTTGTACTTTTTTCTTCTGATTCGTTTTTGTTAGGTAATTTAGGTATTGATAAATTATTATTACAATAATAACTAATCGTGTTTGTACTTAATTATTTAAACTATATTTTTCAAAAATCCTAAACAATAATTCCGTAGTCTACGCGAGCGAAGCCGCGTGGGCCCAGCTAGTATTTTATAAAATTGAAAAAATCCCAGAATCCTGGTGTATCAAGCAGATGGCTGGAAATGATTGGTTTACAAATTTTATGAAAAGAAATCAAAGATTGTCGATTCGATGCCCGGAAGCAACAAGTTTAAGCAGAGCGACGTCCTTCAATCCAGCTAATGTACATATATGTATTTTTCGAGAAATATAGAACGGTGCTACATAAATATCATTTCAGTCAATCAAGGATCTGGAAAGTGGACGAAACTGGAATTACAACGGTGCAAAAACCGAAAAAAGTAGTTGCAGAAAAGGGTTAAAAGCAGATTGGAGTTTTAACATCCGGTGAAAGAGGAACTTTAATAAAATTACAATTGCAGTAGCAGTAAACGCAGTCGGAAATTCCACTCCATGTATGTTCGTTTACCCTCGAATTCGGTATACCGACATATTTATTAGGAACGGTCCACCTGAATCCATAGGCGCAGGAAACACTTCCAGATGGATGACACAGAAGAAATTCATGATATTTTTAGACCATTTTATACATGTGAAGTCGTCAAAAGAGGACCCAGTTTTACTACTTCTGGACAACCATTGTTCACATGTAAATGTAGATGTGGTTAACAAGGCTAAAAACAACAATATACACTCACGGAAAAAATTAAAGGACCACATTTATTTTTTGAAAAAATTGCTCATTTTCAAAGTAATGCCGATAGGTCAAATTGATCCTTTTTTTACTTATAGGATATGAAAATTTAAAGAAATTTTATCATCTTTTCGAATTTAGGGGTATTTTTTTGTTATTAAACTTATTTTTGTGACCAAATCGTGGTTTAATAAAAAATAAAAAAATTGTTTTTTTTTTGCAATTTTGAAAGTTACCCACGGGGATGTTAATTTTTTTTCTAAAATTTCAAGGTAACTATTTTGTAGGATTTTTTTTTTTGGTGTCGCGATATTCGAGTTTGAATGAAAAAAGTACCAACAAGTTTTAAACGACCATAAAGGGCCTAATGTTGGTCGCACAGAAAAGAAAAAAAAGTATATTAAAGCTTAAATAATCACCTATTGTTTAGTAGTATTTAAAAAATGTTTAATTTTAACTTAACCCTTCAAATACGAAAAACAAAACAATGTTCGAATTTAAATAATCCTTTAAAAATAACCTATTTTTAATCATAGATCTAATGTTTAAAATGCATCCAGAAATAAAGTTCTATCAAAGAATATGAAATTGGTCACAAAAATAATTTTAATAAGAAAAAAATACCCCTAAATTCGAAAAGATGATAAATTTTCCTTCAATTTTCATATCCTATAAGTAAAAAAGCATCATATTTGACCTATCGGCATTACTTTGAAAATGAGCAATTTTTTCAAAAAATAAAAGTGGTCCTTTTATTTTTTCCGTGAGTGTAGTTTTGTTATCGTTTCCCCCACATTGTTCTCACCGACTCCAGCCTCTCGATGTCGGAGTTTATGGCCCGTTTAAAAATTACATAAATAGACAAACAAACTGGATGGCCAGTAACCCAGGAAAAACCATAAAAATTTATGATCTCCCTGGCATTGTTAGAGAAACATTACCTATAGCATTAACTTCTATGAATATTATGAGCGGGTTCGAAAGAAGTGGTATTTGGCCATGTAATGAAGACGTGTTTCAAGAGTCCGACTACGCACCGTCATTTATAACAGATCGTCCAAACCCAAACGTTGAAAACGATTAATCAATTAGATCTTTTGAACAACCAATTGAACATAGTGACGGTATAAATGTGAACGAGTTAGTATTAAATTTAGAAAACCCTGTAATAAACATAACAGAGGTTAAAGCATAAATTTCAAATGAGCCAGTCGCTGGACCTTCAGGAACACAAGGAATTCTCTTTAAAATTAGTTGGACCTCTGCCAAAAGCTCCAACGCGTGTTCAATCCAACCGAAAGCTTATGAGGAAGTCAGCTATCCTTACTGATTCTCCGGAAAAAGAAGCCTTAGAGGAAGAACAGAATAACAGAGTGACACGCCACTGAACAGAATGCAAAGTATTTTGTTTTTATGAGAACTGAGACGCCTGTGAACAAAATACATGGTATTCTGTTAAAATGCGTTTTTGTACTCAAATACCACATCGTAAGGATGCAATAATCGAAGCGGTCAAGAACAACAAGCGACCCTTCGCTAGAAGTCTCTCAAAAGGTTTTTTTTTATTGCATCCACATGTGCACAACGGTCATAGCACGGGCGACTTACGACGCTTGCAGCTACCAAAACGTACGCACACACCTACCCCTGCAGCACACCGTATCTATACACTATGTAGTGCGTAACTCACTTGTTTTAAACTGCGGTAGGTAATTTCCGAGAATTTAGACATGACGTCACGGGCACAGGACTATCCTCCGACTGAACGTTCTCCCTCTGCACCCTGCGCACCCCTGAGAAGCAAGAGAATTTTCGTATATAAGCTGGAGGATTTTTAAAAACAAATCAGACTACATCCAAGTCTCAACTAACCAGCTCAGCCTTTTGTTGATATCCTACTGACTGGCTCAGATATTCTCGTGTTGACAAGTCACTGTTGATATATTTCTCGACGTCTTCCCTGAGGCCGCCGCAGCGTTCGTTGCGAGTCTTTGGACGACCTAGAGTTGGACGAAGTGATCACGATATTCTCGACACCGTCTCTGAGGCCACCGCAGCGCTCGTAGCGAGTCTTGAGACGACGTAGAGTTTCGACGTAGTCTTGACGATATTTATCGACACCGTCCCTTAGGCCACCGCAGCGTACGTTGTGAGTCTTGGGACGACGTAGAGTGCTGACTACGTCGCTCGATAGACAAAGAAAAATCTCCTGGTGGATTTCCGACATCAGGCCATCCACGAAGGTACCCGCCAGGCCCACCAACGCCGACGACGACTCTCGTCCCGCTGCCCACGGACGCCCTCCTCCAGGTGGTGCTCGCCGAATGCCGAAGAGGAAACGCCCACGGAACCGCCCGCGGAAACCTGTCCGCCGACGCGAGAGACTTCGCGCCGCTAGGCCAGCCCCCTTGGACGCCCCAACCGCCGAGCGCCAACCCACCTTCGCCCGAGTGCAGGACATCCCACCAAACTCAAGATGCAGACAACCCCTTAATTACTATACTATAATATACAATATACTGTCAATCATTGTATATTCATATCATTATTATTGTTAAAAATTAAATAACAATAAAAACATCATCTGTCTCTCTCTCATCACATACCCGAATCGTATCAAGTGGCGCCCGAACGTAGGGCCACAAGAATTCAAGTGAGGATTCGATCTAAGACCCTGAGATGCCGAAAAGGAAGCAGACGACTTCTGACGTTACGAGAGAGGCAGGAGAGTTAGGGGAAGGCACTTCACAACAACTACATCTGGGAGTGGATAACACCTAGTGGCGCCCAACAGACCCCCAAACCGTAGAGATGGGGGTTACGCAACTTCAGACACTATTGTCTAAACTACTGGCTCAGTCCAGCCCAGAGCCGCCAACTTTTCGCGGCGACGCCTCGGAAGACCCAGGGCATTACCTCACGCGATGTGAAGAGTACCTGCAGGAGCTGGCAGTTCCAAGAGAACGGTGGGTCCAAACCATACAGCCACACCTGAAGGATGCTGCCGCTCAGTGGTGGAAAACTTATAAGACCCTCAACCTCTCATGGACCAATTTCAGGGAGCGGCTCGAGCAGAAGTTTAACAGCCCGGAACTGATCGCCCAGTTAATGGCACAATTATACGGACAGAAGCAAAAACCGCACGAGCCCTGTGAGATTTTTCTATTAAATAAAGTAAGTCTATTTCACAGGATCCACCCGGAAAAGGGAGAAGGAGAGAATATTCGGTTTCTCATGGAGCTTGTCAAACCAAGTATCCGTCCGTTTCTGCGTGTCACGAAGCCGGTGACCGTCGACGACTTAGTAGGGGCAGCTAGTAGCATTGAGCGCGACCTGCAAGAAGCCCCATCGGCGCCCCCGACCCCGCGGAACGCACCACGTCCTCCGCCGCTTCTCCCGCAGTGCCACCATTGTCCGCAGAGATATTTCCACCGGGACCGCCCCGTTCTCCGGAATCCCTCCCAACCGGCAGAAAACTGGCGCCGGCCCGGGGGAAGAACCAAGACGACTCCGCAGCCCGGGCCATCTACGTCGACCACCGGACCAACCAGGTCACCAACGGCGTAAGATCCTTGCCCCGCATTGAAGTGATGTACGGCATTCGCGTTCTATACGCATTGCTGGACTCCGCCGCATTACACAACTTCGTGCGCACCCAGCACATTACGTCCTCGCACCATGCCACCGGACTCGACATACAATTGGCCCGGAAGGGGGTCAGCGCCCGAGTTATGGGACAGCATCAATTTAATATAAAAATAATAATGAATTATATTGTAATGTTATATTCTATATTTTGTAACATATATTCTATTTTACATCAGAGTTAGAAAGTAAATATTATTCATAAGTATGTATTGTCATTAACATATTTCTATTTAAGTATTATCATTAACATATTTTGAATATTTCAATGTACAAATATTCCAAACTGCAAAATAAGGACATTGTCCCAAAATAAATAATTAACGAATGCTAGAATATTCTGTACGTTTCCATTTGTAATGACTGATGCCAGATAAGCCGTATATAAGCATCCTCTCGGCATTAGTCAGTGTCAATCTTTGTAATACTATTGTTGGAACTATTGTAACTGTTTTTGAGAAAATAAATATTTTTTTTATTAAGTTCTCTGTTCAAGAAACTTAATTGTCGCAGTCGGTAGGATTGCAAATCAAACATCACATCACGCGTTATAAATTGTAAATGTGTGTCTGAACGTCGCGGTTAAAAATTATTCGACGGTTTATTGAGTTCGCGAATAAAAGACAGTAACGCGAGTGATCAAGATTGGAAGTCTACTTCATCATCAACGACTGAAGGCGAGTTTCAACTCCTTAAGACTACCGAACCAGGAATAAGAAGGAACCCAGCATCGTTATTGTTTTGGGTTGTGGACAACAATCAATCCGACGGATTATCGGAAGTAGTGGAACAATCGTGCCAACAAGAGCAGTATGAGAACAGCGATATTCACAACAATATACTGATGAGTCGTATGATTTCGTATTGTTTCATATATGTCCTTCAAATTACGTCCCTCTCTATTAACAGAATTGGTTTCAAGTACTAGTAAAAACGACGGTTTATCGTTAACAAAGGCTGATCAAAAATCAAAAAAACTAAATATAAGTTCAGAAAATTCAAATATTTGTAATAACGAGTTAAATAAATTGAATAATAATATAAAAATAGAAATTAAATCAACTGTCAAAATGTCTAATCCAAACGTAAGTAACATAGATATCTTTAACAATCTTAGAATACCGGATGTAGTAAAGGATTTATTACCACATTACGATGGAAATCCGCGGTTGCTTTACGATTTTATTAGTAACATAGACGAAATATTATTTGTGATACCGCTAGAAGAAACAAACCCTTACTATAAAATATTAATTAGAGCTATTAGAAATAAAATAACCGGACAAGCAAATCAAATATTAAATTTATACGGCACTCAATTAAATTGGAGACAAACAAACATAACATAATTACGCATTAAGCGGATAAACGTAACGAAACTGCATTAATACGCGACTTACATCAACTTCACCAAGGATCGGATACTATAGAGACTTATTACGCTAAAGTAATAGAAATATTTTCGACTATGTGTAATCATATTTTTGTACATGAAAGTAATTCCGAGGTAAAAGCAGCGAAAAAACAATTATACGAAGAAATGTGTCTTAATACATTTTTAACCGGTTTAAGGGAACCATTAGGATCCACGATTAGGGCTATGAGACCAGATGATCTAAATACTGCATTAAACTTTTGCTTAAAAGAACAAAATACGTATTATATGAAACACAGACAACCACAAATCTCACAAAAACCTATCATAAATCGCATGATTAATCAGAAACCAAATAACAATTTCAGACCTCCTGTACACACCTACAGACAGACCACCATCACACTTCCAAAATAATACCTACCACCAAAAAAACTTCAGACCTCCATATTCATTTAACAGACCTACATTTAATTCACAACCATCTACCTCAAATCCTCAAAATCAACAATTCCGACCAAATATCCAAAACTCATTCCAGAATAGACAACCACTATCAAATTATAAAAAATCTACATCACAATCGACCCCTATGGATACTTCCAGTGGAAACACTAGACGAGTACCATATTCCTTCAAACCTACCGGACCTCCTAACTTTGTAAGTAAAGAACTTTTCAATATGGAACTTCTCGAACATCAAACTTACCCATATCCCGATTCATCACAACAAAACCCATACGATCAGTTTTCATCATATCAATTAGCTAACGAAACACCTAATTATGAGGACAATTTAGATTCATACGTAACTGAGATTGACGATTCAAATATTCAGTTACCAGCCTAATAATCACAACGGCAATAAATTACCTTATATACATATAACGACCCGGCGCAGACCTTTAAAATTTCTAATTGACACAGGTTCATCCGTATCTTTTATTGACCCTAAATATGTTAACGAAGACGAAACAGAAGAAATTAAACCGATTGAATTTACGACAGTATTTGCCAAACATAGACTTGACAGACAAATTACATATCCTTATATTTCAGAATTTCAAAATGACGAACCTCTTAAATTTATAATATTTAGATTTCACGTGTATTTCGACGGATTAATAGGACTTGATAATTTGGAACAAATAGAAGGTAAAATAAATTTGAAAACTAAATTCTTAGAAACTAAATATACTAGAGTACCGTTAAATTACAAACCAAATTATATGTCAAAACTATATACTATATACAGTAAACCCTAGGATAAAAATATTAGCCAGACTACCGGTTGATATACAAAATGGCGACATCATTATACCTGAAACGATTATTCAAGAAAACCTTGTTGTTGCCGCATTTTAAAATAATGTAGTTTGGTAAATGACCGAACGTAGCGCTGCAACGCCACCGTCTTAGTTTTTAAACAAGCTGAGACAACAATCCAATTATACATATAACGTGCAACGCGTAGAAAAGTATAGTGATATAAAACAGGTCAATCCGCGGACTTTTATATAGTTAAAAGTGCCTAAAAGGGTTGGTGACCACCGCAACCTAAATCAGTACATATTGGAGTATATATTTATAGTTTTTATAATCAGACATTGGTCTGTAAAATTGTTATTTTTTGTGTAACTGTGAATGTGTAGAATTTGTGACTGGTGCGTGCCTAGATGCAGGAGCCACCATCTATTAAAGGTAAGTGCCATTTTTACAATTTTACATGTGAAGAATTTAACTTGAACCAGCAAAAAATTAGTTCGTTTCGCAATGCCGCTGATGATATAATTTTTAAGGGCAAAAATTATCTCGGCGCGAACACTTGTTATAGAAGAAGGAATATATCAAGCTAAGGAATATATCAAGCTAAGGAATTTCATAGACACGTCATCGTATCAAACAGGTCAAATAAACCAAGACAATTTATATTAGAACAACCTGTAAGATGTAAAAAATATTCAAGTTACATAGAATACCACAACATCAAGTCACCTGATCAAGAAGTTACACATTCAGATATTGAAAATTTAATAAGAGTAGACCACCTAAACGAAAACACATCATAAAGTTGTGCAAACAGTACGAAGACACCTTCTTCAGGGATGGACAAGAGTTAACTTTCACCAACCAGATAAAACACGAGATCAAAACAAAAGATGATACACCTATTTACACCAAGTCACCAGAAATACATAAAGAAGAAGTTCAACAGCAGATCGACAAACTACTCAGACAAGGCGTTATAAGACCCAGCTATTCACCATGGTCATCTCCAATATGGATTGTACCAAAGAAGATGGACGCTAGTGGGAAAAGAAAATGGAGATTAGTCATTGATTACCGGAAGCTCAATGAAAAGACTATCGACGACCGATACCCTCTGCCGAACATTACAGAAATACTCGACAAAGGAAAGTGTATGTATTTCACGACGTTAGATCTTGCCTCTGGTTTTCATCAAATTGAAGTCAAAGAAACAGATATACAAAAAACTGCATTCACTGTAGATAATGGACACCACGAATACGTGAGAATGCCTTTCGGATTGAAGTACCTTCCAACGTGTTATAGACAACGTATTACGAGACCTCCAAGGTAAAATATGTTTAGTCTATATGGATGATATTATAGTTTTCAACACATCTTTACAAGAGTACATCGAAAATCTAAGAAAAGTATTCGAGAGACTCAAAGGAGCCAATTTTTAAGATACAACTCGACAAGTGCGAATTTTTACACAAAGAAATATGTTTCCTGGGACATATAGTAACCAGTGAAGAAGTTAAACCGAACCCGGAAAAAATACGTGCCATAAAGAACTTCTCTTTACCGAAAACACCTAAGCAGATAAAATCTTTCTTAGGATTACTGGGATACTACCGTAAATTCATCAAGATTAATTAACAAAGCCGCTAACAGAATGTTTACGTAAGGACAAGGAGATCAAAATCGACGAAAGATACAAAGAATGTTTTGAGAATTGCAAAACTTTATTATGTAACGACCCCATTCTCCAATACCCGGATTTTACGAAACCATTCATTTTGACAACAGATGCCAGTAATATTGCCATAGGTGCTGTGCTTTCGCAAGGAAACATAGGTTCAGATAAACCTGTATGCTACGCATCCAGAACCCTGACAAATACCGAGCAGAATTATAGCACGATAGAGAAAGAACTACTCGCAATCATCTGGGCTACAAAATATTTTAGACCGTACCTGTTTGGACGCAAATTTCAGATAGTAACCGATCACAAACCACTAACCTGGCTTTTCTCTCTAAAGGAACCGAATAGCAAACTCGTGAGATGGAGATTGAAGTTAGAAGAATTCGACTATACAATAGTGTACAAAAAAGGAAAATGTAACTGACGCACTAAGCAGAATAGAAATAAATAATCACGAATCAATAGAAAACAACGCAGCAAGCTCAATTGTGCACTCTAATACCGAAAATTTAGACACAGGCATACCAATATCAGAAAACCCAATTAACGCATTCAATGAACAATTAATTTTAAAATTATCAAATAAAGAAAGTAATTCGCTAAAAATTATATTCAAAACGAAAAGGAGACGCGAAATTGAAAGTCGAAATTTTGAACAGCAAAATCTCATAAATATTTTCAAACAATTTATTAACGGTAACAAATTAACATGTATATTGACAAACGATATAACTTGTAAGACTATACAAGATATTTACGACAAATATTTTTCCAAATATAAAATTATTAGATCCACACAATTAGCAAAAGACGTAGAAAATCCCGAAGCAATAATCAAGGACTATCACAAAACTTCAAATCATAGAGGTATTAACGAAACCCTTGCACATTTGTCACGCGATTACTACTTTGAAAATTTAAAATCAAAAATTACAACGGCGATTAATTGTGAAACATGTCAGATTAATAAATACGACAGACATCCATTTAAACAAAAACTTGAAATAAAGTACAGGATCAGCCAGCAGCATTGCCATCATGTGTTGAACCAATGGAAACCGTCAACAGGTCGCATGATGCCCAAGATAATCATACTCCTGCATTTTTGACCCCAGATAGAGAGATTTCAAAGTTAGGTTCTCCATTAGCGTCACCTATTAAGAGTTTAGCTAATACTCTGCAAAATCACAAAGATGAAGAAAATCTTATGATAGACAAGCATCCCAACAACAATTACAGTTCGAAATGAACAGAAATTCGGGCAGTCATACAACGTCTTTCTCCATTGACTAGTCTTCATAAAACAAAAAGGGTCATAAAAAATAAAACAACATCTCAAGTAAGGTTAGGTTAGGTTCCCCTTCGGGGAAATGCGATCCGAGTCTGGCGACCGTGGGACAGGCGATCACCAAAATACGTAGGACGGGGATAGGTGATCTCCTTCTTACACTCGGAGGCAAAGAGGAGCCCCCGCTACACGTATGCGAAGAGGCACTCAAAGCAAGCCTGAAAGATGAGGCGGTGGTCACCGGTAGGACGCCCATGGCCACCATCGAGGCCAGGGACCTGGACGAATCAACTATGGTTGAGGATGTCCAGAAGTCCTTGACCACCCTAGCAGGAGCGGAGACCCCTGGCGTCGAAATACGACTGAGGCCTGCCTACGGGGGGACCCAGGTAGCGCGGATGAGACTACCCAAAGCCTTATGCAGGAAGGTACTGGAGGCGGGAACAATCCGGGTCGGCTGGGTGATACCGAGGGTGGAGGAATGGGCGAACCGAAGGTACGGCGAGGCGAACTACCACCTCACACAGATACTCACGGGGCACGGAGGATTCCGAGCCTATCTCCATCGGATAGGGGCGGCAACAACACCCGACTGCCCATCGTGCCCCGGAGCGGTCGAAACAGCCGAGCACGTCCTGACCGAGTGTGGCAGATTCGACGAGGACAGGCGACGCTTTAAGAACACCACAGGAGCGGCCGCCACCGTCGCAGAGTACGTCCCAGCCATGCTGCGCTCCAGGGAGTCCTGGGATGCTGGCTGCGAACTTGCAGCTAACATATTACGAGTCATGGGTCTACAGGAGGAGATCGACAGACGCAACAGGAGGTAGTCGGAACATCCGAAGACTCCTCCCCCCACGAAGCAATGACTGAAGTCGGTACCGCGGGGGGAACATAGGAGCTAGAAAGAGGGGTTTTTAGTGGGTAGGGAGACCTAGTTGTCTCGAGCCCCACACTACCTGCGATTCGTAGGTGTCCGTAAGAAGGATTTTCCCCCTCTCAAAAAAAAAAAAAAGGTTCCCCTTCGGGACCTTGATCGGGAAGTGGACATCGGATGCGGCTGTCGGAGGCCGCATTGCTCCGAGCGAGCGCCGGTCCGTCCGGTTCCGGGACCGGCAAAGCGCACCTTGTGGGCGTGCCCGTTCCCAGCCATTACGGCCCGCTCCCTTGTCCACGATGGTTGGCAAAAATCGTCGTATGGAACCTACACAAGAGAACTCAGGAAGCAAAACAGAAGATAGAATGAACCCCTTTGCTAGGAGTAGCGCCCTTAAAAGGACACCTCCTAGATTGAGGACGTTTTCACTACCTGAAAGGGGAAGTGAACAAGAAGGGCCCCAACTTGAACAGCTTTTCAAAAGGAAAAGGACGGATGAAACCCCTGAGACTGGGGGAATAACTGAGGCGAGGACACCTGCTTGCCCCATCCAGTCGACAGCTGAAGGACCGGCCGAAAGAGGAAGAGCTGTACTGTGTGACATCGACGCACGGCGAATGGAGGAGGCGGTGAAAGTACTGCTGGATTTCGCAGCAGCAAACAAGAACGTCCATAAAACGGTTAAGGAGGTAGCAAGGAGGATGGACAGGATATGGAGACTGGTGACTTGGGAGGCACCCCCTTCCAAGAACATACAGGAAAAACACAAAAAAGAGGGAAGTACCCAGACCTCACCTGCATCTACTAGGTTACAGCGAGAGCCCCACAGGGAAACAAGTGCACGACTGACGTGCACAACCCCAGAAAGGACGGACGCAGCCCCAACACAGAAGGGCACAGTCCCTACACTAGGCTCAGGCACAGCCACAATACAAAAGACGGCAGTAGTCCCAACACAAACGTGGTCAGAGGTCGTAAAAAAGAAAGGGAAAAGAAGGATACAGCCGCAACGCCCCGGGGGGAGCCACCCAGGGGGACCGAGTGCCGGGAACCTGAAGCATCAGCCGGAAAACAAGAACACTACTGGCAAAGAAAGGGGAGAAAAAAAGGAGGCCTTGGGCACAACCGCACCGTGGGATTACCCAAGAAAGTACGCCCCGATGCGATCATCATTAAATCAAGAGGTGGTGATCAAATCGGGGACATACTTAAAAAAATGAAAAGCGACCCGAACATGGCAATTGTTGGCCAGGCAATCACTAAGATCCGCAGAACGGGGGTAGGCGACCTCCTCCTCACGCTTGGAGGAAAGGAAGGGCCCTCACGACAAGAATGCGCGTAGGCCCTCCAAACCAGCCTGAAGGATGCGGCGGAGGTCAAGGGCAGGACGCCCATGGCTGCCATCGAGGCCAGGGACTTGGACGAGACAACAACAGTTGAGGAAGTCCAGAAGTCCCTGGCCTCTCTAACAGGAGCGGAGATACCCTGCGAGGACATCCGCCTGAGACCTGCCTACGGAGGAACACAGGTGGCGCGGATTAGACTGCCCCAAATTATTTGCAAGGCAGCACTGGAAACCGGGTCAATACGGGTCGGCTGGGTAAGCAGCAGACTTCGCCTCGTGGAAGCGGCGAGACGCTGCTACAGATGCTGGAGCACCGGACACATTGCCGCCAAGTGCAGAGAGAAGGTCGATCGGTCGAAGGACTGCCACTGGTGTGATAAGACCGGTCACTTCGCGGCTGTGTGCCCCAATGCTACGAGGGGAGCGGCCCGGGGAGCGCTACAGGAGGCCCCAACGGAACGGTTGCCGGGGAAGACAGGTCCAGGTACAGACCAAGCCGGACACGCGACCAACATGGGGGGGGGGGCTGATAACGGAGGGATCACAACAGCCCAGCTACGAGATTCCTCCAAATCAACCTCAACAGGTGTCAAACTGCGCACGAGCTCCTTACGCAGGATGTGCGAACAGAAAACATGGACGTGGCCATAATTAGCGAGAGCTATCGGGGGAAAACCCAGAGAAGTGACAGGTGGCGCTCAGACGCCACTGGCCTCGCTACACTGTGGGCATGCGGAATAACGCCCTTCGGGGCTGCACCTTGCAGAAGAGAAGTGGGCTACGTCCAAGGGGAGATAGGCGGAGTCCTATTCAGCTGTTATTTCTCGCCCAACGAGCCCCTCAGCAGATTCGAAGACGGAGTCTTGGAGCTGGCAAGAGTGGCACGCACGCTGAGCCCCCTGGTGATTGCCGGCGACTTCAACGCCTGGTCGACACAGTGGGGCTCACGAACCACAAACAAACGCGGGAGAGCCCTCATCGACGCACTCACGACCGTTGACGTGGTACTACTCAACAAAGGAAGCGACCCAACATTCACAGGGACGGGTGAGGGCTTCATCGTTGACCTCACCTTTGTCTCCCCGACCCTGTGCAGGGGAGGTGAGAACTGGAGGGTAGGTCAGGGGTACACCGGCAGCGACCACCAGACGGTCCTTTTCGAGGTGTGTCCCACCAAAAGACTAGCCCGCAGGGGAGAACCGAAGCTTAGCTCCCCTCGCTGGAATGTTCGGGATTACAACGACGCTAACTTCACAGCGGCGTTGAGGCTGTTACAGCCTTGCGCTCCGACCCCTGACGCCGCTGACACGAGTGCCACAGAGAGTGCTGACCAGCTAATGAGGTGGGTCTCCCGAGCGTGCGATGCCACCATGCGCACCAGAAAGGGATGTGCGAGGGGCCCGCCGGTGTATTGGTGGAGCGACGGTATGCCTCACGACCCGACGACATCTTACAAGGGCGAGAAAGAAAAGACCAGAGCTGGCCGAAGGACTCCGCCTAGAATACGCTAAAGCTAGGCGCGTCCTGCGTTTGGAGATTGCCAAGAGAAAGCAGGAATGCTGGAAGGAACTGTGCGCGGAACTGAACGCGGATCCATGAGGCAGGGCTTATAAAATTGTCATGAGGAAGCTCAGAGAGAGTACCCCCAAAATGGAGGACGCTCAGACTCAGGATATTGTCAGGCACCTCTTCCCTAGCGACGACCAGGCGCCCCTGCATATTCTCGAGAACGAAGAATCGAACGACATTCCACCGGTCACAGGAGAGGAGATCTTGGCGGCCTGCCGAAACTTCGGTGACTCTAAGGCGCCCGGCCTGGATGGCGTCCCAAATCGAGCCCTCAAGATGGCGGCCAGGGCCGAGCCGGCTGCCTTCGCCGGAGTGTTCGGTAGATGCCTACGTGAGGGCGTATTCCCGGGTCAATGGAAAGGACAACGTCTTGTCTTGATCCAGAAACCCGTCGGCCTTTCCCTGGCCATACACAAAACCGAGGCAGTGCTCTTCACGGGCAGGAAGGTCAGAACTCAGGTCGACTTGACCTTCTGGGGGCACACAATAAAAAGCCAGTCGGCCATCAGGTATCTGGGGGTCATGCTTGATCAGAGGCTGAGCTTCAGGGATCATCTCAGGTTTGCGGGAGAGAAGGCAGCGAAAGCAGTGGCATCCGTATCACGGATACTGCCCAATATCGGCGGCCCGCGTCAGGCGAGGAGAAGGGTGCTCGCCTGTGTGAGTACCTCGATCCTTCTATATGCGGCCCCGGTTTGGGCAGAGGCAACCGACGTCCCTGCATACCTGGGACTAATAGCCCCTGCGCATAGGACGAGCGCACTGAGGATCGCATGCGGCTACCGGCCAGTGTCTGGAGACGCGGCCCAGATCATAGCTGGGCTGCCACCCATAGACCTCCTGGCCAGGGAGCGCATGCGATTATACAGGAGGAAAAAAGAAAGGACCGAACATGGAACAGAATCGGAAAGCCAGATCACCAACAGAGAGTGGCAGAGGAGATGGGATGAGTCCACAAAAGGGCGCTGGACCTATCGTCTGATCCCGAGAGTGGAGGAGTGGGTCAGCAGGAAGCACGGGGAGGTGAACTACCACCTGACCCAGGTGCTCACGGGTCACGGAGGCTTCCGCGAGTACTTGTATCGGATAGGGGCAGCAATAACACCCGACTGTCCCTCGTGCTTCGGAACCGAAGAGACAGCGGAGCACGTCCTAGTCGAGTGTGGCAGATTCGATGGGGACAGGCGTCGGATGGAAAGCGCGATCGGCACAACCGTGACCGTCGACCCTAACGTCGCATCGATGTTGCGATCTAAGGAAGCCTGGGATGCCGGATGTGAACTCGCGGCGAACATCATGAGAGCCCTAGGCATCCAGGAGGAGGCCGATCGTCGCTGCGATCGAGTACTCGTCGGGAGCACACCAATGTAGTTCCCTCCCCAGTAACGAAGGAAACCGGTATAAAACCGAAGACTCCTCCCCCCACGAAACAATGACTGACGTCGGTACCGCGAGGGGAAGCCCCACACTACCCGCGGCTCAGACACCACAGGCCTCGCCACGCTCTGGGTCTGTGGGACAACGCCCTTCGGGGTCACACCCTGTAGAAAAGGAGCAGGCAACGTCCATGGGGAGATAGGTGGAGTTCGCATCTTCAGCTGCTACTTCTCGCCCAACGAGCCCCTCAACAAATTCGAGGACGGGATCCTCGACATGGTAAGGGCGGCACGCACCTTGAGCCCCCTGGTGATTGCTGGCGACTTCAACGCATGGGCGACACAGTGGGGCTCACGAACTACCAACAAACGCGGGAGAGCCCTCATCGACGCACTCACAGCTATCGACGTTATACTCCTAAACGATGGTACCACCCCAACGTTCACAGGGACAGATGAGGTGTCCATTGTCGACCTTACCTTCGTCTCACCGTCCCTGTACAGAGGGGTGAGGGCTGGAAGGTGGGACGTGGATATACTGGTAGTGATCACCAGGCGGTTCATTTTGAGGTGTGCCCTACCAGAAGACTCGCCCGCAGGGGGGAACCGAGGCTTAGCTCCCCTCGCTAGTAGTCCGGGACTACAATGATGTCAACTTTACAGCAGCACTAGAGCTGGGGCAGCCTCGCGCCGCGACCCCTGACGCCACAGACACGAGTGCCACGGAGAGCGCTGATCGGCTGATGAAGTGGGTCTCCCGGGTGTGCGACGCCACCATGCGCGTCGGAAGGGGAAGTACGAGGGGCTTACCGGGGGCAGAGCCTACAAGATCGTGACGAAGAGGCTCAGGGGGAACACCCCCAAAATGTAGGATGCCCTGATACAAGAAACTGTGAACCATCTCTTCCCCAGTGACGACCAGGCACCCCTGCACCTAGGCTCCTACGACGACAAATCGGACATCCCCCCGATCACGCGAGAGGAGATACTAAGGGCCTGCCGGATCATCGGGCCTCCAAGGCGCCCGGTCTGTACCGTATCTCAAACCGGGCCTTCAAGGCAACGGTCAAAACCGCGCCCATGGTCTTTGCCGAGACCTACTACAGATGCCTACGAGAGGGCGTGTTCTCAGATCGATGGAACAGGCAACGGCTGATCTTAATCCCCAAACCTGGGAAACCCCACGGCGGTCCCTCCTCGTACCGCCCGGTGTGCATGCTCGACACAGCGGGAAAAACGCTGGAGAAAATCATACAGGGGCGTCTCCGCAGCCACCTTGATTCCGGGCTTACCCACAACCAATATGGCTTCATCATCGACGGACGCCGTGGAAGAAGCAATGAAAATCATCAAGGACACGATCTCAGGGTCCTTAAAGAAACGACAGCTCTGCCAAATGGTTACATTAGATATAAAAAATGCGTTCAACACGGCCCCATGGACGGAAATTTGGAGCTCCCTCCATCGAGACTTCAGGATCCCCGGGTACCTGATGAAGATCATCAGCAGCTACCTGAGCGGGAGAGTACTGCTTGCCGAAACGGTCGATACGGTCAGGGAGTATACAATAACCGCTGGTGTCCCGCAGGAATCGGTTCTGGGTCCCGACCTGTGGAATGCTCTAAAAGCTCCCCCTACCAACGGGTTGCAGTCTAATTGCATACGCGGACGATGTAGCGGCACTCATGACCAGCACGGACGAGGATGAGATCACTGACCTCTTCCAGACGGTCATAGTGACAGTATGGCGCTGGATGGAGTCAGTGGGACTCACATTGACCATAAATAAAACTGAGACGGTGCTCTTTACCGGCAGGAAAACGAGAACGCAGGTCATACGATCAGAAGCCAACCGGCCATTTGGTACATGGGGGTAATGATGGATCAAAAGTTGACATTTAAGAAACACCTCCGGTATGCGGGGGAAAGAGTGCACCCAGAGGCTCAGGACCTCTCTCATCAATAAAGCTGAAGTCTGGGACCGCACTCCTACGACAGATATAGAAATAAGAGACCTTGACGAGGCCACCACCCCAGAAGAAGTGCAGGATGCATTGCTGGGACAAATTCCAGACCCGGAAAAGCCTCGACGGGAGAAAGTCACGGTGCATCTACGACCAGCCTTCGGGCAGACGCAAACGGCCCGAGTCAAACTGCCACTCTTAATGGCGAAAAAGATCTTAACATTGGATAAACTGAGGGTGGGCTGGGTCTCGTGTCGAACCAGGCAAGTAGAGAGGGATCGGCGGTGTTTCAAATGTTGGGAAACCGGACACATCGCAACCTGCTGCATCAGTAAGGTGGACCGGTCTAACGACTGCCGGGGTTCGGGCGCCCAGGCCACAAGGCTCGTGATTGCGATGGCAACCCAAGACGAGCAGTTGTGACTAACAAGAAAATGGAAGAAGGCGGCGGAGGCAGCCAGTCACAGAACGTATAAAGGGGCTGCAACTCAACCTTAACCGCAACCCGATAGCGCAGAACCTGCTCGCACAAACGGTTAGCGAGGAGGGAGTAGAGGTAGCGTTCGTATGCGAACAGAACCATGCGTCTAGCACAGGGGAATGGATAGCTGATCTCTCTAACAGAGCAGCAATCTGGATCTGTGGGCCAATCCGGAGAGGAAAAGAGAGGAGCAAGATCGGAGTGGGGTATGTCCACGCAAAGATTGTTGGCACACACTGCTTCAGGTGAAAGATGAAAGTGATGAGGATGAAGCATTTTGTTTGGAGTGCACTGAATCCTATTGTTCGAGTATTTCAGGAGAATAATGGGTTCAATGCAATGCGTGCAAGTTATGGGCTCATACAAAATGTGTAAATGGCAACCAAGTTATTATTCTATGAATGCAAAAATTACACTTCTGATTTAGAAGACTGATTTAACAGTATGATCTCAAAATGATCTCTTTTATAAATAACATATAATTATATTAGTTGTATCCGTTAAGACTGTTATGTTACCAAATAATTAAAATGGATAATAAATGTTACATTTGTTAGATATCACTATTTGTTTTCAAATGATTAAAGTTTATAAGTTGTCTAGTTTTGTTTTAGATACTTAATAAGAAACTAGTTTGTGTGTCTAGTTTGAGTTTTAGGTACTCAATTTGCCTAATGTTTAAATGTCTGATTGTTTATTCTAATTTGAAGTATATCATGTTTAATTAAGTTGTTGGAAGATATATTTGTTTCAATTAAAGAAAATGAGTATTGTATTTTTTTTGTATCTTTGCTCCTATTTCCTTGTAGACTTTGCATTAATAACTCATAGGTTAACATACCCCAAGTGACAAGTCAACCGACCCCAGGCATGGGGTAAGTTGACTCATTTTTCCTATTTTATAAGATCGAACTTGTACATTATATCATAATTGATTGCGAGCTTTTTGCCATTTTTTTACAAAGCACTAAAGAAATAAAAATAAAAATTTTTAAGCTGAAATTTCAGATAATAAAGAAGTAGCGAGATTCTCAAAATCACGAAATGACCCTCCGACGAGTAAACAAAAGAACAAAAAACCAAATGATTCAATAACTTCACCCGGCAAGTTATATTTAATTTCATACATTTTTCAACTGTTGAAACATTAAAACGAAATTTCAGATAATAAAGAAGTAGCGAGATTCTCAAAATCACGAGATGACCCTCCAACAAGTAAACAAAAGAAAAAACAACCAAATGACTTAACAACTTCACCCGGCAAGTTATATTTAATTTCATTTTGAAAAGTTGTAACCAACTATTGATACAGACTCAATTAATACAAGTCATTCAATAACTTTATCATTAGTAACGACACAAATAATAGTTATCAAAATAAACAAAATATTTCAAACATGTGCATGTAAAAACATCGATAACTTGTTACATAGGAGTCGTGAAGTCCAGCGGGATCGTCGATAACGTGACTAGTATCGAATACCACTTCTTCGTGGCGATATACTTGTGTCTTTACGGCTACAAAATCAAACAGTCAAACCCTAGGTACGAATTCATAATCAGGCAAGAGTGTACAGATGTTGATAAATTCGATGACATTGTCTATGAGTACAGAGAAAACAAACAAGCAAAATGGACTAGTTTATTTGTATAAATAAAGTAGAAAAGGAATTTTCTGATTAAAAAAATAACAGAAGTAGCGCCACTTCGAAGGCTGTAACTTGAACAAGAGTAGACGTCAGAACAATATGGCGAATATGGCCGACGACGCTATTGCTTGGACGCTATGAGAACAATAAATATAACGTTCTATAAAATTTATATCGAATACACTTGAAACGAGGATTAATAGATATTTGTAGTGCTTGTATTATAAACTAGTGTTTGTAATTAAATGTATTTTATGTTAAAAAAGTTTCAGTTTTGTGATAATTTACGATAATTAAAATCTAGAAACACGCGCCAAAATTTTAACCTACATTTTTTTAACAATTTACATCAGTAATTTATATCAGTGTTTGAAAATAATGCGATCTTCATGTAAATTAACACGTGTATTAAATTGTAAAATACATTAAGTACATCTTATGAGCTTCCAAATAAGGTCAGATAGTCGAGATGTCAGAATAATATGGCGAATATGGCCGACGACGTTATGCTTGGACGCTATGAAAATAATAAATATAACGTTCTATAAAATTTATATCGAATACAAGAGTACATTAAATAACATGAAATTTTGACAGTATTCTAGTTAAGGATGGTCAAAGCTTACAATGAAATAACAAACAACTGTATGGGAAAGGTAACTCGTGTTACATTAAATACATGGCACAGAAAATTAGGTCACTGTAATAAACAAGAAATAGAATAAATATCAGCTATTAATGTAAGAAGATAAGAATTAAGAAAATACATGTGATATTTGTATTCAGGGAAAGGCTAAAATACATCATTTTCCAAAGAAAAGTCTTAATAAAACAGAAAAAACTTTAGAGCTAACACATTCAAATCTACCATCAATCGGAGGAGGAAGATATTATATCACATTTATAGACGATTACTCCAATTTAGTTGTATAAATAAAGTAGAAAAGGAATCTGGTAATAAGATCAAGATAGGCAATACCGGTCCATCGAATCTTCATAGTGCTGAAAAAAAACAACAGACAAAATTAGGAATCGATTGAACGATAAGGGTAAGTCTGGTTCAAAAAACCGTGAAGAAATAAATTCACAAGAATTATCAGAGCTATTTGAAACTGTAGAAATTCAAGGAGGTTGATATGTTCTTACACAGACATAAATGAAATTTCTAAACGTAAATGTCATTCCCAAAATGTAATTAATAGTAAATGTCAAACTGACAGTTGCTAATTAAAATAAATATAAATGTCAGTTTGACATTTGAATTAATTAAAAAAACAATAGACGATGGAATGTACTTTAACTGTCACTAACGAAGTGCATTTCCATCGTCTACATAAGTTTATTAAAAATTATTTTTTTACAAGTTCACGTCACGGATGCCATCAAAGAAGTATGGAATTTTGAAACATAATTATATGTGATTTGTCAGAAGTATATCAATTCTTGAGTTCGGAATTTACAACAATATTGTATCTACAAATCGTGAGCTTACACGTAATAAAGTTGATAAATAAATTAAGAAACTGAGACAAGATTTAAAAAAAATACACCTTGAAACATGTATACAGTATTATAGAAGTAAGGGATATAAGAAATGCAGCATCTTATAACCTACTAATAAATTAAATTATTAAAAATAGTGACTAATTAGATCTGTTTAAAATTCAGATAAGTGATGACAAAAAATACATAACAATCTTTTTCAAATTGTTATCAACTGTATAGGTACAAAGACCGCAGGTTCAAATTATGAACATATACATAGATGTGGTGTCTTAGATGAAAAATGTATTTCATTGAATGGGCAAAAATTTAGTTTCAGAGATATTTTTCAAGTAAATTCTAGTAATTTTTTCACAACAACAGGTGAAATGGTTGAACAGCGTAATTACAGAAGACATTTTAATTTCTTTCTTCAATGAGGAATATAAAACCTTAAAATGAAGTTTTAATCGTGCAGGTATCAACAAAACTAACGTTTATATTAAGAGACGACTGCGTTATTCAGAAAAAGGTTATACAAAACATGCAATAGATATTGACAGAAAATGAACTATGTGATGTAGATGCTAATACGGTGTGGGAAATCTTCACTCGATAGCAGCGTATTTAATGAGCTACAGAAGCAACACCCTGAACAAATAATAATCCGAATTTCAGTGACCACACAAAAAAAGACAATATACAATAAACAATTTACTTATACGCTAGGAAACCATCGCTACTAGCGCCGCCCAGTGGCGAAAATTAACATTTTTGGGTTTATGTCAAACGTAGATAAATTCAAACTGTCAAAATTATTATTAAAAAATCTATATAATTTATTGTGACTAATCAATATAACGAATATTTTTGTGACTCACACGAATTTGTATTCCCTCGAGTAATGGCTAAAAATAAAAGTAGCCGCATTTGTTGTGTACCCAATCAAAAAGTACATCGCTTTGTTATCTACCAGAATTACGTTTTCTTACATTTTAATATGCATTTTAAAAACTTTGTTTCTTGTACAGCCTACGATCAACGCTGTATAAATTGAAGCTAGAAGTGTAATTTAGTAAAAAAATATTAATTCCTGATTTTTTTACTTAGTTTTTAGTGCAACATATTTTTTTCAAATATGTATTTCTTCAGCCTTATATTGGCTAATATCATTGGTAACGCTATTCATATTTGGTTATATTATGGTTGATCTCAATTTTTTGGAGCTTTAGGAAGAATTTAAGCTAAATTACGAGTTTACGCGATGATGTCCCCCCGAGTTATTCAATTTTTACTGCTTAGGACCGAAAATTAGCAATGTTATGGCTTTTTCACCCTGTGAAAGTGGTGTTTTTTGATTGTATTTTATCTAACTGATCTCAATTGATTCGTTTAAGTATCAGTTACAAATATCAATCATAATATAACCCTATCGTCGATTTAGATTGTGAAATAAATCGAAAAAACGGGGGGAGGGGAACTTGATGTTTACCCTTTTATACAATTTTTAGAGGTGAAGTTATTTTTTTCTTGTTCAGCGGCTCAAAATCTATAAAAATTAACTAAAACATCGTTGTTCCGGAAAATTTCCCATTTTGATCATTTTCTCGGTTTCATTGGTTGGACTATTTGGAGATATCCGCACTTTTGTAATCCGCCATATCCATAAATCACAATAAGAATATTTCGCTTTAATATAACATACATAAATTTATGTTCGACCTCCGTAATTTTCGTATTGGATAAAATAAGAAAATTGAAAATAAAAAAAAAATAAAAATGCCATAAAAAAAGTTAATACAAAATTAAAAAAAATGGTTTTTAAGACCATATATCAACCTAAAGTTTTCCTGAAAATTTCATCCAATTATATGAAGCCATTAAGTAAAAAAAAAATTTTTTTCGATTTTCAAATTTTAATTAATTACAGCTAAAATAATTTTCAAAATTAATTAAAACTTAGTGAAATACTTCTTCAGATAGAGGTGCATAGATAAAAAAAAAATTAGCGAAATCGAAACATAGGTACACTGCTAATAACACACCCGGCTATCCCGACTATAGTATTTTTGAAAGTACAAACCCAGTTTTGCCAGCGTCGCTCACTAGGTGGCGACGTGTCGTTTTTGACAGATGGTTTCCTAGCGTATACTCTATTTCATTTAAGAATGCAATGGTTGTCGTGGTTATTGACGGTAAAATGCACGATTCGTACCGTTAAAACCTCGGCAACCACTGCATTCTTAAATGAAATAGAGTATAGTTATGTATTTCAAAGTAAAAATACAATTATACTATTTTTCGATGGATTTGATGAAATTTGCCCTGACTATAATAAGACCGTTATTAATTTTATCAAATCCTTAATGAAATATACAAGTTGCAAAACTGTTTGTGACGACCAGGCCGAAACAGACACTTTAGAACGAGTTTTATCAACATTCGCACTGTCAGTACTACCATTTACAGAAGAATACAAATTATTGTACTTACAAGGGAACCTTTAGAAGTGGCATATTCAGATCGAATTTAAATTTTGTATATAGTTAGAGGGGGTCATGGCTAGTAAGAAAAAAATTATCTTAGCTGCGGTAAAACGGTTTAAGGTGGTAAAACACCTATGAAAATGTATAAAATAATCATATATTTCAAATAACTCTGAAACTAATGAAGATTTAAAAAAATCTATAATACCAAACTTTTATGATTTTTTGTGCTCTTTTAAATGACAACAGTAGAAATTCGAAAAAAAATGAAACCGTTAACCCCCACCTCCCACTCACCCCATTATTTTTCAAAGCAAATAATTAACGATGGTATATAATTTTACCAGCAAAGTAAATCCGTTTATTGGAAAATTTGGAGTTAGGAATATTTATAAAGTCGATGAAAGTGGTTTCAATCTTGAAATACACTCTGGTCGTACATTGTCAGAAAAAGGAGTAAAAAGAGTTGAATCAGTAGTTTCATCTGTATTTGCTACCACACACAGTTTACAATTTTACCAACAGTTTCAGCAGCTGCATAACTGTTATCGCCGTTATTTGTTGTACTGAAAGAAAGTGGAGGGACGTTTGGACCGATCGTAAAAAATAAACTATTTTCTGCAAAAAATTTGTATACCACCTGTTTGACTTCCGGAAAATTAACAGCAGAGCATATGGTAACGTGGTTAAAAGAAGTGTACGTAAAAAAATACACCTATTCAAAGTGTACTTCTGTTAGATTCTTGGACTGGACATTGCCTTGCTAGTTTACAGAAACATATTCCAAAAGACAAAAAATAGAAATATTAACTATTCCTAAGAAAACAACGGGATTTGTTCAACCACTAGATGTCTATGGATTTAGGATATGGACAAATTTTGTCAGAACTTTTAGCGATAGAGTGATGTTGAATAGAATATACGTTAATTTTCATGAAAGAAATAATATTTTAAAACTTCAATCTCTCATCCATAATAAGTTTTCATCCTCACGATTTATTAATTTATTTAACCCGTTTCATGCCAAATGGCATACATTTTTTTACTGTTTTCAATCGTTTGCTTTTTAGTGAGTCAATCAACCAGCTTTCTAAGAAACATTTCTATCGTAATTTTTTCTGCTCTTTCCGAATCCGGCAATATATATAATTGTTCTATCTGCCGCCATTTTTTAACTATGGCAGCTGTAAGCAGAAAAAATGTAAAATTTTAAACTTTTTTTTCCAAAACAACAAGAAGCCCCTACGATAGGAGACTAATACTTCGTATCTGGTGGCATAATCGATTTTTGTAAAAGATAGGACCGATAAAGTACGGAAATTCAATATGGCGGTTTAAGATGGCGGCCATAACCACGCAAAAAATGACGATTTTTACAAAGTCAACCGATTTGGACCCAATTTGGTATATAAGGGTTTTCGGGGTCGCTGATCATGAATCTGAAGTCGGATTTGCAAAATTCAAGATGACGGATGATATATGGTGAAATTTGTTAATTTGATTGATTTAGGACTGAATACTATATATGGAAACGTCCCGACATGCAGGAAGAAATTTCTCGACGCTTCCACATATACAAAGCATTAGCTACACACAGCATACGTTAGAAAATTCTAGACACACAGAGCGTGTGTATATAAACCCCGCTCTGTGTGCCTAAAGCGAACAGTACTTATTCAGTGTACAACGACGCAGAAGCTAACGCGCACGCACAGCTGATCATTAGGAGAGGGAGAAGACTGTCAGAACACTTCACGCTACAGTCAAGAGCAGGCAGCCGCACGAGAAGTATATCGTTGTTTTTATCAATAAACGTTGTTAATAATAATAAAAAATAAAAGTCTCGATTGTATTTGTACGTATATTATTTTGTACCTCCAATCCCGGCTACATATACATATATTTAGGGTAACCGAATACGAATACGATTTAGAAACTCCGAAATAGCGGGTTCAATATGTTTGTGATTGTTTGTTTATGATTTTGGTATCATAATTCAAAAATTCAATAGTCTATTTTCAATGTAATAAAGAAAATAAACTTTTCCATTAATTGCGATTGAATCTGATATCGCCTGTCTGCCGTATTTAATTGATACGTTGCCCAACTTTTACCAGCGTGGAGGTCGACGATTTCAAGAGTCTCTTTTTTTGTTCTTTTTTAAATTTTTTTATTTTTTTTTATTTCTTTTATGATATTTTATTATAAACTTTCTTATATATTTTATGTTATTCAATTTTTAATTTTGTGTTTTTAAAAAACATTCTTTGCAATAATACTTACCGCAAACTATACTTGGTATAAAAGTGGATATAATATTAATAGACCGGATAAATTTGAAAACCCTGTTGATTTTTGTTTCGGCAGACAAAATATTGAAGAAGAAAATTTTTGTTCGATTTATGGAGAACGAGCTATTTTAAAGTGTTCCTGGTGTAAAAAGAAGTTTTGTTTTAAACATTTTTTTAATGACTATCATTTTTGTGAAAGTTATAAAAACTAATTAAAAATAAACTATTGTTAATGTATAAATATCAAATATAAATTAAGAAAAAATAAGTTTTTACATTAACACATTTTTGTTTATTTTTTAATTATAAATAATAAGTTAAGAAATGGCAAAATGATGAAAAAAAATACATTTTTTATATATAATTGTTGTTCTTATGCTATACATTTAATAAGTATTATAAATTACATCGCTTCCAATTCAACAAACTGTTTATACCTTCCAACAAAACCCAAAATTTATGTGTGTGTATTTAGGTAAATAAAATATATTTAAAATAATGTAGATACTTATACATATTATTAGATATCTTTATCAACCAATCCCTTCAAATATTATCAATGTTGATAATTGAGGATTTGAAGTAATTATCATTGTATAGTTTTGAGGGTCTAATTTAAAATATAATCTAATTAATACAAAAATCAAATAAAATAACACATTTTTTAACCCAACCAAAACAAGAAACACATACATTTTTTTTCCTTCAACCGTTTTTGAGACCATTTGGTTAATTTGCCGGAAAACTACCGACTACATTATGGTTTTAATATTTGTGGATTTTTTTATGAAAATTTGTAGTTATGATGGATTTTAATTACTTTTCTATAATACAGTAAAATTTATTCAATAAAAATAACAATTTTAAATAATTAATGGGGTTGGGGTCGAAGGTTTCACTTTTTCGGAATTTGACTATAACCATTCGAAAGAGTATAAAAAATCAAGGAAATGTTGTACACAACATTTCTTTATATCTATATTAGTTTCGAAGATATAAATATCTTCGAAACTAATATAGTATTTCACCCCCTTAAACCGTTTTACCGCAGCTAAGATAATTTTTTTCTTACTAGCCATGACCCCATCTAACTATATACAAAATTTAAACTCGATCTAACAGAATTACTTGGTGTTCCTCTTTTACTGAAAATCGTATTATATTGTGAGAATGATGAATTAAATATTGATGCAATATTTAATTTGTCTGAATTATTCAAGAAATTTATCAACCAAAACTTTTAGGTTATTTGTCATATACTTCCCCGAGCAAAGAATAGAATTTATCCACAGCCACTTTGTTAAAGCCCATTGCTCGAGCTGCCGATGTAGCTTCTGGTTTTCGGATGGATAAATCCGGGTGACGCTTCATAATCCCTTTGAACCAATCTACGCCAGCTATCTTTTTATCATAATTAAATTAAAAGGGAGGCTTTACGTATATTAGGTGGTCCCACCAGAGGTCTGCCATGAATATGGCGGGCATCTTATGGAACACAGTCCCAAGTTTCATGAAAGCAAAGCTTTCATAGCCAGACTCAGCATTTATGTTGGATGTTATCAATAATATGTGGCATAAAAATGCAGCGTTAGCATAAGCAAACATTGCAAAAAGATAGAAAATCAATATAAATCGTATAAAAAGTAACAAAACATTTATGAAGGCTATGACCAACACGTTCCATTGAGATGCCTATGGTGTTAGCTAGCTCACTCACTTTCCCTTTGCGGTCATTAACACAATTTTACGAATTTTTCGAATGATATCTGGAAGTAACTACCTCATTTGGCCTTTTACGGGTGAATTAGCCAGGGCAGATGTGTCGTAAGACTTATCAAGCCATTCCTTTGTTTGGACGGTATTTCTCCTCATCAAAAAAACAATGCTTTAATCAAAACACGAAATTCACTTTTTCCATGATTAAAAAAATAACAAAAGTAGCGTTACTTCGAAGGCTGTAACTTGAACAATAAATAGTACATTAAATGTCATGAAATTTTGACAATATTCTATTTAAGCTTGGTACTCTATGGGAAGCATATTGATTTTTTGTTTATGTCGCCATGTGTATGTCAGGCCAAAGACTTTTCAGCCCGTGTAGTATAAACGAAACTTTTACTACTGTTGCTCGATTTGACAGCTGTTTTGAGCATTGTCGCAAATGTAAAACTTGAATTGGCACAATTCGATGTTAAAGCGGCTTTTTTTAAATGGCTTCATTGAAGAAGAAACTTTTATGGAGCAGCCAAAGGAATTTAACGACAATACCAAATGACGACAAAATCAAATGTGATGCAAATTAAATAAAAGTATATAGGGACTAGAGAAGACGATCATGTCATTCAAGTTGACCCGCCAATATTTCTTCATGAATTGAAAATTCAATTCAAGATAAATTGTTGAACCAGTTGGATTTTTCTTGAATGTATCAATCAAGCAAGAGGTTGATGTTTTCACCTTTATTAACCGGAGAAAATATGCTGAAAACATCCTCAAAAGATTGAACATGCTAAATGCAAATCCAATTTTAACTCCCATGGAAAAGTGTTTATCAAGCGAGGAAGCGGTAGATATGAAACCTACGAATGCTCCGTACAGAGAAGCTGTGGGTTGCCTAATGTATCTGGCAGTTGCTACGATGCTAGACATTGCCTTCGCTGTAAGTAATGTATCGCAGTTTCTCGAACAACCCGAGGAAAGGCACTGGGTATTGATACAAAAAATATTGAAATACATATAGGGTACACACACAATGGGGATTAAATGTAAGTATTATAAAAATAGTGATCTGTAGGCTTATAGCGATGCTGACTACACTAGTGATCCCTACACTAGACGCTCAGTAAGTGAAATTGTTTTCACGTTTAGCGATGGAGCGATAACCTGGGCAAGCAGACAACAGAAAAGTGTCTTTGTCAACGACAGAAGCTGAATATACATACATATGGCAACTAATGAAGCAGACAAGGATGCTGTCTGACTGATTCGATTGTTTGATGAAAATCCACCATTAGAATCTGTACCTGTACTCGTAGTAGATAATGCAAGTGCAATTAAATTAGCAAAGAATCCTGAATTTCACAAAAGATCGTAGCACATAGACGTGTGATATCATTTCGTTAGAGCATTTGTATTATTCAGCAGTAATAGAAGAAAATAAAATTAAAGAATTTAAAGAATAACACACGGTCGATAATTTGCAGATTAAAAAAAAAACAATTAACAAGAGTGGAAACTCTTGTTAAAAATTGTTACGAAATTATAAACAATTTAAATGAAAATTAGTATAATATCGAAGACATTTTAAATTTGCGACAATTATTCAACATATTTGTCAACCAAAAGTGTAACATTTATTCAGTTGAAAAGAAGAAGCAAGTAGCAACAATTATGTCCTTTATACTCGATGAAACAACACTGCAAAAATATACAATAAAAACAACGAAATCTTGGCGTTTAAATTACTATTTATGGATGAAATAATATAAGAAAAATATGATGATGAATTTACAGAGTAAATAAAAATAGGAATTATTACAAAAATAACTAATCAAAAAGCGGAATTTATACATAGGAGCTCCGTAGAATATTTTGTATCCACGTATATTCAATGAAGAACGAGTCATGAAGTTAATGTTTACAAATGAATTGACTGAAAATGATTTTTCAGGGTTAAGAAAATTCATCAACGATTAATGACAAATTATCAAGCATCTCATAATTTTTCTGATTATCAGGTTCCTTCAGGGTGGGTTAGTATCATGAATGACACCTCATGCCCTAGTTATTATTATGGTCTTCATCATAAATATCATGGTCTCACCCTCGACTCTGTCATTGATGGAAAAAACTATGCTAGTAGGGATATACTTCTAAGTTCAATATTTGCACATTCAATAGAATTCAAATAGAATCAAAAATATGACGCTGGAGGTCATGTGCTCCTTTTCACGGTCACACTGACACAGTAAATACACTGTTAGATAGAGGTACAGATGTGAACAAAAGTGAAAACGATGGATACATAGCATTAGTCATTTCTGCATAAATAGGTCACAAGGACATTGTGAATACACTGTTAGATAGAGGTGCAGATATAAACATAAGTGATAAGAGACGGTGACACACCTCTGTAGAGGTGATACAGGTATATCTCGTTGCTTCTAAAGGTCACTCAAACACATTGTATGTAATATTTAATAGATGTGTAGACATAAACACTGCACTGCACTGGGCGGTTATGAATAGTTGTGAAGTATCAATAAGAATATTATTAGAGCGAGGTGCAGATATAGATTTACAACTAGCGTACAGAACCGGTAATTAGAAACTAGTACAGTTGTTATTGAAACACGGCAATAATCAGTATAACCACAGTGACAATGACAGTGACAGGGGTAGTAATTTCATAACAAAACTTTACATTACAAGTCACAACAGAACACTCCTGTATTGAGTTTACATGGAGAAATGCACAGAGAGTCGAGAAATACCGTCGAAAGGTTGCAGCGGTTTATCGCCTCAGTGTATTTCGTACGGTGTTTGAAGATGCCGGAATGATACCCATTCAGATACTGGGCGAGGAAAGAAGGTATCTATACCAGCAGAAAGATCATCAACGACAGCTAAGACTTAAAAGCCTATTACAATGACAAGTCGACTGGGATGCTTCTGCAAAAGGTAGATGGACACATCGTCTTATCCCTCAGGTGGATAGATGGATAAACCACAAACGCGGGGAAGTCAACTACTATTTGACGCAGATGCTCTCAGGACATGGCTGCTATAGAGCCTACCTCCACAAATACAAATATGAGGAGTCTCCAGACTGTCCGGCTGGGTGTGGTGTACCAGAGGATACAGAACATGTGTTCTTCCACTGCCCACGCTTCAGGGCAAACCGTAAAGAGTTGGAAATAATAATAGGTGTGGCTCCAACAACTAAGACCTGGTACATCACATGCTAAGATCAGATGAAGCCTGGGTTGCTATCAGTGGCTTTGCTTCCTCAGTTCTAAATGAAATACGGAGTGAGGAGCGGAGGAGGATAGAAGCAACAATCTCCCCCCCCCCTCCCCTTGTACAAGGCTAGCTGAATCTAATGAAAAAAAGTAGAGAAGCCACGGCTACGACTACCACTGCGAAGTAATGCTGTCGGCAGTCCCGCAGGAGTACTGAAAATGGTCAGGGATGAAAAGAGGTGGGGGTTTAGTTAGTGTGGTCGAGGATCAGTCCAACACACAGGAAACATTCGCGTATGCTACCTATGGTGCCTAACGCAATCCCCTCTGTTCGGAAAAAAACTGTATTGAGCCGACTTGTTCGGTGAATGTGACATAATGAGAGTATTGTTAAGTAGAGGTGCCGACGTAAACATTAGAGACATTAACGACTCCACAATTCTACAAACAGCGTTCAGGTTCGGTAATAACAATGAACTTTATAACTACTACGACAGTGACAGTGATCATAAGTAATTTAATTACTAGGAATTACAAATAAAAATTAATAAAAATGTGGTGTGTATTTGTACAAAAAAAGAGGGAGAACAATTATCCTGACCACAAACGAGTATGCACCAATGATAATGGCAATTGGCAATAATGAGCAGGAATTAAAATTGGAGCAAGTGAAAACCAGGCTGATACAAGATGCAAGCAGAGAAATACAATGCAGAAATCAAGAAGAAAAAGCGTTAATTACACGAAAGAAGTTTGAATCAAAGAGAATATTAAAATGTTTCAAATGTCACGGAAAAGGTCATATACCAAGAAACTGTCCGGAACGACAGAACAATAAGAATAAAGATTACAACAAAAATAATCAAGTAAGCGAAACCAAATCGTTCGTACGTAGACAGCTGCTAAACAGCGACTCTTGAAATTTCCCTACTTGTTTTCTAATGTCTTTAGTTAAAAATGGCAATGCTACCACTGAATATATCAATCGGCGTTCAAAAGCTTTCAGTGGGACCATTGATGGGAGTGGATTATTAATGAATAAAACTTCTCCTGAAAGTATTGCTATTATTTGGAAAGCCATTAAGTACCATTTTGATCAAAATAACTCAACCATAAATTTTATATTAAATAATCTCAATAAGCTTGCTGAGGCAGTGCAAAATGTTGTCATTGAGCCAAAGCCTGATTTTCTTGCGTAAAGAGGGTTGACTCCTATTGTTAATATCGTCAAGGCTGTAAATAATTACCCTCAATTTCCTTGGAATGGATTGATGATTAAAAATAGTGTAATTAAAGGGGAATATGACAAACAACGCTGAGAATATCGAGAAACTTAATTCAGTGAGGAAGGGTATGGAAATAGTTGTAGCCAACACTGATAAATTAAAATGTCATTGATCAGGAGACGTTACAATACCAGTAAGCAAGAAGGTTAATAGAATAACTGATGCTTTATATGTTCCAGAATTAACAACGAATTTATTATCAGTAAGTGCTATAGTTGAAAAAAGTTTTACTGAAAACTTTCATAAAGAAGGTTGTATAATCTTGATCCAAAAAAGTAATGTGCTTGGAAAAACAAAGGATGTTGGTGGAGTCTATGAGTTAAATCAAAAAGAAACTGAAAATTTACGGGCTAAACTAACAATAAAGCTTGTGTGACTCAATTGATGGTGTATCTTTCATTGAAAAGAAATACATGTTAGTGTTCGTGGATGATTGTATTAGAAAAATATTTGTATATTTTCTAAGGAACAATGATGGAACTGTTACAAAACTTATTGAGATCAAGGCTTACGTTGAGAAGCAAACTGGTAAACAATTGAAAGCTATAAAATTAAATAATGGGCGTGAATATGTCAACGAGAGATTCAGAAACTTATTAAAGAAATAAGGAACTAAACATGATTCTTTACAATGCTCAATAAAATGAAGTTGCTGAACGAGCAAATAGATCAACTGTTAAAAAATCTAGATGTATGATGAAAGATGCTACATGTCCAAAAACATTCTGGGCTGAAGCATGTAATATATCTAAAAAAAAATAGATCCACTCATGCTGCTCTTGAGGGAAAAACACCGGTTGAGGTATGGGGTGGAAATAAACCGAAAATAAGTTACTTAAGAGTTCTTGGTTGTAAAGCTTTGGGTTATATTCTAAAAGAAAAGAGACAGAAGTTTGATTCCAAAAGTGAAGAATACATCATGGTAGGATATATTGTAGTACAAGATCGATAGGATATGAACTATTTAATCAAGAAAATGATAATGTACAAATGGGTTTTTAAATTGAAATTTGGAGCTGATGGTGAACCAAACAGGTATAAAGCCATTAATGGCGAAAGGGTACTCAAAAGTACGTGATATATGATGAAACCTATTCTCCAGAAATAAGAAAAGAAACATTGAGATTTTTAGTTGGCTTGGCTGCGGATATGAACATATACAGTAGCGAGCATAGAAACTGCACCAATCAAAATTTGTGTTCTATTTTTACTTTACGAAGGGCGAACCGTTCTTAACCGCTGTGTCAGGTAAAAACAATATAAAGGGTTGTTATTAGAATATAAATTCATCAGTTTACATTTTGTAACCGTGCTGTCTGTTTTCTGAAATTATGACAAAATATAAACAATTGAGTGAAGCGAAGAAAATTGAGATCGTGACATTACTATCAACGGGAATGCCAATGCGAAAAGTTAATTGTAATCATGCGGCCGTATCTCGACTTAATAAAAAAATAAGTGGAACTAGCGATGTTTCCTGAAAGAAAGGAACTGGTAGAAAAAAGAAGACAACAATGGCTGATAATCGTCTTCTGAAGAGGATATGTATGAAAGACAGGTTTAAATCTGCTGTAGACATTCGCTCTGAGTTCCAAGAAAACACAGGAATATCAGTAAGTGTCCATACTATTCGCCGTCATCTTTGGAAATTCAATTTACTGGCCCGCCGTCCCGCCAAAAAATCCTTTTTAACTCAAAAAATGAAAAAAAAGATTTGAATAGGCTAAAAATAAAGAAAATTGGACTGTAGAACATTGTAAAAGAATCATGTTCTCAGACGAGAGTAAATTTAATTTAATGGGGTCCAACGGCATGCATTATGTGAGACGTAGACCTGGAGAACGCCTGAAGGAGGAATGTTTGCGAAGAACTTTGAAGTTCCCAGCTAGTAAAATGGTAGGGGGATGTTTTTCCTACTATGGAGTTGGAGAGTTGGTGTTCGTAGATGGTAACCTGAACGCGGCAGAGTACAAAAAAATCATCGAAGAAAATTTGGTAGCTTCTATGGAGCAGCATTTAACAAATAATCGGGAATTTATTTTCCAAGACGATTCTGCGCCATGCCACCGAGCGAGAAGTGTAAGATATATTTTTTTTATACATAATTTTATTATTCACAAAAATACATACACTTTTTTATATTTTATATTGAATCTTTGCAGATTATAAAATTATTAGAAGATTTGAATATTACAACCCTCGACTGGCCACGTAACAGCCCCGATTTAAATCCGATAGAAAATTTATGGAAGGTGATGAGTCAGAAATTACATACAACAAAGCTAAAGAATATTGTAGAACTTCAAAGAAGTATAAAATGGATTTGGGATGAAGAAATAAAAACGAATATTATACACAACCTGATTGAGTCGATGCCACGTCGTATAAATGCCGTCATAAAAGCCAAGGGGGGTCCAACAAAATATTTTAAAAATTTATATTATAATTTTAAATAATATTAATTATTATAGAAACGTTTTTGTTAATTTTGTTTTTTTATTTCAAATATAGTTAACATATAATTTTTTTTACTATTCTTTTTGTCAATTGTTAGTACATCATACAACAATATATTACGTTCTAAATACACTGTGTTTTATTCAATAACCTCAATAGGTTATAAGCCCAGTAAAACGTGAGAACGTGGAAAACAGTGAATAGTATCTCCGAAAGACTATACTTAGTTATGCATCACAAAGTAAAAATACAATATTACTATTTCTCGATGGATTTGATGAAATTTGCCCTGATTATAATAAGACCGTTATTAATTTTATCAAATCCTTAATGAAATATATATGTTGCAAACTGTTTGTGACGCCCAGGCCGGAACAAATACTTTAGAACGAGTTTTATCAACATTCGTACTGTCAGTAATACCATTTACAGAATACAAATTATTGTAGGGTTGGGGTGGGGGGGGGGGGGGCATAACGGGGACGCGAGGCACGACGGGGCCACCAACACACACAAGTAACTACACGCACTAGACGTGTGTTGTTGACGCTAATAGGCGGCCATTTTGCATCAGTCTTCAGTCTGACAGTGACCGGCGACTAGCTGCGTGCGTTTGTTTTTTACGACAAAAACTATTTTCAATGTCATTTCATCTAATTTTGAGTGATTACGAAAACACATGTCAAAAGGTAAGTGTTTAGATTACTACTATCGTTTTTTTTATTGTGTTTTTCTAGCGACATTACTTATTGATATGTTTTGAATAAAATCATTCTATCGATTGGTTTTTTGTTGTTCATTATTTAAAACAATGTTACACATGGGGGCATTACGGGGGCATGGCTATGGAGCACGATGGGGTACCCCATTGTGCCCCGTAACTGCTGTCCCCATTATGCCCCTGTTATGTAAGGTCTAAAGGAATGATCTGTTCGTTTAATAATAGAATTTATTTTGTTTTAGTTATAAAAAATGGTACGAACGTACAAAAAGAAAAGTTCGAGAGGCAGTTGGTCTGTAGAAAACATGAAACAGGCAATTGATGCAGTCTTAAGCAAAACAGCGGACTACAGAAAAGCAGTTCAACTATACGGTGTTATACACATTGAAGCGTCACGTCGACAAAATAAGGAAGGGCGAGCTGTCTCTTAACTCAACTTCAGGTAACTTCAAACCCGTGTTTTCCAAACAAGAGGAGCGTATCAGCTGGCGGAAAAAAATGCTAAATAATTGCATTACAAAGAAGAAAATCCAAAATCACCAAAAAACATTGAAATCACTCAATGCAATACAACAAACAAGAAATAATTTAATAAATGGAGAATACAATTAAATTCTTTAAAAATTACTTAACATTTTTGTTACTTTTTTATACGATTTATATTTATTTTGTATCTTTTTGCAATGTTTGCTTATGCTAACGCTGCATTTTTATGCCACATATTATTGATAACATCCAACATAAGTGCTGAGCCTGACTATGAAAGCTTTGCTGTTATGAAACTTGGGACTGTATTCCATAAGATGCCCGCCATATTCATGGCAGACCTCTGGTGGGACCACCTTATATACGTAAAACCTCCCTTTTAATTTAACCATGATAAAAAGATAGCTGGCGTAGATTGGTTAAAAGGGTTTATGAAGCGTCACCCGGATGTATCCATCCGAAAACCAGAAGCTACATCGGCAGCTCGAGCAATAGGCTTTAACAAAGTAGTTGTGGATAAATTATATTCTTTGCTCGGGGAAGTATATGACAAATATAATCTGACGCCAGATAGAATATATAATTGTGATGAGACTGGCATATCATGCGTTTCCAAAACAAAGAGCAAAATTATTGCAGAAAAGGGACGAAAACAGGTAGGCTCACTTTCTTCAGCGGAACGAGGGCAGACGGTTACGTCTGAGGTATGTTTTAATGCAGTCGGAACTTACATGCCTCCCAGAAATAAGAAAGGAAACTTTGAGATTTATAGTTGGCTTGGCTGCGGATATGAACATACATATATTACATTTTATTGAGAATTTAACTTGACAGGTGGCGTCTGATTGGTTAACACAGCGAGATGACGCGTTGAAAAACCACCAACAGTCACTTGGCACATAATGCTTTTAATTAGTGACTACATCTTTGTTACTATCATTGTTCTTTTTGCTAATTGTTCATACAACAATATATTACGTTCTAAATACACTGTGTTTTATCCAATAACCTCAATAGGTTATAGGCCCAATAAAACGTGATAACGTGGAAAACAGTGAATAGTATCTCCGAAAGAATATACTTAGTTATGTATTACAAAGTAAAAATACAACATTCCTATTTCTTGATGGATTTGATGAAATCTACCCTGATTATAATAAGACCATTATTAATTTTATCAAATCCTTAAATACAAAGTTGCAGACTGTTTATAAACAGACACTTTAGAACGAGTTTTATCAACATTCGCACTGTCAATACTACCATTTACAATAAATACAAATATTGATGCAATATTTAATTTGTCTAAATTATTCAAGATTTACATCAACCACAAATTTTAAATTTGCTCAGCCGAAAAGAAGGAGCAAAATCCCACAAATATGCCTGGTAAAAACGAAGAAAGAATATGAAATATTAGTTATAAGACTGTTTTTAGTGAAGAAACAAAAATTCACAAATTAATTGACTATGAACATACATTTTTAAATATCATGACTTACTTACTCACTACAATTTTACAAAGTTAGCGAGAGTTAAGTAACAGTCTAAACATGATCTACATAAATCAATGCAGAATCTAAAGCAGATCGAAATTTTGAGAAATTTGGTCTACGCAAATAGATTAAATTTTTTATTGCACATCATTTTAAATAATTTTTAATATTATTACGTAAAGATTCAAACATTGTGCATAAATATATTATATAATAATGGAGGGTAAAGGGGTGAAGATCTCCTCCTCCGTAAGCCGTTCTTCCTGAAAGTACGTGGTCTGTCATTGTTTTAAAGACTTACAACTTATTACACAGATACAAATATGAATAGGTAATGAGAGAGGTTTAGACTTTCATTACTACACAGTAATGTTACTGCGCTTTAACAGCCACAATCTCAAACAATCCAATCACAACTACGAGTACAGAATACACCAAGAAGATACCAAAAACGATACAAAATTATGTCCACGAATAGTGACTGAAAAATCAGCCGTAAGCACAGGCACGGGGACTAGGCCGGCTGGAACGACGGCAAGTGGGTGGGATCGCGCCGTAACAAGAACAAATAAAAAACTGTATTTTAAATGCAATGAGTTCAAGTTCAATAGATTTAAATACAATTATAAATCGATTTGTTGAAGTGTATCGTGGACTTTAAGAAGCATTTGGTGGTGGGTTAGGTGATCTGCTGGTGTAAGGTGCGTTTGATATGAGTACAATGAATGATAACCTGGATGGATGCTGGAACTGCGGAGGCAGAGGGCACCAGTTTCGAATATGTCCGGAACCGGGAAAAGTTTTGCCACGGTTGTGGAGCCGCGAATATCTTCCGGGCTGATAACGCACGTTGTCGACCAGGCAGCTCAAAAAACTAAGTAGGAGGGGGGTTAATGGTCACCACCCTCCGAAAGGTAAAGACCATGTGACCAAATCTGGCTATACAGCCAAACTAGATTATGTTTTAGCCAGTAGAAAAAGAGATGAGTTGGTTGGATCATTGCCACAAAGAAGTCTGGTATTGAAAACTTCCTTCATGAATTGGAAATTCAATTCAAGATAATTGTTGAATCAGTTGGATGGTTCTTGAATGTATCAATCAAGCAAGAGGTTGGTGGTTTCATCTTTATTAACTGGAGTAAATATGCTGAAAACATCCTCAAAAGATTTAACATGCTAAATGCAAATCCTATTTTAACTCCCATGGAAAAGTACTTATCAAGTGAGGAAGCGGTAGATATGAAACATACGAATGCTCCGTACAGAGAAGCTGTGGGTTGTATGTTTTGGTTAGATCAGGTTACGCCAGGTTAAACTAGCATTGGTTATATTATGTTATGTTAAATTAGGTTTTGGAGACTGGTCACCTGGGAAGCACCTCCCTCAACGAGCAAGATGCTCAAAAAAGAGGGAAGCACCCAGGCCTCACCTGCACCCGGACATACTGGGAAACAGCGAGAGCCTCACAGGGAAACAAGTGCGCGATTGACGTGCACAACCCCAAAAAGGACGGACGCAGCCCCAACACAGAAGGGCACAGCCCCAACACTAGGCTCAGGCACAGCCTCAACACAAAAGACGGGGGCAACCCCAACAATGTGGTGAGAGGTCGTAAAAAAGAAAGGAAAACGAAGGATACAGCCGCTATACCCCGGGGGTAGCCACCCAGGGGGACCGGGTGCCGGGAGGCTGCAGCATCAGCCGGAAAACAAGACCACTACCGGCAAATAAAGGGGAGAAAAAAGGGGTGGCCTGGCCCCTGGGCACAACCACATCGCAGGATTACCCAAGAATGTACGCCCCGATGCGATCATCATTAAATCAAGAGGTGGTGATCAAATCGGGAACATACTTAAAAAAATGAAAAGTGACCCGAACCTGGCAATTGTTGGCCACGCAATCACTTAGATCCGCAGGACGGGGGTAGGCGACCTCCTCCTCACGCTTAGAAGAAAGGACGGGCCCTCACGACAGGAATGCGCGGAGGCCCTCCAGGCCAGCCTGAAGGATGCGGCGGAGGTCAAGGGAGGGACGCACATGGATGCCATCGAGGCCAGGGACTTGGACGAGACAACAACAGTTGAGGAAGTCCAGAAGTCCCTGGCCTCCCTAACAGGAGCGGTGATACCCTGCGAGGATATCCGCCTGAGGCCTGCCTACGGGGGAATACAGGTGGCGCGCATTAGACTGCCCCAAATTATCTGCAAGGCAGCACTGGAAACCGGGTCAATACGGGTCGGCTGGGTAAGCGCAGACTTCGTCTCGTAGAAGCGGCGAGACGCTGCTACAGACGCTGGAGCACCGGACACATTGCCGCTAAGTTCAGAGAGAAGGTCGATCGGTCGAAGGACTGCCACAGGTGTGGTAAGACCGGTCACTTCGCGGCTGTGTGCCCGACTGCTACGCGGGGAGCGCCACAGGAGGCCCCAACGGAACGGTTGCCGGGGAAGCTTGGACCAGGTACAGACCAAGCCGGACACGCGACCAACACGGGAGCTGATAACGGAGGGATCACAACAGCCCAGCTATGAGATTCCTCCAAATCAACCTCAACAGGTGTCGAACCGCGCACGAGCTCCTTACGCAGGATGTGCGAACAGAGAACATGGACGTGGCCATAATTTGCGAGAGCTATCGGGGGAAAACCCAGCGAGGTGACGAGCCCCTCAGCAGATTCGAAGACGGAGCTTAGCTCTCCCCGCTGGAATGTTATGGACTTCAACGACGCCAACTTCACAGCGGCGTTGGGGCTGTGGCAGCCTTGCGCTGCGACCCCTGATGTCGCAGACACGAGTGCCACAGAGAGCGCTGACCAGCTAATGAGGTGGGTCTCCCGACCGTGCGATGCCACCATGCGCACCAGAAAGGGATGTGCGAGGGGCCCGCCGATGTATTGGTGGAGCGACGGTATCGCCAACCTGCGGAGGCGATGCCTCTCGACCCGACGACATCTCACAAGGGCGAGAAAGAAAAGACCAGAGTTGGCCGAAGGACTCCGCCTGGAATACGCTGAAGCCAGGCGCGTCCTGCGTTTGGAGATCGCGAAGAGAAAGCAGGAATGCTGGAAAGATCTGTGCGCGGAACTGAACGCGGATCCATGAGGCAGGGCTTACAAAATCGTCATGAAGAAGCTCAGGGAGAGCACCTCCAAAATGGAGGATGCTCAGACCCAGGAAATCGTCAGGCACCTCTTCCCCAGCGACGACCAGGCGCCCCTGCATCTTCACGAGAACGACGAACCGAACGACATTCTACCGGTTACAGGAGAGATTTTAGCAGCCTGCCGAAACTTCGGTGACTCTAAGGCGCCCGGCCTGGATGGCATCCCAAATCGAGCCCTCAAGATGGCGGCCAGGGCCGAGCCTGCTGCCTTCGCCGGATTGTTCGGCAGATGCCTACGCGAGGGAGTATTCCCGGGTCAATGGAAGAGACAACGTCTTGTCTTGATCCAGAAACCCGGGAAACCTACTGGCAACCCTTCTTCGTATCGCCCGCTGTGCATGCCCGACACGGCGGGTAAGATGCTGGAGAAGATCGTACAGGGGCGTCTACGAGAATATCTGGAGACCGGCCTCACGAACAACCAGTTTGGGTTTCGCCCAAGGAGGTCGACGACCGATGCCGTGGAGGAGGTGAGGGGAACGGTGATGAGTGCCATTACAGGGCCCCTGAGGGGAAGAAAGCTCTGCCTCATGGTGACGCTGGACATTCGGAACGCGTTCAACTCGGCTCGATGGGCCGAAATCTGGAGCTCGCTCTATCGGGACTTTAGGATCCCTGGTTACCTGATGAGGATTATCAACATCTACCTGAGTTATAGGGTACTTTTGGCGGAGACGACGGACGCGGTCAGGGAGTTCAGGGTAACAGCCGGCGTCCCACAGGGGTCGGTCCTCGGCCCCGATCTGTGGAACGCACTGTACAACGGCCTGTTGAAGCTCCCCCTACCGGGGGGCTGTCGGCTGGTCACATACGCGGACGATGTGGCGGCCTTAATGATCGGCACAGACGAGGCCGAGGTCGCCGACCTCTTCCAGGTGGTCATGCTGACGGTGTGTCGCTGGATGGAGTCTGTCGGCCTCTCCCTGGCCGTACACAAAACCGAAGTTAGGGATCATCTCAGGTTTGCGGGAGACAAGGCAGCGAGAGCGGTGGCATCCGTATCACGGTTACTGCCCAATATCGGCAGCCCGCGTCAGGCGAGAAGGGTGCTCGCCTGTGTGAGTACCTCGATCCTTCTATATGCGGCCCCGGTTTGGGCAGAGGCAACCGACGTCCCTGCATACCTGGGACTAATAGCCTCTGAGCATAGAACGAGCGCACTGAGGATCGCATACGGCTACCGGTCAGTGTCTGGAGACGCGGTCCAGATCATAGCTGGGCTGCCACCCATAGACCTCCTGGCCAGGGAGCGCATGCGATTATACAGGAGGAAGAAAGAAAGATCTAACGATAATGAGCTGAGGCCGAACATGGAACAGCGTCGGAAAGCCAGATCACCATTAGAGAGTGGCAGAGGAGGTGGGATGGGTCCACAAAAGGGCGTTGGACCCATCGCCTGATCCCGATAGTGGAGGAGTGGGTCAGCAGGAAGCACGGGGAGGTGAACTACCATCTGACCCAGGTGCTCACGGGTCACGGAGGCTTCCGCGAGTACTTATATCGGATACGGGCAGCAATAACACCCGACTGCCCCTCGTGCCTCGGAACCGAAGAGACAGCGGAGCACGTCCTAGTCGAATGTGGCAGATTCGATGGGGACAAGCGACGGATGGAAAGCGTGATCGGCACAACCGTGACACGTACGTATACAATAAAAACAACGAAATCTTAGCGTTTAAATTACTATTTATGGAGAAAATAATATAAGAAAAATATGATGATAAATTTACAGAGTAAATAAAAATAGGAATTATTACAAAAATAACTAATCAAAAAGCGGAATTTATACATAGGAGCTCCGTAGAATATTTTGTATCCACGTATATTCAAAAACATTTCAATGAAGAACGAGTCATGAAGTTAATGTTTACAAATGAATTGACTGAAAATGATTTTTCAGGGTTAAGAAAATTCATCAACGATTAATGACAAATTATCAAGCATCTCATAATTTTTCTGATTATCAGGTTCCCTCAGGGTGGGTAAGTATCATGAATGACACCTCATGCCCTAGTTATTATTATGGTCTTCATCATAAATATCATGGTATAGTTCTAATAGAATAGTTCTTGGGACTGTATTTCATAAGATGCCCGCCATATTCATCGCAGACCTCTGGTGGGACCACCTTATATACGTAAAACCTCCCTTTTAATTTAACCATGATAAAAAGATAGCTGGCGTAGATTGGTTAAAAGGGTTTATGAAGCGTCACCCGGATGTATCCATCCGAAAACCAGAAGCTACATCGGCAGCTCGAGCAATAGGCTTTAACAAAGTAGTTGTGGATAAATTATATTCTTTGCTCGGGGAAGTATATGACAAATATAATCTGACGCCAGATAGAATATATAATTGTGATGAGACTGGCATATCATGCGTTTCCAAAACAAAGAGCAAAATTATTGCAGAAAAGGGACGAAAACAGGTAGGCTCACTTTCTTCAGCGGAACGAGGGCAGACGGTTACGTCTGAGGTATGTTTTAATGCAGTCGGAACTTACATGCCTCCCAGAAATACGATAAGAAACTTTGAGATTTATAGTTGGCTTGGCTGCGGATATGAACATACATATATTACATTTTATTGAAAATTTAACTTGACAGGTGGCGTCTGATTGGTTACCACAGTGAGATGACGCGTTGAAAAACCACCAACACTCACTTGGCACATAATGCTTTTAATTAGTGACTACATCTTTGTTACTATCATTGTTCTTTTTGCTAATTGTTCATACAACAATATATTACGTTCTAAATACACTGTGTTTTATCCAATAACCTCAATAGGTTATAGGCCCAATAAAAAGTGAGAACGTGGAAAACAGTGAATAGTATCTCCGAAAGAGTATAATTAGTTATGTATTTCAAAGTAAAAATACAACATTCCTATTTCTTAATGGATTTGATGAAATTTGCCCTGATTATAATAAGACCGTTATTAATTTTATCAAATTCTTAATGAAATATACAAGTTGTTTGTGACGACCAGGCCGGAACACACTTTAGAACGAGTTTTATCAACATTCGCACTGTCAGTAATACCATTTACAGAAGAATACAAATTATTGTACTTAGATAAAATAAAAAATCGGAATTACCATAATTACTTGGTGTTCCTCTTTTACTCAAAATTGTAGCGGAACATTATATTGTGAGAATAATAAATTTAATATTGATGCAATATTTAATTTGTCTGAATTATTCAAGAAATTTATCAACTATAAATTTAAAATTTGCTCAGCAGAAAAGAAGGAGCAAAATCCCACAAATATGCCTGTTAAAAACGAAGAAAGAACATGAAATATTAGTTATAACACTGCTTTTTAGTGAAGAAACAAAAATTCACAAATTAATTGACTATGAACATACGTTTTTAAATATCATGACTTACTTACTCACTACAATTTTACAAAGTTAGCGAGAGTTAAGTAACAGTCTTAACATGATCTACATAAATCAATGTAGATCTAAAGCAGATCGAAATTTTGAGAAATTTGGTCTACGCAAATAGAATAAATTTTTTATTGCACATCATTTTAAATAATTTTTAATATTATTACGTAAAGATTCAAACATTGTGCATAAATATATTATATAATAATGGAGGGTAAAGGGGTGAAGATCTCTTCCTCCGTAAGACGTTCTTCTGAAAGTACGTGGTCTGTCATTGTTTTAAAGACTTACAATTTATTACACAGATACAGATATGAAAAGGTAATGAGAGAGGCATAGACTTTCATTACTACACAGTAATGTTAGTGCGCTTTAACAGCCACAACCTCAAACAATCCAATCCTAACTACGAGTACAGAATACACCAAGAAGATACCAAAAACGATACAAAATTATGTCCACAAATAGTAACTGAAAAATCAGCCGTAAGCACAGGCACGGGGACTAGGCCGGCTGGAACTTGGTGAGTGGACGGGATTGCGCCGTAACAAGAACAAATAAAAAACTGTATTTTAAATACAATGAGTTCAAGTTCAATAGATTTAAATACAATTATAAATCGATTTTTGTTTGATTATAGAAACACAAAACATTCTAATACTCAGGAGTCTCCTACCAAATTATTAATATGCAGACATAGCTGCGCAGTAGATTTGATTTATTACTACCAATAACTGAAGAAATCGTCGTAATAATAATATTAATATAACTTTTGACTTTAGTGACAATAGTATTTAGTGCACATTTTCTTTGCTTGTATTTTATCATATAGTTGATTAATATATGGTTTTATAACTACATGTTTTGATAGTATTTGTCTATGCGTTATTGTACCACGCCTTAAAAAGAAACATCATTGTGAATGCTTGAAAATAGATCCATTCTCTCGAATTTTTTGGTAACTAGATTATTTATTTAGTATTTGGGAAAAAAGTATGTTACATTAAACTTATATTGTATGAATTTTTGTCCAATGAAATTAAAAATTAAGAAAGTTATTAATTGTAATAAAATTGCCAGAAATTCAATACTGTTATCAAGTTTGTTAACAATTCATTTAATTTGAATACAAAATGGTAAAATTTTGTGTATGAAGGGTGTTCGGAAAAGGTTTCTCCGAGAAATTGTTGAAGATTACATCAATTATGAATATAATATTCAAAATATTATTCTGTAGCCATTTTCTGAGACATCGAAAGTGTTGATGATATTCAGACTTTGTTAAAATCAGACGGCGAACCCACAACTAATGAAGAGCTGTAGGAAATTAATTGCCAAGAAAATAGTTTCAGAACCTGTTTCCGTACAAAAGTTAAGTGTCAAAATCATTGAAAAGACAACGGGTTTTCACAATACTATATGTGCTTAAAAGTCTTTGGCCTAACAATGAAAAAACTCTTTTATTCTTCGATATAATCTCCATCTTGAGTATTCTAGAGTAATGCACTTGTTCCAACGCTCCTCTAACTTTTTAATAACGGTCTTACAGTGGTTCGCGTCAAGTCCCTCAAAATAGGTGTTTGTTTTCAATTCGACCTCTTCATTAGAGTAAAATATTTTGCCTGAGAGTCACATTTTTAATTTCGGAAAAAGGTAGTAGTCGCTGAGGGTCAGGTCGGGAGAATACGGTGGGTGCGGAACGAGTTCATAGCGCAATTCCTTCAATTTATCGGTCGTAACGTGAGCCTTGTGAAATGGTGCATTATATTGGAGAAACAAAAATTTTTCTTCGACATTTTCAGCAGTTTTACCTTGACTTCATCGTCCAATCAATCCAGTAATGCACAGTAATATTCTTTGTTTATTGTTCTACCATGTTGAAGCTAGTCAATAAATATTATACCATGTGCATTCCAAAAATAAGAGCAAGAACTTTACAGGTCGACTGTTCTGTTTTTGGGCGTTTCAGATAGCTTTCGTAAGGCAATAACCATTCTGCTGACTGCCGATTGGACTCCGATATAGTCATGGATCCATATTTCATCCACTGTCATAATTGCATGAAAAAATCCTTCTTATTACGGTGAAACAGTGCCAAATTTTATTCATATTTTGGTCAATTGTTAAAAGACGCGGTACCCATCGCGCGCAAAGCTTTTTCATATGTAAACATTTATGAAGGATATGACCAACACGTCCCATTGAGATGCCTATGGTGTTGGCTAGCTCACTCACTTTCACTTTGCGGTCATTAACACAATTTTACGAATTTTTCGAATGATTTCTGGAGCAACTGCTTCATTTGGCCTTCCTGAACGTGGTGCATCATTTGTACTCGTACGGTTCGACGAAATCCAGCAAACCAATATTTTACGGTTGAATTAGCTGGGGGAGACACGTCTTAACACTTATCAAGTCATTCCTTTGTTTAGACGGTATTTCTCCTTATCAAAAAAAATGTTTAATCAAAACACGAAATTCACCTATTTCCATGATTACAAAAATAACAAAAGTAGCGTTACTCCGAAGGCTGTAACATGAACAAGAGTACATGAAATGTTGACAGTATTCTAGTTAAGCTTGGTACTCTATGGAAAGCATAAGGATTTTTTGTTTATGTCGCCATGTGTATGTCAGGCCAAATACTTTTTAGCCCATGTAGTATAACGAAACCTGAGGAAAGGCACTGGATAAAAAATATTGACATACATAAAGGGTACACACACAATGGGGATTAAATGTAAGTATTGTAAAAAGTGATCCCTACACTAGACGCTCAGTAAGTGATATTGTTTTTAAGTTTAGCGGTGGAGCGATAACCTGAGCAAGCAGACGACAGAAAAGTGTCTTTGTCAACGACAGAAGCTGAATATACATATGGCAACTAGTGAAGCAGCCAAGGATGCTGTCTGACTGATTCGATTGTTTGATGAAAATGCACCATTAGAATATGTATCTGTACTCGTAGTAGATAATGCAAGTGCAATTAAATTAGCAAAGAATCCTGAATTTCACAAAAGATCGAAGCACATAGACATGTGATATCATTTCGTTCGAGTATTTGTATTATTCAGCAGTAATAGAAGAAAATAAAATTATAGAATTTAAAGAATAACACACGGTCGACAAATTGCAGATTAAAAAAAACAATTAGGAGTTTCACTCTTGTTAAAAATTGTTACGAAATTATAAACAATTCAAATGAAAATTAGTATAATATCGAAGACATTTTAAATTTGCGACAATTATTCAACATATTTGTCAACCAAAAGTTTAACATTTATTCAATTGAAAAGAAGAAGCAAGTAGCAACAATTATGTCCTTTATACTCGATGAAACAACACTGCAAAAATATACAATAAAACAACGAAATCTTGGCGTTGAAATTACAGGGTTATTCACTCGAAGTGTAACCAATTTCAGACCTGTATATTTTTCAAACCACTGATGATAGCTATCTGAAAATTTGGTTAATCACAGTTAACTATATTGTTTACAAGCGTACACAAGCATTTTGGTCTAAGTTTTATAGAAATAAAAATTCCGTGATGGATTTTAAACGTAATAGTGTGATTTCTTTATATTTGGATGGAAAATCACAACCAGCAATTGTTCGTCAGCTCAAACATCTCCATGTGAATAAAGTTTTTGTATATTGCACCATAAAACGTTATAACGATACTGGTAGCATTGCAAAACGCCATAGAGGTGGTTCGAAAAAGACAGCAACATCACCTGAGATAGTTCGAAAAGTGAAGAAGCGACTTGAGCGAAATCCACGACGAAGTGGCAACCAAATGGCTAAAGAGCTGAAAATTTCCCAAAGCAGCGTGCAACGCCTATTGAAAAATGAGCTCAAGGTCAAGCCTTACAAGTTCCAAAAAGCGCATGATCTTACACCACAACAAAAAATAATTAGATTGCTTCGCTTGGCCGAAAGTGGTCAGTTTCCGAACATCGTGTTTTCTGATGAAAAAAATTTCCCAATTGATCAATTCGTAAACTTTCAAAATGATCGTATTTACTTAACTGAACGCACATATGAGAATTTGAGTCATCGGTCGGTCACCAGAAAGCAACATCCACCACAAGTAATGGTGTGGGCAGCTATAACCGTCGATGGGCGCTCTCCAATCGTTTTTATCGAGCCTGGCGTCAAAGTGAATGCGATATATTATCGGGAAAAAGTTTTGGAAGCTGCTCTGAAGCCGTGTGCATATAAACATTTCGATTGCAGACCATGGACGTTTCAACAAGACTCGGCACCGTCTCATAAAGCACGTGTGAACCAAGAATGGTTAAAAAAAACATTTCGCACTTCATTTCGTCCAAACAATGGCTCTCAAATTCCCCAGATGTAAACCCGATGGATTTTTCTATCTGGTCCATTTTGGAGGGCAAAGTGCGAACTAAAAAATTTGCCAGTGTCGAAATGCTAAAGAAAGCCATTATCCGCAAATGGGCCAAAATACCGGCAGATTACATTCGGGCAGCTTGCGATTCGTTTTTTGATCGTCTCAAGACTATAATCAAGGTAAAAGGTGGTCATATCGAGCCAAAGTGAATGGATTCTGAATTTTTTATTATTTTCGCACACTTTGTACTTTGGAATAAATAAATAAAAATTCAAACAAAAAATTTATGGTTTTGTGAATAGGTTACACTTCGAGTGAATAACTCTACTATTTATGGAGGAAATAATACAAGAAAATATGATGATGAATTTACAAAGTAAATAAAAATAGGAACTATTACAAAAATAACTAATCAAAAAGCGGAATTTATACATAGGAGCTCCGTAGAATATTTTGTATCCACGTATATTCAAAAACATTTCAATGAAGAACGAGTCATGAAGTTAATGTTTACAAATGTATTGACTGAAAATGATTCATCAACGATTAATGACAAATTATCAAGCATCTCATAATTTTTCTGATTATCAGGTTCCCTCAGGGTGGGTTAGTATCATGAATGACACCTCATGCCCTAGTTATTATTATGGTCTTCATCATAAATATCATGGTATCACCCTCGACTCTGTCATTGATGGAAAAATCTTTGCTAGTAGGGATATAGTTCTAAGTTCAATATTTGCCCATTCAATAGAATTCAAATAGAATCAAAAATATGACGCTGGAGGTCATGTGCTCCTTTTCACGGTCACACTGACACAGTAAATACACTGTTAGATAGAGGTACAAATGTGAACAAAAGTGAAAACGATGGATACATAGCATTAGTCATTGCTGCTTAAATAGGTCACAAGGACATTGTGAATACACTGTTAGATAGAGGTGCAGATATAAACATAAGTGATAAGAGACGGTGACACACCTCTGTAGAGGTGATACAGATATATCTCGTTGCTTCTAAAGGTCACTCAAACACATTGTATGTAATATTTAATAGAAGTGTAGACATAAACACTGCACTGCACTGGGCGGTTAATTGAAATTAACTGAAATTTGGAGCTGATGGTGAACCAAATAGGTATAGAGCCATTAGTGGTGAAAGGGTACTCACAAAAGTACATGATAGATTATGATAAAACGTATTCTCCAGAAATAAGAAAAGAAACTTTGAGATTTATAGTTGGCTTGGCTGCGGATATGAACATACATATTATTATATTACATTTTATTGAAAATTTAACTTGACAGGTGGCGTCTGATTGGTTAACACAGTGAGATGATGCGTTGAAAAACCACCAACACTTACTCAGCACTTAATGCTTTTAATTAGTAACTACATCTTTGTTACTATCATTGTTCTTTTTGCCAATTGTTAGTACATCATACTACAATATATTACGTTCTAAATACACTGTGTTTTATCCAATAACCTCAATAGGTTATAGGCCCAGTAAAACGTGATAACGTGGAAAACAGTGAATAGTATCTCCGAAAGAGTATACTTAGTTATGTATTACAAAGTAAAAATACAACATTCCTATTTCTTGATGGATTTGATGAAATCTACCCTGATTATAATAAGACCGTTATTAATTTTATCAAAACCTTAATAAAATACACAAGTTGCAAACTGTTTGTGAATGTGTTTCACGTGTTCTTGTATGAACAATTGTACACGGAAGATAGAGTTGGGATCTATTAATAAGTTTGATGGAAGCAATTACCATCAGTGGAAATTTCAAATGGTATGTGCATTAAAAGCTAAGGGCACATGTGGTTCGACAATGAAAAAAGATGTATTATTCAATTTTGGACTGTATGAGAGTACAGCAGATTCGTGCTTATTCTACCGTTATGAAGAAGGTATCATGTTAATAGTAATACTTTACGTTGACCATGGTTTGCTCGTTGCCACCAAAAAGAAAACTTTCAGTACTGTTGCTCAATTTAACAGCAGTTTTGAGCATTTTCGCAAATGAAAAACTTGAATTGGCACAATTCGATGTCAAGACGGTTTTTTTAAATGATTTCATTGAAGAAGAAATTTATATGGAGCAGCCAAAGGAATTTAACGACAATACCAAATGGGATACAAACTAAATAAAAGACTATACTGTATGAAACAATCTCCAAGATGTTGGAATAAACGATTTAAAGATGTATTATTCAATTTTGGACTGTACGAGAGTATAACGGATTTGTGCTTATTCTACCGTAATAAAGAAAGTATCAAGTTAATAATAGTACTCTACGTTGACCATGGTTAGATCGTTGTCACAAAGAAATCTGGTATTGATGAGTTTCTTCATGAATTGAAAATTCAATTCAAGATAACTGTTGAACCAGTTGGATGGTTCTTGAATGTATCAATCAAGCAAGAGGTTGGTGGTTTCATCTTTATTAACCGGAGTAAATATGCTGAAAGCATCCTCAAAAGATTTAACATGCTAAATGCAAATCCTATTTTAACTCCCATGGAAAAGTACTTATCAAGTGAGGAAGCGGTAGATATGAAACCTACGAATGCTCCGTACAGAGAAGCTGTGGGTTGCCTAATGTATCTGGCAGTTGCTAACGCTGTAAGTTATGTATCGCAGTTTCTCGAACAACCCGAGGAAAGGCACTAGGTATTGATACAAAAAATATTGAAATACATAAAGGGTACACACACAATGGGGATTAAATGTAAGTATTATAAAAATAGTGATCTGTAGGCTTATAGCGATGCTGACTACGCTAGTGATCCCTACACTAGACGCTCAGTAAAATTGTTTTCAAGTTTAGTGGTGGAGCGATAACCTGAGCAAGCAGACGACAGAAAAGTGTCTTTGTCAACGACAGAAGCTGAATATACATACATATGGCAACTAGTGAAGCAGCCAAGGATGCTGTCTGACTGATTCGATTGATTGATGAAAATGCACCATTAGAATATGTACCTGTACTCGTAGTAGATAATGCAAGTGCAATTGAATTAGCAAAGAATCCTGAATTTCACAAAAGATCATAGCACATAGACGTGTGATATCATTTCGTTCGAGCATTTGTATTATTCAGCAGTAATAGAAGAAAATAAAATTAAAGAATTACACACGGTCGATAATTTGCACAAATTTAAAAAAAATCTATGGGCTGCCTAATGTATCTGGCAGTTGCTAAGAGGCTAGACATTGCCTTCGCTGTAAATTATGTATCGCAGTTTCTCGAACAACCTGAAGAAATGCACTGGGTTTTGATAAAATAAATATTGAAATACATAAAGGTTACACACACAATGGGGATTAAATGTAAAGTAGTACAGATAGAAGTGGGCCACACTTTGGTTTTCATGCTATAAAATGTTCAAAAATTAATATTTTTCCACACTTATTGCGTCTATTTGCAAAGTAAGGATTAACCTAACTGTCTGCAAACACAGATTTTGAAAATTTTCATTTTAACATATCGTTTTACATCGTTAAGTAAAAAAATAGAAATTTGCGATTTCACGATTTTGCAGACAGAAGTGGGCCACCCAAGTTTTTCATCTAAAACAAACAAAAGGATCAGGCACTGTGTTTTTTACAAAACAATAAACATAGGATATATTACGATTATTGTGTGAAGTTTTTTGACCTAAATACCCTACAACTTTTCTATAAATAATTAAAAAATGGTCAGATATATAAACAGCAAGTTTAAAAACTAAGAGCACATGTGGTTCAACAACGAAACTGATTGTCGATATGAAGAAACCGGAAACGGAAAGTGGAAAAACTAGATTCAACCGCCGTGTTTGTTTTGACATCAGCAATGGATTATAATCAGATCACGCTGATAAATCAGTGACAAACTGAACTCAATCTATGAACAGCGTAATCAAACCAACCAAATGTTGGTACAAGAGAGGTTCAACCAATATAAGATGAATACGAGTGATTCTGTTGCTCAACATGTTGCAAAAATTGAAAATCTTCTCTTCAAATAATTTTAAATTACCCTTTATACATGCGATGTATTCACATTGTTTAAAAGGTATGTTTTAACTGATGTCTTTTTAAACTATGTATTTTTGGTTTATGTTTCACTTTAGTCTTTATATGGAATCCATATTTTGTTTATATTTATATCATAGTTTATTGATTTATTTATATTTACTTGATATTCTCTTGTTTTTACACTTTGTATTCATGATGCTGTTTTTTAGTAACTGATTTTTCTTCTTGATATTGACTCTTTATTTGATTGACTGTGTCTTCAGCGTCAGTGAAATTTTCATTTTTAATATGCAATGTTTCCTATAAAAAAAAAGTTTGTTACATATAATTCATTACCATAGACGGCGTCTTAACAAAAAAACCATCGGCTTTGTCTTTATTTAACCCATTAGTGGACAAAGTTCATAAAGGTGATTTTTTTAGAAATTTTTACAAATTTAGATCAAGTCACACTCAAATAAGTAAAATAAAACAAAAAATATATTTTTTTAAATTTATTACAGAAAATATGGACCGTCCGTTATAACGGGCAATATCTATGGTGACACAATTACATCTTATGATAATTCATAAAACAGTCTTTTAGGCGCAGCATGGCATTTGGCATTTTTGACAAATGAAAAAAAAGAAACCCGGAAAAATTTAAATAACTAACGTTCGATAAAACGGAGGCTATCCACTAATGGGTTAAAATCAAAAGGTCATTTGACATTTTTCGTTTCATTTTAGGAGACCTATCTAAAGACACCCCACTCAATGAGATAAGTGGAAAAAAAATTAATATACAATTAATATACAATCCAATTTTTTTAAAAAGCTCATCATTTCTGTTTTTGGGTTATCAATATATGTACGTCCGTATACCAAATTTAATCCGAATTGGTATAAAATTTATGTAGAACGGATAGAGCGAAACTATAAGGGTTCCTAGTTTTCTACGGAACCCTAAAAATGGTAAAAATGTTCTAGTCATGCATGCGTATGCACAAATCTGTTCGCTGTATTAACCAAATTTTGAACTGTATTAATTAAATATATACCTAATAATAGATTAAACATTTTATCATATTTTGCGTTTCAAATCTCTAAATTAGATATCCCTTTTTATATTAAAAAACATTTTTAAAATTACATAATATTTTACAAAGGCCATAATGATTATTGTAAGTTCCTGGTGTAAAAATAATCTGGAATAGAAAAAGTAATGTAACGAATATACAACTGAAAAATAATTTGGTGTACATAACCTATGAGATAAAATAATTAACGTATAAAAACGTAGGGTAATTTAATTATATGCTGTACCCAGATGAATCGTCTAATGCATTGACTGACAAGTATAGTAATAACCTAATGTTATTAACATTTCAGTTTGAATTATTTTATTTCGTCAAATTAAAATATTCAACAACTCAAAATAACTTTGTATGGTTTGTATGATTAGTCGCCTTCTTACGCCATCTATTATAATAATTACCGTTATTTTTGCACAATTTCCGTGTCCGGTTACTATTAATGTCGGCGGAAGTTTCATAATTTTGTATTATATTATATTATATATTATAACGCAATCTAAAATAACCCGAAAATGCACACAAAAAATTATAATATATCTGAGAAATTTTTTTTTCATACCTGTTTGATTATTGCAAAATAAATGTATCAATATCTTCAAGTAAATCACTTTTGTTAATTTCTTCCTTTATTTGAATCATTTTCATATCACACGAAACGAATCGACATTTACGTATTGCTTACGTCTTGACTGCTTGACACACAGAAAGCATATCAATTATACCATAGAGATATAGTATTCCTAGAGCGATAACTCAATGGTAACGTTCACGATTGACCAAAAACAGTGAACAACGAGCTTTGATTGGTTGATTCATGGAATTTCTGGTACAATCGGAGGGCTATATTTTGTTGGAAAATATTTTTTCGGAACGTAAAAATCTGGAAAGTATTTTTTCGGAACCATATTTACTTGGAACGTATTATTTCGGAAAAATATTTTATTGGAAAATATTTTTTCGGAAACGTATATAGTTGGAAAAGTATTTGTTCGGAAACGTAATAATTTGGAAAGTAAAATCTCGGAAAATATTTTTTCGGAAACGTATTTTGTCGGAAACGTATTTTATTGGAAAATAATTAGTTGGAAAGTATTTTATCGGAACCGTATTTTGTTGGAAACGTATTTTGTTGGAAAAATATTTTGTTGGAAACGTATTTTGTTGGAAACGTATTTTGTTGGAAACGTATTTTGTCGGAACCGTATTTAGTTGGAAAATATTAAATCGGAATTTATTACGGAGGAGGATCTACCCGCTGCTTCGACCGCGGATTCGCCCGTGTATAAATTTGTATTATATATATACAATATATTTCAAAAGTTATCCGATTTAAATAAAATTCATTTTACAACGGTTTTATGGGACATTGATTTCAAATAATTTACAAAATCTTAAAAAATCAAAATGGCGGATTCAATATGGCGGCCCATATATTTAAAAAGTTATTTGATTTAAATAAAATTCATTTTATAAGGATTCTTAGGACATTGATTTCAAATATTTGACAAAATCTAAAAAATTAAAAATGGCGGATCCAATATGGCGGCCCATATATTTAAAAAGTTATTCGATTTAAATAAAATTCATTTTATAAGGATTCTTAGGACATTGATTTCAAATATTTTACAAAATCTAAAAAATTAAAAATGGCGGATCCAATATGGCGGCCAATATAATTCAAAAGTTATCCGATATAAATAAAATTTATTTTATAAGAACTATTAGGACATTGATATCAAATATTTTACAAAATCTAAAAAATTAAAAATGGCGGATCCAATATGGCGGCACATATATTTAAAAAGTTATTCGATTTAAATAAAATTCATTTTATAAGGATTCTTAGGACATTGATATCAAATATTTTACAAAATCTAAAAAATTCAAAATGGCGCGTCCAATATATTTCAAAAGTTATCCGATTTAAATAAAATTCATTTTATAATGGTTTTTGGGACACTGATTTAAAATATTTTACAAAATCTAAAAAATCAAAATGGAGGATCAAATATGGCGGCCAATATATTTCAAAAGTTATCCGATTTGAATAAAATTCATTTTATAATGGTTTTAGGGACACAGACTTTAAATATTTTACAAAATCTTAAAAAATCAAAATGGCGGATTCAATATGGCGGCCCATATATTTAAAAAGTTATTCGATTTAAATAAAATTCATTTTATAATGGTTTTTGGAACACTGATTTCAAATATTTTACAAAATCTAAAAAATTCAAAATGGCGGATCCAATATGGCGGCCAATATGTTTCAAAAGTTATTCGATTTAAATAAAATTCATTTTATAAGGATTCTTAGGACACTGATTTCAAATATTTTACAAAATCTAAAAAATCAAAATGGCGGATCAAATATGGCGGCCAATATATTTCAAAAGTTATCCGATTTGAATAAAATTCATTTTATAATGGTTTTAGGGACACTGACTTTAAATATTTTACAAAATCTTAAAAAATCAAAATGGCGGATTCAATATGGCGGCCCATATATTAAAAAAGTTATTCGATTTAAATAAAATTCATTTTATTGGATTCTTAGGACATTGATTTCAAATATTTTACAAAATCTAAAATATTCAAAATGGCGGGTCCAATATATTTCAAAAGTTATCCGATTTAAATAAAATTCATTTAATAGTGGTTTTTGGGACAATGATATCAAATATTTCACAAAATATAAGAATTCAAAATGGTGGATCCAATATATTTCAAAAGTTATCCGATTTGAATAAAATTCATTTTATAAGGACTATTAGGACATTCAAATCAATCAAATATTGCACAAAACTTTAAAATTCAAAATGCTTAATCCTATATGATGGCTTATATAGTTCAAAAGTTATTCGATTTAAATAAAATTCATGGTTGAACTGCAGTTAAATAACTAATTCTAATAAATCTGAGAAAATATCAGTGTAGTCATAGATAACATAAATACATAAAGTGGGCGGGGCGAACTTCATTTGTAGAATGGCGCGATTTTTAAAATTCATATTATTAAACATTTCTTAATTTACGTGTTTTTTAAAATTTATTTCTGTTTTAAATCGATCTCTCCAAACAGCTGGCAATTAAATTGGCGGGATTTTAAACTTTAATATTATTACAATAAATATTATAAACGTGTATACTACAATGACATATTTTGTGTATAAGTACTTTTGTATTTTATTATGCAAACATTTTACATTTTTATGTTTGATTATTTAAAATATTGAATTATTTATAAAACGACCCAATAAATCTATTTGCATGCACCATTCAAACACTGTGGGTGCTATGATTAAAGCCATTACAAATATATTGTGTATTATAATACATTATATTATATTAAAATAGTAAATTATTAAATCAATTATTTATTTATTTTCATCTCAAATGAGGAATTTAAAATTCCCAATTTGAAATTGATTAGTCTCATATTGAAGTTGATTGTTCCAAATTTGAAAATGTTTAGTCTCAAAACACGTAAATTAAGAAATTAAATTAAATTTTAAAAATCGCGCCTTTCTCCAAATGAAGTTCGCCCCGCCCACTTTATGTATTTATGTTATCTATGACTACACTGATATTTTCTCAGATTTATTAGAATTAGTTATTTAACTGCAGTTCAACCATGAATTTTATTTAAATCAAATAACTTTTGAACTATATTAGCCATCATATAGGATTAAGCATTTTGAATTTTAAAGTTTTGTACAATATTTGATTGATTTGAATGTCCTAATAGTCCTTATAAAATGAATTTTATTCAAATCGGATAACTTTTGAAATATATTGGATCCACCATTTTGAATTCATATATTTTGTGAAATATTTGATATCATAGTCCCAAAAACCACTATTAAATGAATTTTATTTAAATCAGATAACTTTTGAAATACAGGGTGATTCAGCACTGTCGTGCCAAACTTGAACGGTACATCGAGAAAAATATTTTAAGCAAAAAACATTATATAAACATGTGTCCGGAAATTTGTCATGAGAGGGCTACAGCCCTCTAAAGATTTTACTCAAAATTAGTTTTTATTTAATATCTTGAGAACCTATTGTACCATAGTTATGAAATTTGATACAGGGTTTAGTATTAATAAGTGTTATATATATCCAGTAACAACCAATAGTAATTTTGACCAGGGTTGTACGGGCCCAGGAGGCCCGTCGATTTTTATCCAGTATTTTTTGTTCTTCAATTTTTTCCTGAGTTAAAAATTTAAATAAGACTGTATGAGACAAAATACACAAAAATATACTTTTATTAAATATACATTTATCATAGGATAAACTGTTTACGAGCAATAACGATGCAAAAGAAAGCATGCAGAATTTTACTTAATACGGATACTTCAAATTAAACAAAATAAATTTATATTTCTGTTCTTTGATTAAAGGTAAGAAAAAAGTTTATGTACATATATCACCTAATACGTATCCTATTAGACCTATAGCCAGTTCTATTAATGTTGCAAGTAGGTACATACTTTACTAACATAACTAGAAAGCGATATTTAAAATGGCTATTTGTTGGTAAGGATGAATTTTTGGAGGTATATTTTTATTATCTTTTTGTCTTATTTTTTATCATAGAACAAGAATATAAAAATATTTTTTGTAATTTGAAGCATCCGTATTAAGTAAAATTCTGCATCCTTTCTTTTGCATCCATATTTCTTGTAAACGGTTTATCCTATGATAAATGAGCAAAGTATATTTTTGTGTATTTTGTGCCATACAATCTTATTCAAATGTCTAAATTCAGGAAAAAATTAAAGAACAAAAAAATACTAGATAAAAATCGATGGGCCCACTGGCCCCATACAGCCCTGATCTAAATTATAATTGTTCAATACTGGAAATCGATAACACTTATTGATACTAAATCCTGTATCAAATTTCATAACTTTAGCACAATGGGGTCTCCAGATATTAAATAAAAACTAATTCTGAATAAAATCTTTGGAGGACTGTAGCCCCCTTACGAAAAATTTCCGGACACATGTTCAAATAATGTTTTTTGCTTAAAATATGTCTCTTAATTTACTGTTCAAGTTTGGCACGACAGCACTGAATCATCCTGTATATTGGCCGCCATTTTGGATCCGCCATTTTCAATTTTTAAGTTTTTGTAAAATATTAGATATCATTGTCCCAAAAACCACTATTAAATGAATTTTATTTAAATCAGATAACTTTTGAAATATATTGGATCCGCCATTTTGAATTCTTATATTTTGTGAAATATTTGTTATCATTGTCCCAAAAACCACTATTAAATGAATTTTATTTAAATCAGATAACTTTTGAAATATATTGGCCGCCATATTGGATCCGCCATTGTGAAATATTTAGATTTTGTATAATATTTGATATCAGTGACCCAAAAATCCTTATAAAATGAATTTTATTTAAATCGGATAACTTTTGAAATATATTGGACCCGCCATTTTGAATTTTTTAGATTTTGTAAAATATTTGATATCAATGTCCTAAGAATCCTTATAAAATGAATTTTATTTAAATCGAATAACTTTTTAAATATATGTGCCGCCATATTGGATCCGCCATTTTTAATTTTTTAGATTTTGTAAAATATTTGATATCAGGGACCCAAAAATCCTTACAAAATGAATTTTATTCAAATCAAATAATTTTTGAAAAATATTGGATCCGCCATTTTGAATTTTTTAGATTTTGTAAAATATTTGAAATCAGTGACCCAAAAATCCTTATAAAATGAATTTTATTTAAATCGGATAACTTTTGAAATATATTGGCTGCATATTGGATCCGCCATTTTGAATTTTTAGATTTTGTATAATATTTGATATCAGTGACCCAAAAATTCTTATAAAATGAATTTTATTTAAATCGGATAACTTTTGAAATATATTGGCCGCCATATTGGATCCGCCATTTTTAATTTTTTAGATTTTGTAAAATATTTGAAATCAATGTCCTAAGAATCCTTATAAAATGAATTTTATTTAAATCGGATCACTTTTGAAATACAGAGGCCGCCATATTGGATTCGCCATTTTGATTTTTTTAGATTTTGTAAAATATTTGAAATCAATGTCCTAAGAATCCTTATAAAATGATTTTTTTTAAAATCGGATAACTTTTGAAATACATTGGCCGCCATATTGGATTCGCCATTTTGAATTTTTTAGGTTTTGTAAAATATTTGAAATCAATGTCCTAAGAATCCTTATAAAATGAATTTTATTTAAATCGGATAACTTTTGAAATACATTGGCCGCCATATTGGATTCACCATTTTGAATTTTTTAGATTTTGTAAAATATTTGAAATCAATGTCCTAAGAATCCTTATAAAATGAATTTTATTTAAATCAGATAATTTTTGAAATATATTGGATCCGCCATTTTGAATTTTTTTGATTTTGTAAAATATTTGAAATCAGTGTCCCAAAACCCATTATAAAATGAATTTTATTTAAATCACATAACTTTTGAAATATATTGGCCGCCATATTGGATCCGCCATTTTGAATTATTTAGATTTTGTAAAATATTTGATATCAATGTCCTAAGAATCCTTATAAAATGAATTTTATTTAAATCGGATAACTTTTGTAATATATTGACCGCCATATTGGATCCGCCATTTTAATTTTTTAGATTTTGTAAAATATTGAATATCAGTGACCCAAAAATTCTTATAAAATGAATTTTATTTAAATCGGACAACTTTTGAAATATATTGGCCGCCATATTGGATTCGCCATTTTTAATTTTTTAGATTTTGTAAAATATTTGAAATCAATGCCCCAAAAAACCCTTATAAAATGAATTTTATTTAAATCAGATAACTTTTGAAATATATTGTATATTTATAATACAAATTTATACACGGGCGAATCCGCGGTCGAAGCAGCGGGCAGTTCCTCCTCTGTAATAAATTCCGATTTAATATTTTCCAACTAAATACGGTTCCGACAAAATACGTTTCCAATAAAATACGTTTCCAACAAAATACGTTTCCAACAAAATATTTTCCAACAAAATACGTTTCCAACAAAATACGGTTCCGATAAAATACATTCCAACAAAATATTTTCCAATAAAATACGTTTCCAACAAAATACGTTTCCAACAAAATATTTTCCAACAAAATACGTTTCCAACAAATTATTTTTCCAATTAAATATTTTTCCGATAAAATAATTTCCAACTTTATACATTCCAATAAAATACGTTTCCGACAAAATATGTTTCCAACAAAATACGTTTCCAACAAAATACGGTTCCGATAAAATATTTTCCAACTTTATATGCGCCCCCGTACAATCCACCAGAAATTCCATGAATCAACCAATCAAAGTTCGTTGTTTACGTTCACTGGTCAGTCGTGAACGTTACCAGTATGTCATATTGGGAGCGTTCAGCAAATCTACCACTCCGGTTACTGAACAACGAGTTTTGATTGGCTGATTTATGGAATTTGCGGTAGAATTTACCGAAAATTTAAAGAATGTCACATATAACATCAAATGCCAAAGTGAGAAAGAAGTAACCAGAAAGAGATAGAGAAGTAACCGTAGAATTTGTTCGGTCTCGTGTGGTCTTCGAGTTGACCGATTAGAGTGGGGGTTAGAGCTGGTGCACATGCGTATACATGTTTGCCAACTGTCATCTCGAAACTAAATACAACATTACAAAAATAAATTTTGTACTTTGAGGTTATTCTTGTATCGTATAAAACAATTTTGTGTTATATATTTTTTTAAACTTTTTTCTATTTAAGTATATTTAACTAATTTGTAGTCTCTATTTTTATAATATAAGCTTTATTAGTGTAAGATCATATATTAATCTAGTTGATTAATATATGATATAACCTTAATAAATGATGTGTAATTATTTATAACTTATAATTATATATATTGTAATATAATATATAGTTTTATTTTGTTCACGTACCTACATTTGTCCACTGTGATTTTAATGTTGCATTAAAGAATAGTGAAAAAAAGAATAATATATAAAATGTTCTATATAATATTGGCCCTTTTTAGAGATGGTCATGTACGAAAGGTGGACATTTGGAGATTTCACTATATTTGTTACTAAAAATGTTTCTTTTATTTATAATTTTTTGTTATTGTTATTAGATTAATAAAACTGTGATTTTAATTTTAGATAGGTGTTTATTTATTGAGTTTTGTATGCTGTGTTTCATCTTTGAAACGTGAGATAAAATACTCGAGAAATTTTATTTTAACATTTTTATCAAACATCTGTTCCGCATTTGTTTAATAAATGAAATGATGATATTTAAATCAGAAAACTTATTTTATATAGATTATGCTGGTACTCAGATAATGCAGGTTAAAAATAGACTATGTGACGTTACCAGCATTTTATATAAAAATGTCTATGTTAGATATCGCTGACTTTTCAATAGAACTAATCGAACCCTATAAAACCTTGCTGGTATCACTTTTGAATTTAAAAAAATTAGGGTCGAGTAACTATCAAACTCCAAGGTATCAAAAGAAGTTTAGATAAAAATTCCAAATTTATAGCTTAGATCTTTTACTGTGATGGACAGTTGACAAAGTGAGATTAATAGGGTTCTGGTCATAATCCTACGGAGCCCAAAAAAGAAGTGATTTTTAGAATTTGTATTGTATAATGTTTATAATCGAAGATATGTAAGTAAAATAAATGATGTTAAATGTTTTAAATGGTGCAAGGTTTCAGGTAAGCATATGTTGTGGTATTTGTTTAGTGCTATGTAAAACTCTTTTTTGATATAAATGCGGCTCTAATGAGCCTTGGTAGAATCAAACTCTTTAAAAAGAGTTAGCAACGATATTTCTTTATTCATTAGCTTCCTGGTTGAATTCTTATTCTACAACATTATCTGCCTCATCAATGTTGAATTCTTCATCTTCAAAATTAACGTCATTTTGGTTTATTATAAAATTATGCAAGATGCAACAAGCTGTTATCATCTTATTGCCTAGTTGAAAATCAGTAATATCGAGGTACTTCAGTCTACGAAATTTGACTTTCAAAAGACCAAATGCCCTTTCAATAATTGATCTAATAGAGTTGAATTTTCTATTATACAGCCTTTGTGCATGTGTTAGATGGCTATTATCACGAAATGGTGTCAATACTTTTTCTGTAGTGGATACGCAGTCATCAATTATGTGCATGTTCCCCGGCAAGAGTGTAATTTCTTCATTGTTCAGTCGATGAAAAATGGGACTATTCCGAAAAACCCTTGCGTCATGCATTCGCCCTGGCATTCCAACAAAAACATCGATAAAACATGCTCGATGATCACAAACACCTACAATAAAATGATTTTATTAATATGTTATATAAAGTTACATATATAAATAATAGAATACCTTGTAATATAATAAAATGAAATCCTTTTCTATTATAATAATCCACAGGATTTTCTGGTGGCTAAAATATTTGTGACATAAATAACAGTTTACCAAAAACCATTTCAATACTCATTTTGCTAATACAAAATATCCAAAGTGACAGTTCTCACAGCTGTTCTTCCCTATTTCCACCATTTTGGTTAACCAGAGTTGGTGGGGGTAGATTGGCTGAATGCTCCCATTGGTATGTATTATTATAACTCTATGGTTACACGTGCGTTTTGTTTACTTCAAAAAACGAGGTTATTATAATATTTATACTAATTGAAATGAGTTTTAAAAAGCCAAAAATAATAATCGAAGATGGAGATACAGCAATATTATACCTGAGTATTAATAGTATCTACCCTATTGAAATAACTCCTCAAATAACAAGTAAAAAAGGGATTTTGATTGATAATATCCTACAAACACGTTTTGGAGCTCTCAAACCTTATACACTTATTGGGAAAAAATACGGACAGAAGATTAAATTAAGCTCTGGATGGGGATATATACTGCAACCTAATCCAGAACTATGGACACTTACTTTACCTCATCGAACACAAATCATTTACTCAGCTGACATAAGCATGATTTTACTACAGCTAAATTTAAAACCTGGAAGAATAGTCATAGAATCAGGTATAGTAATTTGTTTATATTAATTGTGAGGTTAGGTTAAATATTGTAACAATTATTACAAAAACAAACCGACTGTATTTAAGGTACCGGAAGTGGTTCTTTATCACATGCTATACTACGTGCTGTGAAGCCTTCGGGTCACTTGCACACGTTTGATTTCCACGAATTAAGAACGAAAGTTGCACAAGAAGAGTTTACGTCACACGGATTGAGTGATTGGGTAACGACGTATCACAGGGATGTTTGTGACAAAGGGTTCGGGGATGAATTAAACGGAAAAGCAGATGCTGTGTTTCTTGATTTACCGGCCCCGTGGACCGCTGTACCTCATGCTGTGAAAGCACTTAAACAAATAGGTAAATATCCTGGTGCCTGATATATACAGGATGAGTTATAATAAGGTTAATTGTAATTTGTAGGTGGATATATCTGTTCATTTTCACCGTGCATTGAACAAGTACAAAGGACGTTTGAATGTTTAAACAAGTGCAATTTTACCGATGTTAGAGCTGTGGAAATTATACAAACGGAGAGAAGAGTTTTTAATAAAAATATGCATTCGTTAAATTTAGATTATTTAAAAGTAAGTGATTAATATTATTTGAAAATTATATTTTAACGTTTTTGGTCAAATTTAAGGGGGAAAGTCAATGTGACGAGTCAAATAATTGTCAATGTTTGGGAATTTTTTACACAAGTATAACTAATTATTTTAGTATCGGGTAAAAGACATTTTATTAAGTATTTATTCAATACCAAAATTTATTGAAAAATATAAAACATTTACAAAGTTATAAGTTTCTATGTGATGATCCAAAAAAATATAGTTTTAATTTTGAAATAACTTTTTATAAATTGTAGTGAAAATGACTACGGAACCCTATCGTTTTATTTTTACATAATTTTGAATATGTATATTATTTTAATTAAGAAAATGTATTTAAAAAACATCTGCCAAGTAAATGCACAGTGCTTCCTCGTGCTAAATTCACCAAAACCGATAGTGTTCAGATAAATTGCCTGGTATTGGTTAACCTTTTAATTTTTATACAATTTTACTAAAAATTCTTAGTTCGAAATTTTTCTTAAAACGCCCCTGAATATTTTTTCATATATGTATTTTTAATTTTTTGACAGTTTCAATCTAAATCTAAATTATGCAAATGTCAAAATGACATTTAAAACCAAAATGACATTTAATCTAGAAAAACAAAACACGAATTTTTAAAATAAATTGAGATAAATCTTTGTAAGGGAATATTTTACAACAAACGTTGTAGACCCATATTATAGGAAATTTAATGCTCTACAAAAAATATTCTATGAAATTTTCACGTAAGATGTGTCGTTCTTGAGATATCTTGAAAAAATTAATATTTTGAGGTGTCATCTCTCCCCCTTACACACGATTTTGAAATGGTACCGTCCTCAAGCCAGACCAAGTTTCAACAATATCGGTTCAGTGGTTCATGAGTTATGCGTGTGACAAGGATTCAGTGACAGATGGACGGACGGACAGACAGACAGACACGGAACGAAAATTGTTTGTCTTGACGTTAAACGGAAAGATAAATTTTAAAATCAGAGAACATTTTTTGTCTCAATCTAAAACGATCACAAAGCTTCTCGTATATTCAATATTGTGAGGAAACAAAATCATCACAGTGACTTGCTCCCTTAACCTATTTTATTTATTACGAAATAAAAATGGATGATTGAATTTGAATTATTTTAGACAGAAAAAGAAACAGCAACAGACGAAGAAGAAGAAATTAATCCAAAAAAGGTAGTTTTTATTTATTGTATTGAATTTGATTTTTATAATAACGTGAAATATGTTATTTTCAGAAAAGAAAATCAGTGATAAATACTAGTACACTTTCTGTTTTAACTTCTGCGCCGCCTCCAATTCAAACCGGACATACTGGATTTTTAACATTTGCAACTTTGTTACCGCTTTGGGCACGAAAATAAATTACTAGCATCACGTATTTTGGTTTATGATTTCAGTCTGTCTGTCACAGCTCTCCTTTTATTTCATTAAAGATTTTCACAGCGGTTACAAAATTCGCAAGTCTGTTCTCAATGCCGGATTAAGTCTGTAGCAAATGTTATAAAGAGGCCATTGGCAGTGGCGTCGCTGGGGGAGAGGGTGACTCCCACGATGGAAATCTATAATCCCCCCCCCCCCCCCCCGGAAAAAGTCAACAGGATTTGTTATTTTACTAGGCGAGTTCACCCCCTGTGAATTTTTGATGACAGAAAAAATATCAGTGGGTTCTATTTTTACTTTCTTATACCATGTAAACAGTGGCGTATTTACGTTAAGTGCCGCCCTGGGTAAAAAAAAATTGCCGCCCCTTTACCAATAATTTATTTTTGACAGTCAGAATTCTTATATGAACTGAAAAGTGAGAATTTTTACAAATTACAGAAAATATAATATAAATTAAAAACTGATAATCTTTTTTTTTTTTAATCATGTTACTCATTTTTTGTCTCCCTATTTTTTTTTAAATATACTATATGTCCATTTTGACCTTCCCTTAATTAAAAAAAAAAAGGAGGTAAATAGACTTTATTTTATTAACAAATGAGACGGGTGTCACCCGGGGCATTTAATGTGAGCAAATTTAGAAAAATCAATTAAAAAAATCAAAAATCGGAGCTTTAAAAATCGATTTTTCGATTAAATCAAATCGAGATTGGAAACCCTAAAATTAAATTATTAATTACTGTAGATTTGGACACCCCGTATCAATCATTGGACGGTAGATGTTAGTAAATCCAATAAGAGATATTTTTCCGAAAAGCTGCGGGGCCCGTAGCATTTACTACTCCTGCTACATGGCTAATCGGGCACTGTCTGTTCTCACGGATAATGCGGTGCGTTTATTTTATCAATAGTCATTAATTGTTCTTATACATGCACTATTGGATGTTATCTGACACTCGTATATGTAATTACTTAAATATAATATACTTAACCCATTAGTTCCCAAGGCTAGAAAATAAAACTAATTCGATGTTTTTATTGCATTTTATTACTAAACATATGCTCAAATAACTGTTTATGAAGTTAAAAAAAATTACATGTTTTTATTTTTTTATAACAAAATGTTGCGTTGGAAAAACAAAACTTATTACTTAGTGTGGAATAGTTCAACAGTTTGTGTGTAGATGCTCTTGATACTTGGCATACATTCCATTCAATGACATATTTAAAAAAAAAAACAATTGTTTTTAAATGTTTCGTTTACGCAACGTTGGGGATTAATGGGTTAACTAACAAGTAAACATCCCCAGATGCCACTCTCCGATTTTAATGAAACTTGGTAAAATGTTCTTTGGGTAAAAATTAAGGACAAGTATTTTTTTATATATTATTTATACTCGCAACGTTCACTTTTTAGACGAAAAAAGTTACAAAATTTTTAATATTTCCAAAACCCCTAATCCGATTAACACCAAAATCAATATGTCTGGATTACTCACTGAGACAAACATTTTCCCCAAAAATAATTCAGATCGGTGCATTTTTACAGTAGTTATCGTGAACCAAAGAAAATTCTACATCCAGACACACGCACAGCCGCCATGCGGAAATTAACTTTTCTTTAAGTTTTGAAGTTAGTACAATCAAAATCTGTCATTATCTTGGACACGATTTTTCGACAGTATTACAATACTTCCATTTCCTTCAGAACATGGAAGTAAAAAGGTGCCATATCGGACGGGGCCTAGAGCGCAATCAAACTTAAATCCGCCACTGAAATCTTGTGGAAACATAGGAGATTGAAGAATAAAAAATGTTCTTAATAACATTGTTTTTATTTATTAATAATCATCACAATTATAAATAACAAATGTTTCTACAAAAGTATTCACAACGTTTAAAATTCACCCCACTACAATAATTAAGGGGGCAGACCCAGTTAGAATTTTGAAAAAATCCATTTTTTTGCATTTTCTCAAAGTAGAATATTTCAAACGTATTCTCTGAAAATTTCAGACAAATATCCTGTCCATAGACGATCCAGTGTAAGTTCCAAAATAAATTTTTTTATCTGCATGCAAATCGTACTCAAAACTTTAAACGCATTTTTTTCGAAACTATGTTTTCGAAGTCGGTGATCACTGTAACTTGAGAATGGCTTTGTCGATCGGTTTGAAAATTTTCTCACTTATTCTATACATAATTGTTCTCCGGATGGACGAAGGATTTTTTTTGGACGATTATCATTTTTTTTATAGCCGAAAATTCAAGTGAAATTTTAGTCGAATAAAGAACTTTGACTTTAAATATCCGCCATTTTGTGAAAATTCAAAAATTGTCAAATCCCTTTGTTCATCCGGAGCATTATGTCATTAGCTAATGATTCCTTTTATTTATTTTTATTTCAGATGATCAAGTGACGAGCAGCAGTGATCACGGCAAAACACTTTTTTTTTTAACTCCTCCCAAATTTGCTGTATCCCACTTATTTTTTAATATTTTGCACATAAAAAAATTACAATATTTTCTGTAAATGGTAAATACATATCGTCAGGTTACTGCAAAAACCAGAAGTGACATTTTATAGTTTCTAAGATATCTGGTTCTAATTGGTTAAATTTTGGTCAAAGTGGACTTACCTTATTTTTGCAAATGCGTACTGACCCTTTATATTTGTAAGAGATTTATCATGTTTTTACAGTAGACGTAGGTAAAGTTTTTAAGTGTAGAAATGTACCTAACCAAAAAAAATGTAAATAGTGGAGTTATCTGGTTTTTGCAGTAACCCTTTCATGTGGGAAAACATTTGTTATTAATTATTTTAATGCGTGGCTTTTTTGGAAGTCCTAACTGTGTCTGCCCCCTTAAGTTAATTCATGTTTGAATGATTGAAATGCTACATGTGGACTTAATTAAATACAATATGTAGAGTTGCATGCAGAACTAGTCTTGCAGTTTGTATTCATATTCGCTTATCCCATTTGATTATTATAATATTTATATCATTTCTCCATGTACTAAACAAAGACAGATATTTTGTAATTTATTTGTTAGATAAAGAGATACTCTTCGTTTATAATAGGTACTCACATATATTTGTGAGATTAAATTATTATGTAATCTATTGAAAATTTTATACGTAAATTTTGTGCCAATAAATATTTGGTACTCCGAATTTTAGTATTTAAATATGTTAAACTTGATATAACATTAATTAATGAAATGGACTATTTCTGTTTCTATTTAAAATTATATAACTATATAAGCTCCGCCCTAGGAAAAGATAACCGATGAAGTTTATCTTTCTATTTCTGACCTTTACAGTGAGAGATGACTTCTGAATGCGATAGTACATTCACACTGCTTCAATATATCAGATTACTCGTTAGAATGTGTTAATTTATGTGAATTCAAATTACTTTTACTTTTGCAACTATATTCACACTGGTCGCATTTAAAAGGTCGCTCATTAGAATGTGTCAATTTATGTATATTCAAATGTCTTTTTCGTGTGCAGCTATGTTCACACTGCTCGCATTTAAATGGTCGCTCATTAGAATGTGTTAATTTATGTGAATTCAAATTACTTTTAGTTTTGAAACTGTATTCACACTGCTCGCATTTGTAAGGTCGTTCATTAGAATGTGTCAATTTATGCGAATTCAAAAGTCTTTTATTTTTGCTACTATATTCACACTGATTGCATTTAAAGGGTCGGTCATTAGAATGCGTTAATTTATGTCTAGTCAAATTACTTTTATGTTTGCAACTATGTTCACACTGGTCGCATTTAAAAGGTTGATCGTTAGAATGTGTTAATTTATGTTTATGCAAATTACTTTTAAGTTTGCAACTAAATTCACATTGTTCGCATTTAAAAGGTCGCTCATTAGAATGTGTTATTTTATGTATTTTCAAATGTCTTTTATTTTTGCTACTATATTCACACTGATCGCATTTAAAAGGTCGCTCATTAGAATGTGTTAATTTATGTTTATTCAAATTATCTTTAAGTTTGCAACTATATTCACAATGATCGCATTTAAAAGGTCGTTGATCAGTATGTATCAATTTATGCCGTAGTAAACTACATTTCAGATTAAATTCTTTGAAGCACTGATTACATTTATACTTTTTCAAATTGACACTCTGTTCAGTATTATTTTCATTGTTTGAATTTAAATATGTATCACTGTATGTTGTTTCTTCACTAAGATCTTCATTTGCTGTTGGCTCACTTTCGGTGTCGGTGTCTGTCAGATTTTCTTCTTTGACTTCCAAGTCTTCCTGCAAAACGACAATTGATAACTCTTTACTTGATACAATGTAGATTATCTGTTAATGATGTTAGATACTAACACACAGACATGCATATTGTTACTAAAATTATTTTTATTTTATAGTTAAATGTTCCTAATCAGCCAAAGAATCATTTTATACATTTTTTTATTACTTGGAAATGGACATTGCAAAATGTTAACCATTTCAGCCCAAATTTAGCTCTCCTATAATGAGTTATAAGAAACGCCTATTGGTATTTTTAAGTCTAAACAACAATTTTGCCCCAATTTTTTTTTATCCACACGATTTTTGGTCCTGCGAAACAAACCCATATTTATAACGAAAATATTCGATTGTTTTAGAGCCGCTGTAATACAACCCATGTCATATTTATTATTCTGTGCCCATAGTACAATGCCAACATATAACCTTCATTTATACTGTCAAACTATGTATGTATTATTATAACTCAATAATAACATTTTCTTTCATTACCTGATATTCTTGTTTAATATATATTGCAAACTCATCGTGGGTTTCGGTATCTTGCAAAGGATCGATTTCTTCTTTTATATCTTCTTGTTTAATCACGGGAAACATTTTTATACACTTTTTATTTTGATTTCTATAAGTAAATATATAGTAAAACTGCAACTGTGGACTCCGTTATCAAAACAATATTAACTGATTCACTTAAAACCCTTAAAACTATCACAAAATATTAAACTCACAATCAGTAGAATCATATTAGTTTAATATGTATATGGTAGAATAGAACCAATACATCCCCCTGGCGCCCCTGGCACAAGTGGTTTGTCAAAATATTTAGGACACAGTTCTACCAATTACCAATACAAATTACCCGAATCACCAAGTGACGTACCGCGAATTCAAATAAATTTATTGATAAATAAATCGATTATTACAATTCATTTGCGCTGATTTTGTTAAGAAAGCTGTCGATATATTAGCATGATATATATTAGTATTTGTTTAAAATGTGTGCAAAAATAAATTAACCAATTATTGCGTTTACTTTACGACATTTTTTGATTGTTTAGATTTAAAATTTGAAACAATCGTTTGGTGTGAAATAATTGTTATTTATATACATAGTTAATTAATAATACCTGTTATTATGCAATTGGATCAGTTGAAGTGAAATATTCAAGATGAAATGTCAAAATATTGAACCTTAGGTTATGTGCAATTAAATCAATCGAAAATATTTATTTTGGATTTGATTAGATTAGTATACAATAATTAATAATGTCTAAATTAACAGGACACGTATTAGTTGGTATGTTATATTACCTACTATAACACTAAACAGTGAGTGTATAAGTTTATTTCTTTTACAGGTGGTGGTACAGGCTTTATCGGAACACACTTATGTGAATACTTAACAAGTAAAGGTTACGGAGTAACTATAATATCACGAATGCCTGGTCCTAAACGTATAACGTGGCATAACTTATCAAAGAACGGTTTACCTAAAGATGTCACATCTGTTGTAAACCTAGCAGGTCAGAACATTTTAGACGTTTCACAACGGTGGAGCGAAGGGTTCAAACAGAACGTGTGGAATTCGAGAATTAACAGCAACCAATCTTTAGCTAATGCTATCGTCAATGCTAACCCTAAACCCAAAGTGTTTGTGTCTATTTCGGGAGTTGGAATTTATCAGCCGAGTGAAAAAGTGGAATATACAGAAGAATCTAATGGAAGTGAATTTGATTTTTTGTCAAAGCTTGCGATTAATATGGAAAAATCGTCGCAGTTACCAAATGATATCGGATGTAGACAGGTAAGTGACTTTTGTATTTTTAGGTCGTTTTTATTTTTTTTTATGATATGTTTTTATTGTTTTGTGATTTATAGGTTATGTTTGTGTTTTAATTGTTGTTATATGAATTTTTAGGTAATGTTATTAATTTTTTGATTGCTGTGTTGCCTTTTAGGTTACGATACGCAGTGGTGTCGTGCTAGGTCGTAAGGGGGGGATGATAAAGCAGCTGTACGTGCCGTTCTATTTGGGGCTCGGGGGCCCCGTCGGGTCAGGGCAACAGTACCTACCGTGGATACATGTCGCCGACATGGTTAGGTTAGTTACGGTGGCTATTTTATCGATTTAGAATATGTATGGCACTGGTAATAATGTTGTTCTAGATTGATAACGTTTGCTATTGAGAATGAGAAAGTATCTGGAGTTCTGAACGGCGTCGCTCCGGAACAGATAACAAATAAACAGTTCACGGAGGTCAGTATGAAAGCAGTTTACTCTTTATAACTCTCTTGAGGTCAGTCTCTGATCTTAACTTAGAGACTGACTTAGTTTTTAATGATGTTTCTAAGAATCTGACTCAGTCTGATAATTCTCACTTACTCTGAGATCTGACTTAGTCTCCGACCTACTTCTGACTCAATCTCTGACATATCTGATTTACTCTGACTCAGTCTCGAACTTAAACTCTTACTTAGTTTAACTCACTCTCTGACTTATTTACTGACTTACTTTCTGACTTAATCTCTGAATTACTCTCTGACTTAAACTCTGATTAAGTCAGAGACTACTCTGACTTAAACTGATTTACTCTCTGACATCTGAGTTAGTCTTAGATTTACTTCTGACTTAATCTCTGACATATTTTACTTAATCTCTGACTTACTTTCTGACATATCTGATTTACTCTCTGACTCAAACTCTGATTAAGTCAAAGAGTACTGTGACTTAAACTGATTTACTCTCTGACATCTGAGTTAGTCTTAGATTTACTTCTGACTTAATCTCTGACATATTTTACTTAATCTCTGACATATCTGACTTACTTCTGACATATCTGATTTACTCTCTGACTCAGTCTCAGACTTATACTCTGAATTACTCTCTGACTTAAACTCTGATTAAGTCAGAGAGTACTGTGACTTAAACTGATTTACTCTGACATCTGAGTTAGTCTTAGATTTACTTCTGACTTAATCTCTGACATATTTTACTTAATCTCTGACTTACTTTCTGACATATCTGATTTACTCTCTGACTTAAACTCTGATTAAGTCAGAGAGTACTGTGACTTAAACTGATTTACTCTCTGACATCTGAGTTAGTCTTAGATTTACTTCTGACTTAATCTCTGACATATTTTACTTAATCTCTGATATATCTGACTTACTTCTGACATATCTGATTTACTCTCTGACTCAGTCTCGGACTTATACTCTGAATTACTCTCTGACTTAAACTCTGATTAAGTCAGAGAGTACTGTGACTTAAACTGATTTACTCTCTGACATCTGACTTAGTTTCAGACTTACTTCTGACAATTCTGACTTACTCTCTGACATATCTGACTTAGTCTGACTCACTCTCAGACTTAAACTCTAACCCACTCTCTCTTACTATCTGACTGAAACTGTAACGTAACCAGTTGCTTTATGTTTATTGTACCCAGGCATTTGCTAAAGCGATGTGGCGTCCAGCTTACATCCCACTTCCCGAGTCAGTTCTGAACCTGGTGTTCTCCGAGGAGCGTGCTAAGATAATGACGCAGGGACAGCGTGTCGTGCCCAAGCGAGTGCAGCAGTACGGGTTTACATACACGTATCCGGATATCGGTGCCGCTTGTGAGGAGCTCGTGCGCTGATTGTCGTTTGTTTGTTAACGTTTTAGAAGTGTAAGTGTTTTTTGAATTAAATCCAGTAAGTGAAGATAAATTGTTTTATTTTAGAATTATTGTTGTCTTGTTAATATTTACAGGGCCCGTGTTTTTAAAAGTCTTTCCAGCGGATTATTTTCAAAATAATTAATTTTTTGAGAAGAAATGTTTCTGATAAAATATTTGTCGTTTTTAGGGCGTTAAATATTGACATTATGGTTTGACCTTAAAAAGGTCACCTTGATGAGTTTTCAGGTTCAACTTGTTTTTTTTTTTTTCAATTATAAACCCTTTTTTTACATTTACGGAAAAAAATAACTAACTTTTGTTTATAAATAAATCTTTAAAAAATAATCCTGTATATTATAGAATGTATATCCCGAAAGTTAAATTTTATCAGTGGAAAGAGTTCTTCAAAGAAATATTCAAAGCTTATAAATAAATAACAAATAAATAAAGAATCATTTTATTTATAAACTTTTCGTTATTGCGAGGAAGCAAAATGTTACTGCATAGAGAATATATTCTAATATATATAATATGTTGTTATTTTGTTTTAATTAAATTGATTATTATTTACAAGCAAAATCGTGGAAATACAAAATTTTTTTTGTTTTTTTATTTTAATAATATGAAATATTTCACTAACTAAAACTGGTTAAATGTTTTGATTTTTACTTGTATCACGTAGATCTACTAGCTACTCTGAGAGTCGAATACACCGATTATAAATTTATGCTAGCACGCAAAACTGATCACTGCACGTTACATCAAGTTTCTGAAATACCCACCCTGTATCTGGCCTAAAACACTAGACATTATTCTAATAAAGAATATAGTGTTTTCCACGTAAGGAGCACACGCCACTGAATTTTTATTTTTAATTGCAAACAGTGCTAATTGTTCAAATGTATTGTTCTTATGTAAAATATCTTATTTTTCTTGAGTGAATGAATAATTTCTCTGTTTGAGGAACACTGGTGTAGATAATGAAATATTGAGTATGTTCCAATATACACTGTGACTTCTGACGTCACTCCTCTATAATGTATTGTCGTTCTGTTTTAGATTTTATACTGAAAACGGTGGTGAATTTTCTATAACGGAATACCCTGCAGTATATTGTACACCGCCATTTTTAAATTAATGTCAAAATAAAAACCAAATATATTTATAACTAGCTGGGTCCGCGGAATTATTGTTTAGGACTTAAAAATCAAAACAAAAATAAAAATAATTTTTGTTCTATTTAAATTTAAAAGTTAATTATTGAAAACAAAATAAACAATTGACAATCAAAAGAATACCGGCCTGTTCCCTCTGCCCAGCGCGCTCCCTCCTTGCCGCACGCCGCGACACTGGTCGCCATCGCGCGAAAATATGTTCCCGTATACAGGGTGGGGCATTTAAAGTGTTACAGTTGATTATCTCAGAACCATTACATATTTGAAAAAAATGTTTCAATCAAAAAATGTTTGGTTGTGTGGGGGTAATCGAATAGTAATATTTATTTGTTATTTTAACGTGGCCTTCAAGGATATTTGAAGGTCAACAACATTTTTTTAAATAGGATCCTATAGTTTTTATTTAGTAATCTTATTCTACGTGAAAAAACACGAATCATTCATTGAAAACTTTTTTTAGAACAACCCAAGATTTCCAAGGTATCTAACAAAATAATTCGAGATTTTGAACTTTCAAGAATTTTTTACTCAGAAACCACAAACTTTAGAAAAAAAGTACAGGATACACAAAATATTTATTTTGGTCTAATAAAGCGTGGAGAATTATTTTAAAAAGTTTTAAATCTTTTAAAAACTTTTCCTATTTATTTTATTTTAGCAAAAACAAAAAAAAGTACGAAATGTTAAAAAAAATCTAGAATAATTCTCCAAGTTTCATTAGACCAAAATAAACATTTTTGGTATCTTGTACTTTTTTTCTAAAGTTTATGGTTTCTGAGTAAAAAATCCTTGAAAATTCAAAATCTCGAATTATTTTGTTAGATACCTTGGAAATCTTGGGTTGTTTAAAAAAAAGTTTTCAATGAATGATTCGTGTTTTTTCACGTAGATTAAGATTACTCAATAAAAACTATAGGTTCCTATTTAAAAAAATGATGTTGACCTTCAAATATCCTTGAAGGCCACGTAAAATAGCAAATAAATATTACTATTCGATTACCCCCTTACAACCAAACATTTTTTGGTTGAAATTTTTTTTTCAAATATGCGATGGTTCTGAGATAATTAACTGTAACACTTTAAATGCCCCACCCTGTATACATATATTTCGATATTTTTAAACTATACGACCAAATTGGATGCTGTAAAAGGCAAATTATATCTACATTAAGTACTTATGACGATGAAAAGTAACTATTTTCTTTATTTAAACATATTAAAAAAAAACACGAGCGTTAAGTTTACAATATCTGCAACCGCAGTATCTTGTCTTTAGTCAGTACGTACAGACAGTCGGAGCCTGCGTAGATTCCCAACACATCCCCGTCCTCTTCCGCCATCGTAACAACCTGCTGCTGTGCGTATTCTTCAACCCTCGCCCCGGTTACCCTATTCCTCAGTTCACATCCATCACTGACTCGTTTGGTCTGTCTGTAAACAAACACGTGCCTGTTGGCTTCACAGATAACAGAGTACGTCATGTCGGGCGCGCACGTAGAGAACTTCCGTTGTTCCTTAGATGCCTGGATGTACCCGAAAGCGGACAGAGTTCCACGGTGCTTCATGTTCCAGTCGCCGTGTACCTCGGGTTGCCAGATGCAGCCGTCTACGTCGTGTCTCAGAGCTAAAGTCGGAGGTTCGGAACATCCGTGCATCACAAACAGTACTTGGTTTGAGCCGAGGCCGACTCTGTGAGTTACCTCGTGGGTTTCTGAAGACACGCGGTCCAATACGGCCATCTCCTCTGTGGCTAGGTCGCATTCCTCTAGTTGTTGTACGCTGAATGTAGGACCGGAACCTTCGAATGCAACCTGTTAAAGATGATCATTAAAAACTCTTACTTGACAAATGTTGTTACGAATTAAATCCCTAAATTAACTACAAAAGTAATTTTTGTAAATTAATCTCTAATATTAATAAAAAAAAGGTTATTTATCATTTTAGCGATTATGATGATTCTATGTTTTTTTAAGTTTCATTGGTACAGTCAATGTTCCAGATGTCGAAACTTATTATAATACGTATGATCAAAAAGTCGTTATTTAAAATAAAACAAATTGTTATTTATTTTTAATTTGGATTAATACGAAGAATATGATGTACCCTGTCAGATTTGTCAAAAATCACGTATATAGTTATTCAGAATAGAATTGATGCGCATACATGACTAGAACATTTTTACCATTTTTGTTTATTTTTGATAGAATTATTTAAAAATAGTTTGTTGTGGCAGAGATTGAATCCTCGTTTTTATCTAACGAGAACTAACCAACCCAAAACTAATCTACTCGATTTCGCCCCAACCAGGGACAGTTAAAGTGTATATTATTAGAGCATCAACTCTATTCTCAATAACTATATACATGATTATTGAAAAATCTGACAGCGGACACCCATGTTCTCCGTATTAGAATATTTTAAATAAACAATTATTACAATTTGATTTTTTCATTTTTGCGCAGATATTTTGCGGTCATATGTATTTAAACATTTTTTAATGTATAATATTCAATGAATTCTGAATATTAGAAACCATAGCAAATGTAAAAAATAATTTAGGACGCTAAAACGATAAATAATACAATTAAATATCTTAATCTTAGTAATTTTTATAAACTAACCTCAATTAAATCAATTTAATCAACAATGAAACAACTAATTTTCATTAATTAATTAAATATTTTAACTACAAAAAAAAATCTCAAAAAATAATTGACGAAAACTTAACTAACCTGTGATTCAGAACAAAGATGCGCCAATCGTTCATGGACCCGTTCAGCCTCTTCGGGATCCACAAGCTGCTCTCCATATTTATCCCCACCTTCGGCTAAATCCGACCAGAAAAAACCTAACTGCGATTTTTGTAAAATTATCGACAATTTATCGTTTCCGTCTATCGACCACGTTGTTAAACCTGTCTTGATGTCTAACCACAACTTTATATCAAGGATAACTTTATCTTTAAATGAAACAATCAGATTTTTATCTTGTTCGCAAATAACGTTAACTTCACTTTTATTCACTTTTTGACCCGTGTTGAGAATGACTTCGATATCTTTCGCGGTTTGTTTCCATAAATACAATTTTTTATTTTCATTCTTTTCAACGATTTCATTTTTTGAATCCATCACAAATTTGAATCGAAATTCGCTCCCAATGTATATAGCATTAGCGCTTTGCTCTAGAGCGCAGTAATGTAACTCGCCTTTTCCTTTAAGTCGTCTTAAAGAATCAACTTTCCATGTTTTATCCCCGACTTCTTTGATTGTTACCCAATCGAGTACATTTTCAAAATGTTTTAACTCATTGTTGAATTCTATACTCAATAAAACACAATCAATTGTTTTAATTTCGACATTTGCATTTGCGTGTAGTATTATAAACGGGTTCTCTTCGCCTACAACTGCTTCGCTGAACAAACTATACCAATGGTCACAATTTGTACGGTTTCCTGTTTCAACAACATGTAAAGTGCCGGCTCCGTCGCTCACGACAGCAAGATGCGGTGAAGGGAAGTATATTGAAAAATTGAAATGACCTTCTTTGCGTGTTTTGTAAATTGGTATTTCCCACACCGGCTTCGAAGGTTTCAAACTGTCTGGTTCGGTGGGTATTTTTTGTACGCACCTGTTCGTATCGATGTAGTATAAACCTACTGCGTTTGAGTAGTCGCAGATCAAATGATTGTGCAGTGCGAATAATCTTGCGTGTAATAATGAATATTGGTCATTGTTTGGACTTACTCTGTCAACGGAAGTTGATAATTTTTGTCTTGTGATTGGGATTTCTTCTAAAGATAATTTGTATCCGTTGAAATTTGCATCGATCAAATCGATGTTTGGTCTTAGTTCTATATACTTTATTGACATTTTATTTAAGTGTTTTCATTAATTTATAACAAAACATAAATATTTGAGGTTAACAGCAATTGCCGATTTATATACGTAATTCAACTACTTTTGGTTTGTATCCAGATTAAACAAGTGTCGCCATCTAGCTACATAAGAATTTTCTATCTATCTACTTCAATTTAATAAATCACAGTTTGTGACTCTTACCGTAAACGATTGTTTTTATATATCATCACCACAGTTTTAATACCTTCAATACCGTTGTTTTTTTTACTTACCGCGCATGCGCTAAACTATAATTAAACGTCATTCATGTTTGATCCTCGTCAAAGTGCTTGTTAGTTAACAAATACATATTAGTTAATTTATAATACCGGACATAACAATTTTTTATTTTAATTTAACACTTTTGCCGCATGGCGTTGACTTTCATTATCAGACTAGAGATACTCTATTAAGAGTTATGACAGCGATTTATTCAAAAATTCATTCATGTATAATTTTAGTAGCAAGCATAAAACATGTAATTAATATAATCAATCAAAAATCGGTTCGGGCTGTATATGAGTATCTCTATTCTCTACTATACATCATACTTATTGTTCTGTGCAATACATTAGAGTTCTTTTTGTAAGAATTAAGATCAATGGCATAACCAATAACCAGTGGTCTTATTGATTTCGAATTACTTTTAACATGTCGTTTTTAATTAATTGTAAGTACTGTTTATTATTTAGAAATTGTTTTTATACGTTATGATTTTATTCGCATATTCCTGTGTGGAAATCAGTATGGCGACGCTGTCTTAACTCTTATTGAAGGAACTTGACAATTTAATTATTTTGACAGTAGCAAACTTCAAGTTGTACAATCATACGTAAAAATGTCAAAGAAGGCTGAATGTGATTTGTTTTGATATTTAAATTTTTAATTAAAAATTAAATTATGACAATGGAGGTGTATTTAAAATGATTTGTGCGTAGTTATATGGCTGGTCAGTTTAATGGCCGGGTTTAGTTGGTATGTACATAATTGCTGTATAATTTATTTGTATGCAATGACAGTAAAATATAAACTGTATCTGCAAGGTATCAAACAACAACAAAAAATGTTGAAGCATGTTCTGTAGGAAGTGTACAAGTTCCTCTTTGCTCCCTGGCCGATGTACAGTTGCGGTTTCTATGTCCAGGCGACCTGGACGAAGTCAGAGCACTCTGTCAGGACTGGTTCCCGATAGACTACCCATTATCTTGGTGCGTGTTGAAAGTTTCATCCTTTTACACACATTAAAGTATTGTTTTAATTAGGTATGAAGATATTACATCTAGTACCAGGTTCTACGCACTCGCAGCTGTGTACAACCAGATTATAATAGGACTGATTGTTGCGGAGATAAAGCCGTATGCGAAACTGAATATTGAAGATCAAGGAATACTTCCGGTTAATTATGGGAAGTGTGCGGAAATTGGATATATTCTGTCGTTAGGAGTTTGTAAGCAGTATCGGCGGAACGGCATCGCGTCGTTGTTGCTGGACTCGCTTATTAACCATTTGACGACGGTGGAACGGAGGCGTGTCAAGGCGATTTTTCTTCACGTGCTGACGACAAATAGTGCGGCGATTTTGTTCTACGAGCATAGACGGTAGGTGGGAAAAAAGTGGGGCGGAGTGATTTTTTTTTTAGGTTATGCTTTTTAAAAATCATAAAATTTGTTTTTTGTGAAGTTTTTTTTTTAGGTTGTTTTTTTAAATCATAATGTGTGTGTGTGTTGAGGTTATTTATTCATTAATTGTTCAGTTTAACAACTTTTGCTAAAAATGGCAGTAAAATGTCAAATTGGTGTATTTTTTTACGTAGATCATGAATCAATCGGTGCTTTTGAAAAAAAAGAATATATATTTTGGTTAATATGGAGAACATGGGTGTCCACTGTCAGATTTGTCAAAAATCACGTATATATATAGTTATTCAGAATAGAGTTGATGCGCATGTGTGACTAGAATATTTATACCATTTTTATGTTTATTTTATTCAATAGAATTATTTATAAACAGTTTGTTGCGATAGAAATTGAAACTCCGTTTTTACCTAACTAAAACTAACCAACCCAAAACTAATCAACTTGATTTCGCCCCAATAGATTGCCCTGACCAAGGATAGTTAACGTGTATATTGCTAGAGCATCAACCCTATTCTAAATAACTATATACATTGTATAAACATTTGATTGTTGGGTTGTCACTTGACGTTTCGACCAACATCTCGTGGTCTTCTTCAGAATTGAATAACCGCGAAAGTCTACGTTCAAAATTATATACATGATTATTGATAAATCTGACAGCGGACATCCATGTTTTCCGTATTTAAACACAATAATTTTTCTCGCACTTGTTCGTTATAAACTTATCACTTTTGATATATTTGAACTTTATTTTCATTTCCGGAACACGAAAAATGAATTTTTTCGATATCAAAATTTTTCGATTTATTTTGTTTATTAAAAAAAAAGTTATTGTTTTTTTGCAAAAGCGTCGATCGATTCATGATCTACGTAGAAAAAAACATACCAATTTAGCATTTTCTCATATGTTTTAGGCCATTTTTAACAAAAGTCGTTAAACTGAAGAATAGAGTAATCCGGTCAAAAATGAAAACCCCTAAAAACCTGTTTAATGTAATCTAGAGATAAAAAAACATTGTAGAATATTTTTTTCATACTCCAAAAGTTTATCCCGACTCTAAAATATCAAAAGGTACTTTTCAAATGCTCTGAATTGCGCGCCATGTTGCGTGACGTCACAATCCAGTATTGAAATGTCAGTCAATGCTTAAATATACAAGTGTCAACGATAAACATGGAAAATGCATGAAAAATAATTAGTTATAAATATTGTTTTGTACCTTGTAATAATTCAACTCACAAAACTCATGGAAAAAGATTTATTAAAAATAGAAACCCATCCTATTAAGGTATTTCTCGGGGAGAAACAAGGTACGCTATATGTTAGAATAGGAAAAAAAAAGTGTAGTATAAAAAATCAAGATAACCGTGGTATAAATTAAAATAAAATTTGGCAACGTTGAGCATATATTTTCTGTTATATATTATAAGTTTAAAATTAAGAAATAGTTTTTATTATTTTTATTATTCCTTGAAATTAAAAGATTAATATATTCAGAACATACGATTTTTAAGTACCGCGGAAATTCTGAATACTTTGCGGCATTGTCAAGCTAGAGATTTTTTATATTAACTCTAAATATATTAATTTAGTTTCCATCAAAATTTCATAAATTTCTTGATCTTCCTTCGCATAAAATTATTTACTTTTTCGTTGAAAATCCGCTTAAAATTTCGTAATCCCTATTGGCACTGAGGAGATTCCCTAGCGGCAAGTCGCAGAACTAACTTATGACAGATAAAAATAAGAATATACACACAACTTATCGTTTTGTTCATAATTTTTTTCATGTTTTTACATAAACAAACAAATTGTGCGGTAAATTACGATAATTGAAGTGTTAAGGTGGATATGAATAATGATAAAAAAAAGGAAACACTTACTGCTGTCAACATTCTACTTTTAAAATACTGTTCACCATTGTGAAGAGGTCTTATAATATTTTTCACTACTTCGTAAATGTCTAATAATGAAATCATAGTAGAATTTTTTAAAAGAATAAAAAATTACAATGAACTCGCTCTGTTTATCACACAGCTAAGTGAAGGTATCTGTCAAACGTTAGTTCTGCAAACAGCCACTAGGGAAATTGTCTCGTTACCAATGCTCACAATGTTAAATTTTTTATTTTATTTTGGTGATATCTTCACTCACAGATGGTCAATCATTTTAAGATTTTAAATAGAGCTTCTAATAACCTTTTTTTAGTTTTTTGCAAAATTTGAGTTTACTCTTGAATCTTTTAATTTTTCCGAGAAATACCTTAAACTATCCAGCCTTGAGATGCTAGCTTACTATATAGCTTCTTCACTAGCTTGCTAGCTTAAAAACGAGGCTAGAGTTATCAGCTTGCTAGCTTGAAAAACTAGGCTCGTGTAGGGCGGGCATTAGCATTAGTTTTAATGAACATTTGTTGTCGCAGGTTCCGGCTGCATTCGTTCCTGCCTTACTACTACTCGATCAAGGGCCGATGTAAAGACGGCTTCACATATGTCTTGTACATAAACGGAGGACACCCACCTTGGGGATTATAATATCCTTTTCATATTTTACACGCTATTTATTGTTGAGAGAGAAATGTATTGTTGTTGACATTAAACTAATATTGTTTATTTTTGATATGAATGGGGGAGGGGTGGGACCACTTTAGACAGCTTTTTCTGTCCAATTTATTAATTCTACATATTTTGAATTTTCAAAAACGATTTTTTTTTTATATTTAAAAATTACGCGAGTTTTTCCACGGTGTGCAACCTAACATCTGTTACAATGATCGGAAACATCAGAATTAGGAAGTTTAAGATTTTTAAGACCCGTACGTTTTATGTGAACCTAAAAAATTCAAAGAAAAGTGAAAATTTGAAAAATTGTGCGTGTTTGAAAAAAAAAGTTTTGATTTTTCGTGAAATTTTTACTATATTTGTTAATGAAATTAACCCTACATGACTTCCATGTTCTATAATATTGAAGATACGAGAAGCTTTGTGATCGTTTTAGATTGAGACAAAAAAAATGTTCTCCAATTTCAAAATTTTAAATTTATCTTTCCGTTTCACGTCAAGGTAAACATTTTTCATTCCGTGTCTGTCTGTCTGTCCGTTGGCTGAATCCTTGTCACACGCATAACTCATAAACCACTGAACTGATATTATTGAAACTTGATTGGATGGTTGGACCTGGCTTGAGGACGGTTCCATTTCAAAATCATCAAAATTGTGTGTAAGGGGGAGGGGTGACATCCCAAAATATTTATTGTTTCAAGATATCTCAAGAACGACACGTTACGTGAAAATTGTATGGATAATTTTTTGTGGAGCATTAAATTTCCTATAATATGGGTCTACAACGTTTGTTGTTAAATATTTCCTTACAAAGATTTATCTCAATTTATTTAAAAAAATCGTATTTTGTTTTTCTAAATTTATATTTGCTTTGATATATTAAATGTCATTTTGACGTTTGCGTAAATTTAGATTTAGATTGAAATTGTCAAAAAATGAAAAATATACGAAAAAATAATAATAATAAATTCGAACTAATATTTTTTAGTAAAATTGTATAAAAATTAAATGGGTAGGATTTCTCATAGCGTGTGTGGCCTCCATAAAGTTTTGTGAGGGTCATAACCGGCCACGCTATCAGATCTCACTAAATTGTTTGTAACTTGGACAATTTTCGGAATTTCGTTTTAAAATTTTAGGACGATGAAAGTTTTAAAGTGGTCTCCTCCCCCTTAAGAAAATAATAATTTAGCAAAAATCTAGTTGAAAAATGTATTTATACGTTATTGTTTTGAAATTAAAGTAATACTGTTTGAAATATGGTATTTTTAACCGAAGTAGGAGGTTTTCAATTCGTTTATACCGGGTGGTCTATTTAAATTGAGACAAGTAAATACCGGGTGTTTTTTTTAACCTGAAACTATCAAATATCTCGAAAAAAAGCACTCTACGGAAAAAATGTCAATAATCAAAATTTAACCGTTCCGCGGGGGAAATACATTAGTGCAAAAAAAATACTCCCCCACCCCCCTCTTTGTAGGTTGGGGAAGGGGTATCTTTGAATCTTAAATAGGAACCTCAATATTTTATTGCAGATACGGATTCTACAGCTAAAAGTACGTACGATTTAACTGAAATATTTTGTTCGATTCATCATAGATGGCACTGTAATCGACAAAATAAAATTTTTTTCGATTTCTTCTAACAAGGGGCAACCAGATATCAGATGCACTAATTTGTTTTAAAAAAAATAGGGTTGTAGTAGTGGCATAGACAAACCTACACACCAAGCCGGTTGACCGGAAACTCGTAAACAACCGAGAAAAAAATTTATTAAATTCCTCTGTAAATTCGCATAACTTATGTACCAATTCAGTTGAAAACTAGCCCATCACGTACTGTAGACGGTAGTTTGCGCTACGGACCAACAACCGTGAATGGCCTGACTGGATCCTCGATGCGATCGTTTCTTTTTTTTTTAATTTTCCCGTTTTTTTTTGTTTTATTATAAATTTTGTTTCGTCGATTACAGCGCCATCGATTATGAATCGAAGAAAATAGTTCAATCAAATCGTACGTACTTTTAGCCGTAGAATCCGTATCTGCCATAACAAATTGAGGTTCCTATTTAAGATTCAAAGATACCCCCTCCCCAACCTACAAAGAGGGGGGTGGAGGACTATTTTTTTTGCACTAATGTATTTCCCCCACGGAATGATTAAATTTTGATTATTGAAATTTTTTCCGTAGAGTGCTTATTTTTCGAGATATTTGAAAGTTTCAGGTTAAAAAAACACCCGGTATATCTTCTGAATCAAGGTTTTTTAGGGAAATTGTTAGAAACAAAAGTTTCAGGATTTGGAGGGGGAAAATCAATGGAGGTAATATTTTTAACCTTGAGGGGAGGTTTCAAGGTAATTTTGAGGTCAACTGCATTTTTTTAATTGGAAGCCTATTTCTTTTTTTGCATATGCGCATTTCACAGAAAAAAACGAACAAACTTTTATCTATAAAGTATTTTCAAAAATTTTAATCTAATTTGATCTGAAATTTTTTCCCGGGATATTAAATTTATCACTCATTAAAACTGGTTAAATGTTTGCTTTTTACTTGTACCTCGTAGATCTATACGAGATCTACAGGGTGTCCCATTTTAACTTTCGAGTTTAAATAACTTTAAACCTAGGGTTTTTTAGAGAAAATGTTTGGAACAAAAGTTGCAGGGTTTCAAGGGGACCACTTGATGGTGACCTTGAATTTTATTTTGGACCCAATTTTCAAGGTTAACTTTAATTTTTTAATAGGAACCCATATTTTTTATTACAGATTTGTATTCAGTGGAAAAAAATACGCAACTTTTGTAAGAAACATTTTTGTTAAAATTGCTTTGTTCTTTCACTAGAGGGCGCTTTCTTTTTTCTGTTTAATTTAATATTTCCAGGCCTGTTTTTGAGAAAAACACTTCCATCAAAGGTCAAAGAGATTTAAAGCAGTATTTTGAGTAGATAGCACCGTCGGCATTAGCGTTACCCAATGTGCACCACGTGGAGGTTGCTCAATCACATATCTTATGGCCCTGAAAAAGGCTGTTTTTGTTTATGTTTCAAATATGTTTTATTAAATTTCAAAGGCGACTTCGGTGGTTAATAAGCAGAATAGTATATTCGAAGTGCCTACCATCTTTTTCAGGGCCATAAGATGTGTGATCGAGCAACCTCCACTTAGTGCACATTGGGTAACGCTAATGCCGACGGTGCTATCTACTCAAAATACTGCTTTAAATCTATTTGACCTTTGATGGAAGTATTTTTCTCAAAAACAGGCCTGGGAATATTAAATTAAACAGAAAAAAGAAAGCGCCCTCTAGTGAAAGAACAAAGCATTTTTAACAAAAATGTTTCTTACAAAAGTTGTGTATTTTTTTCCGCTGAATAAAAAAATATGGGTTCCTATTAAAAAATTAAAGTTAACCTTGAAAGGACCTTGAAAATTGGGTCCAAAATAAATAAACATTTTCTTCTAAAGTTATTTAAACTTGAAAGTTAAAATGGGAAACCCTGTATAATTTGAGACCAAAACCCGCTTGGTAGCTGCTCTGAGTGTCGATTATAAATTTACACTAGCGCGCAAAACTGATATCTGCGCGTTACATCAAGTTTCTGTAATGCCCACCCAGTATCTGGCCTGAAAGTCTAGACGTTATTCACGTCAAAAAATGAATTTTTTGAAACAAATATTCATTTAGCTGCGAAAATAAAAATTGCCACTTTTCGGTATCCTTTTCTGTTGTTGGTATCTAACAATACTTACTAATAATCTGACAATAATATAGAAACCTTAACCAGCACGTTACTGATTATGTGAAGAACTGGTGCGAAGCTGTCTGGAATGTGGGCGGAGCGTGCGCTTGGCTGATGGGCAAGGCGGGGCAGGCGTTGGCTTGGATCCGTGGCGGGGGCGGTGGGCGGCACCGTAGGAGGCACCACGACGCCGTCTGCTGCGCCCTCAATCACTGATGGGGATGTGCGTGCGTCACACACAAGACTGACAGTGCCAAGTATGATTTCAAAACGGTTTGTTTACGTATTATTTAGCGTTTGCGTGCGCACACAACGACCATCGGTGGTGTTCCATTGACATAGAGAATCGACTGAAGGCAGGACGGTCACAGAGGTGCATCGAGTTACGGGTAGAGACTCCGCACGGTTATAGTTGAGGCAAGTACTAATTAATCCCCGCTAGGCGTGGGTGCCAACTTGTCCCCGCTTCCGAGTTATTTACCACTCATGAACTGCTGTATACAAACAACGATACGAGGGTTGCTATCATACCGAGGGTTTTTTTTAACCTGAAACTTTTAAATATCTTGAAAAATAGGCACTCTACGGAAAAAAAATTCAATAATCAATGTTTAATCATTCCGGGGGGAATACATTAGTGCAAAATAAATAGTCCCACACCCCCCTCTTTGTAAGTTGGGGCGGGGGTAACTTTGAATCTTAAATAGGAACTTCAATTTTTTGTACATACGATTTATCTGAAATATTTTGTTCGATTCATCATAGATGGCGTTGTAATCGACGAAATTTAAGACAAACAGAACCGGAAAAATTCACGATTGTCGGTCCGTATCGCAAACTACCATCTACAATACGTGATGGGCTAGTTTTCAACTGAATTAGTACATAAGTTATGCGAATTTACAGAGGAATTTCATAAATTTTTTTCTCGGTTGTTTACGAGTTTCCGGTCAACCGGCTTGGTGTGTAGGTTTGTCTATGCCACTACCACAACCCTATTTTTTTTAAAACAAATTGGTGCATCTGATATCTGGTTGCCCCTTGTTAGAAAAAATCGAAAAAAATGAATTTTGTCGATTACAGCGCTATTTATGATAAATCGAACAAAATATTGCAGACAAATCGTAAGTACTTTTAGCCGTAGAATCCGTATTTGCAATAAAAAAATGGAGGTTCCTATTTAAGATTTCAAATTACCCCCGCCCCAACCTACAAAGAGGGGGGTGTGATACTATTTTTTTGAACTAATGTATTTCCCCCGCGGAATGATTAAATTGAGATTATAGAAATTTTTTTCCGTAGCTGCCTATTTTTCGAGATATTTGAAAGTTTCAGGTTAAAAAAAAACATCCGGTATATACGTAATACTCCTATATAGCCAGCCGAGAGAGAAGTTCAGAGCCAACACTAGAGTGCAGACAATCGTTTCTCACTCGCACAGAAACAGTCGCGCGTCCTTCTGCTCATGCTTGTGTTCACCATTCCATGCCGAAACATTACGGGCGTATTTTACGATTAATAAGTTGAAAGGCGAATTGAAATCTAAAACTTGATTTCAAATTGTACCGCGCGCCGCGCATGCGCATTTCAGAGAAAACTTACTTATCTGCATCTCACTCTGACGTCTCCTGTCCCTCTTACAGGCTTAAATGAACGGCTGGCCATATAGGAGTAGGTATTATATATATGGTTGCTATTTATATTTCTGGCCTAATAATGAAAAAACGGTGCTTTATCACCGTATAAAGAATTATGTTTATCGATACACTCTTGTCTTGATAATCCACGTCGAAAGTTATGAAAAATAATCGCATGAAAATGTTGACGAGTTAATTCCATTCTTTGCCCGAGATGACTTTTTCAAGTAACTGTAAACAACACAAATAGCGCTCGATTTACAAAATGTTCTGAGGAAGGTTATATTCAATAATGTCTACTTTCCAATGAAAACGACAGATGGCACCTGGCAACACTCAATGTTGCCAAGGCCAGAAATATAAATAGCAACCCTCGTACATATAGCCGAACGGTCAACGCTCAGGAGTCCTGAATGTTGACCGTTCGGCTATATGTGTCGTGGATGAGAGTCCTGAGTCTTTACAATCGAACACGCGATCGACAATTTTACCATTGATATTGTTCTTTGAATGCAGTAACGTGTAGAAAGTTTTTTAAAAATGAAATAAAACACCCGGGGATATAAAATGTATGTCCAATAAATTAGTTACATATTCAAGATTATACAAAATTTTCTATTGTCACAAGTTATTTTAAATGATGTAACTACCAGGGCTTCAAACCGTTATTTTTTTTCGTTTCGGTTCGGTTCCGGTTTTCGTTCCGAAGAAAATAACGGTTTTTCCGGTTTTCGGTTCAGCTCCGAGTGGTTATTTGTATTGAAACATTCATTTTCTATCATAATTTAGAACATTTTATTGTACTTGTATGATAGCCCGAACGACAATTGAAGTGGGGAGTAAGATCATGTTAACGCGCGTATTTTAACATGTACCGAACCGAAAAAATCGATATATTTTTTTCGGTTCGGTTCCGGTTTTCGTTCGAAGCCCTGGTAACTACAATAGTTTTGTAGAAAATATACCTACTACTAAAGGACCCCGCACAAAAGCAATGGAAAAACACTCTCGGTGGATTTTGACCAAACCCACGCAAATAGATACTATGTACATAATATAGTGATCAAAGTTGTCCATAGAACATAGGTCCGCAAACTCGATCTTCATGGTCATTTCAAGGTCATATCAAAAAACCATCAAAAAAATCTAAAAAAAATATATTCAGAGGTTTTCGAGGTCGCTGAATCCGAAGTCTACTTTTCTGTATCGAGTGAAGGGTCAAGGTCGATTCAACGTCAAAAAAACAAGAAACCATTACGAAATTCTGAAAAAATGTGCAGGTAGGTATTCGGGATCACTGAATCCGAATCCTAGGTCTGCTTTTTTATGTCGAGTGAAGGTCAAGGTCGATTCAAGGTCAAATTAACAGAAGGCCATAAAAAATCTGAAAAAATGTACATGTAGATTTTCTGGGTCGCTGAATCCGAATTCGAGATCTGCTGTTCTGTATCGAGTGAAAGACAAAGTTACTTCAAGGTCAAATAAACAAAAGGCTATTACAAAAATCTGAAAAAATGTACAGGTAGGTTTTTGGGTCGCCGAACCCGAATCCTAGGTCTGCTTTTCTGTATCGAGTCAAGGTCAACGTAGTTTTAAGGTCAAATTAACAAAAGGATGTGACTAGATACAAAAAAACGGACCTCGGATTTGAATTCAGTGATACCAAAAACCTAATTATTAAAACTATATATTTTTTTAATTTCTTTTGTTAATTTTACCTTAAAACTACCTTGACCTTGACTCGACACAGAAAAGCAGACCAAGGATTCGGATTCAGTGATCCCGAATACCTACCTGCACATTTTTTCAGAATTTTGTAATGGCTTCTTGTTTATTTGACCTTGAATCGACCTTGACCTTCACTCGATACAGAAAAGCAGACATCGGATTCGGAAATAGCGATCCCAAATACCATTCTGCACATTTTTTCAGATTTTTGTAATAGCCTTTTGTTTATTTGACGTTGAATCGACCTTGACCCTTCACTCGATACAGAAAAGTAGACCTCGGATTCGGATTCAGCGACCTCGAAAACCTCTGAATATATTTTTTTAGATTTTTTTGATGGTTTTTTGATAATATGACCTTGAAATGACCATGAAGATCGAGTTTGCGGACCCATGTTCTATGGACAACTTTGATCACTATATTATGTAGTATCTATTTCCGTGGGTTTGGTCAAAATCCACCGAGAATGTTTTTCCATTGCTTTTGTGCAGGGTCCTTTTTGAAAACAAATTTAATATTTTGTACAAACCTTTTAACAACATTTCAAATAATAAAGCAGATTATTGTACTTACATTTTATATCCCCGAGTGCCTTATTTTATTTAAAAAAAAACTTCTTACACGTTACTTCAAAGAAAAACTAACATAAAAGTTATTCGAGTTTTGAACACGGGACGCCTGAATGAGAGTCCTAAGCGTTGATCACTCGGCTATATGTAATGTTGTTTGTATACAGCAGTTGATGACTTATAAAGAGTGGAGAATTTCTACCCGCAATATCTCGGAAGCGGGGACGAGTTGGCATTCAAGTTTAATGGGGATTAATTAGTACCTGTCTCAACTATAACTACGCGGAGTCTCTACCCGTAACTCGGTGCACCTCTGTGAACGTTCCCTATCCAGCTGAGAAGTAAACACGGGTGGAAAAGTGTGAGAGAGACAAAGCGGCCCTGCGGCTTGTAGTTATCTCTTTATAGAATTCTGATTGGTTCGCAACGTTACAGGTTTTCATGAGCGGATGAGTTCTGCAAAGTCAGGGAAAGTCTAAAGTGGTCAGGGAATTTATTTAAAATTCTGAAAGGTCAGGTATTTTTCCAAGGCAGTTATACTTATTACTAATATTGATTTTAATGACCTTTTTTTTGCTCTTTAACTTCAATTTTACACTTATTATTAAATTAAAGAAGAAAAAAGTGTGGTACTTGTCTATTATATGCCATGCGTTTTGAAAAAACTAAAATCACTAGGAACTCAAAGTAACTATAACTGTAGATAGGCAAGTATCATGTATTAAATAATATGATCTGCGCCAATGTGAATAAAGTTTGTACCAGTGGCGAGCTATATTCATTGAGTCCAGTGACAGTTTATGTTAAGATCAGACACATTCGATATAGTCCGTACCGCAGAGAATTACCCTTTCGGAAGACCCGACAAAATTCGAATGTGTTCGATCTATGGTAGCAATTCGCATGGCCTCACCTGAATACAGCTCGCGCAACAGTGCTGGTTTGTGCTAATAATTTCAATATTATTAAATAGTTAATTAATGGATAATTTTTAAGGTATCTGTATTAACAGAAACTAACCAACCCTAAATAACAACAGTTAACGTGTATATGTGATTTTTTAATATACACATTAACTGTTCTTATTTAGAATTGGTTAGTTTCTGTTAGGTTAGGTAGGATTAAATCTTTGCCTTTCCATAATATAATTAGCAACAGAATACCTAAAATATACCTGAATACATACATTAAAAATTATCCATTAATTAGTTATTTAAAAATATGTACCTATTGAAATTATTAGTACAAACTTTATTCACATTGGCGCTGATCATATTATTTAATACATGAGACTTGCCTATCTACAGTTATAGTTACTTTATGTTCCTAGTGATTTTATTTTTTTTCAAAACGCATGGCATAATAATAATGTATTTTAAGTTGATGAGCAAAAAAAAAAACAAGGTCTTCAAATTTTATTTTTTCCCCTCAATCACTTCTTGCCCCGGCCCTCCTAAGCCTCTAGTGGTCAGGGAATTTAGCATCTGTGGTCAGGGAAAGTCAGCGAATTTTATTTTCAAAAACCAGTGGACACCCTGTTTACAAACCACAAGAGACAGGTATTGGCCGCACAGTCGCTTTGTCTCTTTCTAGAGAGTGGTCAGTTTTGTGAGGCTATTGCTCACAAGGGAACCTTTTCAAGTGGCATATTTGGATCGAGGGGGTCAGGATAAGTAAGAAAAAAATATCTTAGCTGCGGTAAAACGGTTTGAGGGGGTGAAACACCCCTATGAAAATGTGCAAAATAATCATATATTTCAAATAACTCTGAAACTAATGAAGATTTAAAAAAATCTATAATACAAAATTTTCATGATTTTTTACACTCTTTCGAATAACGACAGTCGAAATTCGAAAAAATGAAACCGATGGGAGGTGGGGGTTAACAGTTTCATTTCTTCGAATTTCGACTCGCCATTCGAAAGAGTGTAAAAAATTATGAAAATTTTGTATTATAGATTTTTTAAATCTTCATTAGTTTCAGAGTTACAGTCGGGACTCGTTTATTCTAAGCCTTCTGAAACGTTTTGACACGAGGAAGTCGCGTTTATTCAAAGTCGAGAGGGGCTCCCGCCAAGTTATGTATAGATCCTTGACCAATCAGCGATGACGCGGGAATTGTCGGCACCACGAAGACGTATTCAGATGTTATAAATGTATAATAGAATATCAATTACAAAAAATTCTTTATTTATTCTTGTCTTCGTATTTTTTGATATTTTAACAACATATACATACAATCAAAGAAGTACAAATTCGACATTGCAAAATCATGAAAAAGCTATCACAGACAATTTTGTCTATTCAAGAAGTGTCATTTCTACTATTCTTAAGTTGACAATACGTTCTGTGGTTTTGAGTTTTTGACAGCTTTCTATGATTTTGCAATGTCGAATTTGTATGTACTTTTTTGATTGTATGTGTTGTTAAAATATCAAAAAATACGAAAACAAGAATAAATAAAGGAACTTTTTGTAATACGTCTTCGTGGTGACTTGAAATCACGCGTTAACGCTGATTGGGCAAGGAGCTATAGAGACTATGTATGTAAACGTAAACCTTGGTATTTAATATTTATCGTTAATAGTTAATCGTGATAGTGAAATAATTTTACTTTACTTTTAATTTGGAATATGAGCAAGGAGACGAGTGACGACGGTGATAAGTGTCTCTAATTAATTCTACAAACATTTTAAAAATATGTTCGTTTACGCCATGTCTCGAGAATGGTGGGAGGTGAAGGAGGAGAAAAAATTTCGAATAAACGAAACTCGGCATTTCAGATAAACGAGAATTAGAATAAACGAGACTTAGAATAAACGAGTCCCGACTGTATTTTAAATATATGATTATTTTGCACATTTTTATAGGGGTGTTTCACCCCCTTAAACCGTTTTACCGCAGATAAGATAATTTTTTTCTTACTTATCCTGACCCCCTCTAACTGTATACAAAATTTAAACTCGATCCAAATATACCACTGGAAAAGGCTCCCTTGTCAGACCATTCTCTATGTCTATGGTTGTATTAGTTTAATCATGTTTTTGTTGATTTTTGTGTTCGATATCAGTTCAAAGTTTAGTTATTTATATTTATATTATTATTATTATTATTATTATTATTATTATTTTACAGACTTTAGGTAATCAATCAACACTATTTATATTATTTCTATTCAATGTAATCCATGATTATTATTATCAGATACGTAAACAACAGTTGTGTAATAGACGGAGATGTTTTTATACCAAGTCATTTTCATAATAATTGAGGTTATGTCCATACTTTGGAAATTCATCTGTCTGTTGCGTTTAACTGTGGAGACATTTGGCAACGTTGTAATTCCTGACGCGTGTCATTTTTAAATTTCATATTATTATTATTATTATTCAAATTTTATGTCATAAAACTTGACCTTTTGAGAAAAAAATGTTTCAGACAAAATTTGTTTATTTAAGTTGACCTTAAAAACCCATTAAGATGACCGTATCAAGGTCAACCTATAATGTCAATATTTAGCCCCCTCGAAACCATTAAAATTTTGTCTGAAACATTTTTTTCTAAAAACTCGTTGTTTAGGAAAGTGGAAAGTGTTAAAAAAAAACAGCCGGTATATATTTTAAAAATAAGTCGTAAATCAATATTACCTTTTTAAATATCCGTTGAGGGTCGCTCCAAAGGCAGTCCTAAAGGATCAACTTAGCATTAGATGGCGCTATCAAGTTTTTGAAGGTGATATGGAGGTAATGTTTTTTTAATGGGAGCCCCTATTTTGATTGCAGAGTTGTGAAGAAATATACAAAACAAAATCCTGAAGAGTTGCCAGACTGTTGGATTTCCAAAGAAATGTTTAATTATGAAATGAGTTTTGGTAAAACGTCACCGGCTGTTAGACAGTACCTCAAATAATAGTGGTTCAAATTGATTTAGTATTCCTGTGTATAAATAAAACAATTATTGTAAATAGTTAGACGGTAAGAAATGAATATTTTGCATTTGATACACTGTTTATCATAATAGACACCAATACTTTCAAGTTATTGGTGTGTTTTATGGATGTAAAAAAATACAAATATAATAAATTTGTTCAAATATATTATGCGTTTTTTGTTTACCTTCTCAAAAAATACGAAAATAATATTTAAACATTTGAATATCTCTTCTTGGTGACGTAATTCCCGCTACTCAAGAGGCAAGGTATACATATATACTGAGGCTACCTTGTACAGGTAAACGTCGTTTTACGCCGGGGTTTCGTTCCGAGAGACACCTGCGTATAATGAACACAAATATAATGGACGATATAAGGTTAAATCAAAAAAATAATATAATCATACCTTTTTATTTTTCTTAAAAACAAAACGAAAACTAACTCGGATACAATTTCACACACACAATGCTCGCGTACACGGCAATAGAATAAAACAACGTGTAAAAGTGTGTCTGCTATTAGAATCGCGGCGCCTACTGTCGTTTGGTGTCGGCCGAACCGGGAAATCCCACGCCGGCACTAAGCGGCGTAGTTGTGAATCGGCGTAAATCAAACCGGCGCAAAACGACGTTTACCTGTACTTTATATACAGGGTGTCAATTATGTAACGGGACGGTCGAATATTTCGAATGCTACATACAGAATCGAAAAACAAAAAAATACGTGTTCAATATTTAAAAAAAATCTATTCAACTACACCAAACTTGACCCCCCACCCACAGGGGGTGGGGGAGGGTACAACTTTGATATCTTAAATAGAAACTCCCAATTTTTATTGCAGATTTGGATTGTGCGTCAAAAAATACGTTACTTTTGTCTGAAACATTTTTTTGTAATCGGGCAGATGGCGCTGTAATTGCTGTCCGAAAAGACAAATTTTGTAAGAGAAATTTCCGAGTAAAAAAACAAACGGCCGTGCTATGGTTGTGTTATGGCCGTGGTGTGGCCGTGGGTGCGGCCGTACAGCCACGACCGGTTCACGGTCGGGCGGTCTGTACCACGGCAGCACTAGTTTTGTTTGTGAAACAAGCCCGGCCGTACAGTCGCACGATGGCCACACCCACGGTCGCACCAGGGCCGCGACCACACGGCCATAACACGACCGCACCACGACCATAGCACGGCCGTTTGTTTTTTTACTCGGAAATTTCTCTTACAAAATTTGTCTTTTCGGACAGCAATTACAGCGCCATCTGCCCGAATACAAAAAAAAGTTTCAGACAAAAGTAACGTATTTTTTGACGCACAATCCAAATCTGTAATAAAAATTGTTGGTGTAGTTGAATAGATTTTTCAAAAATATCGAACACGTATTTTTTTTGTTTTTCGATTCTGTATGTAGCATTCGAAATATTCGACCGTCCCGTTACATAATTGACACCTTGTATAAAGTACAAGGTAACCTCAGTAGCTCATCGCGAGAGAGGGAAATACGTCATCTGGGGTGCCCAAATATGGAGGGGGGGAATGATGTGACTAATCATAACAAATGTAGTCTTGTAACACGGTGCGAGAAGGGGAAAATACGTCATCTGGGGTGTCCAAGCTGATTGGTCAAAAACTACTGAGGCAACCTGTGTATATAACATCCAAAATATTGGAAATATAAAATTAGAGGATGAAATAAAATTCTTGAGAATAAATATAGATAAATCCTTAAATTGGAAAAAACATACTGACTTCATTATTAACAAAACAAAGAAATCACATATGAGATATGGAATTATCCTATGGGGAAACTCTACACATATAAATCAGATTCTAATATTTCAAAAAAAATATATAAGAGCAATTCTAAATGTTGAACCAAGAACATCTTGTAGACCACTATTCAAAGAGTTAAACAACCTGACTATAATTGATATTTATATTTAGAATGTTCACTTTTTTATAAAAAAACATTCTCAAATCTTTGCAGAAAATAAACTAACTCACAATTACAACACACGAAACAAATCCGACCTAATCATAACCCAACATTCACTCACTGTTATTCAAAAAGGGCCTTTAAACTCTATAATTGTTATGTATAGGGTTTTTTAGATGTTGATGTTACTCACTAATGTAACTAACTTCAGGAACGTTCATAAACGAACACTTGCATTGTACCATTCGTACAGAGTAGTTTCATTTAAACTTGCTCCCGCAATAACCTAACAAATAGTGGTGCAGTCGGTTCCTTATTAGTTGGTGAATTTAAATAAAGTGTGCAAATAGCATTAAAACATAAATAAACAAAATTAATAATCATTATTATTAATAACAAATTCAAGAAAGTAATAAAAAAAGTAAAAATTACAACAATTAAAAATTGTATTAACAATTATAAAAAGTTCTAAAATTGACAATGTCGATTGGAAAAATTGAACCGTTTAATCTAAAAAGTGGCAAATGTTAATAAAGATTTAGAAGTGTCAGCATTATTAGCAGTTGTTGGAGAAGATACTTACGAACTTATGTGTGATTTGTGTCATCCAATATTACCTGAAGATAAAAATTGGGAAGAATTAATAAAAATTGTTAGTGGACATCTAAATCCAGCACCATCAGAAATTGCAGAGCGATACAAATTTAGAAAACGTTTCCAACAATCAAATGAAACAATAGCTGAGTTCGTGCAAGTATTAAAACGCCTATCTAAGGACTGTGGTTTTGCACATCAACTGGAAAACAATTTAAGGGATCAACTTGTCACTGGTTTACGTAACGACATCATTAGATCAAGATTGTTTGCTGAAAAAAGTTTAACATATGCAAAAGCTTTAGAAATTTCATTATCGTTGGAGAGAGCGGAAAGGGATGCAGCAGCATCAACACCAAGTTCCTCAGCAAACGGTAATGTAAACGTTTTAAAACAAACAATTGTAAACCGTAACAAAGAAATTATGAAATGTAAGCATTGTGGTTTAAAAAAACACGAACAAAACAATTGTTATTTTAAAAATAGCAAATGTAACATCTGCTCACTTCCTGGGCATATTAGCAAAATATGTAAAAATAAAAAGGTTCAGAAAAGTAAATATAACACTAAATTTAAAAATAAACACAACTTCTTAGAAAATGAGTCCGAAAACGAGAACATTCCAAACTTAGACAGTTTATTTTATTTAAATAAAGATTCATCAATTAATGAAACGTTTAAAATTAACTTAAATGTTAACAAAACAAATTTAAATATGAAAATAGACACAGGTAGTCCTATTTCAGCAATTTCAGTAGTAGATTATGAAAAATATTTTCAAAATAATGAATTACTTAAAAATGATTTAAAATTGAAATCATATTATATAGGTAATAAAATAACTCCTGTTGGATTTATAAATGTTAAAGTAAAAGATATTCACAATAATGAATATAATAACTTACAACTTTATGTTATAAAAGGAGGTGGTCCACCATTGTTGGGACGCTCTTGGTTAAAAATATTAAAAATAGATTATTAAAAACATTTAAATTTTGTTAAGAATATTGTAAATGACAAATTCGACATTAGAGATAAGGATTTAAATTCTTTAATAAAAAAATATGATAGTATAGACCGAGCTCTGATAGCAAAAAATGGTACGTCATCGAACACCTCAAATTTAAAATGTGAAAATGGTTGGAAATCATGTAAACAACATATTAGACCCGGCAGACTATTAAAAATATGTTAATTGCTATGCTTAATGAATTTTTGAAATGAGTTAAAAAAACAATGAATATACCTTACAAAACACCTGCATGAAATTTACACAGTTTATAGTAAATAATGTGCAATTTTTGAAAAAAAATGCTGCTTAGCAATTTTTGTTAATTACCTAGTCTGCCTTAAATTTTTATAAGTTATAATTTTCAACAAAAGTACGTCACATAACACCTTTTTTTTATTTATAAAAAAATGAAGTTTGAGATCTCCCCTATCTGTTAAAACTTTGCTGACTGGAAATTTTCGTTAATTACCTTGTCTGTCTTAATTTTGAATGTGCAGCATCCATGCATGAGATGGATGTCCGGCTCCACCGTTGGCGTGACATAACACCTTTTTTTTTTTTTTTTTAAATAAAGTTTGAGACCTCCTCTATGCTTATAAATTTGTGTGCCATCGAAAAAATGTTTTTTACTATGGCAGTCTTAATTTTTAAGCGCCGTGCCAATGATTTTTTTTCGTTTAAATAGTTTATACGCAGGCCGTGAAAAAACACCATCTTAATTTTTTTTCTAACATTAACTTTGAGACTTCTTATTGCATTAAAATTTTGCTGCCAGCAAAGAAAACGTTTTTTACTTTGTCAGTCTTAATTTTTTAAGCGCTATGACATTTTTTTGTTAAAAAAAATGTAATATAACCGTTGACAACTTTTTTTTTTTTTTTTAATTATCAATCGAGGTTTTACATCTCTTTTATATGTTAAGAGAGTTTTTTTATCGAAAAAATGTTTTTTACCAGGTCAGTCTTAAGGGGGAAAGCCACTGTGATGTGATTGTCAATGTTTGAGAATTTTTTATAGGTATACCATATTATTTTGCGATCAAGTAGTAGACATCTTATTAAATATATATTCAACTTATTGAATACCAATTTTTATTGAAAAATATTAAAAATTAAAAAAGTTATGGGCCTCGATGTGACGACCAAAAAAATAAATTCCTCTCCATTGTCACATCGAAATTTTGGTGAAGGGTTATCGAAATTTAGAAAAAGAATATACCTTCCCTGAATCTATTCTGATTATTTTCGCTATGATGTCTGTGTGTCTATCTGTTTGTAAGCGCAGTAACTCAAATACGACAAATCGTCGAAGGGTGAAATTTTATATTTAAGATTAAATTTTGTCTGGGAAGAAAACCTCCTATTTTGAAAACAACCTTTCAAAAAAAATGACAAGAGTAAACATCCGTTTCCGGTTTAGTAATTACGTTTAAAAAAATTAATTTGAGACATGCTGCAGAGAATATTATTATCTATAATTTATGTCTTTTAAATAATATTCTATTTTTTATTATTTTTTTAAATCAATAAATTATATCGAATTTATCAGATATTTGATTGAGCTTATAAAATATTTCATTGCAACGATTAAAATAAATAATTTGCTAGATTCAATCAATTATTTATTGGAACTATAGTATTTTTTTAATGTATCAGGATAGTTAAAAATAATAATAAACATTCATAATTATTTCAAATAAAACAAATAGGATTTACCCTAGAGTCTAGACCCTAGACCAGCGATCACCAAAATAGGACCTGAGCGCCGGCCCTTCAAAGATTTACATCCGGCTCCCGATGAATATATAATATATAGAAATATTAATTTTATAAAATTTAATGATTTGATTGTTAATTCAGGACAATTATTTATTTAAAATTTAAATAAATCATTGTCGTGAATTCCAAAATCCTAATAGATGAATATCCTGGCTGGAGTACGCGTACTCTCAGGGGTACGCGAAAAAAAATTTATAATGGCGAAAAAAGATACAGTGGCACACCCCCTCCACCCAACAAAAAACATAAGCTGTGTGAAAAGTTAATTAAACACCGAGCACTTGATAACTGATCTCTACAAATAAATAAAATGAAAGTTGGGAACCGCTGATCTATTGGGATTTGAGATAAGACTTGCAGTGTATTGTTTGAGACGACCAAATGTTTCTTTGCTCGGAAATTTCTTGAATATTACCATTTATCGAAATTCTATGAAAATAGTGCAGGCAAAATAAAAGTTTGCAGGTATTAATTAATAAAAATTGTTAGGCAGACAAGTTATAATAGATAGAGGTGATCTCAAACTTTATTTAAAAAAAAAGAAAAAAAAGGTGTTATGTGACGTACTTTTGTTAAAAATTATAGCTTATAAAAATTTAAGGCAGACAAGGTAATTAACAAAAATTTCCAGTCAGCAAAGTTTTAACAGATAGGGGAGATCTCAAACTTCATTTTTTTATAAATAAAAAAAAGGTGTTATGTGACGTACTTTTGTTGAAAATTATAACTTATAAAAATTTAAGGCAGACAAGGTAATTAACAAAAATTGCTAAGCAGCATTTTTTTTCAAAAATTGCACATTATTTACTATAAACTGTGTAAATTTCATGCAGGTGTTTTGTAAGGTATATTCATTGTTTTTTTAACTCATTTCAATAATTCATTAAGCATAGCAATTAACATATTTTTAATAGTCTGCCGGGTCTAACATGTTATTTACATTATTTCCAACCATTTTCACTTTTTAAATTTGAGGTGTTCGATGACGTACCATTTTTTGCTATCAGAGCTCGGTCTAGTATTTTTGATGAAAATTTAAGCACATTGAAAAACTATTATTTAAAATTAAGACTAAAGGCAGAAGCGATGCCAAAATTTATCAAGGCACGTCCGTTACCTTTTGCAATCAAACAAAAAGTAGAAGACGAATTAAATAGATTATTATCTCTAAATGTCATTTGTAAAGTTGATTATAGTGAATGGGCTAGTCGTATAGTACCTATAGTTAAGGCGGCTATTACACTATCAAATAAATATGTCAAAGATTTGATCATATTTCTTTGATAAAATACGAGATTTTGTTTTATTACACTACATAAAATACACTCACGGAAAAAATTAAAGGACCACTTTTATTTTTCGAAAAAATTGCTTATTTTCAAAGCAATACCGATAGGTCAAATATGATCCTTTTTTTACTTATAGGATATGAAAATTGAAAGAAATTTTATCATCTTTTCGAATTAAGGGGTATTTTTGTGTTATTAAACTTATTTTTGTGACCAAATCGCGGTTTAATAAAAAATAAAAAAATTGATTTTTTTTTTTGCAATTTTGAAACATACCCACGGGGATGTTAAGGTTAGGTTAGGGATGTTAAATTTTTTTTCTAAAATTTCAAGATAACTATTTTGTAGGAAATTTTTTCAGCTTTAAAACGCTTTTTCAAAGGCTGTAGCCGGGTAAGCATGCAAAACATGCCTTTACATGGATTTGGCTGATTATTTTTTGGATTAAACATTCAACCTGACCAAATATTAGCTTCCAAAAATTTATAGTTTTCGAAAAAAATTTTTTTTTGATAATCTGTCAGTCGAATTTGATGGTGCTTGAAATATATTATAGAGGTACTTATGACTCATCAGAGGTAATTTTATTATGATCCTCTGTACATAATAAACCAGAAAAAAAAATTTATAAAATTTAAAAAATCAAAAAAGACCATGTTGTCTTCGGAGGGCAATCACAATTTTTTTATATATTATACCTTGTATGTACCCAAACAACATATCAAAATCCCAAATTGATACAAAGGGTATAACATACTCGTATAAATTCGCATGCGGTCGTATCGGAGTGGCGTGAGCGTCGCGCGGGCGAGTGCAAGTGTCTTAATACTTTTAAAATATCTCTAATTTGTTGCTAAACAGGACTGGGCTAGCCCAGAGGCATATCGAAAATTTGACGGGGCCCATAGTTTGACAAAAACAAAATATAGAGGCCGTAGCCGGGAATATATGGGAACTGCTCCATTGAATCAATTTTACAATTTTTTTTCTCATAGGTTGCTTTTTAAGTAACAAAAAATCGCTTAGAAATGTTTATAATCGACTTTAGTAGTAAAAAATCACATTTCCGCTGTGAACTAGCGAATCTTCTTCCATTAAAAATTATAGACAAGATTTATTTATTTTTTTTAAAAATGATCTGAGCAAAAATGAATATATTGAAGCACAGACATTTAGGAGGATTTAATTTTACTTAAAAAGCAACCTATGAGAAAAAAAATTGTAAAATTGATTCAATGGAGCAGTTCCCATATATTCCCGGCTACGGCCTCTATATTTTGTTTTTGTCAAACTATGGGCCCCGTCAAATATTCGATATGCCTCAGAACCTCACTTTTTTTTCGTTGTCCGTTTCACGTGAAATGCCCCATATGTAATACTTTACATCGATTGAATGTTTCTGCATATATCGCAGTTTTGCAATTTTAAAACGAGCATAAAAAGTACTTACTTATATTTTTTTAAATTTTCTGCGAGTGCATATAAGGTTAAAATAATTTGTTCCTTGTAGATAAGTCCTGTTTAGCAACAAATCAGAGATATTTTAAAAGTATTAAGAGTAATTAAGACACTTGCACTCGCTCGCGCCACGCTCGCGCCACTCCGATACGACTGCATGCGAATTTATACGAGTATGTTATACCCTTTGTATCAATTTGGGATTTTGATATGTTGTTTGGGTACATACAAGGTATAATATATAAAAAAATTGTGATTGCCCTCCGAAGACAACATGGTCTTTTTTTGATTTTTTAAATTTTATTAATTTTTTTTTCTGGTTTTTATGTACAGAGGATCATAATAAAATTACCTCTGATGAGTCATAAGTACCTCTATAATATATTTCAAGCACCATCAAATTCGACTGACAGATTATCAAAAAAAAAATGTTTTTTTGAAAATCAAAAAAAATTTTTTTTTTCTAAAACTATAAATTTTTGGAAGCTAATATTTGGTCAGGTTGAATGTTTAATAGAATGTGACTTCCAAAAAAATAATCAGCAAAATCCATGTAAAGGCATGTTTTGCATGCTTACCCGGCTACAGCCTTTGTTTTATAATTTTTTGGTGTCGCGATATTCGAGTTTGAATGAAAAAAGTACCAACAAGTTTTTAACGACCATAAAGGGCTTAATATTGGTCGTACAGAAAAAAAAGAATATTAAAGATTAAATAATCACCTATTGTCTAGTAGCATTTCAAAAATGTTTAATTTTAACTTAACACTTCAAATACGAAAAACAAAATAATGTTCCAATTTAAAAAATCCTGTAAAAATAACCTTTTTTTAATCTAATATCTATATCACTATTGTGGGATCAAGTTTATTTTTAATAGGGTACTTTTTCATTCAAACTTGAATATCTCGGCATCAAAAAATGTGACAATCATTTTTTAAAAAGCATTTTGAAGCTGAGAAAATTTACTAAATGATGAATATCATGGAATTTTGAAAAAAAAATCATACATCCCCGTGTGAAATTTCCATAATTGCAAAAAATTTCAATTTTTCAATTTTTAGTCAACTGCGTGTGGTCATGAAGAAACGTTCAACAACATATGAAAGACTCTTGATTTCGATAGTTAAATTAATTTTCATTGAATTTTCACCGCTTATTCGTTCAAAGTAACTGAATTTTTTTTTGTCCACACGTAGTTGACTAAAAAAAATGTATTATTTATTTGCAGTTATAGAAATTTCACACGGGGATGTATGATTTTTTTTCAAAATTCTATGATATTCATCATTTAGTAAATTTTCTCAGCTTCAAAATGCTTTTTAAAAAATGATTGTCACATTTTTTGATGCCGAGATATTCAAGTTTGAATGAAAAAGTACCCTATTAAAAATAAACTTGATCCCACAATAGTGATATAAAACATCTGAAAAAAATTATGAATATTCTTTAACAAGAAAGAAAAACTTTTTCCCTCTTACAATTTTTCTCAAAAATTGATTGTTTTTCGAAAAAAAAATCCCAAAGAAAAACTTGTTATAAAAAGTACGGCCAAGTCCTAAACGTATACAAAAAATTCAAAATGCATTTTCTCAGCCAAATTAAAAGATTTTTACTGGATTCTTTGTTCACTTACATTAGAAGGTAATAAGTCTAATTTTCATATTCTTTGATAGAACTTAATTTCTGGATGCATTTTAAACATTAGATCTATGATTAAAAAAGGTTATTTTTACAGGATTATTTAAATTCGAACATTGTTTTGTTTTTCGTATTTGAAGGGTTAAGTTAAAATTAAACGTTTTTGAAATGTTACTAGCCAATAGGTGATTATTTAATCTTTAATATTCTTTTTTTTTCTTTTCTGTACGACCAACATTAGGCCCTTTATGGTCGATTGGTCAGTTAACATTATTCAGCTTTAATTTGTTTTTTTTGATCTCTCAATTTATATGCATTTTAATATATTCATTCACTTCAAAATTATTTCGCATACTTTAAGAACATTTAATATTTCGGGGGGGGGGGGGGGGGGGTTAATCACAAAAAGGTCATTCAATTCAAAAATGTAATAATAATTTCATATATTTTAAGAACATAAAATATTTCGGGAGGGAGTTTCGACCCCAAAACCCCCCCCGTTCTTACGCCACTGGTCTTTGATCATCAATATATCAGTAACTAATGATTAAACAGTAAATTTAAGGGCAGTTTTAAAAACTGGAATAAATTTCCTACAAGAGCCTTTCATGATATTATTAGAAAAAAAATTTTTTTACCCTCACTATTAGTTTGAAAAAGTACAAAAAATGACCTTTTATGGCCTTTTAGTAAATCTATCGCTACTTTACAAATATTGATGGGAAGACTAATGTTGCCAGGTATTTTTAATAGCTTAATGTATCCCCAACAGTCCTGTCAATTTTGAAATTGATCCATCGAACCGTTTTTCCGGACCGATTGATCAAATTTTGCTTGCGTATTAATTCGATTCCAGCATGCGAGACACAAAATTATTTTACAATTTCGTACGGTTCCCGCTGCGAAAGAATTAATTAATGCAATTAATTCAAGATGAGTAAAATTATGGTACGCAAAAGCCGAATCGTGTCAAAAATGAGTCAGTATTGTTTCTTGAAATGTTTTAAAAATTTTGAAAAAAAAATTCAAAATTAAAAAACAATTTTTTTTTAATTTTTTGATATTTTTTTTCTCAATTTCAAATTTAACAAGTAACTAATGCAAAACTGTAAAAAAAATTAAAAATCGTAAATCGATTTTTTCATTTTGATGATGATTACACAATGTTATGTTACACAATACACTTGTTCATTTAATTGTTTTGTAAAACTTTGATCAATCGGTCCGGAAAAACGGTTCGATGGATCAATTTCAAAATTTACAGGACTGTTGGGGATACATTAAGCTGTAAAAATACCAACATTAGTCTTCCCATTAATATTTGTAAAGTAGCGATAGATTTACTAAAAGACCATAAAAGGTCATTTTTTTGTACTTTTTCAAACTAATGGTGAGAGTAAAAAAAAATTTTTTTCTAATAAAGTCATGGAAGGGTCTTGTAGGAAATTTATTCAAGTTTTTAAAACTGCCCTTAAATTTACTGTTTAATCATTAGTTGCTGATATATTGATGATCGAAGACAAAAGAATCATTTTTCATTTAAAGTCAAGATATCTCGGCAAAAAAAAAATTGAGAGAGATAAAAAAAAACCAAATTAAAGCTGAATAAACATGTTAACTGACCAATGCATTGGTTTAACTGAAAAAATTGGAAAATTTGTGTGTTCCACTATTTCTTATGATTGTGCGATAACCTTAACTCAAAAAAAAAATATGCAAAAAAAATCTCAAAACTAGTAACTTGAAGCTTTAAAATGTTTTTTCGATACGACCATTTTTCACAAAGATACAGCACTTCAAAAAACATCCCAAAAAAATGTTTAATTTCTTGTTCCTTTAATTGTTTGGATGAGTGTATATAGGGTGTTCCATTTTAAAAAATCAATTATGACTGTATATATTCTTCTTGAGACACCCTGTATACAATTTTCTTATGTCAAAAAATCCGCAACTAAAAATACTAATCGATGTGTCCGAGCGTTTTTGCACAAAATAATTACCTGAATTTTAAACGAATTTGTTCCTTTCATCATGAACGTATAATAAATTACCTAACTACATACTAAAATATTACCATACACCCAATTTAAGAATAAATTAAAATCGATTCTCAAAATCAAATCGTACTACTCGCTATTATTAGTGTACATATTACTTAAAATTTCTATAATTTCTGCCTTATTTTCTGTATTTTGCTTTATTATTCTTTGTATTTTGCTATATTTTATTTGTATTTCGTTTTTGCCTCATTCTATGCAAGTGTAAATTGATGAAAGAATAAAAATGTATTATTATTATTTACTAACCTTGGTTTTGTACCATGCTCGTTTATAATACCGGACATTACTTTACCGGCTCAACTTTTGCATTCAGGCGCTGGATGTCACTATTACCATTTCATAACATTACACAACCCGGGAAAAAATTTCAGATCTGAAGTGATCTCGGTTGATCTTCATTTTGGAACAAATCAGATCTTTGTAGATCTTTGTAGATCGTTGTAGGTCTTTGCAGATAGTTATAGATCTCTGTAGATCTTTGTAGATCGTGATCTTTGCAGATCGTTGTAGATCGTTGTAGGTCTTTGCAGATAGTTGTAAATCTTTGCAGATCGTTATAGATCTTTGCAGATCGTGATCTTAATATATCGTTGTAGATCTTTGCAGATAGTTGTAGATCATTGTAGGTCGTTGCAGATCTTTGTAGATCGCTGTTGATCTTTGTAGATCGTTGCAGATATTTGCAGATCGTGATCTTTATAGATCGTTGTAGGTATTTACAGATCGTTGTAAATCTTTGCAGATCGTTGTTGATCTTTCTAGATCGTTGTACATCATTGCAGATCGTCGTAGATCGTGAGATTGAAACGTATTGTTTGTATTTTAATCAATTTAAAAAAATATATGTGTATTTGTTATTTTAACAATACGGGCCTTAAATATCACTTAATACGTCTCTGGACTTTTTTTTTCATTTTATTAAATTTAATAATAAAATTTTATGTTTCTATGCTGTATTAACAGTAAATATTGAATTTTTCTGTTTCACTACTTACGGTATTCATTATAGAAAATCGTAAATATCTCGACTTCTGTGCTAGATAGAGGGTTGTTTTGCCCCCCATACCCCTATTATCCCGAAGTATTTTTCCCGCTGGATCGAATTAGACCAATTACAACCCTTCATCTGTGACAGGGGGTGAGTTGTGAATTTATTTATTAATTTAATACACGGGCCTCAAATATCATTCAGTACGTTTCTGTACAATTTTTTTTGTTGATCTCCATTGATATGTTCCAAAATGAAGATCAAAACAGATCTGTAAAAATGCAGATCTGATTTGATCACTTTAGATCTGAAATTTTTCCCCGGGAAGAAAAACTTTCTCGTGCTAAATTCACCAAAGGTAGTTAATTAATTATCGAACAATTTTAATAAACACCGAGAAAGTATTATAAAATACAAATATACCGGGTGTTTTTCTAAACACTTTTCAGTGGATTATTTCCTAAATAACGAATTTTCAGAGAAAATGTTTCGTACAAAAGTTTCATGGTTTCGAGGGGGCTTAATACTAACAATATGGGTTGACCTTAAAAAGGTCACTTTAATGGGTTTTCAGGTTCAACTTTTCTTTATTTAAATCTAAACCTATATTTTTTGTTGCAGATTCGTAATTTACGAGGAAAAATAAGCAACTTTTACTTGAAACATTTTTTCTGAAAATGTCCATTTTTTATGATATGGAGCAAAACAAAAAAACATTTCTGAATATTCAATAATTTTTTACTCGAAAACTATACATTTTTTAGAAAAATCACAAGAGGAAAAAAGTACTTAGAGAAGGATCTTCAGAGAATTTTTTTTATTCAAATTTAATATTAACTTTTTATGCAAATTTAAAAAAAATTTTTTTTGTAATTTTGAACAAAAAAAATTAAAAACAAATAAAGTAAAAATCTCTGAGAATTATTGCCTAAATCTGAGCACTTTTTACCGCTTATTATTTTTGAAAATTAATAGTTTTCGAGTAATAATTATTGAAAATCCAAAAATTTCTCTTTGTTTTGTTCCATATCATAAATGCTTCAGGTAAAAGTTGGTTATTTTTCCTCGTAAATTACGAATCTGCAACAAAAAATATAGGTTTAGATTTAAAAAAGAAAAGTTCAGGTGACCTTTTCAAGGTCAATCCATATTGTCAGTATTGAGCCCCCTCGAAACCATGAAACTTTTGTATGAAACATTTTCTCTAAAAATTCGTTATTTTGGAAATAATCTGCTGGAAAGTCTTTAAAAAACACCCGGTATAAAAATATAAAAAATATTTATTCGACACGCCTGAATATTTTTTCATATATTTTTTAATTTTTGGTGATTTCAATCTAAATCTAAATTTTTCTGATATGCGAAAGTCAAAATGACTTTTAATATACCACAGTAAATAGCAATTAAAAAAAATACCGATTTTTTAAAGGAAATTGAGATAATTCTTTGTAAGGGAGTATTTTATAACGAACGTTGTAGACCCATATTATAGGAAATTGAATGCTCTGCAAAAAAGACATTTTCACGTAACATGTGTCTTTCTTGAGATATCTTTAAAAAATAAATATTTTAATGATGTTGAAATGGGACCGTCCTCAAACCAGACCCAACCATCCAACCAAGTTTCATTAATATCGGTTCAGTGGTTCATGAGTTATGCGTCTGACAAGGATTCAGGGGACAGACACACAGACAAATAGGGACGAAAAGTGTTTGTCTTGACCTGAAACGGAAAGATCAAGTTAAAATTTTGAAATTGGGGAACAATTTTTTTTTTCATTATAAAACGATCACAAAGCTTCTCGTATCTTCGATATTGCGAGGAAGTAATATCGCGGTGAGTTGAATAAGGCAAAAATGAATAATAATGATAAGGAAGATGTATTCATTTAGTAAATATACTACTAACATTTAAATTACCGTTTTTTTTTCACAAAAAACAAAAACAAAAACAAAATTGGTTTTGCACACTTTCTAATGACAGTCGATCCGTTATATAACCAGGGACATTCATGAGATCAAGGTTGTGGTGTATTTGGAAAGTTATTTATTAATCAAGAAGACACCAGTGGCGGGTTATTGATCAGGTGCATGAGGCACTTGCGTACGACTACATCGAATATAATAATTAACAATTAGGTACTGGCACCAGAGCCGGCCTTGGGTGAGATTATCCCCCCTCCCCTCCAAATGCTAAAAATCACCGAAAATGTCATTTTTTTGTTTATTATCACGCATTGATTGACCAAATCATCTAAACAAATAAATATTCATTTTTATTTTCTTTGTAATTTTATAGAGAATAAGAAAATATCTGCCAAGTAAATACACAGTACTTCCTCGTGCCAAATTCACCAAAGGTAGTTAATTATTGAACAATTTATTTAAAAACCGATATATTGCCTAGCATTGGTTAACCATTTAATTTTTATACAATTTTACTAAAGAATATTGGTTCGAAATTTTTCTTAAGATGCACCTGATTATTTTTTCGTATACTTTTAATTTTTTGACAATTTCAATCTAAATAAAATTTTACGCAAACGTTAAAATGACATTTAAGGGGGGGGGGTAAGGTTTTAAAATGCATTTTTTTTTCTGAATGTACAACATGTCGAGAGTATTGTGTCAAAATTTCAAGTAAATCGGAATAAAACTAACGAAGATACAGCGTTTCAAGCGACCGACCCTCATGCTTGATTTTTATACGGACAAACTGCACGTACAAGTAAAGAGGGTAGAACCCAACTTAGTCAAAAGCAAAAAGATGCATTGGACATCCTGAATGACAGTGTTTCACTGTACGAAGCTGGCATTGATGATTCTGTGTAATTATAAAAAAATATACCCTTTTATTGATTTTGGATGTTCGAGTATAATAAACTTTAAATCGATTTTCTCGCAAATGTCATTTTTGAAGTTCGTGAACATTATAACTCAAAATCTACTTGACCGATCCTTTGAAATTTTAAACACTATTTCTACACATAAATCAACAGGTAATCACGGAGAGTTTTTTTTTTACCATTTTTTTCCATTTTATAATAACAAATTCACCGAAATTTTTAGCGAAAATCACGTTTTTCACTTTCAAATGCTGCCAAAAATAATTAAATCGAAAAAAACAAAAAAACTCTCTGTGACTACCTAGGGAAACAAATCACCTTTCAAGCACATTTCGATTTTTTTGTTTTACATGATCCGGTAACGAGTTATGGTGTTCACCGCATAACAACTTTTTTTCGAGGCGCCTCCAGAGATTTGCTGTCATGGACTTATTTTTTGATATTTTTAATTGAAAATTTTTCCAAAGATACTTTAGATGTCATACTATAACGTGTATATGAAATAAATAAACCAACATTATTCATATCTTCAAAAAAAATCATGAAAATATGCATTTTTTCGCCTTTAAAACCTTACTCCCCCCTTAATATATCAAAGTAAATATCAATTTAAAAAAAAACAAAAAAAAACACGATTTTTAAAAGCAAATTGAGATAAATCTTTGTAAGGAAATATATTATAACAAACGTTGTAAACCTATATTATAAGAAATTGAATGTTTCACAAAAAATATCCTATACAATTTTTACGTAACATGTATCGTTCTTGAGATATCTTGAAAAAATAAATATTTTGGGATGTCATCCCTCCCCCTTATACACGATTTTGATGATTATGAAATGTGTTTGTCTTAACGTGAAACGGAAAGATCAATTTAAAATTTTGAAATCGGAGAACATTTTTTTTTCTCAATCTAAAACGATCACAAAGCTTCTCGTATCTTCGATATTGCGAGGAAGCAAAAGACCTACTTATAGTTTTGATGGATTTCGCGATAGGGTCGCAGATAAAGAGCAAAACATAAAAATCGTACATATGTGTGCCTTACCTAATACATTTTATAACTCTGGGGACTGGTCTAACAGTGCTTGTTCTTTTTATCAAAAAAATTAATAATTTTTTCAGGAATGTGGAGAAAATATTTGAGAAAAATAGATAGTTTGAAAAAAAAAAACATCAACCCTTACGCTAAAATACCTTATTAAAGGTTTTATGGGTTGCTGAATAGGGATTTGTTAGCTAGCAGCTATTAAATAATCAATTTTTTTTAGATTTTTTTTATTAACATTGTATATTTTTCGCAATATTTTTTGCAAAATCATTGTCAAAAAATTTATTTTTATAGATTAATTTTTATTTATTTTACTCTAAAATTACAACTGTACACTGGTTTGGCGCCCTGAGCGGTTGCCCTAGTTGCCCCCCCCCCCCCCCCCCCCATTAAAGCCAACGAGTTTTGTTCGCATTAAGACTTTTTTGGGATTGGTGGATTTTTTATTAGGTTTCCGTAGTAAACTAGGAATCCTTATAATTTCGCTCTGTCTGTCCGTCTGTCTATATAAATTTTATACCTATTAAGATGAAATTTGGTATACGGACGTAGATTGATGCTCCCAAAACAGGAATGATGAGATTTAGAAAAAAAAGTTTTTGGACCCCCTTCCAAAAGATTGAAAAGTATATTAAATTTTTTTATCACTTACCCCATTGAGTGGGGTGTCATTAGATAGGTCTCCTAAAATACAACAAAAAATGTTATATGACCTTTCGATTTTAACTCTTAATTCACGATATATTTGCATTCAAAGTCGATATCAGAGTTCCCCCCACCCTAATTTCTTAACTAGGATTAAAAAAATCTGAAAAAAATTCAGAATGTAGCTTTTAATTAGTACATTCATCGAAAATTATAACGAATACTGTCAAAAAATTTTTGGACTCCCCTCCTATAGATTGAAAAGTGTACTAACATTTTTTTCACTTTACCCCCTCTTTAGATAAAAATAATTTTGAATACCTGTAACTTTTGATACGTTTTATTAAAGGTCATGACTTTGTAGACACTTTTCTAGAGAATTTTATCTTCTACAAAAAGATGTTCTTAAAATTTGTTCAACAGTTATCATGAATCAGTAATACCAACTTTAGTACTAAATAATCATTTCCCCATGTTGAATCTTGGCTTCTGGGTCGTGTTATCGGCCAACGTTTCGTCACTTTTAGAAGAGCCTTGAAGATGTATACTGTAATGTGTGACGAAACGTTGGCCGATAACACGACCAAATTGACGCGGCTTATACTCAGAAGCCAAGATCCATATCAAGATCAGCACGGAAGCTTCAAGACTTGCATTTCCCCATGTTATTTAAATGGGAAACTGGACCCCCTTGCGGCACCTCTTAAAATTTAACTACAGGGTAATTCTTCGGGGAGAATTTATTTTTAGTCAAAAACTAAGGAGAGCAAAATATTTGTTTGACAAACCCTTAATGGACGTGTTAAATTAATTAATGAATATTGGCAAATTTGGGCGGAGGAGGGGTTCTAACTTTCTAACTACTAAAAAAACTTGGGTGCGCTACTGATGTCACTATACCTATCTGACAGTTCACATGCAATTGTATTTCCTATATAATTATATCAGATTAAAAATACTACCGATGTACCTGAGCGTGAAATTAATAGATAATACATTTATTATATTTTTCATGTGCAAATTAGATGTAGGGTAATGTGACACAAATATTATTAAATAGAAAAAAAACATCTGCCAAATAAAATAAATAATTATAACAATTTGTTCTTTTTCATTTTTGTGCAATCACTTGCGATCAAATGGATTTAGACTTTTATTTGAATTTAGAATATCAGAAACCATAGATAAAAGCGAATGCAAATGTAAAAACATATGCCAAGTAAATGCACAGTACTTCCTCGTACTAAATTCACCAAAGGTAGTTAATTATTCAACAATTTAAATAAAAACCGATAGTGTTTAGATAAATTGCCTGGAATTGGTTAACCATTTAATTTTTATACAATTTTATTTAAAAATATTAGTTCGAAATTTTTCTTAAAATAAATAAAAATATTTTTTTAATTTTTCGACAATTTCAATCTAAGTCTAAATTTATGCAAATATTAAAATTACATTTAAAACGTCAAAATGACATTTAATATATCCAAGCAATTATCAATTTAGAAAAACAAAAAACGAATTTTTAAAATAAATTGAGATGAATCTTTGTAAAGGAATATTTTACAACAAATGTTGTAGACCCATATTATAGGAAATTTAATGCTCTACAAAAAATATTCTATAAAATTTTTACGTAACATGTGTCGTTCTTGAGATATCTTGAAAAAATAAATATTTTGGGATGTCACCCCTCTCCCTTACACACGATTTTGATGATTTTGAAATGGGACCGTCCTCAAGGCAGGTCCAACCATCCGACTAAATTTCAATAATATCGGTTCAGTGGTTCATGAGTTATGCGTGTGACAAGGATTCATGGGACAGATGGACACACGGACGGACGGACACACGGACGGACAGGCAGACAGACATGGAATGAAAGTGTTTGTCTTGACGTGAAACGGATAGATAAATTTAAAACTTAATTGTATCTTCGATATTGCGAGGAAGCAATATATATTTTTTAGTAGTTTGACTATTTGCAATACCTATTAGTCATAATTTGACAATATTTATTTTATATTTTGCGAGAAGCTTTGTGATCGTTTTAAAATAAGACAAAAGTAATTGTTCTCCGGTTTCAAAATTTTAAATTAATCATTCCGTTTCAGGTCAAGACAAACACTTTTCGTTCCGTGTCTGTCTGTGTGATATTAATGAAACTTGGTTGGTTGGTTGGGTTTGGCTTGAGGACGGTCCCATTTCAAAATTATCAAAATCGTGTGTAAGGGGGAGGAGTGACATCCCAAAATATTTATTTTTTCAATATATCTCAAGAACGACACATTTTGCGTGAAAATTTTAGGGTCGAGTGGGGTAAATATGAAACACCAAAAAAATGGGGTAAAAGTGAAACAAGTTTCCAAAATAAAAAACTAATTTGTTTATACGAGAATTATAAAAACTGAAGGTTGGTTAAAGCTTACTGAAAATATGAATCGCCTAATAAGTGATGTGTCACCCCTTCACCCTGTTAGTCAATGTCTGTTAGTCGATGTCAAAACCTTATTTTGTGTAATTTGAAGCATCCGTATTAAGTAAATTTCTGTCTGTAGCTCCCTCAGGAAGTATTTCCGGACATAGGTTCACATAAGGTTTTTTGCTTAAAATTACATCCTCGATTTACTGTAAATTTTTTTTACTCTAGTTGTAAATCATTCTGTATATCATAGATGAAAATGTCAAAAATCTTTATTCTTCAAAGACGATTTGTATTAGTGTTTTTTCAGGGTGTGCCACATTAGCCGCTGTGCCATATTACCCGCTGTTCCTCTATAGATATATATATTTTCTTATTTTTTATACGGCCTTACTTGTATATGAAATCTTTATAAAGTATATAATAATGTACATATAATAAAGCATATTTTTTTAATTGGAGATGTTGATAGAAATATTTATTTTGACCTTCCTTGAAACCATTCTGATTATTTTCGCCATGATGTCTGTGTGTAGGTCTGTCTGTAGACGCTGCAACTCAAAAACGACAAAACATAGTAGTGTGAAATTTTCTATAAAGGATCAATAAACAGAAAATTCAACTATTGTTTGTGAATTATTTTCGAAATGATCCATAATAAAAAAAAATCTGCCAAGTAAATGCACAGTATACGCACAGTATAAATGCACATTTATACACATTTTTACTAAAAAATATTAGTTCGGAATTTTTCTTAAGACGCACCTGATTATTTTTTCGTATATTTTCAATTTTTTGTGACGATTTTTTAAAGCAAATTGAGATAAATCTTTGCAAGGGAATATTTTAAAACAAATGTTGTAAACCTATATTATAGGAAATTGAATGCTCTTCAAAAAATATTCTATAAAATTTTCACGTAACGTGTATCGTTCGTGAGATATCTTGAAAAAATAAATATTTTGGGATGTTACCCCTCCCCCTTACACACGATTTTGATGATTTTGAAATGTCACCGTCCTCAAGCCGGACCCAACCATCTCACCAAGATTCATTAATATCGGTTCAGTGGTTCATGAGTTGTGCGTGTGACATGATAACAATAAATTAAAGTTAAGGACACCATTGCCTTCAGGGTTCAGTGAAACTAAATTTGCGATCCTACCACATCTCCCCCCCCCCCCACACATGACAACCATTATTGCATGCATGATAGCGACATGCGAATTTTACTTGACAATAATTATATTTAAAATTGTAGTTGTTGAAAATGTTTCAAAGGATTACTCTTGTGAAAATATGAATAATAATATGAAGTGCAAATAAGTTTAAACTGAATGTGAGTATAATAATAATAATATAAAATATTAATATACATTGTTGCTAGTTTGATTGTAACAATACTCAATATTTGAACTATGATCTACAATCGATATTTCATCAGTTTGCGGTTGGGTAACCCTGGCATATAAAACACAACTTGAAAAAGTCAATTTAAAAATGTACATAAGTAGTTTTTGTTCTCGAGAAAAAGGCTAATTTTGTATTTGTTAATTATAATAATTTTAGAGATATTGGTATAGAATTTGTATGTTTCTGTGTTAGATTTATTGTTTTTATACATTATTAATAAACACTTAATTGAATTAGGTATATTTTCCTGTTTCATAGTTTCTAAAAAGGCAAATTTAATATAAAAAAACTAAGTAAATAAAAATAAGTGCTTCCTCGTGCTAAATTCACCAAAGGTATTTAATTATTGAACAATTTAAATAAAAACTGATAAAGTGTTTAGATAAATTACCTGGCATTGGTTAACCATTTAATTTTTATACAATTTTACTAAAACATATTAGTTCGAAATTTTTCTTAAGACGTAGGTACCTGATTAATTTTTCGTGTATTTTAAATTTTTTGACAGTTTCAATCTAAATCAAAATTTATGCAAACGTTAAAATGACATTTAAAACATCAAAATAACATTTAATATGTTAATGTAAATATCAATTAAAAAAAAACAAATGACGATTTTTTAAAACAAATTGTGATAAATCTTTGTAAGGGAATATTTTACAACAAACGTTGTAAACCCATATTATAGGAAATTTGAATGTGATTTTTCACGTAACATGTGTCGTTCTTGGGATATCTTGAAAAAATAAATATTTTAGGTTTTTCACCCCTCCCCCTTACACACGAATTTGATGATTTTGAAATGGGACCGTCCTCAAGCGAGGCCCAACCATCCAACCAAGTTTTATTAATATCAGTTCAGTAGTTCATGAGTTATGCGTGTGGCAAGGATTTAGGGGACAGACACATGGACGGACAGACAATGAAAAGTGTTTGTTTTGACCTAAAACGGAATGATCAATTTTAAATTTTTTTAAATCGGAGAACAATTTTTTTGTCTCATTCTAAAACGATCACAAAGGTTTTCGTATCTTATAATAATTTTTTATTAAATTTGAAAGTATATACGAAATAATGTCAGGAAGTCAAATCGATATAATTTCCTGAACCGGTTCGACAACGAAAAGAAAGTTCCTGTTCAGTTCCGGTTCAATTTAGTTTTTTATTTCGGTTTAATTAATGAGTAGTTTTTTAAACTTAAATAATAATAATGCATTTACCATTAGTCCCGGCTGTCTAGGCTAAAAAGTACCTAGAATAGGAATTTTTAGGTATAGTTTTGCTACTTCCAGAATTTGTTACAAATGTGATTTAGAATAATACTCTAACCTTGGGTTGCATAAAGCAAAATTAATCGTGGTTAGTTAATCAGTTGTTTTAAAACCATATTACGTCAATTCTAAAAAACAGTCACGGTTATGATAAATTTTATAAGGTAAAAAATAATCATATTTAGTGAATTGTTCATTTACAAATTCAGATTAAGTTTAGAATTAACAATAATCATGGTTTGAAAACAACTGATTAACTAATCGTGGTTAATTTTGCTTTATGCAACCCAAGGTAAGTTTTCAACCAATTTTGGTTGTCCGCGTCATGGGTAATGTAAACCATGCTGCTATAATTTTTCAAAGAATTGAAGTATTATGGTGGGAGTCGATTATATAAGTCTTTGGGAATACATGCAAACAGTTTTACAAAAATAAAGGTTTTACAAAAATTTTTATTGTTAATCAAAGACAAGCATGATTTAATTATTAACAATTTAATAAAACAAAAACAGTTGAAGATATCAGGTCCTAATTTTCAGTGAATGTTCTGTGCTACAAAATGTTTATTTTCCAGGGGTATCAACTTAAAAAAAGTTAAACTTTATTAGTAGTTATTACAACTTATAGAAAGTGTGTTTCCAGCCATTTTAATCAGCGTAGCGGATAAACAAATGATTTTTTTTTCAATATGGAGGTGTAGGGAATTTTATAGCGAATAACTTTTATTTGTATAATACTTATTTAGACCGCTATTTAGCAAAGTTTGAAAAATCTGAATAATTTTGCAATTGAACCATGGTTTACCAATGCCGCGAACAACCAAAATCGAAGCAAACTTAGGGTATTATTCTAAACCACATTTGTAACAAATCCTGTAAGTAGCAAAACTGTATATTAAAAATTCCTATTTTAGGTACTTTTTAGCCTAGATTACTATGAATGTGATTTTGTATTTTTAATTTTGTTGTTGTTATAACGAATCATGAATATTCATTTAGTGTATTTTTCTTGTTTTGTATCGTGTTAAAGATTTAACGAAATAAAATAATTTATAATTCATATTATAAATATCACGAAGTATTTTTATGACGTAAGTTAATTTGATAATTTATTTTATTATATCATACATATACCGGGTGTTCCAGAAAATTAATTTTTTTTTTTTTAAATAAAATTTATAATTTTCTTAACAAAAGTTGTTAATTTAAATATATTTTTTAAAATAAAGTACTAATTGATACACCATTCCATTAAAAATTTTTGAATTATCCCCAATTGAGTTTTGAATTTTTGATATGTCGCGTATGACACTTTAAATTATCCAAATCTCAAATAATCATAAATCATTAGAAAGTTCGTTATTTCTACTTTTAAAACAAATTTTAAAAATAAAATTTCATTAATATTTAACGAAACTAGGGCAATTTTAGTAAAACCCTAAAATTTAGGATCAAGTCGCCATATTTTCTAAACAATTGAATGTATGAAAAAAAATTTTCTACAAAAGTTTCTTACTTTTTTATGATCTTTAAAATTATCTACTTTTGGATATACCGTTTCATTTGATTTTGCTGAGAAACGGGCATGTACCCCTCAAACTACCCCTCAAGGAGGAGTTTTAGGGGGTTGAAAACATTTTCTTGAAATTCTTTAGGGTCGATATATATAGTAAATTTTTTATCATAAAACTCTATCTTCAATAGTTGGGCGTAAACGATAGTGGTGGTCTGGAACTCTCGGTATAGAATTATAGTTTGAAATTACAGAAAAAAATCAGACAAAAGTTAGGTGTTTTTTATTATTATTTTTTAAAATGATTTTTAGGGTTTGGTATTTCAAAATGAAAATATCTGTCTTGGGAATCACTGAACTTTCTTATACAGTGAATAGTGTACGTGATTATTATTTTATTAAAACATTTCTGACAAATATATAGAATAAAATGAATAATACAGAGATAATACTCATATTATTCTCTACATTATGTAACAAATGAATTTTTTTGAACGTAGTAACTGAAAACGGATGTTTACCTTGTCAATTTTTGAATTTTCGAATTATTTTTGAAATAAAAAAATAATGTTTAAAAAATGTCGTATATGTTACTATCTATAATATATGATTTAGCCAGAAAGAATTTTTTTATATAATTAATAAGACTCACCCACACTGTTCACTCTCACTATTACGTATAAGAAAGTCCCATGCAGAGTTGGGCAAAATTCAATCGTGATTGCGAATAAAAATTTACGAATAAATCGCAGTTCTTATTCGCAACTAACGAATAAAAATATAGTTATTCGTAATCGCGAGTACTCACGAATAACGATTGATTAGTTTTTATTCGTAAGATCTTCGAATAACGAATAATCTTCGTTAGTTTCAGATTATTCTAACTAAAAAATTACGAATGAACTATTACTCTTTGGCGTAATAATATAATTATGATGGAGGTTATTGTCACTTCTTGAATTAATTTTTTTTTTAAGTCCAGACACGTATTTAGTGATATTTTAGACCCCCGTGTATTAAATTAATTAATAAACTCACAACTCGCCCCCTGTCCCAGATGAAGGGTTGCAACTGGTTTCATTCGATCCGGCGGGGAAAATACTTCGGGATTCTAGGAGGTTGGGGGGCAAATCAAACCTCTATCTAACACAGGAGTCGAGATATTTACGATTTTCTGTAATGAATACCATAAGTAGCGAAACAGAAAATTTCAATATTTACAATAAATACAGCATATAAACATAACATATTATTATTTAGTATATGTGTATTTGTTATTTTAACAATACGGGCCTAAAATATCACTAAATAAGTTTTTCATTTTGTTAAATTTAATAATAATATCTTATGTTTATATGCTGTATTTATTGTAAATATTGAAATTTTCTCTGTTTCGCTACTTATGGTATTCATTACAGAAAATCGTAAATATCTCGACTCCTGTGCTAGATAGAGGGTTGTTTTGCCCGCCAATCCCCTAGAATCCCGAAGTATTTTTCCCGCCAGATCGAATGAAACCAGTTGCAACCCTTCATCTGTGACAGGCGGCGAATTGTGAGTTTATTAATTAATTTAATACACGGGCCTCAAATATCACTCAATACGCTTCTGTACAATTTTTTTTAAATTAATTAAATTATAAGCAAGGTTTCTATTTAGTATATGTGTATTTGTTATTTTAACAATACGGGCCTAAAATATTGTATTGTTATGATATATAATCTTTATTTATTAAATATTACAACTATATTTCTGACATGTTATATATTATATATTCTATTGTTTTTCCCCCAGACCACTATTTCTATTCATTTACAATGCAAATATCACTAAATACGTGTCTGTACTTTTTTTTCATTTTATTAAATTTAATAATAGTATCTTATGTTTATATGCTGTATTTATTGTAAATATTGAAATTTTCTGTTTCGCTACTTATGGTATTCATTACAGAAAATCGTAAATATCTCGACTCCTGTGCTAGATAGAGGGTTGTTCTACCCCCTAATCCCCTAGAATCCCGAAGTATTTTTCCCGCCGGATCGAATGAAACCAGTTGCAACCCTTCATCTGTGACAGGGGGCGAGTTGTGAGTTTATTAATTAATTTAATACACGGGCCTCAAATATCACTCAATACTCTTCTGTACAATTTTTTTTAATTTATTAAATCATAAGCAAGGTTTCTATTTAGTATATGTGTATTATTTGTTATTTTAACAATACGGGTCTAAAATATCACTAAATACGTGTCTGGACAGCATATAAACATAAGATATTATTATTAAATTTAACAAAATGAAAAACTTATTTAGTGATATTTTAGGCCCGTATTGTTAAAATAACAAATACACATATACTAAATAATAATATGTTATGTTTATATGCTGTATTTATTGTAAATATTGAAATTTTCTGTTTCGCTACTTATGGTATTCATTACAGAAAATCGTAAATATCTCGACTCCTGTGTTAGATAGAGGTTTGTTTTGCCCCCCAACCCCCTAGAATCCCGAAGTATTTTTCCCGCCGGGGGCGAGTTGTGAGTTTATTAATTAATTTAATACACGGGGGTCTAAACTATCACTAAATACGTGTCTGGACTTAAAAAAAAAATTAATTCAAGAAGTGACAATAACCTCCATCATAATTATATTATTACGCCAAAGTACAGGTAGTAATAGTTCATTCGTAATTTTTTAGTTAGAATAATCTGAAACTAACGAATGATTATTCGTTATTCGAAGATCTTACGAATAAAAACTAATCAATCGTTATTCGTGAGTACTCGTGATTACGAATAACTATATTTTTATTCGTTAGTTGCGAATAATGTGCGGTTTATTCGTTATTCGTCAATTTTTCAATCGACTAAAAAAATTAATCGTCTGATGCCCAACTCTGGTCCCATGGTACCTATGACAAACACGCACACTGTTCAATCTCTGTATAATACGTATAAGAAAGTCCCATGACACTCATGGCAGATATTTCTTCTCTGTTATGAACCATTTGAATTATAATACATTTTTTTAATTCGTTTTTTCGAAAAAATGAATAGAACATAAATTATAGAACATATATTACCTACATTTTTTAACTTGACCATTTTTCTCTATTTCACACTGTTTCAGAGTTATTTGAAATATTCAAAAATCGACGTAGGTAAACATCCGTATCCGGTTGAAAGATCGTTCTCAAAAATAGGATGTTTTCTTCCCAGATAAAAATTAATCTTAAATATAAAATTTTATCCTTCTACGATTTGTCGTATTTAACTTACAGCGCTTACAGACCGACAGACACACATACATCATGGCGAAAATAGTCAGAATCACTCTGTATATACATATATTGTATGTTGACCTTCTGTCAAACCAAATCACAACACAATATTTTAAATAAATTAAGTAACTAATATTATGTTAAAGACTCAAGATAAACACAATGGTCACATTACACGCTTCTGAAGATGGTCAGCCTGAGTCCTCCAAATGGTCGTGGCGGTCACTCAATGACAAAACGCGATGCTTTGTAGCTAACATTACAATAGAACCAGTTTTCACTGTCTATCTAATGTCCAGTGTAATGGCAAACCTAGCCACTCAGAATTTAAGCCTAGAAAAAGCCTGCAGGGTTAATTTAGGACTAGCACATGAAGTATGCGACGCTTTGTCAAGGAGAGACACCGCTAATTATACCAGAGAAGAAGAAGAAGTACAACATTTGGTGGCTAGTGAGTGTTCATTAGATCTTTAAGGTAGTTATCTTACTCTGTAGTTTTTATCTTTAAAATAACTTCATTCATTACATAAAAGGAGTTGGGGAGGGTTCATACATCGCGTTTTTCTCCCGTTTTTTCGATTTATTTCAAAAACTAAATCGACGACGGGGTTATATTATGATTGATATTTGTAGCTGATACTCAAATGAATCGATTGAGACAAGTGACATAAAATTTTACCCAAAAACACCCCTTCCAGAGGGTGAAAAAGCCTTAAAATTGTTAATTTTCGGTCCTAATCAGTAAAAATTGAATTACTCTGGGGCACATCATCGCACAGACTCGTATATTGGCTTAAATTCTTCCTAAAGCTCCAAAGAACTGAATATGAATAGCTTTATCAATGATATTAGCCAATATCTAATGGTGAGTCACGAATATTTTTTTTATTTGTGTTACACTAAAAACTAAATAAAAAAATCAGGAATCAATATTTTTTTACCAAATTGCACTAGTAGCTTTTATGTATACAAAAGATCAAGACCCCAGAAGAAAAACAAATTTTTCATACACATAAACCCATATAAAATGCATATCAAAGTGCATCAAATCGAATTTTATCGTAACAAAAAATTAAAAAAGAGTATTTTCGAGAAATAAACATTTAAAAAGTATTAAACGTGCATATATTGATTCATAACAATGCCACACTTGTTTATTTACCCTTATTAACCCATATAAAAATTCATTTTTCGTAATAAAATGTACAGAAAACGTAATAAATAGCTATAAATTTTAATTTTTTTGATATAGAAATAGTGCATTCATAGGTGGCGGTTGTAAAATACTGTCTCTTTTTTAGTAGGCATTTTCCTTTTCAATATCTTTATAACTGTGCTTTATAATTAATACAATTTATTATTATTAAGTGAGCTCAATAGGTAATTATATTGAATTTTTATATTATTTTGTATTATTATTGTTAATTCATACTTCTTAACCTTTTTCTTAGATAAAATGAATGCTAACACGTGCGTGCATGTAATAAACCACTCGATAGTGACGTTTGTATAATTTACGAAAAATCCGTACAAACATTAATTAATAATAGTAAAATACGAGATGATAAAAAACACGAATTATTCAGATCAGAGAAAAGTAAGAAATCGTATTCTTCCTGGCAGAAATCAGTACAGTATTCGAAAACCCACGAGCCAGTTTTAACTCCTGCACCTCAATTTTGCACACGTTTATCCTCATCCGAAGGGACATTAATTTAACTTTGCAAATAATTATTTTATTTGTACACAAGATTCATCGTCAGAGTTTGTTACAAAACAGAAGCAAAAAAGTAAATCTAATGTTCAAGAATAGACGTATAGAAGGTGTACCCGATTTCCATAAAATAGGTGCAAGATATCATAAACCTTGTTTAGTTCGAATCCTTCGACCGGTTGATCTATTCCTTGTATTTATTGCAAAATATAATGAAAATGATAACGAATGTCTATTTTTACTAAATGATGAACTTAAAAATTATGACAGAGAGACTCCTAAATGGAATAAATATTTTAAGGGAAAGTTAAAGGAATTCTTTGGCGATAATCTTGTTTACAATCAACAAAACAGGGCCCGGTTTTATGTTACAAAAGCGTTGATGACAAAATATTTAGTGAATTATGGAAAAAAAAGTAAATTACAACGTTGAGCAACGTAAAAATATAGTAGAGATGGCAGCTAAAATCATACACGAAGATATTTGTAGTCAGTAATATAATGTAGAATCTTATGAAAATCCTAAAAAATGTTTAAGTACCGTCGAAGAAAATGTTTCAGAATCTCTCAAACTCTTGTTAGAAAATATAATTAAAAGCAGTAAGAAACATCAAGAAGTATTAAATGAACAGTATCAAGTAAAAATTATTTCAATAGCTCATGCTATCATACAAGCTACACGACCTCGTTCTTTTTTATCTTCTCTACAATTAGGATTATCTGCTTTATTATTAGATAAAAAATTTGGATCTAAAGAGCTCATTGATTTATTATATTCTTTGGGATTTGCAAGCTCGTACTTTAACGCCTCATTGCTTGAATCATCAATTTTGGTAGATGATAATAAACCTACTTTCGTAAATGCTTATACCGCAACCATAGATGGAAAAACACATTTCACACTATGTGTGGAATACAGACAGTTACTCCAAAAGATGCAGTATCATACGACTATCGCATTAAAAAACTGAAGAATATTCCACCAGTAGAAGTAATTGGTACATATGGTTTTATTTCTAAAAAAATATTACATTCCATCTATAGTTGCCGGAATCAAAACCATAAAAGTTGTGGATATTTAAAAAAAATTCAATAAATATGAAAGTGGATATTAGAGATACAGATTTGGTGTAGTTATTTGGAAAACACACAAATGAGTTCAATTTGAATGGTTGGAATTCTTTTATGGAAGATGTTTTAAATGATCAACCATTTGCGACCTCCAAAATTATTTGTTTACCTTCGTTAATGCCCCAGCGAGTAATTATGATACTATTTACACAGTTTTGCTTGATGTTCAAACAAGATGTTTCAAATTGGGTCAGAAACATGCATTTGTAACGTTCGATCAACCATTATATACAAAAGCTAAGGAAATAACAACTTGTTGCCCAGAATTAGATAATATTATAGTTCGTTTAGGTGGTTTTCACATGTTTATGTCTTATATGGGTTCGATTGGATACATAATGCAAGGTAGTGGTCTAAGAGAAATTTCATGTCTTATATATGCTAGAAATTCTGTTGACAAAATTTTAGATGGGCATGCATATGGAAGAGCTATTCGTGCTCATATTTTGTTAAATGCTATTTTAGGTGATCTTATATTTAAAGAAATCAGTACATCACAGTTTCCATTAACTGCAGAAAACTTTCATTTTTAAATTATCTGGTTGTGTCAAAGACAAATATAAATCAATTGAAAGATGACATTTTTTAAATATTCACGAAAAATTTTCTAAATTTATTGATGCTATTGAAGAAAGGGGACCTACAGCAAAATTATGGATTCAGTATTTTAAAATGACGACTCTAATAAAACAATTTATTGAGGCAGATAGATCAGGAAATTGGAAATTGCACCTGAATACGGTGCAAAAAATACTGCCTATTTTTCAAGTAAGTGGGCACTTTCTTTATGCTCAATATGGCCACTTATATTTACAAGATATGTTGCAATTAAAAACTATTATGGACCCTGATGAGTATAGAAAATTCGTTGACGAAGGACATTTTACGATTCGCAGAACAGACAAGTTTTGGTCAGGATTTTTTACTGATCAAACAATTGAACAGTTTCTTATGAGACAAATTAAAACTAAAGGTGGTCTGCAGGTAGAGGCATTACAGACAGTACTGTAGGGAAATGGATTGGCTGCCTTAGTGCACTAGTTGATGTAACATCATCAGTATTAGATTTTTGTGGATTAGAATTTCAATCTAGTGAACAACACGTAAATGCTAGGCAATCAAGAATTGAGAAAGATACGGAAGATATGAAGAAAACAGCCAATTACTTTTCAGAAGAAAATTTTCAGTTTATATCTCTTCCATATTTAATTTCAATAGAAAGTGGGCTGAAAGGGAATAAATTAATAAATTGTCATGAAGCATGGGAAAACGGATTAAATTGTTGTAAAAATATTATTGGCAAATTTTTCGGTCAACTAAAATAAGAAAAAAGCAGAAAATTCTACCTCTTCAAGCTATATCGTCAACTATTCAAATATACGGAGATATTATAGCAATTAATCTAAACTTAATTTTTCAAAGACTAACTATGTCTAATGAAAGCAGTGAAAGTATTAAAGAATATCTCAAATTTGAGTTATCACCGTTTCCTGCATCACTTTTTGATGGAGTTGCTTTCAGAAAGTATCAAAAATCTAAACTGTATAGTTTATTCAATTCAATTAACGACCTACCAAGCTTTCTATTACATTGGGTAACATGGAATGCCAGTGACAGTTTTAATTATGTATCAAAGAAGATAATGAAGTTGGAATATCGCAAGATAATTTTTTGAGCAATACAAAAAATAAAGTTTTGTTGATAGAAGCAATAAGAAATAAATGCACTGATCATCGCATTGAAACTTTCGTAGCTGAAGAGGATGCTGATGGACTTATAGTTCAAACAGCAATATCAAAAGCTGATGATGAAACTAAAGCTTTTATTGTTGGTGAGGACATAGATCTCTTGATAATTCTTATGCAATTCGCTAGCACTAATACCACAACGTACATCTTAAGAAACCGTCCAGGGATTCAATGCCAGTAAATATCTATAGTATAGACAGTTTCAATTGTCCATTATTGAAAGATATAATTATATTTTTGCATGCTTTTAGTGGTTGCGATATTACTTTCTGCTTTTTTAACCATGGCAAAATAATTTTTTAAAATTTATTAAATAACAATAAAAATTTGAGAGAAGGTGCGAAAGTCTTTATGCAATCGATGTATCATACTCATTAATAAAATGTTTATATGCTAAACCAAAAATAAATGCAGTCAAATTAAACGATTACCGTTATGAGTATGCAAAATTATTAAAAAATTTGGATTTGTGCTCTCTTCCACCTACTGAAAGAGCAGTTCGACAACATGCATTGCGCGTGTACTACCAATGCCAATATTGGCTTGGTAATAAACATAATCCTACTAATTTTGGCTGGAAAAAAAGAACAAATATGCTTCAGCCCATATTTTCAGATGTAGAATTAATTACGGAATCCTTAGTAAACAAGTTTACATGCAGAAAATATAATATAAACTTGTAAAGGTAGTAACTGCGCGAATAGTGATAATTTAGAAGTAGAAGAAGATAATATTACAAAAGAAGATATAGTTGCAGTACAAAATTATCTGAATATAACTTTAGAAGATGAAAACAAAGACGATTCAGAAGAAATTGAAACAAGTGAATCCTATGATGATATTGTAACCTCTAGTAGAAAAAGAATGAGAATGAAGTAACTTTTTTTTAAATATATATAATTTATAAAATGTTGTCGATTTTTTATTTATTTAATTTTTATTTTATTTAATAAAATTTGCACGTAATATTTATGTATACATGTGAAATTATACGTGTAAGTATCAAATAAATGAATATGTGAAGGTAAGATAAACATATACGTAGGCGAGCCTGTACAAATATAAATAAATTTAAGAATTTAGAATATATTTAAAATTTATAGAATTAATAATAATAATACAAAATAATATAAAAATTCAATATAATTACCTATTGAACTCACTTAATAATAATAAATTGTATTAATTATAAAGCACATTTATAAAGATATTGAAAAGATAAATACATACTAAAAAAAGAGACAGTATTTTACAACCGCCACCTATGAATGCACTATTTCTATATAAAAAAAAATAAAATTTATAGCTATTTATTACGTTTTCTGTACATTTTATTACGAAAAATGAATTTTTATATTGGCTAATAAGGGTAAATATACAAGTATGGCATTGTTATGAATCAATATATGCACGTTTAATACTTTTTACCCCATTTTTGGTGAAGCCCCACACCTCCAGCGCGTTATTTTTCTCGTGTTCAGCGGCTCAAAATCTATAAGAATCAATCTTAAAATTGCTGTTCCGGAAAATTTCCCATTTTGGACAATTTTTCTGCTTCATTGGCTGGACTATTAACCATATTTTAACTGACGACTGACGACGCTTTTTTAAATGTTAATGCGACGTGCAATCCCTATACTCCGTAGATACTTATATTTTTTGAAGTTGGCTAAATAGGTATAATTATGTCAATTCAGTTTACACACATTTTTATTCCTGCTCAATTCCGGTTTAGTTATGCTATTCCCGTAGACCAAGAGGAATAGCATAACTAAACCCGATTAGTTATGTCGGGTGTAAAGTGCCGTTTACACAGACTTTTACACCCGGTTTTATTACATCGGTTATAGTAAAACCGGAATAACAGCGCTGTGTAAACGTACTCAATTTACAGGGTTGATATAGTGATATTTATAGCGAATTTGTTATTTTTATTCCGAGAGAAGAACTTATCTGTAGTAAGTTAAACAACAATACTATTTTTGCTACCTAGTACTGTCGCTATTTATTCATTGAGTAAACTTATCTGCCTTTTATAATACCGGACCTTATTAATCTATCTGTATAAATGCTCCCAGTGTATGAAAGCCCTCTTAACAGGGTTGTTTAAAAAGTGTATGAATCCTCTACATACTAATATTATAAATGCGAAAGTAACTGTCTGTCCTATTCTATGACACCCTTTCCTATTTCTCCAAAATTTGAATTGATATTTGCTGACTTTAGTATTTGTCGTTGGTAGTCTCATCAAAGCCTCATTACCAATTTTTTTTCAGATTTATTAAGCCAGTAGTTATAATAAAATAAATTACTGCTTGGTGCCCCCTGCAGGCGCCATTTTTGAGTTAGAAAAATAGGGTCATGTTCTATGTGACAAGGATTCAGGGGACAGACAGACAGACACGGAACCAACAATGTTTGTCTTGATCTGAAACGGAAAGATCAAGTTAAAATTTTTAAATCGGAGAATAATTTTTTTGTCTCATTCAAAGAAGGGAGGAAGGTTCTGAAATCAACTACTTCTTTGGTGCTGATTGTGAACACGTCAAAAATCGAATATTGAAAAAAAAATGGGTGTGACTGTGTCGGGATGCACAGTCGAGGGAATGACGTGAATACGTAAAAGTGGGGTGAAATAATACTCAGACTAGTATTGTATAATATAGTTAGTTATTTCTTATGGTTTGTACGAACATAAAAACAATTAATTAATATTTAAAAAGAAAATTGTGGAAATACGAAATTTATTTTTTTATTCAATTTAAAAAACTAATCAAAAAATTAAAAACGTTAGGGCGTAGATAATATATTCTCATACTGTTTTTTTTTTCAATTCAATTAATTAATATTTACAAACGCAATCTTGGACATACAAAATTTAATTTAATTTTTTGTTGTAGATTTTTTATAATATTAAATATATCACTCATTAAAACTGGTTAAATGTTTTGATTTTTACTTGTATTACGTAGATCTAATCGAGATCTATAATTTGAGACCAAAACTCGCGTGGTAGCTGCTCTGAGTGTCGAAATACACTGATTATAAATTTTCGCTAGCGCGCAAAACTGATTTCAGAGCGTTACATCAAGTTTCTGAAATGCCCACTCAGTATCTGGAGTAAAACATTAGACGTTATTTACGTCAAAAAAATCTCAAGATTTGTGTTTGATTTTTACACAGATATGACAATATGGAGAACGATAGTCCAGAGTGCACTACCTTGTATATTAATTTTATTCATCGGTTCATGGAGTGACCGTCATGGACGTAGACGGCCGTGTCTTATCGCGCCTGTATGCGGCGAATTGCTCGCCTCGTTATCGCTGATCGCTTGTACATTCTGGTACTTTGAACTCCCTATGGAGGCGGTCGGGGCAGCGGAGACTGTTTTCCCTTCGCTATTTGGGGGATGGTTTACAATGTTTCTAGCAGCGTTTAGTTACGTATCGGATATTACTACAGTTGAGGCCAGGACAAGGCGTTTGGGAGCTGTAAACATATGTGTATCGATTGGTAAGTAGTTTTTATTACAGAAAATTTTATTTGTATTATACAGGTGACCCATTTTAAGTGCACACATCTGATAACTTTTTATGGTGAAATGTTATCAAAAAACTTTTCAGATAAAAGTTGCACGGTTTGGAGGGGGACATATGTAGACGTACTCGGATGAATTTTTGTTAGGTGACGTTTTCTAGGTCACATGAAGGTCAACATCATTTTTTAAATTATTTATATTTTTTATTTAGTAATTTTATTCTACGTGAAAAAACACGAATCTTTCATTAAAAACTTTTTTTGAACAACCTAATCTTTTCGAGATACTCGTATCTAACAAACTAATTCGAGAGTTTGAACTTTTAATAATTTTTTACTCAGAAACTATCAACTTTAGAGAAAAAGAACTAGATACAAAAAATGTGTATTTTGGTCTAATAAAACTTAGAGAATTATTCTAGAATTTTTTTTAACATCTGTTTTTTTGCTTAAATAAAATAAACTGAAAAAGTTTAAAAATTTTTAAAATAATTCTCCAACTCTTATTAGATCAAAATAAACATTTTTTGTATCTAGTACTTTTTCTGTAAAGTTGACGGTTTCTGAGTAAAAATTATTTAAAGTTCAAAATCTCGAATTATTCTGTTAGATATCTTGGAAAGATAAAGTTGTTCAAAAAAAATTTTAATGAAAGATTCATGTTTTTTCACGTAGAATAAAATTACTAAATAAAAATTACAGGTTCTTATTTAAAAAAAATGATGTTGACCTTCATGTGACCTTGAAAACGCTACCTAACAAAAATTCAACCGAGTACGTCTATGTCCCCCTCCAAACCGTGCAACTTTTAACTGAAAAGTTTTTTGATAACATTTCACCATAAAAAAATATCAGAGGTGTGCACTTAGAATTGGTCATTCTGTATAGGGTATTTTTTAAAGACTTATGTATTTCCAAAAAACGAATTTTCAGAAAAAAATATATTGACGTTGTACGGGGTGACCTTAGAACAGTGGTCTCAAAAGTGGGGTACGTCAAGTTTCCCTTCAATATAACTATACGTGTTTTATATTATATTATTAGGGGGGGGGGGGGGGGGGGGTACAACTTATAATTATTTTCGTATCAAGGGTACGCGATCGTATAATATTTGGAACTCACTGTCTTAGAAAGATCACTTTTCTTTTTATTCTAATCTGAACCCATATTTGTTGTCGCAAATTCGTAATTTACGGGAAAAAATAAGTAACTTTTTCTGAAAATGTCTATTTTTATAATATGGAGTAAAACAAATAGAAATTTCTGGATTTTCAATTATGTTTCGAAAACTTATAGTTTTAAAATATAATCGCAACAAGCAAGATTTTTTTATTATTATGTATTTTATTCCAAATACTTCTTTTATCTAGTGATTTAAAAAATTATTGACAATTCAGTGTCCATCACTGGATGCCAAAATGAAAAGTATTACGACACAAATTTATAAAATAAAGAAACGTAAAATAGTAAACAATGTAAAGCAAATATGCTATGATAATATAATAATTAATAAATGGTTACACTAATATTTAGTTTAAATGTCCGCCATTTTGACACCCATTGACCGATTGTCATCAAATTAAGCTGTTTTACAGTTAAGTATCTATAGATTATGATAATGCTGAACAGAATTTGTTCTATCATTTTTATGCCTATCTTGACCGGTTTTTGAGTTGTATGGAGTGGCAAAACAAGGGGGTTTAATTATATGTGTTTTTTTTTTTGCTAGGTTACCCACTTGGAATGGGCTTATGTGGGCTTCTCTACGCAAACATAGGCTTATATGGGATATATAGTACTTCAGCAGTCCTGTATTTGCTCAGTATAGCTTACACTTTGGTAAGGATTAAGGAGGAAGGTAAAACAAAAATTGTAGAAAAAACCAATCGAACTTGTTTTTTCGTCAAAGATTTTTTCGATGTCCGACATATTAAAAAAACATTCCAAGTTGTGTTTAGAGACGGGGAGAGAAATAGGAAGACTAAAATCATTTTACTTATGATTATTATGTGTGTGGTCATTGGACCATTTCATGGTACGTAAAAAACATCTGCCAAGTAAATGCACAGTGCTTCCTCGTGCTAAATTCACCAAAGGTAGTTAATTATTGAAAAATTTAAATAAAAACCAATAAAGTGCTCAGATAAATTGCCTGCCATTGGTTAACCATTTAATTTACTAAATAATATTAGTTTGAAATTTTTCTTAAGACACACTTGATTATTTTTTCATATAATTTTTTGACAATTTCAATCTATATTTTATTTCAGAATGCAGTGGTTGCCGGTGTTTTGACGGTACGAATCTTAGATAAGGAAAGATAAATTTTAACATTAACATTTAACATTACCTAGCGTTGTTACCATATCGCTCCACGGATCATTGACGTATCATTCAGATCACCCGTAAATGTCAATTGTTTTGAATTATAAAATTAATGAATAATACATGTTTTATATTGTCTCTAAAAATATTTCAGTGATAATTGATTAACAGAGAAACGTCTATTTGGAACTATCACCTCTCATACATACTAAATTCAATTGTAATTTAAAGCATATTTGCATATTATAAATTTTCAACTGACGCCTATGGGATGATATGCGGTTTTGACAATTAAAAAAAGATGGCCGCCGACAAATTTTGGTAACACTTTCATATACGGACTAGCATTGGTTGTTATGTATCCATAGTCTTTCCTAATCTAAGGTACGAATCGTGCATTTTACCGTCAAAAACCACGACAACCACTGCATTCTTAAATGAAATAGAGTATAAATCTAAATTTATGCAAACGTCAAAATGACATTTAATATTTCAAAGTAAATATCAATTTAAAGAAACAAATTACGATTTTTAAAGCAAATTGAAATAAATCTTTGTAAGGGAATATATTACAACAGTTGTTGTAAACCTGTTGTAACACTGTCAAAATTATTTTGGACCCCCCTCACATAGACTGAAAATTGTACTCAAATTTTTTTTCACTTACTCCATTGAGTGGGGTATCTTTAGATAGGTCTCCTAAAATGCAACAAAAAATTTTATATGACCTTTTGATTTTAATCCTTCAGTCACGATATATTTGCATTTAAATGTCGTTATCAGAGAGTCCCCCCCCCCACCCTAATTTCCAAACTATCAACTTAAAAAAATCTGAAAAAAATTCAGAATGTAGCTTTTAATTAGTACTTCCACTGAAAAATAAAACGAACACTGTCAAAATTACTTTGGACCACCTTCCCATAGACTGAAAAGTGAACTCACATTTTCTTTTTCACTTAACCCATTGAGTGGGGTGTCATTAGATAGGTCTCCTAAAATGCAACAAAAAATGTTAAATGATTTTTTTATTTTAACCCTTCAGTCACGATATATTTGCATTTAAATGTCGTTATCAGAGCGTCCGTTGAAATAACTCTTGTTTGTAAATCGTAATGACTACGTACTAAGTAAACCTACCAAGTGCGTGCCCAACACGCACTTGGCTGTTTTTTTTTAAATGTAATATATGTGCTTGTTTAATTTTACAGGCGAATCGGCCGTGATGTATTTATTCCTGAGATATAAGTTTAATTGGAATGAAGTCGACTACAGTATGTTCTCTACATATACAATGATCAGTAGCGTCACAGGTAAATTTATTATATACAGTATTTTTGAGAATAAACGCCCTGACACCAGTCTTGGATAGTATCACACTTGTTTAATTAAATGTATTAAATAATAAATTAGAAATATTACTGTCATAATCTACAGAGACTTAAGGCGGCTATTACACTATCAAAGAAATATGATAAAATTTCTTTGATCAAAGAAATATGACAGTGTAATAAGTCAACTTTTATAATATTTACCTTCATAATATTTCTATGATCATAGTTAATGACAGTCTCTTATATTTGATCAAAGTTTTTTGACATCAAAAACAAAATGGCGACTACCAAGTTATCACTGACAGTTACAGTTATATAATTATTAATATATGAATATCAACAAAATCCAGTATTATATGATAATCTTATTGATTATAAAAACCACAATACATATCAAACCTCGATCGCGTCAATTGACGAACATCCATGCACTGATATTCAAAAGGCACCAAAAAAGAAGAAAATATCCCTAGATAACATTGAGAAAATATTATCAAATATTTTATGTAGTGTAATAGAACAAAATCTCGTATTTTATCAAAGAAATATGATCAAATCTTTGTCAAAGATCTTTGACATATTTATTTGATAGTGTAATAGCCGCCTTACGGGGATCGTCTATCTTCGCGCCAAAATTTCGAGCCTATTTTCAACGATGGTTTGCGAAAAAACTACACATGATATTGTGAAACGGTTTTCCCTATTTTATTAGCTCACTCTTAGGAGAGCCGCACACAGAGGAAACTTTTTTTATGAAACCAGTCAATTGAAAAACAATCAGATAAAGCACACTGAGTTTCACGAAACCTAAATTTCACGTGGTTTCACAAACGCGGTTTCGTGAAACTTGTGATTTTGGTTTCATCAAACATAGTTTAATCAATTTTGCATGGAAGTTCCAAGTTCAATCATTATTATAATTTATTAATATAATGTTAATATAATGTAAAATATATTGATATAAATAATAGACCTTGGTAGTGGGGTATTCAGTGCAGTGACCTATTTTTGAAAATCATCACTTTTATTGTTTAATTTATTTTATATTTATTGAGTTTGCACTTTCAGGTACAATAATATCAGTTTGGTTGCTGAGCCATGTTTTAAAATTTGACGATGCAACAATTGGTGTATTATCGTGTATAAGTAAAATTCTTTCTAGTTTTATTTACGCATTCGCAACATCGACGTGGGTTTTATACATGGGTAAGAAATCATCTATTAAAACAATTCTCAAACGTGAGGTGCGACCGTTGAGGTCTATACAATCAACTTTCCAACTTGGTATGACTATCAATACTCGAATACTGATTATTATTTTACTTCCATGTTCTAAAAGAAATGGAAGTATTGTAATACCATCGAAAAATCGTGTCCGAGATAATGACAGATTCTGATTGTACTAACTTCACAACTTAAAGAAAAGTTCAATTCCGCATGGCGGCTGTGCGGATGTAGAATTTTCTTTCGTTCACGATAACTACTGTAAAAATGCATTGATCTGAATTATTTTTGGGGAAAATGTTTGTCTCAGTCATTACTCACGACTTATTGATTTTGGTGCTAATCGGATTAGGGGTGTTGGAAATATTCGAAATTTTTTAACTTTTTTCGTCTAAAAAGTGAACATTGCGAGTATTATCTCACTAATTTTGATAAGACTTGGTACATTTGTAGTTCAATTGAACCTTAAGGACATTTATTATTTATACGTGCCTAAAAAGCCATTTAAGGGGTGAAAAACACCCTTAAAATTTGAATTTTAAATACTAATTAAAACGTCATTAATTTATGTTGCCTTGGAAACAAATGCAACTAAATTCAAAAAGTTACAGAATGTAGCTTTTAATTAGTACCTACAATGATTTTTTATAACAAACACAGAAATAACTGTTTTTTTTATTATTATTTTTTTAAATCTTTTATACGTAGAGATTACCTCTTAGGTTAACATGAAATAGCTCTTATATAAATCCAAGTAGTTTAAAAAATAGCTCTTGAGATGTAAAGGATTTTTCGAAATTCAACCCCTACGGGGGTAAAATGGGGTGTAAAAGTTTGTGTGGGTAAAAATATTATTTTGGTCGGATTTACTTGAAACATAGCATAAATATTCTACAATACAAATAATGAAACATGTATGTTGCTTAGAAAACAAATGCAATTATATTCAAATTTTCAGGTAAGTTATTCCAACAATGTGTGTTATATTATTTACATTAGGAATTTTAGAAAACTAATATTTATAATACAAAGGTGACTTTGACTTCGACAAATCCCTTTAAAATTTGTCATATAGGCGTACATATGGGAACAATAAATAACTATGTAGTATTCAAGTATTGATAATCATATCATGTTGGGAAGTTGGTTGTGTGGACCTCAAGGGTCGCACCCCTCGGTTTGTTTTACATGTTTTTTTTATACCTTATATTTTCAGCGCCCATTGTTGAAATTCTAAATGGCACATCTTTTATAGCTATGAGATCCATGGCATCAAAAATGGCGGATTCTGATGAACTAGGTTTGAACCTGTGTATGCTATACAGTAATCCCTCCATTTACGCGGTTGATTGGTTCCATGAAAACAGCGCGTAAAAAGAAACGTTGCGTTTTTTGAGTCTTTTCACCCTTTATCCAGGTTTTTTTTTAAACGTTATGTTTTTTCGTTTCGGTTCAAGTAAAAATATTTATGGGTTCGTTCCGAGTGAATAATTTTTAAATATTTTTATTTTTATTTATGGAATTAAAAATGTATTTTTTACCATAACTTAGTTTAGAACATTTTATAGTAGGTACTTGTATGATGATTTATTTTATAAATAATATATTATTTTTCGAACCTACAAGTCGATATTTAGTTTTTTTTTTCGTTTCGACAAAAATAACGGTTTTCCGGTTTTTGGTACAGTTCCGGTTCAAAGCCCTGTTTTATCCAAACTTTTTCAACCGCGTAAAGCGAATCCGCGTAAATGGAGACTTTGAGATTACTGAAATTTTAAATTTACGTAAAATTGAATATTATTTTTATTCCAGGTCAGATAAATTCTATATTTGGAATATGTGAGGCGCTAATGCCATTAATATACGGCCCCCTTTACAGTGCAGTCTACGCCGCAACTATGAACACAGTGCCGGGGGCTTTCTTTTTACTTGGAGGTGCCATGACAAGCCCAGCCGTGTTGATTTTCTTGTAGGTCGATTCATATTTGACAACCCAGAACCACACTAACACATAAGCGCAGGATTGAAGTGAAACTTCTTTCTCTTATACTCATCGCTCACACACGCATAACCGACGTAAAGTGACTTGTACGCATGCGTTATTCATCCACCTTTCTCTTATACATCTACTCATCGCTCTCTCACGCATATGCATGCACAATCTCATTGGCGTTTCATCTTGAAAACGTGTCTACACCTTTTCCAATTGTATTTCAGAAAGCATCAATTGTATTTCAGAATAGTCAATTGTATTTCAGAATAGTCAATTGTATTTCAGAATAGTCAGTTGTATTTCAGAAAGCATCAATTGTATTTCAGAATAGTCAGTTGTATTTCAGAAAGCATCAATTGTATTTCAGAATAGTCAATTGTATTTCAGAATAGTCAATTGTATTTCAGAATAGTCAGTTGTATTTCAGAAAGCATCAATTGTATTTCAGAATAGTCAGTTGTATTTCAGAAAGTATGAATTGTATTTCAGAATTTTAATAAATTTTTGTATTTTACATATTATACCACGTAGATAATACATTATTATATTATTAAAAAGTATTACATAGTACAAGACCTGATGACATATTTTTCTGCCCCATCTGAGCAGTAGGCAGACTTACGGAAGTCGTTCGTTCATGTGTTGTACATATTAGGATAAATAGTCTCAACTCCTACACCCGGGGATAAAGGGGTTTAATTCCTTAGTGAATATGTAAAGAAAAAGTGTATTTTTGCCCCATGTGACCACTAATAATCAATCCACGCAAAGAGTTGTTACTCTTTGGACCAACAAAACTGTGTTACATTGAAAAAGTGTCCCACTAATTGTGACAAGCAGTGTATAATATCCTATGGTTTCGTCAATGGAATGTTTTTATCTCAATTATTCCCGATAATAAAAGATTGTCGTTTTACTAATAATTATTTATTTAATATCGACAAAAAAATTTGTGCTTATTTGAGACGTAATGACCTAACGTTTTGTTAGAATTTGAGATTCATAATAAGTTAATTGTAGTAACGGTTTATGGGAGTGGCCAATATACATATAAACTGTGCAAGTAATAATGTTATAAACAGTCTGCATAATATAGCACGAGAGATTAGTTAGTTGTTAATATAAAGTGTATTATGATAGAATAAATAAAGTTTACGATAAATAATTCTAAAACGTTTAACTGAATGTTTTAACCCTTTAAGTTCTTTTTTTTCAATTATACAATGTTATTACTCACAATTTCTATATTCTGAAATACAATTGATGCTTTCTGAAATACAATTGACTATTCTGAAATACAATTGATGCTTTCTGAAATACAATTGATGCTTTCTGAAATACAATTGACTATTCTGAAATACAATTGATGCTTTCTGAAATACAATTGATGCTTTCTGAAATACAATTGACTATTCTGAAATACAATTGACTAATCTGAAATACAATTGATGCTTTCTGAAATTGAATTGACGCTTTCTGAAATACAATTGGAAAAAGTGTAGATTTACATTATTTTTGACTCTTCAGTACCCAAAAATCTAAAAAAAGTTTTCTTCTGATATCGGTCTGTTTTTATTGGTTCCAGTGGCGCACCTAAGTGGGGGAGAAGGTAGGGATTAGAACCTCTCTCCCCACCCGAATTTTTTATATACGTTATTTAATTTAACAATTTTGATACGTAAAAAAAATATTTTAACCCCCCTCAATTTGTTTCTGGGTGCGCCCTTGCATTTTTCATCATTATTTGTTTTTCTTGAAGACCCCTCCTCCCCCAGAATTTGTCAATAACATTATTCATTTTAACAATTTGTGACATAATTTACCCCTCCCCGCCAAATTTTTTTGGATGTGCCACTGACTCATTTTTTTTTGCAGATGGTTCTATAAAGAACAGATTAAAGAAAAGGAAGATGTTATTAGACAAATAAAAGATGGAAAAGATGAAGAAAACTCTAAAGAAAATGGCATTGATAATTTAGCATTTGAAACAGAAGGACAGTCGCACTTATGACCTTAAAATGGGTTAAAGCAGCGGTTCTTAAACTTTTTCCAAGGGTCCGTGAAACAATTTTGGCATAAATTAAAGTAATTTTACATTTCTATTTACCAACGATTAATTCTATCTAACGACCGTCATTGTTTTTCTGTCAGGGAGATGTCTTCATAAGTTTAAGAACCACTGGGTTTTAGAGTTAATACGATAATGTGATACATCCCTCAATTTACGTGGTTAATTGGTTCTTTGAAAACAGCTCGTAAAAAAATCACGTAATTTTTTAAAGTCTTTTCGCTCTTTTTCCAAACATTTTCAACCGCGTAAAAGCCGATACGCGTAAATAGAGGGATTACTGTGTTTTTTTTCTATTAAAGTTATTGAAACTTAAATTTATATAAAAAAACTAGCGCGTTGGACCCGGTGTTACCTGGGTTTATACATTTAATCTGTAAAGTAGAATTTCTTTAATATTTTTTTCAATTAAATTATTTCTGTATTGGAATCAAGTAATTTCCTAGTTTTTAAATACCATGTCGTGGATAACAGCCCAAAAATCAAGTTCATACAAAATCTCCCCGTAGCAGAACCTTTCGATCATTAAGAGTTAAATATGATATGTACTTATTTTGTAACTTTATGAATATGAAGGAATCCTTACATGAATGAAATAGTTTCAATTTTTTGTTATGTTTTAGTGTTCGTATGTGTCATCAGCTTAAATGATCTGTTCCATCCGGTGTATGTACTTATATAATCTGTGAAATTAATGACAATTAATGTTCTTAATTTTAAATACCATGACGTGGTTAACAGCCCAGAAATCATTTATTATCTACTATATATAACGAAGTGTCCTCACTCACTCACTCATCTATCAGGATTTTCACCATTTCCACTTAATTCAGAACCTTGAAATTAGGTATATATATTCTCTGGAAGTTTTAGAGAACAACTAGTGGGCCTTTTTGAATAAGTTTATAAATGGGGTAACAAGGGGCCCTCAATTTTTCAAAAAAAAGTTGCAATTTTTATTTTATGTTTATTATATTCCTTGGGCGATATAATATAAGGTTCAAATCTCAGACTTTAAAAAAAAAAGTTTTGATGTAAAAAACTACCAAAAGGAAAATCGATATTAAATTAATTAATTTCTTTAAAAATACTTTGGGTAATTGACAACCATAAACCTGTGTCTGATTTTTGAAAAAGGTATGTTAACGGTGTGAAAATATTGCCCCAAAGTTACATCTAATCTATTTTAACTCATCTACTAAATTAATTTCAAATGTCATTGCTATGGAAACAATTTTTTTATTGACTATTGACAAAAATTTGACAGGTCGCCATTTTTAATTTTATGCTTTAAACAGTGGCGTAGCAAGCATAATTGGCGCCCGGGGCACGATACCTTTTTGGCGCCCCCAAAAATAATAAAATAAAAAATAATAATAATTTTATAATAAATCTGAATTGCAATTGGCGTGACTAAAAAAAAGGTCTTCAGTTTTTATTCTATCTAATCTTATTTATTAAATACATTCTACATTTAGACAACAACAAAAAAAGTTGCATATTCTGGCCTATGACCCTTAGTAAATTTCGTTTATGCTATGCGGTTCAAAAAGTTAAGGACCATTTGGCGCCCGGGGCATGATAGACCCCCTTGCCCCCCCCCTCGCTACGCCACTGGCTTTAAATACATTAGAAATACAAGATAAAGTATCTATAAAAATATTGTAAAGCAATTGTAACTGTTATTATACTCAAGATTATAGACAAGGTTAGTAAAATTTAAACTGTCAAAATAGTTTCAGATTATAATTAACGTTTGTGATATTTTCTATTAATTTTAAATATGTAGCTAATATTCACTATACAAATGCCGTAAATACCAAAGCATGTAAACGATTGAAATAATAATGTTAATCTATATACATATAATAACATGTCCTGACTGACTGATTCATCATCGCCCAGCCGAAACCCCTGGGCCCTTATTCTCGAGTTCACTCGAGATAATTTAGAATTCGAGATTTTCGATCGAGATTTAAAAAGTCGAGTCGCACGATACTTAAAATGCGTATTCTTAAGTTCGATCGAGATGAATTTCGAACGTCAATTTGCCTTCGACATTTATGCGACGTTGTCACCTTTATTTCTGGCTGTTGACCAATCAAATTCAAGTATTTTATGTTTTATTTATTTTTATTATCATTTTAAAATCAAAATTATCAAAATTTAATTATTTTAAAAATATAAAACTAATAATAAGAAAAATACAAATTTTTACAGGATTGAAAAAAATTATAGTGTTTAAATGTTTCTGTTTTACTGTGTTGGTTTAATCTTTGAGGTTAACAAATAAAAGAATAATTTTGGATGTTTATTTATTTTATTTATTTAACAGAAGAAATATTTGTTATAAATTAATTTATTTCATTATTATTTTGATAACCCACACAACACACTCATGTATAATATACATATAATGTAGGTAGAAAACGTTGATTTTATGTATACGGCTTGTAATATATCGAACTATGTATTATTACACGCGCGTAGATATTATTAATTATACGTAAGTGTGTTGTGTGGGAACTATGGAATAAAATATAGTAAAATACAGTAAAATTAGCTATTTGTATCTAAAATTTTCCACACCACATCTTTAATAACATGAGCAAAAAGCGAAAAATTGTCTATGTTGCTTTGAATGTCAGTGTTTTTATTATTAATAGCTGTAGCAACTGCTAGTAAACCTGATAAAATTTGGTTGCCTAATGTTTTTGTAGCTTCGGTTTGTCCCTTAATAGCTAAAATTTTATTATTATAATAATCTTTTCTGACATTGTAATCTTCTGATATTTTTCTGGCATACGAAATTGTCTCATCGATACGCTGCGTAGCTATTAGACGCCTCTTACTAGGATTATTATCACTTGTCCTGTGAGGCTTTCGCTTTAATGTATTTTTGCGAACATGATTGTCAACCCCAGTGTTATTTGGCTGTGACTGGGTGCTAATATCGTGTGTTTCTATTAATGTTGGGGTGATGATATTAGAGTTTTCAAAAAAATTGCCTTCGTTTTCATCAGTGTGAAAAATCGGTTGATCATCTTCAAAGTTCTATAAAACAAATATTTCATTAATGGTTGATGTTGAAAGGAAACAATATAATGATTTTGTATAATATACTAAATACTAACAAAATGAATTAACTCCTCTTTGACTGATGTGTAATGAAATAATAAAAAAATTACTTCTCTCCATTCTTTCCAATTCCTTTTAGGTCCTTGTATTTTATTTATTTCATCAGCAATATCTTGCCATCTATTTTCAGCATCTTTTTTGGCGAATCCTTGGTCAAATTTTCCATTCTTTAATTGTGGATCACCGTCCAACATAACCAAACAAATAACAAAGTCGAACGACGATCGAGAGAGATTTATAATCTCGCATACAAAAGACCATTCTAGATTTTTCATTCGACTTTTTACACATTTTTACGAACGAAAAGTCGAATCGAGATTCAAGAATACGCTATTTTCGTTGCGTTCGAAATTTTAGGGAATAATCTAGTTACTTACTAGAAAGTCGAACGAAAAAAAAGTCGAGTGAACTCGAGAATAGAGGCCCTGGTCCTAGAAACGTGAAATTTTAAGGGTGTCTTCCTTTTATAACGTAACCACCCACTAAGAAAGGATTTTTTGATAATCAACCCCTAAGGGGGTAAAGAGGGGTGTAAAAGTTTATATGGGAAAACATATTTTTTGGTCAGATTTACTTGAAACTTAAAATAAATGCTCTTCACTGGGCCGGTATTATAAAAGGCAGATAAGTTTAGTCGATGAATAAATAGCGACAGTACTAGGTAGTAAAAATAGTATTGTTGTTTCACTTGCTACAGATAAGTTCTTCTCTTTCTGATGTCGCCTAGTTCAACATTCGGAACGAAAAATTACTAAAAACGGAATAAAAATAACAAATTCACTATAAATATCACTATATCATACCATTAAATTTATTCCCATCTTTTTGCAAGGAATAAATATTTACTTGGTCACGTGGTAATTAGAATAAATTGTGGCAGCCATAGTCATAGGTCACAGCTGTTTTGTGGAAATATGCTTACCTACAATTCACACGTAAATGTCAAATTTGTTTTGTGTATTATTTAAGGAGTAATATATAATGTTATGAAGATATTGAAACTGCGACCAGCTAGGAATGCTTTAATAATAATTTTTCAAAAACATGGTAACTTAATTAATAATTATTTGTGCTTATAATAATGTAGATTTTGTGCTAGTTTTATATTTTTATAATTTTTAGAAACAAGCCTGTTTATTTATATGTAGGGGAGACTGTTGTACCTTGGATCATTTTTGCTAATATACGAATAAAAACTAATAAATTACATTTTTATTTTGATTATATGTATTCTATCTTATATAACATCTATTTTACTTTAGTTTTCACTATCTGTAAACAGTAAGATAAGAAAGGTTAATTAAAAAAAAATTGTTTTATAATAGCATGTAAAGTGATTCATGGTACAAGATGGTCTTGTACCTTGGATCACACCCTCCTGTACCTTGGATCACACAGAAACACATACGTATATACCTTGGATTAAAAATAAGAAAACAGGAAATCAGTAAAAAAAATCAATGTATAGTTTTAAAATATATATTTGTTTAAGACATACATATTTGTCTAGATACATTTATATTATTTATTTATCTTATTAAATAATCTTGAAAAGTTTAAAACAACAACATTATGATGACAAAACTATAATAGAAAATTAACCTAAGCCTATATAGTCAGAATTATCAAATTACATTTAAACTGAATTTTAATTAATTTTAAACATAAAAAAAAATTATCTTTGAGTAGAAAATACTGTTTTCTATTTTACATTGTAATTAGTAAAATCAACCTTAAACCATACTTGTCTTGCAACTCGAGCTGAGCCACCGCACTCTGATGGTTGAGGCAATTTCAGTATAATATCTGACTCATTAACATCAAATGATTCCTGTGATTCAATGACAAATTTGCTACTCATTTCAATACGTTTGAAAAACTGTATTTGGAATTCAAACCCATCGAAATCTTGAGAAATAATTCTCCCAACATAGTGTTCAACTGATCCTCGTTTCTTCGGAAATTTTACAAGAACGTAATCACCATTATTGAAACGCGATCTTTCTAAATCAAGCTCTTCTTGAGCATCAGCTAATTCAGCGTCAATTAATGCCAACAAGTCACAATCGTTATCAGAGTCATCATATTCAGGCAAATCAACTTGATTGTCACTTTCAGAGTCATTTTCAAAAACTAAATGTTTCTTAGCTTTATGTTGAGTTTTTTTTTATTTGCAGATTTTTCAGTAGTTTTTAACTTTCGTAGACGTTTCCTTTTCTTACCTTTTTCTTTTAGTATTTCGTCCTTTTCAGGTGTATCTGTGACTATTTTGCTTCTTCCGGGTTTTCTACCTCGTCTGTTAGTTATCCTTGCTACTGCCTTCGGGTATGGCTGAATTTCATCGGGAGAAACAAAAGCTTTGGAACTGGTTTTATTATGATTTGGCGTACTAGCTGAAGTAGATGGATCATCATCCCTTTGATGAGCATTAGCCATATTAGCTATAGAAGGCAGCGTTGGAGGCTGTACAAACTCTGCTGGATTTGGACGATCGGAGACATAAGCTCCAAGAAAGTTCTCTTCTGAAAATATTTGCCTATTAAACGGATAAATTCCCGTTTTCATAAAACCACTCAATATATTACAGGCACTGAATGCCTTAGGGTAAATATGACCAATTATTTCTGCAATGTTGTAAATATTGAATGTTTTGCCCGGGTTGTTCAATAGCCAACTATCAACAGCTTGGTTGTAGTAGGCCTTCAGTGGTGAGTACACCGCTACATCAAGTGGCTGCAGCCTGTGGGATGTATGGGACGGAAATGTGAGTATAACTACACCCGCTGCTGATGCCTTTTCAATTACTTCTACAGATAAATGTGTTTCATGATTATCTACTATCAATAAAACACGTTCTTCTTTCGATGGTTTCACATGAGCTATGAAGTGATCCATAAACTTCACATACAATGATTCGTTGGACCATCCTGACGGATTTGCTCCACCAATAGTTCCAGGAGGTGCACCAATCAGCATATAATCCTTAAAGTTAACCCTGGGAAACACTAGCATAGGAGGGATGTGGTTACCGATGGCATTTATGCAAGCAGACAATGTTACTAGGTGACCTCGTTCACCTGAGGTCACACTTCCTACCTGCTTTAAGCCTTTTGGGGCAACAATTTTGCTGGGATTCTGTACAGTTGTCAGTCCTGTTTCGTCCTGATTCCAGATGCGATAAGGAGGAAAAGGACCTAATCTCAATTGTGCGTCTTCGAGGTTTTTAAAGAAGGTTTCAACATTGGTAGGGTTAAAAGCTGTTGCTCTTGACAAACTTGTCTTTTCTGGCTTTCTAATGGATACTTTTGCAGCGTGCCTTGTCATAAACAGTCTCATCCATTCTTCTCCAGCGGTTTTTTCTTCGTCCCACTTGACAGGTCGATTTTTATTATTGGCCACTGCAAACTTATAAGCCAGATTCCGAACTCCTTTCTTCGTCAATCCATAGTTCATCTTTGCCACTTTGTTTATATACTCTACTTAACAAAGCTCTTCTTCGTTAGAAAATACTTTTCTAGTGTCGTACTGAACATCATATTTGAATTCCTCTTTTCCAGAAATCTTAAAAGCCTTCAAATGCCGAACTAATGTTGTAAATTTAACGTTAAACACTTTACATAATTCTCTAATTGAAATTTTCTTGTCTCCTTTATCACACACAGCTTCGATTGCTTTTTTTATAGCTTCAGGATCAATACGTTCACGTTTTTTCCCTGTCTTACTCCGTGGCATGGTATTATAAGCTGAAAAAGATCATTATAATTAACATCATGTACCTTGGATCAGTGATCCATGGTACATGATGTGTTTGTGATTCATGGTACAAGAGGTGACAATTTGCAATTATAAAATATGATACTCCTTATAGGTTATATTTTAATTAACAAACAGCATATAGTTTTACTTACCAAATTATACTGCACAAGCTGGAATATAGATAAAATCCTCAAACAATTCTCGATGTTTGTAAATAAAGAAATATTATTCTTCAAAAATGTTACTTTTACATACAAAAAAACAATTTCACAGTTGCACTCATAGACAAGATCTGAATGGCAAGTAACAACAAGTTTAAACTGCACTATAGTCAGTATTGCACAAGATAATTAAACTGTTTGGCACAAGATAGCAACACATACCGAGGGAGGGGTTAGTGATCCAAGGTACACTATGTCCAAAGTACAACAGTCTCCCCTACATAGTACATATATACAAATATCCATACATTGTACATATGTATGTGATATGACTCAAGCAAAAGAAACATAAAAAAAGACGAGAGATTTTTTCATTTGAAGCTCATACGAATATACAAAAAATTAAATCAAAATTACTTTGCAGTTTGATACGTAAAGAAATTAATGTTTTGTAAAGGTTTGTACCGAACAAAATAACATAGTATTTATACGAATAAATACAAAAAACTAAACCAAAATTACTTTGCTGTTTGTTACGGAAAGGAATTAATGTTTTCTAAAGGTTTGTACCGAACAACATCGTAAGTACATATAAATTTTTTTAAAACTAGAAATCATATTTATTAATAGTTTCACAAGAAAAATATTTTTGTTTCTTGTACATTGTTTTGAAAATTAATGTATAATTATAATCAATAAATTTTTTTGCATAACTATTTACATTTTTATTTCATACCCGAAGCTTTACTCTACGATAACATCAATAAGAAATAAAATAAATTATTAAATCATTCCTGTTTCTTTTAACTGTAGTCTAATTTTAATAAACCAGCAAATTTTAAATGATAATGTAATACGCAGTCAATTATACCTGCGATTGCAAGACATTATCGATTCTAAAATCTTTTTGGACATTTATATGAGGAAAAATTGTATAAATTTAGATCGAAGGAATACAGTAATATAGAAAATTAAAGACCTAAAGATACCGAACTGACATATGGATTTTCAAATACATTCAAGTTTTTATTTTATCAAACCTTTTTTTTAAATAATTTTCTGCATGTTTTATACCATCCCATCTAAAAATGAAGAAATATGTGCCAATATTGTTGTATTATTATATATCAATAAAATTTAACCTTCATTTTGAGCACATAATAAAATTCATAAGAATTTTAAATACTGTAAAAATTCAAATTTCATGTTATGCGTTATATACATTTACGTATGAAGTTTTAGGTTATTTGTTTGATGCACGTTTGACGTTTCAATATGTACATAGATAAAGAAATCATATAGACGTTATTGGTTGCAATATTTTCAAATGTAAAAATTTATTAGAAATCTCCATAATATTGAATTAAAAATTGATATTTTGGAGTTTTTATATGTATATAATCACTTTTTACTTTGTATTTAATATGTCTCAACATTATTTTGTGTAAAAAAACCGAAATCGATATGACATTTCTGACAATGACATTTCTCAAATAAGGACCTCATAGAATGTGTAAACTATTTGTGGAATAAATTTATTCCCTAGAGTAAAAGTTATCTGGCTTTTATAATACCGGGCCACTGACATTTAATTTTTTTTTAAATAATCAATAAAATATAATGTATCCATAATTACAACATTTGCAATTAATTTAGTAGATGCATAAAGCGCATTATATGTAAGCGTATTTTGTTTATTTTCTTCTCTTTAACATATCTTTTTCAAAAATCAGACACGGGTTCATGGTTGTCAATTAACCAAAGTATTTAAAAAAAATTTAATAACGATTTTCCTTTTGATAGTTTCTTACATAAAATCTTTTTTTTTCATTTTTTTAAAGTCTGAGATTTGAACCTTACATTATATCGCCCAAGGAATATAAGAAGAATATAAAAAAATTGTAGCGTTTTATATGAAAAATTGGAGGCGCTTTGTTACCTCATTTATAAACTTATTCAAAAAAGGCTCACTAGTTGGCCTCTAAAACCCCCAAAGAATATATATACAAAATTTTTATGAGATACGTGGAAATACTTGAAATCCTGATAGATGAGTGATCAGGACAGTTCGCTATATATAGTAGACTAGCGCGCTGGACCCGGTGTTACCCGAGTATATACATTTAATCTGTAAAGTAAAGATTCTGTAATAATTTTTTTCAATTAAAGTATTTCTATATTGGAATCAATTAATTTTCAAGTTTTTTAATACAATGTCATGGATAACAGCCCAGAAATCATGTTCATACAAAATCTCCGCGTTGCAGAGCCTTCCGATTTTCTATAAGATATGTCTCCGCAGCATGATATGTACTTATTTTGTATCTTTATGAATATGAAGAAATCCTTACATAACTAAAGCCCGCCGCACACGACGCTAGATTTGCTGCTTGCTGGTTGCTGTGCTGGCAACCGGGCTTGTTTCAGTGATAGAAATGACGCCACTGCTTGCTACGCTGCGCGCTATCATACTAGATTTCAGAATTAGAACCGGGGCTATTTTTCGTGCTGGATTTGCTGCTAGATTTGAGCAAGAACCAATCAGAAAATATTATAATGTCACGTGAGCATAAACGTCATAAACAAACATGGCGTCATAGCGTATACTTTTGTAACAGCTGTTCGTACAAATCATAAGAAATAATTATGTCCATTTTACAAATATTCAAATGTGAGTTTTATTAAACATACCTTATAAGATCGATCCTGAATGTAAAAAATAAATGTGAGAAAACTGAATTGTAGTGAAATTTTAAACTTAGATCATTGAGTTTAACTGTTGAAATTAATAAACATTAATTATATATTATTCACCCAAAGGATTTTTTTATTTTCATAAACCATATCCACTACAGTATTATGTTGATATTAGAACTGTCACTTTGCACGCATCAAAACCATCTACAAAATCAAGGATCGTGTGAAGCCAACACACATTGAAACCATGACAACAATCCAGCGCCGAAACACGCTTGAAAACCAGCATTGAATCTAGCAAACAAACTAGCAGCAAATCTAGCGTCGTGTGCGCCGGGCTTAACGCTTTGGACCCAATGTTACTCGGGTTTATAAATTTCATCTCTAAAGTAAAAATTATTTAATTTTTTTTCTGTTAAATTATTTCTATATTGGAATACAGTAATTACCAAGTTAACTATTTTCAAAATTTTAATTTAAACCAAAATGCACACCAAATTATTTAATTAAAAAAAAACACACACATTATTATAAGTCGAATCTCGATAAATTAAAATCCGTTCACATCTATGGTTTCTCTATTGATGTCACCTAACTACAAGGTTAATATATGTATAGGTTACCCTACTTGGTTTTGACCAATCAGCGCCTGCGTGAGAATGACGTCACACGACGATCATTTCAAATTATTAGCATGTAAATACAAAAAAATTAATGTTGTTTTCGTGTTATTTCGAATTTTTGGATATTTTAAACCATTTTTACGATATATATAATCACAGAAACACAAATTATTCCATAAAATATTTAAAAAAAGTAAATAAATTGTTGGAAAGCTATAAATTATAGCATTTTTATAAAAATGTAAAACCATGATTTGTTACTATTTATTAACAATAAGTTTATTTTGGCATTTTTGTACTAAATAAGTATCAATCATTTACATAATATTATTTATGTACACAAATTCTTAAATTTAGTACAATAAATTAAATATTATTTACATAATATACTACTTACGGAATTTTTCTCACCCAACTTGGCAAAACCAGTGCTACAGTGAAATTATGTTGTTTATAACATATATTAATCAACTAATATATGTTTATATGTTCACATGAATTTTATTGAGATAACGACATCGTTCTCAAATTTAAATCTTTATTAATAGCCTGACTGTGAATCGAAAGCTTGCGGTTTCCTCTTCTTTAATAAATTTTGACGTTTAAACAAACAAGTTTGTTTTTATTTATATGTTCACGTATACATATGTTAAAATTATGTCATAAAATATCATCTATAAGTTGGTAGTAAACAATACAATTTATTTTTATTTATAACTTTATAATAATACAACAATACTGTACTGTTCTTTTAAATAAGCCACAACTTTAGCCAAAACTAATTTATTCCCGGGAAAAAATTTCAGATCTGAAGTGATCTCGGTTGATCTTCATTTTGGAACAAATCAGATCTTTGTAGATCGTTGTAGGTCTTTGCAGGTAGTTGTAGGTCTCTGTAGATCTTTGTAGATCGTGATCTTTGCAGATCGTTGTAGATCGTTGTAGGTCTTTGCAGATAGTTGTAGGTATTTGCAGATCGTTATAGATATTTGCAGATCGTGATCTTAATAGATCGTTGTTGATCATTGCAGATAGTTGTAGGTCGTTGCAGATCTTTGTAGATCGCTATTGATCTTTGTAAATCGTTGCAGATCGTGATCTTTATAGATCGTTGTAGATCTTTGCAGATCGTTGTAAATCTTTACAGATCGTTGTTGATCTTTGTAGATCGTTGTTCATCATTGCAGATCGTCGTAGATCGTGAGATTGAAACGTATTGTTTGTATTTTAATCAATTTAAAAAAAATATGTGTATTTGTTATTTTAACAATACGGGCCTTAAATATCACTTAATACGTGTCTGGACTTTTTTTTCATTTTATTAAATTTAATAATAATATCTTATGTTTCTATGCTGTATTAACAGTAAATATTGAATTTTTCTCTGTTTCGCTACTTATGGTATTCATTATAGAAAATCGTAAATATCTCGACTCCTGTGCTAGATAGAGGGTTGTTTTGCCCCCCATACCCCTGGTATCCCGAAGTATTTTTCCCGCTGGATCGAATGAGACCAATTACAACCCTTCATCTGTGACAGGGGGTGAGTTGTGAATTTATTTATTAATTTAATACACGGGCCTCAAATATCATTCAGTACGTTTCTGTACAATTTTTTTTAATTGATTAAATTATAAACAAGGTTTCTATATTGTATATGTGTATTTGTTATTTAAGGTAGACAAAAGTTTATTTATGAATAAGTAGGTACATATTATTATGTAATAGTATGTATAATATATAAATATCGCAACATAGCTCTCGCCAACACAGTATTTTCACTTTCATTCGTATATAAGCCAAGTCGGATCAGTTAGTAATAAGGTAATACAATACATATATGGTGGTTCTCTTCTCCAGGATTGCTCTTCGAACCCAGTTACTGCGGGAAGTCAAGCTGTGTGTGTGTACAAAAACATAATCAAATCCCCGATCTACGCAGATCTGTTTTGATCTGTGTTGATCTACGCAGATCAACACAGATCTGTGTTGATCTGTTTTAATCTGTGTTGATCTACGCATATCAACACAGATCTGTGTTGATCTGCGTTGATATGTTCCAAAATGGAGATCAAAACAGATCTGTAAAAATGCAGATCTGATTTGATCACTTTAGATCTGAAATTTTTTCCCGGGTTAACACAATATTTATAGGTTATACAGAGAGAGCGTTTACATGCATTCACCATCCGTGTTCGATATCTAACTAACCTAACTTCACGTTAGTGCCACCATCATACATACATACAACATTTTTATGTTGGTACTACACAATGCTGGACACTACAAATTCTTAGTACAAAAATATAATAATTAACAATTAATAATATTTGTATTGTTGAGACGTAATATCCGAAGTGTTGTATCAGTCGCTGACATTGGGTAGTAGATATTGCTTTTGAGTACAGCCAGGCGGTGCTCATATACTCGTTGCTTTGTATGTTTCTTATTTCGATGAGTAGATAGTTAGAGTTCAGGAACGAGGAAGACCATGTGTCTCTGTTTAAAAGCCTTTGACATTTTTGGGATTCGGATAGGGTTTAACGTTGACGATCTGGTGTCGTAGGAATATTGGGCAGGAGTTTGATGTTCGGGACATTAGTGGATTATATTCACAATTGTTTTCATGTATATTTGTCTTGCGTCCAATACTTTGAATTCAGGAAACAGTTCTGCGGATGGGAAGTATCTAGGTTTTTTTTTAAATTATAGGGATAAGTAGTTTTTGTACATGACAGAGTGGATCCAAAATAGACCCATCAGTACCACCCCAGGCTGTGATTCCGTAGATAATCCTGACCATTTTTTATTTGTTGCTTATAATATTTTCGACATTTTCATTTTTAAACATTTCATATTCTACTACTGCTATGCATAAAAATAGTGACAGAAAGGCTGTAAGAAATAAAAATAAATCTTGAATTAATTCTTTAATTACTTACTAAAAACATTTTTCAAATTGTTTACTGTATATCTTCTTACCGTCCATTTTTACTTTTTTTGGCAGTAAGTTAATAATAATAATCTAGTCTTCAGTCTTTATAATTATCTGGTTTAAAATAATTGTTACGTATCCGTTTGTTAGCAGAATTACATTTATCTATACTGAGCAAATTTCGCCAAATAACATAAATTTGGTGTTAATATATATCTTATGTTTAACACTGTAATTTATAAGAATAAAATATAAAAATATAGTTTTAAAACTCAGTACACCTATCAATAACAACTTACAATGAATCAGCTTCACTAATAGTAATAACAATAAATATATATCGCGAATAAATATTACTTATGTATATTATTATATTTTGACAGCATTATGGCGGCCATTTTTAATTACTTGATCGTCGTGATGACGCGTTCTCCCCTCTCATGCCTTTCCCCGCACAGCCAAGTAGGGTAACCTATACATATAATAACCTTGACCTAACTATAACCTTTATAACTCGAAACTCTCATTAAAAAATTTACTTCTAATATTGGAATATAATAATTTCCAGATCAACAAATAATTAAATTTTTAATTTAATGTTGAATTTCACCTTGACATGTTGATGTATCCTAAGTATGAACGATTGGCGTAGTATTTTTGTTTGATATGTTTTTAACTCTTGTCGTATAAAAATATATTACATACTTATATCACATTTGTTTTCGATACGACAACGATAAAAAAATGTTTTATAACTTTTACACCATAACTATAGAATTAAAAATGTTTCAAATTAATATAAAGAGTGACAAATTAAGAGTGATCCATTTTTAATTAATGATATCGAAAACAGTAATCACTTAGTGAACCTAATTTTAACTGTAAAATCTTTTGTTAACCTTAACCAATTAAATTATTCAGACTCAGTGGTGGTTCCGACAACAATTAAATGTTCCCGTGGCTTCAAATCGCAAGACAATTGAAAGTGAATCGGAGAAGAAAAACAAACAGGATTGAAGCAAATTTTAATCAATCGAATCTAATTTTGAAGAAAGATTTACACTTTCATCCATACAAATGGCAAAACGCTCAAAAACTTTTTCCAAATGACTAAAACACATGTTTGGATTTCAGTCGTTGGATTTTAGATAGAGGGAATAATTTTGTTAACAGCATAATTATAAGCATTTCCAATTGCATGGCGAGAGGAATAAACAGAATTTGTGTTACTCGTCTGTCGAAAACCATCAATCAGCCATAACACCATTTTTACAAAAACTTTAAGGTTCACAAAAGATTTCACAGTTAAAATTAGGCCCACTAAGGGTGCGTTCCAGGGACGAATCTGGGCCCTATTTCAGCCAAAGCGCCGTCTTCTGACAGTATCTGGAAGTTCCTGAACCATATACGATTATCCAAAATACTGAATGTGTAAACATTATTGAAGAACGGCTGGTTCTTCGGGTGGTGGTTAGGAACACCAAATGTTTGACTGAATACTTCCTTCATCAGAACATAACAAGGTTCTTCGGTGAAATTGTTATTGAAGGAAAGTAACGGACGTGAACCTCTTAAACAATTCCCTGTTAGTTTTAACTCCTTATCGTATTAACTGAAAAAATAAATGTTTTTTTTTGGTATTTTTTTTAATTTTAACTCGTTCAAAACTAAAAATAATACAGAACAAAGAAAAATATCACAGTTAAAAAACATTAATATAATAGTATTTTTTTTAAATATTTTAACTATCCGGCATAGAAATAATTTTGATTAAAATATTTTGATTGTAGAAATTATTGTAAAATGCAAATTTTGATTTCTGCAACAATCACAAAATAATGCAATGATCAAATCATTTCAACGATGAAAAATATGAACCCCGGTAAACAAAGAATCTTAAGGATATTTAATTAAATTATAAAAAAGGAGGGACTTCTCTCCTCACAGATGTCCGCTGGCTCCGTTGTTTACAACTCTGGTATATACGTATAAGGAACTGTATCAGATATATCCGGTTTAATTTCTGGCTTTTACTGACACTCATTGGTTCTTACAATTGCATCATTCAGAATATTTGACACGTCATGATCGTTGCAAACGCCAAACGGAACGATGTAATCAACGATCGTAACGTTACAAGTGCCATCTGGAACGCACCCTAAGTGATTACTTATTTCGATATTATTAATTAAGAATGGGTTACTCTTAATCTGTCACCCTGTATTACACATACATTTAGTCTTATATGAAAAAGACTCCGACATGGAAGTCGAAACATCAAGCCATACATATGTTCATATGGACAACGGCAACAAAAAAACATTTAAACGTTGACACCAGTTCGGAAACCAAAGTTCATATATGAACAGCCATGAAAGCCTACAGATGAAAATTATTTTTTTATGATAATGGAATAATGCTGATTTTTAAATATATTGTACTTACATGATTTGAAATAACATTTTATGAATATTCATTTTTGATTTTTCTCCTCGTGTCTTTCAAAAAGTCATCTAAATTAAATCAATGTTTCTATATAAATATATTATTAGCTTGTATACATTCTTGTTGTACATCCTTTCTACAATTAATTACAATTAACTATATATTAGTATATACCTACATTTCGTATTAAAAAAGATTAACCTTTTTTAAAATCAAATATTAAAGTTGGGCATTTTAGTTCATGACAGACTATAGTTCAGTGGTCTTTAATGAACTAGTTCGTTCTTCTAGTTCTTTTAGTTCATAGAATTTTTTTTCGGACTATACGATGACAATTTATTGATTTAGATATATTGGATTTTTAATCTATAATTAAATTTTTTAATTAGTAATTTTGTACTACTATTTTTTTCATCAAACAATAGAAATGTAAACTGCTGCAATTTTTAATTCGTTATTAATTTATAGACAAGATCGATATTTTTAAATAAATAATCTTTTTTTTTTAATCGAACCCTCGATATGTATGAAAATTTTGAAATATTTTCAATGATACATTATTTATTGTATTGTAATTTAAGCAATATTTTTCAATTTCATTAAAATCTGTGATATTCCTTTTTGTTGATTGTTATAAAATAATATAAAAATCACGTGTTTTTGACAGACATATTGCATTCTTTTGAACAAAAAAATTCAATATAATATATCTTTAGTAAAATAAATTAAAAATTGGTAATAGAGTATCACAAATGTAAATTATTGAATATAAAAATCGTACAATCTAATTTTTAGAACAGTGTATTTGAATTGTATCGGGAACTATTGAACTAAAAGAGCGGAGTGCATACGAACTAGTTCTTCTAGTTCTCGTGTGGGAGCGCTCTTTGGAAATAGTTCGTTCGTGAACTACACAAGTATCAAATATTATTGTAAATTAAACGAATTTTGTCACTGTATTCGAACAATTCGCAATAAATCATTTGAAATCAGTTCAACTATTTAAAAGTTAGAGCACAGTAGATACACATTGACATTTTAGATGTATGATATACAGATTGGTACAGATGCTTGCATACATAGATAAGTAAATGTGGATCCTTAACAGATGTACAAATTCTAACAACAATTAAAAAAATATCATTTAAAATTACGTCAATGTTAATTGTTAATTAAATAAATACTTCTGATATTTAAAATACCTATGTAGATAAAAATATTGATATATCAATAACTTTAAGTTTTAAATTTTAATGTATTACCTATGTTATGCCGAATGTTAGTCATTCGAATGCTGTAATTGTTTGTCTTCAAGTTTTTTGACATATTTATGTACGAAAATTTTAATTATTCATTACTTTGAATTGTGCATATTTTTTCATTCGTTATGTTCTTTATATTTCTTTTTTGTTATATTTTATTGTTCATATTAATAAACACATTCACTTCAAAATTTTAAATGGCCACTGACATTAAATTTTTTTAAAAATAATCAATAAAATATAATGTATCCATAGTTACGACATTTGCAATTAATTTAGTTAATGCTTAAAGCGCATTATACAGTGTATTCCAAGTTGATTAATAGTACAGGCAACGAAGGGATTTGAATAGAACAAATTCGGAGTGCAATGAAATTTGGTACCCATATAATATACATAATAGTACGTCTGTACACAAAAGTCCCCATCCATAGGCATTGTGGAAAAAAAATTACAACCGTTTGAAATTTAATTTAGTTTTTATTGAATAACTTCAAGACAAATAAAGATACCGAGACGTGCCTTAAATTAAAATTTTCAAAAATATTTGCTTTACAACTTTATTTTAAAATTTTCTCCAACGTATCTACATAAATTGCTGAAAAATCGCCGTGAATCTGAAAACTAAGTGCATTTAATCAAAAAAATATATTTAAATGAATTTTTAAACTCTTAAAACTGATAATCGAGACAAATGTCCTCTATAAAAGTTGTAGAGAATAAAATTTTACAATTTTTTATGTAAGGTACAACATTCGATGTGTAAATTTTTGTTAGATATTTCTTTTTTAAAAAGTCAAAAAAACAAATTTTAATTTATAAAATCGTATAAATAGCATGCTATGAAAATTAGCATTACATAAGAAAATAACATATGGGTATAGAAAATTAATGAAAACAAAGGTAATTAATGTTTCCAATACTTCAAATAAGACTTTTAATAACATATTATGATAACAATGTACTGAGGTGTAATTTGTAGCCCCCAGATTGAATATTATTGTATGTTTTAATAGTTTTAAATATAAATCTTCAAGACATTTTATTTTATCTTCAAAATACGGATATTAGATAAGAACAAAATCAGAGTATCATAAAAATTTGCACATATGTAGTACTTATATTACATTAGACATGTGCAAGAGTCCTCATTAATTGGGGATATGGAAAAAAAATTATAGCTGTTTTAATTTTGATATGATAAATTACTATGTATCATATTTTCACTTATTATTAACCGTTTTTTTACTTGGAAATTTACATATTGTGTATCTCTGTATAGCATATACATTATGAACAATTGAATTATGATCATTTTGATAGAAAATTTTGATTTTTAAATCAAACGGTTATTAAGATATAAATTTATTTGTTTAATTCGATTTTATAAAAATATATTTTGTTATATATTTTATACCCGTTTACAGATACGCTTATAACTTTTCTTTCGGGGTATCAATTAATGGGGATTTTCAAACAAGCGTAGTAGATACATTAGTGAGTGTATCTGAAAAAGTCCCCATACATTGAAGCCATAGGACAAAAGTTACAGCTGTTTTATAATTACGGTGTGGTAAATTGTTATCTATGTAATGCGTTAACTTTATGGGTGATTCTCTCAAAAATTGAAACTGAATTTTATTTCTATTTGAATAAATGTTATCGTTCTTATTGAAAGTAGTAACCATTTTTTTGATTTACCATCGGGACTCTCCATAAAATATTCTTAAGTTTTTTAAAAATATGCTTTTCATTATTATTTAGGTTTATACCCGTTTATCTATGTAATGCGTTAACTTTATGGGTGATTCTCTCAAAAATTGAAACTGAATTTTATTTCTATTTGAATAAATGTTATCGTTCTTATTGAAAGTAGTAACCATTTTTTTGATTTACCATCGGGACTCTCCATAAAATATTCTTAAGTTTTTTAAAAATATGCTTTTCATTATTATTTAGGTTTATACCCGTTTACAGATACGCTTTTAACTTTTCTTTCGGGGTATCAATTAATGGGGATTTTCAAACAAGCGTAGTAGATACATTAGTGAGTGCATCTGAAAAAGTCCCCAAACATTGAAGCTATAGGACAAAAGTTACAGCTGTTTTTATAAATACGATGTGGTATAAATTACGATCTATGTATATTTAAAAAAAAACTTAAGAATATTTTATGGAGAGTCCCGATGGTAAATTAAAAAAATGGTTACTACTTTCAATAAGAACGATAACATTTATTCAAATAGAAATAAAATTCAGTTTCAATTTTTGAGAGAATCACCCATAATTAAATTTAAAGTTAACGCATTACATAGATAACAATTTACCACACCGTAATTATAAAACAGCTGTAACTTTTGTCCTATAGCTTCAATGTTTGGGGACATTTTCAGATGCACTCACTAATGTATCTACTACGCTTGTTTGAAAATCCCCATTAATTGATACCCCGAAAGAAAAGTTAAAAGCGTATCTGTAAACGGGTATAAACCTAAATAATAATGAAAAGCATATTTTTAAAAAACTTAAGAATATTTTATGGAGAGTCCCGATGGTAAATCAAAAAAATGGTTACTACTTTCAATAAGAACGATAACATTTATTCAAATAGAAATAAAATTCAGTTTCAATTTTTGAGAGAATCACCCATAAAGTTAACGCATTACATAGATAACAATTTACCACACCGTAATTATAAAACAGCTGTAACTTTTGTCCTATGGCTTCAATGTATGGGGACTTTTTCAGATACACTCACTAATGTATCTACTACGCTTGTTTGAAAATCCCCATTAATTGATACCCCGAAAGAAAAGTTATAAGCGTATCTGTAAACGGGTATAAAATATATAACAAAATATATTTTTATAAAATCGAATTAAACAAATAAATTTATATCTTAATAACCGTTTGATTTAAAAATCAAAATTTTCTATCAAAATGATAATAATTCAATTGTTCATAATGTATATGCTATACAGAGATACACAATATGTAAATTTCCAAGTAAAAAAGCGGTTAATAATAAGTGAAAATATGATACATAGTAATTTATCATATCAAAATTAAAACAGCTATAATTTTTTTTCCATATCCCCAATTAATGAGGACTTTTGCACATGTCTAATGTAATATAAGTACTACATATGTGCAAATTTTTATGATACTCTGATTTTGTTCTTATCTAATATCCGTATTTTGAAGATAAAATAAAATGTCTTGAAGATTTATATTTAAAACTATTAAAACATACAATAATATTCAATCTGGGGGCTACAAATTACACCTCAGTACATTGTTATCATAATATGTTATTAAAAGTCTTATTTGAAGTATTGGAAACATTAATTACCTTTGTTTTCATTAATTTTCTATACCAATATGTTATTTTCTTATGTAATGCTAATTTTCATAGCATGCTATTTATACGATTTTCTAAATTAAAATTTGTTTTTTTGACTTTTTAAAAAAGAAATATCTAACAAAAATTTACACATCGAATGTTGTACCTTACATAAAAAATTGTAAAATTTTATTCTCTACAACTTTTATAGAGGACATTTGTCTCGATTATCAGTTTTAAGAGCTCAAAAATCCATTTAAACATATTTTTTTGATTAAATGCACTTAGTTTTCAGATTCACGGCGATTTTTCAGCAATTTATGTAGATACGTTGGAGAAAATTTTGAAATAAAGTTATAAAGCAAATATTTTTGAAAATTTTAATTTAAGGCACGTCTCGGTATCTTTATTTGTCTTGAAGTTATTCAATAAAAACTAAATTAAATTTCAAACGGCTGTAATTTTTTTCCACAAGGCCTATGGATGGGGACTTTTGTGTACAGACGTACTATTATGTATATTATATGGGTACCAAATTTCATTGCACTCCGAATTTGTTCCAAAAACAGGGCAATTTTTCCCTTCATTGCCTGTACTATAAGCCATAGGAAATTTAACATGGGAGCAATTAGAAATGTTATAGCCTTTGATTGAATTTAACGATGTGTCATTGGTGCATTTTGAAATGCCGCCACAAAATTTAATAAAATTGTCATCAGTATTTTGTTTTCAATTTTATATCTGTCAAAATCATGAAAATAATCATAATTAAAACATTTTAATCGCAGAATTTGGAACATATTGGTGCAAGTAACGAATTAAACTATTAATTAATTATACTATTGTAATTTTATCTTGGATGTTTTATTTAATTTTATTTTGTGTTTTATTCTTTACTTTCTATGATACTCCAGTTTATATTTATGCATTTATTTTTTACACACAAATTAAATGATTGTATGTTAATTTCTAATTTAAACTTACACAATTTTACTGGAACGAAATCAGTAAACAGTGGATACATAAAAAGAACTATATTTAATTTTAAAAATACATTAAGAATAAATAAAGTATAACAAATGTTCTTTCAGTTCTTCTAAATTATTGAATATATTGTGTTTATGAATCGGTTATAGTCAATGATTCTTCTGACGTTAAGATTGGATTTTAAACAGCTCTTTTCTTCAAAATTGCGATACATATTATGCCCTCTAAAACATATTAATTTATTTTCGTTACTTAATTTAATTTTAGTTATTATTATTTATTTTATTACCTATGCTTGAAATATGAAGTATTGTTACTCAATGGTATTGGTCAGTTCTCAAATTCGACGCTAAATAAATCTTTTACTTAGAAATAACACCTAAATGTATCCATTTGCAATTTTTCTTTAATCGTGTACTAGTTAATTATAAGATCAGAATGAATAATGTTTTAATTATTCTGTGATTATAATAAATATTAGTAATTTTTGACAGATATAAAAATGAAAACAAAATACTAATGGCAATTTTATAAAATTTTGTGGCGGTATTTCAAAATGCACCAATGATATATCGTTAAATTTGACCAAAGGTTACTACAACATTTCTAATTGTCCCTATGTTAAATTTCCTATGGCTTAATCGATTTGGAATACACTGTATGTAAACGTTTTTTGTTTATTTTCTCCTCTTTAACATATCTTTTTCAAAAATCAGACACGGTTTCATGGTTGTCAATTAACCAAAGTATTTAAAAAAAGTAAAAAAAATCTAAAATCGATTTTCGTTTTGATAGTTTTTTACATCAAAACTTTTTTGTTTGTTTTTTTTTTTCATTTTTTTTAAATCTGAAATTTGAACCTTACATTATATCGCCCAAGGAATATAAAAAAAATAATAAAAAAATTGTAACTTTTTTTTTGAAAAATTGGGGGCTCCTTGTTACCCCATTTATAAACTTATTCAAAAAAATAAGGAATGTATATACCAAATTTCAAGGTTCTCCGATGAGTGGAAATGGTCATAAAAATGATTGTGAGTCAGTGAGGACACTTCGTTATATTAGTGCGAGAGCTGATGACATATTTTTCTGCCCCATCTGAGCACTAGGCAGACTTACGGAAATCGTTTATTTATATGTTGTACATCATGGGAAAAATAGTCCCAACCCCCACACCCGGGGATAAAGGGGTTTAATTCCTTAGTGAACATGTAAAGAAAAAGTGCATTTTTGCCCCATGTGAGCACTAATAAAATCACCACAGGGAGTTAGTTTATGAAAAGTTAGATAGTGAAAGTGCAATGGGCAGACGCGTAGGGTGGGGATAAGGGGCAGGCAGACGCACTCAAAGATGCAATTTTTTTTTTGAAAACTGCCCCATTTGAGCATTGATGAATTTTGGAGGGATGGCAGTTTTTGATCTGTAGATGATCGAAAAAACAAAGGCAGACGCGTAGGATGGGGATAAGGGACGGGCAGACGCGCTCAAACATGTAATTTTTTTAATGAAAATTGTCTCATTTGAGCATTGATGAATTTTTTGAAGGATGACAGGTTTTGATCTGTAGATGACCGAAAAAACACAGGCAGACGTGTAGTGTGGGGATAAGGGATGGGCAGACGCAATGAAAGTGTTATCCTATTTTTTTAACTGGGTTGTTTTGTAATTATTTTTTTGCTTGAAGTTGTCCGCAATGACTCTCTGGATAACACATTAGTTCTTTGAAAACACATTTGTTTACCCCCAACTAACACGAAAAGGAAAAATTTCATTAATATGAAAATCTAAAAAAAAATATTAAACGTGTAAAAAAGTAGGCGCTGAAATTTTTTTTTATTATATTTTGATTATATTCTTCTTATTCTGTGTAATAAATAAAAAACAAAAAATAAATAAATAAAACAGAACTCTTTGGGATTCGAACTCAGGACCTTGGGACTTTGAGTTTTATAAATTTACACATTTCAGCAAAACGGTACTTAACATCAAAAAAACTACAAGAGACATATTTTCTTCTTACTTAGATGATTCTAAAACATATTTGATATCATCGGTGGAATATTTAGTACCGAAGATACAATGTTTTTAAAAATTTTACAACCCTTTGCCACTTTCAATTGCGTCTGCCCTCCCCTTATCCCCACACTACACGTCTGCCTGTGTTTTTTCGGTCATCTACAGATCAAAACCTGTCATCCTTAAAAAAATTCATCAATGCTCAAATGAGACAATTTTCATTAAAAAAATTACATATTTGAGCGCGTCTGCCCGTCCCTTATCCCCATCCTACGCGTCTGCCTTTGTTTTTTCGATCATCTACAGATCAAAAACTGCCATCTCTCCAAAATTCATCAATGCTCAAATGGGGCAGTTTTCAAAAAAAAAATTGCATCTTTGAGTGCGTCTGCCTGCCCCTTATCCCCACCCTACGCGTCTGCCCATTGCACTTTCACTATCTAACTTTTCATAAACTAACTCCCTGTGGTGATTTTATTAGTGCTCACATGGGGCAAAAATGCACTTTTTCTTTACATGTTCACTAAGTAATTAAACCCCTTTATCCCCGGGTGTGGGGGTTGGGACTATTTTTCCCATGATGTACAACATATAAATAAACGATTTCCGTAAGTCTGCCTAGTGCTCAGATGGGGCAGAAAAATATGTCATCAGCTCTCGCACTATATATAGTAGATATTGTGAATTATTATAAATAAATTGTATAGTTGTAATTTTATTGTAATAATAATTATAGGGCCTAAATAGAATAAAATTTTTTAACACACTGGTTTTTGTCTCATGTTATAGATCTCGGTTAGATCTACGTGATACAAGTAAAAATCAAAACATTTAACCAGTTTTAGTGAGTGAAAAACTTAATATATTTTTTTATAATGTTGGCTAAAACGCGCAAAAACCAGTATGAAATATAAAATATAACATTACTAAGTAGCTACTAGCTGAGAGGGTTAGGAAGTACAGGCTACGTCGAAATGCGAGTCAGTGACTCGGTCAACGATGACGCAAGCTCATCATGAGTTTTATTTAACCCCATTGCCACACATTCGCCCCCCCCCCACCCTTCTAAAGCCAGCACCAGTTGCAAAAAAAATTGAGTATCCAAATTTTTTAAATCTTGATTTTTAGTATTTTTATTATTTTTATACTTGAATGAATAATATTTAAAACAAATATGACCCAAACAGATAAGGTACACAACCGCCATACAAAAAACTATTTTGAAGTTGGTACAACAGGAATGTGACCTTATCTATGGCCTTTACAACGTTTGAGAAGCACTGGTATGTAGCACATGTCTACCTATAGCAGCCATTATTCTGTGCTAGTATAGCTAACGAATGATGCGTCAGATCAGATATCTAATATATTATGTAGTTAATCTTTCGTTGTTGTATTCTACTCATTGACATGGCTGGACTGATGATAAGTCAGACATGATGGCTGAAATTGAATATTTCCTAACAACCGAAACTGATTATGCGCATGCGTCAACGGATGTTCGAAATTCAAATTTATCAAATTGATTTGTTAAATATATAAATAAATACATACAAGTTGGATTGTATATCAACTACAATACACTTATTTAACACGCGAATACCTGTAATTTATTTTAATTATCAAATCATAACTAAATAAACAACCATAGATGCATATTAACTGTCAAATCTGATTAACAATTGAATAAAGAAACTATAGAAGCACGTCACATACCTCTATATTATATCAAAATTGAGTTCAGTGTTGCGTCTCGCGCATGCGCAAATGGAAATGATACTGTTAGAAAATGTATGAAATTTAGCCATCCGGTTTAATAGTAATTCCATAGGTATCCACTATCCAGTTAAATAATACCAGATCAGTGATTCTACTCTACTGATTGTGAGTTGTTTAATACGTTGTGTTAGTTCTCAGTGAATCTGTCTCTATCATTTGAGTAACGTAGTCGAGAATTGTAATTTTGTTTATATTGTAAGAGTGAATCTTAAAATCGAAAGTATATAAAAATGTTTCCCGTTAAACAAGAAGATATAAAAGAAGAAGCCGACCTTCTGGAAGAAATTGATGTTTATGATGAATTTTCAATATATTATAAGCAAGAAATCCAGGTAATGAAAAAACATTAAACAAAGGTTGTGTTGGTAGATATTGCCATGTTTAACATATGCCGCGCATGTGTAAATGTAAAAGTAGATAAAAACAGCGGCTCCAAAACAGTCATATTAAACATGTATTATTGCAGCGTTTCTCAACCCTTTTTAGTATTTGCGACCCAATTTTCAAACTTAATTTTCGAGGTTATGGTGGGACTACCAACGATAAATACTAAAGTCAACAATATAATTTTAAATTTTGGAATAATAGGGAGGGGTGTAAGAGAATTTAAAATTTTTATTTTCATATCTAGGCATGTGGTATGTCAAAATGTACATCTCAATTAGTAGAACATGACCATATTTTTTATTTTTTTTCTAACTCAAAAATGGCGCCTGTAGGGGGCTAAAAGCAGTGTTTTATTTTGCCCCCCCCCCTCTAACTTTGTAACTACTGGCTCAAAAAATCTGAAAAAAAATTCGGAACCCTTATGGCATACACTCGTGTATGTCTTGCCCGAATTTTTTTAAATTTGATATTGATAAGTTAATTATTAAATAAATATGTACATTGTGATACAATCCTATTTATAAAAGTATTATTTTCTATAAAATTGTTATCTTGATATTTTAACAAACAAATAGCCATTCCGTACGGGGGTATCTTTCAAAATTGCAAATAAATTTCAAAATTTAAATTGGTGTGGTAAGAAAAATATGTTCATATGCTTCGAAATAATAAAAACAAAAGACGAATAAATCGTTGTCTTTCAGCGGGACGGTCCTCCAAAACGATTAAATCTTCGCCTCATGCATATTTTTTAATACTCTGTTACAGATTTCGAAAATAGCAACCGAATGTGCAATAATAAATATTCAAATTATGTAATAGTATAAACTTTACCCACATTAGCGCTGATCAAATCATATACTACATGAAACTTTCCACATTTGCAAATGCCGGGGATATAATAGACAAGTACCTTCTACTCTAACTACAGTTGGTTCGTTTTATTTATTTTTTAACAAGATAATTGTCGTTTTTCAGGAAGAATTGGATGTAAAAGAAGAAAATCTGCCAAACGCCGACATTAAAAATAAGGAACAACAAAATGATGATCTCAGTGAAGATACAAAATACAGTGATAAATATTTAATAGCTTCTAATGAGCGACCTTTTAAATGCGACCAATGTGAATATAGTTGCACACTAAATTCTCATTTGAATAAACATAAAATGACACATTCTAAGAAGCAACCTTTTAAATGCGACCAATGTGATTATCGTTGTAAACGAAATTGTGATTTGAATTCACATAAATTAACACATTCTAATGAGCGACCATTTAAATGCGATCAATGTGATTATAGTTGTAGACATAAAAGTAATTTAAATTCACATAAATTATCACATTCTAATGAGCGACCTATTAAATGCGACCAATGTGATTATAGTTGTAGACGAATTTGTGATTTGGATACACATAAATTAAGACACTCTAATAAGCGACCATTTAAATGCGACCAATGTGATTATCGTTGTAAACGAAATTGTGATTTGAATTCACATAAATTAACACATTCTAATGAGCGACCATTTAAATGCGATCAATGTGATTATAGTTGTAGACGAAATTTTGAATTGAATTCACATAAATTAACACATTCTAATGAGCGACCATTTAAATGCGACCAATGTGATTATCGTTGTAAACGAAATTTTGATTTGAATACACATAAATTAACACATTCTAATAAGCGACCATTTAAATGCGACCAATGTGATTATAGTTGTAGACGAAATTTTGATTTGAATACACATAAATTAACACATTCTAATAAGTGACCTTTTAAATGCGACCAATGTGATTATCGTTGTAGACATAAAGGTAATTTAAATACACAGAAATTAACGCATTCTAATAAGCGACCTTTTAAATGCGACCAATGTGACTATAGTTGTAATCATAAAATTTCTTGGAATATACATAAATTAACACATTCTAATAAGCGATCTTTTAAATGCGACTAATGTGTTTATAGTTGTAGACGAAATTTTGATTTGAATAAACATAAATTAACACATTCTAATGAACGACCTTTTAAATGCGACCAATGTTATTTTAGTTGTTATCATAAATCTTCTTTGAATAGGCATAAATTTAAACATTCTAATGAGTCACCTTTTTAGGGTTGCGTAGAAAACTGGGAAACTTTATAGTTTCGCTCTGTCCGTCTGTCCTCAAAAATTTTAGCCCATTAAGATGAAATTTACATATTTTGAAGGCTCCTGAATCACGTGCGACCATTATCTCAATATCGTCTGTGTGTGTATGTGTCTGTCTGTCTTTGATCGCTCTACAGCTGAAATGGTGAGACATATAAATTTACATTTAAAGTTCTTGTATACTGTGGATGTGCACCTCATATTTTGGTAAACGGTCCTGAACCGGAAACGGGAATAATAGATTTTCTTTAATTTTTGAATTTTTCTAATTAGGCATTTTTGAAACGACGTGCAGCAGCAGAAAATGTTACAGATAAATGTTGTAGATAATATTATTATCTATAATTTATGTTTTGTTCATTTATTTTAATTAATCGTATCCTATTATATTTATTTACAAAATAACGTTTATGTATTATTATTTAATAAACAGATAAAAGAGGAAGACATATTATTATTATTATTACCTAATTACAAGCTTTTACTTAACTTCACATGTATCTGACTATGTCAGGGGACGCAAATCTTGCAACCGATTTTTAACTAACTTCCCGTCGTCCGATTTCCTTCAAATTTTGGAATCTGGTGTATTCTCCGTGACAATGCACTTTTTTTTATCATTTTCACAGCTATTTTATGAAATATAAGGTCTTTTTTGGTATATCTAATATATCAAATAACTTGACTGCTCGATCTTTATGTATCGATATAATTATCAAAATTTTTTCGTAACCATGGTTTTTTTTTATTTTCTTATGTCAATTTGAAAATATATATTTTAAAATTTTATCTCGTGCCCGATATATTCTGATGTCTGTTCTTGAAAAATTGGAAAAAAAAATAATAATTTGTAATTAAAACAATTGTCAATAGCTGACAATGAAATTTATTGAAAAATTATCGAATTTTATATAAAAATCAGGTATGTGCTATCATTTTAATTTATGATATATGACATATAAAATATATGAAGCTTTATTTCTTCTTATGAAATGTATACGTATGTATATCTGACCATAATATCCCGTTTTATTATTATTATGATCAAAATGGTCGCATACTCCAACACAGTAGGGGCTTCCGCGATTTACGCTGGTTCACTATTTTTGGAAACCCGTTAACATTTTCCAATTATTTATTTTAAGTATATATATATACCCAAAATGGGTTTAAGACTGTATCCCGGATCGCGATGGATCGATCGATCTATACTTTAAAGAGAATACCAGTCCCTACCTTTAGATCCCGATTGCAGCGTTCTCTCCAGCAGCGTATAGGTTTTAGGATGAGGTTTCAAAGGATACCTTTACCGTGGAAATGGCAATCGCCAATCTGTGGAGCAGGTCCTAATTTCCTCCAGATTTCCTCGCACACTGAACTTCACAATGGCTATGAACGCACACACGTGTACCCACAAAAAATGTACAACAAAATATTCACTATAGCACAACAAAAATGTATATCAACGAATAATGCAAGAAATCACCCTGTCTCATATATAACACAAATATATTTATATTACGGCCTATTTAAAAAAACTTATAAGGTTAAAAATAACGCTTAATGAGCCGGATTCAAAAAAACACAAAGGTAGATATAAATCTATTCACTTCGTGTTATAGAATGTGAATGCATGTGAAACATGTAGAATCATAGAAACACCCTAACATGTTCAAACGAAAAAATAACGCGTCACTATCAATATACAGTGGCGCAAACAGATACCTATATGTTAAGACTTTATTGAAAAATATAAATTAATTTAGTGCAATTTTGTAGATTTAAATATTGTATTTCTAATAAGCGTGGGTCTAGATTTGCAATTAGGGGGTCATGGTATGTGAAATGGACCAAAAAAGTTACGTTAGTATACCTATTTAATAAGCATTTTTTTTCTATTTAACTTGCTTTAATTTATAGCCCAATCAAATTGTATATTTGTTCTGCATTGTTCTACAGAGTCATTTTTTTTATTTTAAATTGTTTGGGGGTGTGTTCTGAGAATTACATTAAGTTGGCGCGGTCTATGACCTTGAGCGTTGTCCGCTATAACCGCGAAAACTTTGAACGTAATTATCTCGTAAATCGTTCATCCTGCAATAAAATTTATTACCACCTTTTTTGTTCAACAGACTTGTTCATAGGTCTAACTGTCTATCATCAATTGGTAACGAGATATAATGCAAGGAAATTAACAAAAAACGATTTTTTGCATTTATTTCGTAAAGAAGCGATTATATTGAAAAAAACTTAAATGGCAATCTTTTAGAACTATCAATTTTCAATATTTTTTCTTTCAACCATTATTTCAGAAAACCCATAGTTTGCCAGTTATAGCCCGCGGAACATTTCAAAAAAACATTTTTTCGTTATATTTCAAAAACCATAATTCAACCTTTAAAATGTGTAATGACAAATGTGTAGATAACGAAATTCTATATATTTTTTGTTATTAAAAAAAAAGATTTTTTTTATTTGTTAATAAACAAAAAAAAAATAATTTCAAACAAAAAAAAATTTTTTTCAAACAAAACAAGTATAGAATTTTATTATCTACACTTTTGTCATTACATATTTTGAAGGTTGCATTATGGTTTTTGAAATATAACGAACAAATGTTTTTTTGCAATGCTTCGCGGGCTATAACTGGCAAACTGCGAGTTTTCAAAAATAATGACTTTAAGAAAAAATATTACAAATTGACAGTTCTAATAGATTGCTATTTAAGTTTTGCTTCCTCGCAATATCGAAGATACGAGAAGCTATGTGATCGTTTCAGATTGAGACAAAAAAAAAGTTCTCCAATTTCAAAATTTTAAATTTATTTATCCGTTTCACGTCAAGACAAACACTTTTCGTTCCGTGTCTGTCTGTCTGTCCGTGTGTCCGTCCGTCCGTCCGTCTGTCCCCTGAATCCTTGTCACACGCATAACTCATGAACCACTGAACCGATATTATTGAAACTTGGTCGGATGGTTGGGTTTGGTTTGAGGACGGTCCCATTTCAAAATCATCAAAATCGTGTGTAAGGGGGAGGGGTGACACCCCAAAATATTTATTTTTTCAAGATATCTCAAGAACGACACATGTTACGAGAAAATTTTATAGAATATTTTTTGTAGAGAATTAAATTTCCTATAATATGGGTCTACTACGTTTGTTGTAAAATATTCCCTTACAAAGATTTATCTAAATTAATTTTAAAAATTCGTGTTTTGTTTTTCTAAATTGATATTTGATTGGATATATTAAGTGTCATTTTGACGTTTTAAATGTCACTTTGGCGTTTTAAATGTCATTTTGACATTTGCATAAATTTAGATTAAGATTGAAATTGTCAAAAAATTAAAAATATATGAAAAAATATTCAGGTGCGTTTTAAGAAAAAATTCGAACTAAGATTTTTTAGTAAAATTTGTATAAAAATTAAATGGTTAACCAATGCCAGGCAATTTATCTGAACACTATCGGTTTTAGTGAATTTAGCACGAGGAAGCACTGTGCATTTACTTGGCAGATGTTTTTTCAATATAATCGCTTCTTTACGAAATAAATGCAAAAATCGTTTTTTGTTAACTTCCTTGCATTATATCTCGTTACCAATTGATAGACAGTTAGACCTATGAACAAATTTGTAGATTCAAGTCTGTTGAACAAAAAAGGTGGTAATAAATTTTATCGTAGGATGAACGATTTACGAGATAATTACGTTCAAAGTTTTCGCGCTTATAGCGGACAACGCTCAAGGTCATAGACCGCGCCAACTTAATGTAATACTCAGAACACACCCCCCAACAATTTAAAATAAAAAAAATGACTCTGTAGAACAATGTCTTACCAACTACTTTATTTTGATAATTTGATTGGACTATTAATACATTTTTTAGATCTAAATATTATTACCTATATATTTCTGAAGAAAATTATATACGATCAAAACATTAAAAAATTAAGAATGAAGTCAGACGTTTTATTATTAAAAATAATGATGTTATGAATGCCTTTTTCCTGAATCCCATATACGAGAGTAATTAAACATTGGACGCTGATTGTGAGGAAATATTTTTATGTATTCGAAAACACTTTTGCAGTTATGTATCAACACAATCATTACCTATTTCTATAATATATTTTCATAAAAGTGGAATTTTCATTATATTTCAATTAATATATGCCTATGAGGTTTTAAAAACAAAAGATTTTTTTTAGTCTTCTGATGTCATGAATATATAATATAATAATTAAATAAAAATTATATTATGACTAAAAAGAATTAAATAAAAATTAAAAGAAAAACTTTTTTTAAAAAACAAGCTTTTATGTATGTATAATTATTGTTTATATAATATACATTTGCACTAAAAAGTAAAAAATAATTTTCAAACTATCACAGTATTTTCCAGCTATCACAAAATTTTCCAGAATTCATATGACTAAAAAGCTTGTGGCGCTCATTCAATATTTAATGTTATATTTAGAAATAGACAAAATGTCTAGAAAGAAAAACTACATTCTACTATAAATTAATATTTCCAAATATTACATTATATTATATTAATATTATGTTAAATTGTACATTTCATTAGTATTTAAAATTCTAGATTAAAATTATAATTTTCGGAAAGAAAAATGTGTCTTTTGCTACTTTAAATTAGTATTTCAAAATATTATATTAAATTCCAGGTTAATTTAATAGATTACAGAATTATCTAGAATTCTCAATATAGTTTCTTATCTAAGTGCCTAAAATTAATATTTCGAAATATTATAATACATTAAATCACATGTTATATTGGTGCATTACATTAATATTTGAAATTCTAGATTCAAAGTAGAATTAGGGGTTTCCCAAAGAAAAAACTACATTTAGTTACATTAAATGAATATTTCGAAATATTCAAATATTACATTAATTCCAGGTTAATACATTCCCGTAATTTATATTAAATTAACCTAGAATTTTATGTAATATTTCAAAATATTCATTTAAAGGCTGTAGCCGGGTAAGCATGCAAAACATGCCTTTACATGGATTTGGCTGATTATTTTTTTGGAAGTCACATTCTATTAAACATTCAACCTGACCAAATATTAGCTCCCAAAAATTTATAGTTTTCGAAAAAAAATATTTTTTTGATTTTCAAAAAAAAATTTTTTTTTGATAATCTGTCAGTCGAATTTGATGGTGCTTGAAATATATTATAGAGGTACTTATGACTCATCAGAGGTAATTTTATTATGATCCTCTGTACATAATAAACCAGAAAAAAAAATTAATAAAATTTAAAAAATCAAAAAAGACCATGTTGTCTTCGGAGGGCAATCACAATTTTTTTATATATTATACCTTGTATGTACCCAAACAACATATCAAAATCCCAAATTGATACAAAGGGTATAACATACTCGTATAAATTCGCATGCGGTCGTATCGGAGTGGCGCGAGCGTGGCACGGGCGAGTGCAAGTGTCTTAATACTTTTAAAATATCTCTAATTTGTTGCTAAACAGGACTGAGCTAGCCCAGAGACATATCGAAAATTTGACGGGGCCCATAGTCTGACAAAAACAAAATATAGAAGCCGAAGCCGGAAATATATGGGAACTGCTCCATTGAATTAATTTTACAATTTTTTTTCTCATAGGTTGCTTTTTAAGTAACAAAAAATCGCCCCAAATCGCTTAGAAATGTTTATAATCGACTTTAATCGATTTTAATCACATTTCCGCTGTGAACTAGCGAATCTTCTTACATTAAAAACTATAGACAAGATTTTTTTTTTTTTAATAAAAATTATCTGAGCAAAAATGAATATATATTGAAGCACAGGCATTTAGGGCGATTTAATTTTACTTAAAAAGCAACATATGAGAAAAATTTTTGTTAAATTGATTCAATGGAGCAGTTCCCATATATTTCCGGCTATGGCTTCTATATTTTGTTTTTGTCAGACTATGGGCCCCGTCAAATTTTTGATATGCCTCTGGGCTAGCCCAGTCCTGTTTAGCAACAAATTAGATATATTTTAAAAGTATTAAGATACTTGCACTCGCCCGCGCCACTCCGATACGACCGCATGCGAATTTATACGAGTATGTTATACCCTTTGTATCAATTTGGGATTTTGATATGTTGTTTGGTTACATACAAGGTATAATATATAAAAAAATTGTGATTGCCCTCCGAAGACAACATGGTGTTTTTTGATTTTTTAAATTTTATTAATTTTTTTTTCTGGTTTATTATGTACAGAGGATCATAATAAAATTACCTCTGATGAGTCATAAGTACCTCTATAATATATTTCAAGCACCATCAAATTCGACTGACAGATTATCAAAAAAAAAATTTTTTTTTGAAAATCAAAAAAAAATTTTTGTTCGAAAACTATAAATTTTTGGGAGCTAATATTTGGTCAGGTTGAATGTTTAATAGAATGTGACTTCCAAAAAAATAATCAGCCAAATCCATGTAAAGGCATGTTTTGCATGCTTACCCGGCTACAGCCTTAGCTATTCCTGTGTATATTTTGAAATTTAGATTCAACATAAAGGAAATTATCTACTTTCAATGAATATTTCAAAATTTTACATTAAATTCCAGGCTCATTTGACATAAATTACGGGAATATTTTGACTTCCAGATTCAACATAGGAAAAAGTTACCGAAAATAAAAACTACTTTATCTATATTACATTATTATCTCAAAACATTACATTAAAGCCGCATTTACACTATGTAGTAAAATCTTCTATATAACATTTGCTATATGTAGCAGTGCTACATATAGCAAATGTTATAAAACATTTGCTATATTTTTCAAATTGTACTCAAATGATACTGTGTTACATGTAGCAAAAGTTATATAACATCCAGTCTGATTGAAGATGTCGAGGAGGAAAGACTTAATGCTAGCAGCAGCTATTACGATATTTTTGGCATGTCATAGAAGGAATCGTAGGTTTTGGGTTCGGCCGTTATTATTAGCTAGAGAAAAATACAGTGGAAGTGATTTGCTGAAAGATTTAAATGCAGATGACTTTGCATGACTTTTCCATTATGAAAGCTTTATGTCCGGTATCATAAAGGACCTAACAAATTTGTTAGCTAACAAACACTTTCAACTGAGGTATCAAACATATATGACAGTTCTTTTGGAGTTTGTTGATGACTTTGACAAGTTTCGCGCACGCGTTGAAGGTAAATACAAACGGTATTAAAACAGTGGTGATGTTATGAAAATTATTTTGTACGGTCAAAGATGCCAACTGTGTTACAATTAATTGAAGTGTCACTGCTCTAAATTCCATAACTAATCCATAGATACTAGTACAGTATTAATACCCTATATGAATGTAATTGCTAGCTAACAAATTTTGTTAGGTCCTTTATAATACCGGGCATTATTAAAAATGAAAAAACCGTTGTAGACATAGACAAATAAGACATATAAATATCACCGCTTGAACTCGAATGATAGAAACTGCTACATGTAGCAGATGCTAGAGAACCAAAACTACTTGTAATACTTGCTACATATAGCAAAAGTTACATGTAGCTTATTTTTCTTTGATCTTTACCTACTCTGGATGGAAAACATAAATCTTGCTATATGTAGCAGATTTTGCTATATGTAGCACCAAAAACTGCTACATGTAACATTTGACATTTTTCCGTTTTCGTACTTATAGCAAAAGTTATATAACATTTGTTATATAGCAGGTTTTGCTACATAGTGTAAACGCGGCTTAAGTTCCAGATTTATTTGGTATATTACATTAATAATTGGGTTAGTAGATTTTTCTTTTGTTGGCCTTTTAGATATTTTGTCTATTTCTAAATATAACATTAAATATTGAATGAGCGCCACAAGCTTTTTAGTCATATGAATTCTGGAAAATTTTGTGATAGCTGGAAAATACTGTGATAGTTTGAAAATTTATTTTTTACTTTTTAGTGCAATTGTATATTTATACAATATATGCATACATAAAAGCTTGTTTTTTTTAAAGTTTTTTTTTTTTAATTTGTATTGATATTTTATTTATTGAAATAATTAATTTAATTTTCTCATGTAATTTGATATAAGAAAGAAGATGCGGTAAGCAGAGCCGGTCTAAGCAAGTTGCCTTGCGCTAAAATACCTTATTAAAAGTTCCTGGGTTGCTGAATAAGGATTTGTTAATTAGCAGCTGTCAAATAATAGATTTTTTGGGAGAATTTTTTTATTTTGAATAACATTATATATTTTTGCAATATCGGGCTCAATTAATAGATCGATAAAAAATATAATATTAAAGATTAAATAAAATGAAATATTACAGTCTGTACACTGATTTGAAATAAAGTCACTTATGTCCCACTGTGTGCAGACCCTCCTAGCTTGTCACCCCGGGAGGTTACCTTACCCCCTCCCTAAAGCCGGCACTGGCTGCAAGAAAAAATTGAGTAACCAAATTTTTAAAAATCTTTATTTTTAATATTTTTTATATTTATACTTAAATGAATATTATTTAAAATAAATATGACCCAAACAGATAAGGCACACAGACATCATACAAAAAACTATTTTGTAGTTGGTACAACAGAAATGTAACCTTATCTATGGCCTGTACAACGTTTGAGAAACACTGATAGCTAACGAATGATGCGTCAGATCAGATATCTAATATATGTAGTTAATCTTTCGCTGTTGTATTCTACTCTACTGATTGTGAGTTGTTTAATACTTTGTGTAGTTCTCAGTGAATCTGTCTCTATTATTTGAGTAACGTAGTCGAGAGTTGTAATTTAGTTTATATTGTAAGAGTGGACCACAAAATCGAAAGTATATAAAAATGTTTGCGGTTAAACAAGAGGATATAAAAGAAGAAGTCGACCTACTGGAAGAAATTGATGTTTATGATGAATTTTCAATATATTATAAGCAAGAAATCCAGGTAATGAAAAAATATTAAATAAAAGTTGTGTTGATAGATATCACAATGTTTGACATATGCCGCGCATGCGTAAATTTAAATGAAAATAAAAAACAGCGGCTCCAAATCAATCATATTAAATACAGGATGAGTGATATCAGGTGGAACAAACTTGAACCGTGGATTGAGAAAAATATTTTAAGCAAAAAACATTATATAAACATGTGTCCGGAAATTTATCGTGAGGGGGCTACAGCCCTCCAAAAATTGTATTCAAAATTGGTTTTTATTTAATATCTGGAGAACCCATTATACTAAAGTTATGATATTTGATACGGGGTTTAGTATTAATAAGTATTATTGATTTCCAGTATTAACCAAAAATAATTTAGAGCAGGGCTGTATGGGGCCAGTAGGCCCATCGATTTTTATCTAGTATTTTTTTGTTCTTTAATTTTTTCATGAGTTAAACATTTGATTAAGACTGTATGACATAAAATACACAAAAATATATATGGCTCATTTATCAAAGGATAAACCGTTTACGAGAAATATCGATGCAAAAAAAGTATGCAGAATTTTACTTAATACGGATACTTCAAATTACAAAAAATAAATTTATATTCTTGTTCTATAATAAAAAATAAGAAATTTTTTTTTTATACATATACCTCCGAAAATTCACCCTCATCAACAAATAAACATTTAAAGTATCGCTTTTTAGTTATGTTAGTAAAGTATAGGTTTAAGAGGACGCTTATTAGGTGATATATGCACATTAACTTTTTTTCTTACTTTTAATCATAGAATAAGAATATAAATTTATTTTGTGTAATTTAAAGCATCCGTATTAAGTAAAATTCTGCATGCTTTCTTTTGCATCGATATTTCTCGTAAACGGTTTATCCTATGATAAATGAGCAAAGTATATTTTTCTGTATTTTGTGTTACATAATCTTATTAAAACGTCTAACTCAGGAAAAAATTAAAGAACAATAAAATACTCGATAAAAATCGACGGGCCCCCTGGGTCCACACAACCCTGGTCAAAATTACTATTGGTTGATACTGGATATCGATAACACTTGTTAATACTAAACATTGTATCAAATTTCATTACTGTATCACAATGGGTTCTCAAGATATTAAATAAAAACCAATTTTGAATAAAACCTTTGGAGGGCTGTAGCCCCCTCACGAAAAATTTCCGGACACAAGTTCATATAATGTTTTTTGCTTAAAATATTTTTCTCAATCCACGGTTCAAGTTTGTTCCACCTGATATGACTCACCCTGTATATATTATTGAGAATATGAAAAATGTACATTTTCAACGTTTCTAGTTCTCATATATATTTTGAAAATCCTATTCGGTACTTGTCTATTATATCCCCGGCATTTTCTACAAAATGGGGTTATCTTGATATTTGGACAAAAAAATAGTCATTCTGTACAATTTTAAAATTGCAAACAAATTTCAAAATTTAAATTGGTGTTGTAAGAAACATATGTTCATATGCTTCAAAATAATAAAAACAAAAGACGAATAAATCTTTGTCTTTCAGGTCCTCCAAAACGATTAAATCTTCGCCTCATGCATTATCTTTAATACTCTGTTACAGTTTTCGAAAATAACTACCGAATAAGCAATAATAAATATTCAAACTATGTAATAGTATAAACTTTACCCACATTGGCGCTGATCAAATCATATACTACATGAAATTTGCCACATCCAGGGGCGCCGACTACATGGGGCTTGAGGGGCTCAAGCCCCCCCCCCCCCAATATTACCGTCGGGGGGAACTGAGCCCCCCCAATAAATGTATGCCTTCTGCCTGTGTAGTTGATTATAATAAAGGTATATGAAAAGCATACGGCACCGTCAACTAGAACCTACAATACAGTTGATTCAGTACATTGAGAAAAATATTTTAAGCAAAAAACTCTATATTAACATGTGTCCGAAATTTTTTCATAATGGAGCTACATAGCACTCCGAAGATTTTTCGAAAATTAGTTTTTATTTAATATTTTGAGAACCTATTGTGATGCAGTTATGAAATTTGATAATCGGTTTAGTATTAATAAGTGTAATCGATTTCCAGTATCAACCAATACTAATTTAGGCCGGAATTGTATGGGGCTAGTCGGTCCGTCGATTTTTATCTAGTATTTTTTTGTTCTTTATTTTTTTTACTGAGTTAGGCACTAATATACTTTGATAATTTGTATCCATACGAAATAAATGACTGCAGAATTTTATTTCAAAGAAAAAAGTTCGTGTTAATATACCTTCTTACTCGTATACGTATCCTTAGACTTATAGCCAGTTATATTACTGTTAAACGTTAGCAACGGAGGGGTACACGATATTATTATTTTGTCTTATATATGCAAATGCCGGGGTTATAATAGACAGATATCACCTACCCTAACTACAGTTGGTTCGTTTTATTTATTTTTTAACAAGATAATTGTCGTTTTTCAGGAAGAATTGGATGTAAAAGAAGAAAATCTGCCAAACGCCGACATTACAAATAAAGAACAAAATGATGATCTCAATGAAGATACAAAATACAGTGATAAATATTTAACACATTCTAATGAGCCACCTTTTAAATGCGACCAATGTGAATATAGTTGCACACTAAATTCTCATTTGAATAAACATAAATTGAAACATTCTAATGAACGACCTTTTAAATGCGACCAATGTAATTATAGTTGTAAACGAAATTTTGATTTGAGTAAACATAAATTAATACATTCTAGTAAGCGACCTTTTAAATGCGTCCAATGTGATTATCGTTGTAGACATAAATATAATTTAAATTCGCATAAATTATCACATTCTAATGAGCGACCTTTTAAATGCGACCAATGTGAATTTAGTTGCACACTAAATTCACATTTGAATAGACATAAATTGATACACTCTAATGATCGACCTTTCAAATGCAACCAATGTGATTATAGTTGTAAACGAAATTATGAATTGAATACACATAAATTAACACATTTTAATGAACGACTTTTTAAATGCGACAAATGTGATTATAGTTGTAGACGAAATTTTGATTTGAATATACATAAATTAAAACATTCTAATGAGCGACCTTTTAAATGCGAGCAGTGTGATTATAGTTGTACACGAAAACATAATTTGAATTTACATAAATTAACACATTCTAATGAGCGACCTTTTAAATGCGACCAATGTGATTATAGTTGTAAACGAAATTTTGAATTGAATACACATAAATTAACACATTCTAATAAGCGACGTTTTAAATGCGACCAATGCGATTTTAGTTGTAGACATAAATCTTATTTGAATAGACATAAATTATTTATACATTCTAATGAGTCACCTTTTTAGGTTTCCGTAGAAAACTAGGAAACCTTATAAAAAGTTTTCCAATAAGGACGGGTAGATGTTAAAATTGAATTAAACAAGTTGTATGTGAGATATCAATAAATGTATTGTTTTATTTGAAAGGCCTATCAATGACATTATTTGTGGAATATGACATCGCTCAAATGACCGCCGCGGCTCCGCTGGGTGGCGCGCATCCGAGAAGTCCAATTTTCGATGACTCTAGCGCATAGATCAGGCTGAATTTGAGCGATGGTACGGGTTATGTTGACTTTGAGATCACCGGTCGTTTGCGGCTTATTGGCATAGACCTGCGACTTAAGAAAACCCCACAAGAAAAAGTCTAACGGGGTCAAATCGCACGATCTCGGTGGCCAGTTCACGTCGCCTCTGCGTGAGATAACCATGCCCTCAAATCGCTCGTGCAAAATGTCCATTGTGGCATTAGCTGTGTGGCACGTAGCTCCGTCCTGTTGGAACCACGTGTCGTTCACATCCATATCATTCAATTTGGGCCAAAAGAAATTGGTTATCATCGATCGGTAGCGCTCTCCGTTGATGGCAATTCCACCATCGTTTTCGAAGAAGTACGGACCAATGATGCCTCCGGTCCACAATCCACACCAAACAGTGACTTTCTGCGGATGCATTGACACTTGGTGGACCTCGTGTGGATTGGCATCGTCCCAAATCCGGCAATTTTGCTTATTGACGTACCCGTTCATCCAAAAATGGGCCTCGTCGCTAAAGATGATTTTTTTTGCTGAAATCGGGGTCCACTTCCAACTGCTCCAGAGCCCAGTCAGCGAACTCACGTCGTTGTCTGTGGTCGTTTTCCTTCAGCTCCTGGGTCAGTTGGATTTTGTACGGATGTAGGCTCAAATCCCGACGCAAAATTCGCCAAGTTGATGTCTGCGAAAGGCCGAGTTCTTGTGCGCGGCGCGGAATTGACTGCCTCGGGTTCTCCTGCACACTCTCACGGACAGCGGCGATGTTTTCGGCAGATCTTGCGTTTCGTTGACGTACAAGTGTTGGCTGATTGTTCACTGAACCGGTCAACTCGAATTTGGCCACCAAACGTTGAATAGTCGACTGGGAAGGACAACCATGTAAACCGTAAAATGGGCGCAACGCGCGCATCGTTGCCACAAGCGAACACCCATTTTGATAATAAAGTTTTATTATTTGCACGTGTTGCTCGACGCTGTAACTTACCATGGTGATTTGTCTTTAGTGTTTGAAAAATAAAATACTGGAAAATTAACAACAAATAACACAACATGGCCGCCAGGAACTGTCAAAATCTACCCGTCCTTATTGGAAAACCCTTTAGTTTCGCCATGCCCATCCTCAAATATTTTAAGCCGATTAAGATGAAATTTGATATACGGACGAAGACTGATAGCACAAAAACAGAAATGATAAAATTTTTGAAAAAACATTTTTTTTGAACCCCCTTTCCATAGACTGAAAAGAGAACTCACATTTTTTTTTTACTTACCCCATTGAGTGGGGTGTCATTAGGTAGGTCTCTTAAAATGAAATAAAAAATGTTATATGACCTTTTGATTTTAATCCTTCAGTCACGATATATGTGCATTTAAATGTCGTTATCAGAGTGTCCCTTCCCCCTCTATTTTTTAAACTATCAAAATAAAAAATGTGAACAAATTTGACAATAGTGCTTTTAATTAATACTTTCACTGAAAATTATAAAGAACACTCAAAATTATTTTGGACCCCCTTCCATAGACTGAAAAGTGAACTCACATTTTTCTTTTCAGTTACCACATTGAGTGGGATGTGATTAGATAGGTCCTCTAAAATGCAACAAAAAATGTTAAATGATCTTTTGATTTTAACCCTTCAGTCACGATATATTTGCATTTAAATGTGGTTATCCCACTTCTTCTTTCTAAACTATCGATTCAAAAAATCTACAAAAAATCCAAATGTAGCTTTTAAATGTTACTTTTTCAATGAAAAGTATAACAAACACTGTAGCTAGAATAGTTAACACTTGTTTATAAATCGTAATGACTACAGAAACCTATGATGTGCGTGCCCAACGCGCATTTGGCCGTTTTATTAATTGTAAGGATTAATTTATTTGTTAAATTAAATTAAATTATTAAATTCTGGAGTACACACATATTGCATACCCCAAGCAGGCTCTGCTTGTAAGTGTGTTCTATTCGCGTCCTAAATATTTTTTTGCAGGAAAATTGTTAAAATGAGCATTATACACTATTATACAGGCTGGGGCAATAATGCGTGGAAGTTCGATTGTTCGTACACCATAACAGATAAAAAAATCTTTCTAATGCAGATGTAAACTGTGGGTAAATGTACATACATAGAAATTATTTTCAAATATACAGGGTGCTACAAAAAAGTGTGGCACGCTTAAGGTAATTTTTTTTAAATAGAATGCCCTGAATATTTTTGCATATTTAACACTTCTCTTGGTATGTTTATTCATATCTAAAATATTAGCCCCATCTGATGTCCGATTTAGACGTAATAATATTTTTCCCAAAAAAATTGACTTACATTACTCCACCTAAAAATTCACCACTTCCGCGGCCACAGCTTTGAAGACGAAATAAAATATGGACCTTATTGTAGGTGGTTGGTGGGTGCTTTAGTTTAAATATCTTAGAGCCAGGGTGTTCAAAATTAATTTTCAAATTTTGAGAACTTCAATGTTATTTTTCTCAGCTATTTCAAATGTAATAGGTACCCTATATATTTTTTACGATGAATATTTTTTGTTCGTACATCCTTATGGTTATTTGTAACAATTTTTGATTTATTGAGCAAAAAGTACAAAAATCAACAATATTTACTAAAATAAAAAAATAAAATTTCAGTTAAAATAAAACACCATGTTTTTTTCAGCTAGCAAACAGATGCTTTATTATTTTATCGAACACAAACAACCAAAATAATTTACAACCATATAAATTCATTAATGCGCAGTGTGAAATCGAGACAGAAACATAAAATGCTGTTTTTATTTGGTGTTTCATTTTATTTGAAATTTTTTGTTTTTTTTTTTAGTAAATATTGTTAGGAAATATTTTTAAAATAAAACTTCTTTATAATTATGTAATAAATAATATTTAATTGTTCAATATTAAAAACATAAGCTCGCAAGCAATCTTGCATACAGGACCTCTGATAATCAAATGTACCTTTCTTTGTGCATCTGCATCTCAGATCCACTTCACAAACGTAAACATTATCACCAGGGCTAGGGTGAATAGACTAAACAAACTACGTCTTATCTCATAACATTATTGAATATACACATATGTGTATATGTACCTATGTATTAAAAATTCCTTAATATTTAAAACTTCTTAACAATTCGGCCATCCTGCATAATATTCGCGTCCTCGCGAATCGTTTTGTGGTGCTCATCTTTAATCAATCTGGAAAAATACAAACATTTCTTACAGTATCATTGCCTTGTGTAAACAGCTTTAGGACAGTTGTAATTTTTACACAAAAATGCCGTTCATTTATAGCATGTAATATGAGTACTTGTACTTGAATACAATCAGTAGCATAAGACACACGCGTCTTACATTTACATGTTTGATCAGTGCATCGTAATCAGTAATAATCAAATTTACAACTGAGCAATCGTAATAGAAATGCTCTCTCAACAAATATATACCGAAATATTTTGTTTTGTTTTTCTGCAGAAACCTGCTCACTTTTCTCAGTTCATTATTTTCTGATTTCATAAGACATATACGAATAAATATAGGTTACGTGTGTGGCCAGTACATCGCAATCCCATACATACTCGAATTAGAATGTCTCCCTCAATCAGTTATTTACCAACGTAGCTAGTTCTTTCAACAGCAACTTATTACGTTAACTACTTTACTCGACAGTAATCTGCACTTACATCGAAACATTTCATTCAACAACCTACATACTCCGTCGAATAATTATTCTCGGCAGTCACCTGCCCTTACATCGTAGCATTTCACTCATCAGCAACCTGTTCTGTTAACTGATCATTCTCAGATCGAAGCTTTTCACTCACAATCAGCAACCTGCCCTGTTAACTGATTCTTTTCGGCAGTAGCCTGCCCTCATACTGAAGCATTATTTTTACAATCAGCAGCAACCTGCTCTATTAATTAATTAATCTCGGCAGTAGCCTGCCCTCATACCGAAGCATTATATTTACAATCAGCAGCAACCTGCTCTATTAATTAATTAATCTCGGCAGTAACCTGCCATCATACCGAAGCATTATATTTACAATCAGCAGCAACCTGCTCTATTAATTAATTAATCTCGGCAGTAACCTGCCCTCATACCGAAGCATTATATTTACAATCAGCAGCAACCTGCTCTATTAATTAATTAATCTCGGCAGTAGCCTGCCCTCAAATCGAAGCATTAAAAATTAATTCACAATCAGCAGCAACCTGCTCTGTTAATTACTTATTTCCGGCAGTAACCTGCACTCAAATCGAAGCATTCAAAATTCATTCAGCAGCAACCTGCTATGTTAATTACTTATTCTCGGCAGTAACCTGCACACAAATCGAAAATTCATTCAGCAGCAATCTGCTCTATTAAATAATTATTCTCAGCAGAAATCTGCCCTTACAAAAACATACAGTTCACATTTAGTTCATAAAAACTTACAACCTACAAATAGTCTAGCTTTTTCTTTCAGCAGCGACCTGCTATGTTAATTATTTATTCTCGGTAGTAATCTACCCTTGCAACTTAGCACTGACTGCTCATACCTTTTTTTTTTATTAATTTAGAATACAATTAAGGCATTTCTGTCTTTACCACTGTCCTACAGCTGATAACTGTACATCTTATATTAATTACTTATTGCTATCAACTCTCAAACAATTCAACCAAATCTTTTGTATCTCTGATTTCATCCTCAGATTCAGAACTACTGGGTGCACCAGAAATCGGAATCGCTACAACAATGTCTCAAACTGTTAATTGCCACAACTGTCTTAAAATGTGTACAAACCTCAAACCATTTTTTTTGTATTTTATATCTACCATTGTCTAAGACTTTTATTACATTATTACATGCATTAAAGTTAAAGTTTCTCATTAACATCCTCACGACGATAAAACATACCAACTCCCCACAAAACCAAATCATCCTTGATGTGTTATCTCAACATCCTTATTATAATTTAAAATTTTTAAGCTATTTATCTTTCTTTAAAGATCAGCTTACATTACATAACTTTTAATACACACATTTTAAATCTCTCAAGACAATTGACAGTTTTGCATATCTATGACACCCAACTACTTTGTAGTACTCCAAAATAACATCTCTCATTCACATACATATGTATATATACACACATATATACATATACATTTTTTTTTCGTCCACATAAATTTCAACTATCAATCTGACTGCTACATGCATTGTTACAAGTACTCACCCTCAAATAAAGTAATTCTTCAGTTATCTGAATTTCAGTATAATCATCACCTCGGCTCAACAACTGATTCTCCATGAAATATACACGCACACCGCCTTGGCCCAGAACAATGTTTTTCCGCAATATACATATTTGTTCCTTTATCATTAACTTGAACAGTTGCTATTACTGATTTTACACCACCAACTTCCACAAGTAATATTAATTATGTTTGAACGTTATACATTGTTTCTTAAGATATTTCACATATATAGTCACATAAATCATCTACAACTTTTAATTGATCACTTTTCAGCCACCACCAATAGTCTGTCAGTGTTGAACACAGCTTGACCGAAAATAATATCCTCTCTGCCGCCCAACAACAATTAATTTTAACATTTTTTTGTTTGATCACACTTTTCATTCTGTTTTGATTCACATTGGGTACTTAAGTGACCTTTTCCGTTACATTTAAAACAATGCAGAATACGTCGTTGGCAATCACGTGCAATGTGACCACTTTTTCCACAATTATAACATCGCTTACATTAGTAATATTTGAAAACGAGTTACTCTGTTTCTGCGCGTATGATGGAGTTACACCAGAATCTTCATTTCGTGAACGTTTAACAAAATTCGAAGACGATGGCTGTTGATGATAATTAGATCGTTTGACAAAACTTGAAGACGGCGATTGATAATTATCCATTGGTGCTATAAATCCTGCATATAGCTCATTAGGTGTCGTGCATTGGAAGGCCCGCGCGTTTGCTTGTAACTCTAAGGGTAATCCTCTAATAATGCACGAAATTGTAGCATCATTGTCCAGTCTACACTGTTGCGTTAGTGATAGTTTGGAATGATAATAATGCGTCATCGTTTCCTCAGGACGCTTATCACGAGCTACTAGTTCTTCCAGAATAGTTGCATAATCAGTGTAGCGAGGAAATGCGAGTGTAGTTAGCTCTTTCCACTCCTGCCATGATTTATTATAGTCCTCCAATCGATTAAACCAATTTCTTGCAGCTCCCTTTAGTTTATTCTGCATAAAACATATTTTTTCATAATTCGTCCACTTGTGGATCTCTCCAAATTGTTCAATTTTTTGAATCCATGACGCAACAGTCATCGATTCTACGTCTGGATATCACCTTTTATAGTGGTCGTATCTCTTTCACTAACAGACGATCCACCACCCAATCTTCGCTTGATTGCAGCATTAATCCGTTTTTCAATTTGTTGTTCCAGTAATTGCTGATACAACTCCTCTACATTTTCAATTTGATCATTTTCTTGGTCTCCCATATTTAGGCAGAAATTGATATTGTTCAAATATATTTTCACGCAGAAAACTTCACACACACAATGTTATTCCTTCAGTTTTTATTTTCGTACAGAAAATTTCAAATTTTACACACAGTCTTCATTATTAGGTACACAGGTACACTATCCCACTTCTGATATGTTAGGAAATATTTTTAAAATAAAACTTCTTTATAATTATGTAATAAATAATATTTAATTGTTCAATATTAAAAACATAAGCTCGCAAGCAATCTTGCATACAGGACCTCTGATAATCAAATGTACCTTTCTTTGTGCATCTGCATCTCAGATCCACTTCACAAACGTAAACATTATCACCAGGGCTAGGGTGAATAGACTAAACAAACTACGTCTTATCTCATAACATTATTGAATATACACATATGTGTATATGTACCTATGTATTAAAAATTCCTTAATATTTAAAACTTCTTAACAATATTGTTAATTTTTTTTTCCACGCACTATAGCCCCACCCTGTATATTAAATATCTTCATTTACATTACAGTATCCATATTTACTTATTGTTAGTTTAATATAATTTTTTATTTTTTTATTTTATGTTATAAAACTATAATAAATAAAGTTCAATTTGTCAATGTAATCCCATTTTTAAGTGACGGCAACATACTACAGGTCGCAAAACGTAATAAATCAACAGCAATCCTTTTGTATTCACACCATCTATTATCAGAATAGAACCCTATTAAAACTCAGCCAAACCGGACAACTAGAAGTAAAAAATTTTGTAGTTTATGTAAAAAAAAATTGAATTTTTACGACAAAAAAGTCAAATATTAGTTAGTAGTATAGTAGTTTAAAAATTATCCGTTAGAGTGATAGCGTCGCCAGAGTCGCGCTAACTGACATATTAATTAATGTTTTATATGTATATTATATTATATATATCAAATCAAAATAAAATTTGGTAAGTTTGCATTTTTAGATTGATTAGTTTCTATCAGACATTACGTAAATATAACTATTATTATTATAATTTGATGAAATAGAGTACATTTATTTATATCAGACATACGCCTGGTACTATGAAGTTTTTTAACTCATTTAGCTAAAAAATCGATATTTAAATAATTTTTCATCGTATGATATTATTCATTGTTGGAAGTTTTTTATTTTTATTTGTGTTTGTTGAATATGAATATTATTTAATTAAGAATAATCATTATTGCAGGATTAACGTAATAAGATAAATGTATTATTATTTGTGGAATACTACATTTAAATTTTTGTATTTAGGAAAATATTTATACTTTTGTAACAGATCGATTTAAGAAAATTATACATACATCAAGGTATATAAAGACAAAGTAGTCTCAATAGCTCCTTGACCAATCAGCGTTGGCGTGGGAATTTACGTCACCCGGGGGATATATTCAAATGTTATACATTTTTTAATAGAATATCCATTACAAAAAATTCATTTTTTTTCTTTTTAATTGCAAAATCATAAAACGCTTTCAGAATCACAGAACGTATTGCCAATTTAAAAATAGTAAAAACGATGCTTTCCGAATAGAGCAAATTGTCTGTGATAGCTTTTTTTATGATTTAGCAATGTCGAATTTGTACTTCTTTGATTGTATGTGTTGTTATAATATCAAAAATGAAAACAAAAATAAATAAAGAAATTTTTTGTAATTGATATTCTATTAAAAAAATTATAACACCCGAATATATCCCCGGGTGACGTCAGTTCCCGCGCCAACGCTGATTGGTGAAGGAGCTAATGAGACTACCTTGTCTGAAGTTATGCCATGAAATAAAATTTTAAATCTAAATGTATTTTTATTTTTGTGAAAATAAACATTTTGTAATTATTTTAAATTGTGGTTAATTGTTTGGACTATTAATTTTTTTATTTTATGACTTCAGATACATATATTCAAAATACTTGTATAATATTAGTTGTCATTATTTTTGGAAACCTAACCCTACTTGTTTTTTCTTATTCAAACTAAATTGGAACCGAATAAGAATTGAGAGTGGCGTCATAGGTATCTGTTTTTGAAGAGGAGAGTTTGATGTACAATAATACCGAATTTTATGTGCCTATCTCGATGCAGTCCTTATCTTATAATACAAAAAAGAATCGCGTGGACGCCAATTTTCTTGTTGTCGTCCAATATTCGTTAATTTTGGCTTCCCATTACACGGAAAATATAAATTTACTAAAAAATAATTGAATGTTTATCATTCAATATTTTATGGCAATTATATTTTTTTATTTTTTTTGAAGGTTTGCATATCAAATAGGAGCTATCCTGTTATGAATAGACGTTTTACTAGCAAAATAATAATAAATAAAAAGTTTGTAACCTACCTGTATATTTATAACATAAGTACACATAAAACTTTAAAAAGGGTGCATTTTATAATAAAATAATTTTTTTTTGATTTTTTAATTTTTGACGTACCTATTGTTAAATGCAGGTCAATTTTGTTATATTTTTATTTAATTTAATATTTGATACATGATTGATTTATATCTAATTCACATGTTCTATTGTTTACATATTATTCCATAGTCATCTAAATATGTAACATGTTCCTTTTTTTTACAAAAATTTAATTTAATTTAATTTGTTTACATTAAGATTTATTTTATTTTATTTTTATCATTATTTTAAATTTAATATTGATTTAGTGATTAGTAGATGTTTTCTATTTCTTCTATATCTTAAACCTTCTGGTGTTTCAACAATATAAGACCTTGGCTCTTTACATTTTTCTACTACACGACATGCTGACCAAGGATATTGAGGCATTTTTTTCATATAAATATTTTCAATATCTTCATTAATTCCTAACCAATATATTATATTTTTCGCTAATTTTTTACATTTATTAATACCTAAATGTCTCTCGTGAATGCGTTCTAGCATTTCATTTCTAAGTGAAAATGGTATAACCAAACTATTGTTTTTAAAAACTAGACCTTGTTCAACATAAATATCATTTTTTAATTTAAAATATGACTTTACTGACTCATCTATTTTATTTTTATATTTTGGCCATCCATTTTGATAATAATATATAATTTTCTGCAAAACTAAATCTTTTGTAGTTTCTATTTTAATTTGTTCTAATTTTTCATTAGATACCGACAAATTATTGAAAAAAAAATTACTATGAATTCTAATTTCTTCTTCTAGTTCTAAATCTAAAATTTCATTTTTATCAACCTCATCATTAATAATAGCTGCTCTTGAGAGTGTATCTGATATGTACATTTTCTTTCCTGATTTATAAGTTACATCTAAATCATAAGCTTGTAATTTTAACATAAGTCTTTGTAACCTTTTTGGTACATCAGCAAATTGTTTTTTAAATAAAGAAACTAATGGCTGATGATCAGTTTCAACATGTATAGTTTGACCATAAAGATAACAATGAAATCTATTACAACCAAAATATGTATATAGCATATAATTCTTTTTCTATCTGTGCCCAATTTACTTGATTTTTAGACATTGTTTTAGATGCAATTGGTCTATTTTCATGTAAAATTACAGCACCTACAGAGTCTTTTTAGCTATCTGCTGATAATGTTATCGGTTTATTAGGATCATAATGAACTAAAATTGGAGCATCTGTTATATTTTTATTTAATTTAATATTTGATACATGATTGATTTATATCTAATTCACATGTTCTATTGTTTACATATTATTCCATAGTCATCTAGATATGTAACAAATTTAACACATTTTTTATCTCTTTTCTACTTAATATGTCCAAAGCTTATTTTAGTAGAACCATTAAATAACTTGCAAAAGCTTAGGTGTGGATTTTGAATACAAAATTGAACAAAAATGGTAAATTTTCATAAATCGCTATGTTTGTAGTTCTACTAAATGTGATTAAAATTGATTAAAATTTTTTTTTTTAATATATCCGAATGACACACCTTATATTATTTGCTACTCTTTAATTTTTGTTCTGAAATTTTTTCACGTAGAAATAGTCATATAGTACGTCTGGTACGTAAAAAAACCCTGCACTTTTTGATTGGGGTATGACACTTTCTGTGCCCATGGATAAGGTTAAAAGAATAATTTTCAGATAGGGAGCCACTTTAAAATCTGTGTAGAACACCATTATATCGGCTATTAAAGATGGCCCCTACCGTTTTTATTAAATTGGCTGTATCTCAGCTCCTAGTCATCTGATTTCAATTTTCTTTTATTTGTTTTAAAGTTCTTATTGAGAAGATTATTTTTTGTCATTATACATTTTTCTCTAAATCTTAATGGTTCCCCACAATTTTTGAAAATCTGAAAATTTTACTTTTCTTACGAACTTAATTTATATATATAACTTTTTTATTGTGCCCAATATCATTTTTTTACTTCATATAAAAAAGAAAGACATTTTATTCTGCTTTCCATTGATAACAAGATAATACTGTTTTAATTAACAACTTCTTTGGAAAAAGCGTGTTAAACAATAAAAATAGACTATTTTTGGATCATTCCATGTCAAGTTTACCTTTTATCATATGAAATTTTATGTTGGGATCAATTTTCTCATATGGCATAGTTAAAAAATTGAAAAATCTGTCATGGATGTCACTGAACTTTCTTATACAATAAAAAAATGTACGTGTATCTACTATTTTAAAACAAATAATTTTGGCTTACTGATGACAGATATAAAAAAATTAATAGAACATAAACTATAGGTAATAACGTTCTCTACATTTTTTGTTATGAATATTTCATTCTGTCATGAACTTGTTCAAATAAAATGGAAAAAAATTAAAAATATAATTAAAAAGATTTTTTTTTTAATTGGTAAGAGATACAAAAAAATTAATGGAACATAAACTATAGAAAATAACATACTCTACAACTTTTATTTCAATGATTTATTTCTGCTTTAAACCATTTCAAATATAATTGAAAAAAACGATTATAACCTCAAAAACTTTTTTTGGGAGAAATAACATAACATAAATTATAAATAATAATATTCTAAACAAATTTTTCTTTAAACATTTTCTTCCAACACGTACCGTTTCAGAAATAATTCGAATAATTATAAAAATTACAGTAAACATCCGTTTCCGGTTTAAAAAAAATCATGTTTTCTTTCTTAAAACAAATTAATCCTAAATATAAAATTTTACCCCTCTATGTACTGTCATTTTTGAGTTACAACGTTTACAGACAAACAGATACACACACAGACAGACAGACAGACAGACATGGTGATAAAAATAGTCAGAATTGATTCAGGGAAGGTATAAATGGACATTTCCATCAAAATCTCGAATCCGAGAAACCAATATAGGTAAACTTGATATGGAATGATCCAAAAATAATCTATTTTTCTTAGTTTAACACGCTATTTCCAAAGAAGTTGTTAATTAAAACAGTATTATCTTGTTATCAATGGAACGCAGACAAAAATGTCTTTCTTTTTTATATGAGGTAAAAAAATAATATTGGGCACAATAAAAAAGTTATATAACAATTAAGTTTGTAAGAAAAGTCAAATCTTCAGATTTTGGAAAATTGTGGGGAACCCTTAAGATTTAGAGAAAAATGAATAATGATAAAAACTATTTTTTTTAATAAGAACTTTAAAATAAACAAAAGAAAATTTAAATCAGACGATTAGGAGCTGAGATACAGCCAATTTAATAAAAACCGTGAGGGCCATCTTTAATAGCCGATATAATGGTGTTCTACACGGATTTTAAAGTGGCTCCCTATCTGAAAATGTTTCATTTGACCTTATATATGACCACCGAAATATATGACCAATCAAAAAGTGCAGCGTTTTGGCTTTATTTGCCACGAACCAGACATACTAATATGCAAATAGTCAATTGCCATAAAGTGCGTCATACCGTATGAAAAATATATAGCCATACTTTCTCCGCACTCTACCACGAGAACGGTTGTTTTAAAAAAAAAATGGAAAGAACCTTTTATCTTAAGAATTTTATAATACACCCAGTGGCGTAGGAACGGGGGGGTTTTGGGGTTGAAACACCTCCCCCGAAATTTTAAAATATATGAAAATAGTATTACAATTTTGAACTAAAGTACCTTTTTTGTGATTATTACCCCCCCCCCCCCCCCACCCTGAAATATTCAATGTTATTAAAATATGTGAAATAAGTATAAGAATTGCGAATTAAATGACCTTTTTTTTTTTTTTTTGATCATATAGTAAACTGTATCTACTTAATAATGACAAAAAAAAAGTCTTCAACAATAATTTTTATTTTCAATTGAATGACCTTTTTTTTATAATTCCATTAGAAATTCTAATAATAATTTCGCATATTTTGGAAATACCTAAAACTTTATATATACCGGGTGTTTTTTTTAACCTGAAACTTTCAAATATCTCGAAAAAAAAGCACTCTACGAAAAAAATGTCAATTATCAAAATTTAATCGTTCCGCGGGGGAAATGCATTAGTGCAAAAAAATACTCCCCCACCCCCCTCTTTGTAGGTTGGGGAGGGGGTATCTTTGAATCTTAAATAGGAACCTCAATTTTTTATTGCAGATACGGATTCTACAGCTAAAAGTACGTACGATTTAACTGAAATATTTTGTTCGATTCATCATAGATGGCGCTGTAATCGACAAAATTCAATTTTTTTCGATTTCTTCTAACAAGGAGCAACCAGATATCAGATGCACTAATTTGTTTAAAAAAAATAGGGTTGTAATAGTGGCATAGATAAACCTACACACCAAGTCGGTTGACCGGTAACTCGTAAACAACCGAGAAAAAAATTTATTAAATTCCTCTGTAAATTGGCATAACTTATGTACCAATTCAGTTGAAAACTATCCCATCACGTACAGTAGACGGTAGTTTGCGATACGGATCGACAAATTTTCCCGTTTTTTTTTGTTTTATTATAAATTTTGTTTCGTTGATTACAGCGCCATCTATTATGAATCGAAGAAAATAGTTCAATCAAATCGTACGTACTTTTAGCCGTAGAATCCGTATCTGCCATAAAAAATTGAGGTTCCTATTTAAGATTCAAAGATACCCCCTCCCCAACCTACAAAGAGGGGGGTGGAGGACTATTTTTTTTGCACTAATGTATTTCCCCCACGGAATGATTAAATTTTGATTATAACAAACAACAGACAAAAACTATGGTTATGACTTATCAAATACAAATCCCCTAACCATAAAAATTGTAAGAGTTTAGACTTACACGTGTTTCAATAGCAATGCTATCATCATCAGAGTCTTAAAGACACTGTCTTTAAGTGTCTTTAAGACTCTGATGATGATAGCATTGCTATTGAAACACGTGTAAGTCTAAACTCTTACAATTTTTATGGTTAGGGGATTTGTATTTGATAAATTTTGATTATTGAAATTTTTTCCGTAGAGTGCTTATTTTTCGAGATATTTGACAGTTTCAGGTTAAAAAAAACACCCGGTATATAAAATTGTCCAGAAAAATAAATGCTTTTTGATTATCAATTAAAAAAATATACTTTGTATTTAAAAAAATATAACTTTGATTTGTAACGCACTTATGGGACTTCCTGTATAAATGTAACTATTTTCAAAATTTGCTGCTTGTCTAACCTGACAACTTTTGCATTTAAAGTTTTCTTCTATTTGTTATAATAAATGAAATATTGAACTTTGCTATTAAATATTTTTGATTAAAAAAGTATGATAAGGATACTTACAGTCAGTTATTCACTATTCACTGTAATAATATATTTGTCTGTCATGTAATGCAATAAATTAGCTGCAGAACTTAGAACTAAACACAGTAAACAATATTGAAATTCCACAAATAAATATTAAAGGATTTTTTCATGTTATTATTAATTCGATTATTGTGAAATTTAAAAAATATTTTTTTAATTGTCGCCGTTTAATATTTCAAAAATTATTTTCTCGCTTAAAATAAAAAACAGTGGTTTCAATTTTTAACCATTATTTGTATATAGTTCAAGGTACAAAATGTTAAAATTATAGCCAAAAATATTTGGCGGAACTTTTTTTGCTCTTAATTTGAAATTTACAATTTTTGATATTTTTTGTTTGTTTTAAGTTGGTAGTGTAACGTTTTTGAGTTCAACCATAGACATAGAGAATGGACCAGGCATCTGACCCGAGAGTAGAGTCGTGTCAAAAGAAAGAGATAGAAACAGGTTTGGAATATACTTGTCCTTTTTTTAAACAGGAGTGTAACTATTTCATTCTTAGTCCCGAACATTAAAAATATTTATAGATATTATCATAATATATTAATCTACTGATGATTAATATATGATATTATTATACTATATGTATAATAATAAAATAATTAACGTTATAAAAAAATTTATTTAAAAAAAGAAACAATTATTGATTTCTAAATAATATAAGTTTCGAATTTTTTTAACCAATTTTAATATCTTGTTCTAATATCAAAAAAAATATTTAAAATTTTGTTAAGTAAATCTTGTATATGCTGTTTGTAAGTGCAATCCACCTCATAATTTTGTAGCAACCACATGTGAATTGATTTAAAACTATTTTTTATTAATATATATTTAATATTTTTGGTAGCCAAAATTTTATTTTCCCGGAATATCCGTTCATAATTTTGCAAATTTCTATCACATCGATTGATTTTTTTTTGTTTCCTCGATGAAATATGAACCATTTGGTATGTTTATTGTTTATATTATTTACTTTTCTAATAAAAAACTTATTGCACAAAAATCACAAGATAGATATTCAAAAATATATGTGACAGAAATACTACCCTGAACTATAGTAAGCTACCAATCAGATTCTTAGAAAAAGAGGTAGATATATTCCAAACTACACTGCATCTCTCTCTCCCTTTTTGAACAGATGTTACACCATTGAGTTAATACAGAATGCACTGTCCATTCTCTATGTCTATGAGTTCAACTGACTTTAATAATTTCATTTAACCTTTAATTGGTTCGGTAGAATGACCTGTAGGTGCTCGGAAACGTAAACACTGTTATACTAACTAAATAAATTTAATTTTAACTACCTTACAATATGCCTTTACAAAACTTTCATTATTTCGAATACACAATCGGGCCTTTTGGCGATTACAAAAAACTATAACTATTTCAAATACAAAAAAACTATTTCAAATACAAAATCTTTCACTATATCTATTACACAAAACTTGCACTAATTTGAATATAAAATGGTGGTCACTACCACAGAGCCTTACTACTCCTTAGCTTGCATTACAGGGCTAAGGTAGCTACACTGTTTCTTAGATTTATTTAACACTTTCGGCACTTTATAAATTATTGTGTTTCTCACGACTCTGTGCTAACAACTGACTCAATCATATCTTCTGAGGTCTCTCTACAAAAAGGATTACCTAATCTTACAACTTATTTCTACAAATCATGATATAATAATCCAAGCGGCTATAATATAATATTGTTACAGTAGTACCTAGATAATAAATTTCGATGCTCTAGACTTTCCCCTTTCGAATGCGTGGTCGCAAATCTCTGTACCTCTTACCGTTCTCGAGGTATCCTAACTAGAAATCTTGAAAACAGGTACCTACCATCGTACAATTTTGATTTTCTATATTTTCTTTAAAAAAAATTTTTTCGCGAAAATATTTTGCACACTTTAGTTTGGGAGTAAACCGAACACTTCCTGAAAAATTAATCGAAATCGGAGATGGTGAGGTGCAGTCACCGGCCTATTTGGCATGGAATTACCCGTATACAAAAATTCAGCCAACTGCTATTTTTTCCCCAGATTGGGTGCATTTACAATTACTGGACTATAATATATACATCAATAATATACATATAATATATAACAAATAGAACGCACAAATGGTGATTTTATTTTAAAAACTCATCTACGGTGTAGTGGTTACAATTCAGTTGAGAAGATATAAATACAGTTTTAAATGTTTCTAACGGAAGATTTTTTTGATTATTGGGAACTTTGTTTTTGTTTTAGTATTGAGTGGTGTTGTACTCATGAAGGTTGTACTCCATTGAATACAAATATGCTAATCGCGTTTGTATTGATTTGTGATCACCTTTATTTCTAGTATTGTACTCGGTTTGGTGTAAATTTTTCGAAACATAATTTTTCAAATCACAATTTTTCGAAAAATTTAAGTTTTATTGTTCAAATTTTATTTAGTAAATAAAATATTAAGTAAAGTAATATTTGGGCATTTTACGATATATTTAATAAATAAAAAGTCATGTAATTTATTTCGGTACATACATGCATAAGTTAGTAGGTACATATGCAGTCCTCTCATCAATAAACTAATTTTGTTTAATGTTAATAATAACATACGCGTAAAAAAGAACATTTATTGGGATAAAAAAACATAAAATCGCTTAAATTGAATTTATTAATAAATCAACTTTCAAAAAATATGTAAATATCTTAATCTAATTCTTATTTATTCTATGTATATAATCTACATACTATATAAGGGTGAGTCATTTTAATCAACGCAGTCAAATATCTCGAAAAGTAAGCGAAATTGAGAAAAACGTTTCAAACAAAAGTTGCTTGGTTGCAAAAGGGCCAAACAATGGTGATCTTGCGGTTGACCTTCAAACCATTTTCAAGGTCAAATCAAGGTCAACTTTGATTCTTTAAATGGAAACCTATATTTTTTATTGCATATTCGTATTCTACGAGAAAAAATGAGTATCTTTAGTAGGAAAAATTTTTCTTAAAAATGCTTTCTTCTCTTGGTGGAGGGCGCTGTAAGATTTATCAAGGAACTCAAATATCTGAAAAAAAGTTGCACCTAATAGCTCAAACTACTTTTAGCATTACCCAGAAACAACGGCGTGGACGTAGTAGCTGTATGTTTCTTTTGGGGTGCTTTTTAAAAGTAAGAGGCAAGAGGACTCACATTAAAAAAGCATCCCAAAGGATCGTAGATGACTTTTTGAAATTAAAATATTTTTAATATTCATAAAATGTTATTTCAAATCATGTAAGCCATGTAAGTATACACATCCATACTATAAATGCGAAAGTGTGTTGTCTGTCTGTCTATCTGTTTGTTACCTTTTCACGGCTAAACCGCTGAACCGATCTTTGGCAGTGAGATAGCTTGCATCTCGAGGACGGACATAGGCTATTTCGTATCTCAAAAATTCAACCCCTAAGAACTTGCAAGAGGGTGGAAAATTTTTAATTTTTTTTAGTAATTAATATTTTACTCTCCGATACATATGAAGAGTGGTTTTATTCGATCCGACAGGAAAAATACCACAGGAGCGGGGTTTTAGGGGGAAAAACAACCCTCTATCTTGCACGATTTTGTATTTATAATGAAAGAAAACTAAAAATAAGAAAATTTAATATTTTACCCCCTGTCACATATGAAGGGTTGTAAATAGTTTCATTCGATCCGGTGGAAAAAATATCATGGGGATGGGGGTTTCGAAATCCATGCGAGCGTTCAACATTTACTGCAGTGATACGTCCAAGCAAGCGCGCTAAGACTCGCGTGTCGTTACCTAAAAAATTAATATTTCATAAATTTTTCATATGTTCATAAATTTTCAAAGTGCTACATACTCAGGAATGATTAAGCTACAACATATATTTTTATTTTTAAAATTCAGAGTTGACATGTGCCTTAAATTTTCAGTTAAATTTTATAAATTAAAAAAATATATTTAAACAAAAGTTTTGTGCAGCAAAATATTTTTTTAAATAAATTATATACATTTTTCTACAAAATTGATCCCTTGTATTTTTACGCTATCTTTGATAGTTTTTGAGATATTTCGTTTTTTTTTTTTAAAGTCAGATTTTCAAAAGTCAATATTTTTGGGGCGAAATTTTTTTTCGATTTTTAAGTACCGTTAAAAATCTTCTTTTAACTAGTATTAAAACATTTGTAAAAATTAAAAAAATCGGTAACAACAACAAAAAAAGTGTAATTTATTTATGGAATGACCGATGTACATATTTAAAATATAATACTGCATAACCACAAAAAAACATGTGTGCCAGTGCGTCCAAAAGTTTCAAGATTTTGAGATACAGTTGGCTGAAGTTAGAATTATCGTGCATTTTAGATGAATTCATTTGGGTTAAAGCTGCCTCCTTTTTACTTTCTTATACCATGTATATGAAATATACATATAGTATAAGTAAGTAGTGAAGCCGATTTTTTTCGAACTCCGGATTTTGACGGAATTATCTATTTTGACCTTCCCTGAATCCATTCTGACTATTTTCACCATGATGTCTGTGTGTCCGTCTGTCTGTCTGTCTGTCTGTCTGTGTGTAAGCTCTGTAACTCAAATACGACAAATCGTAGAAGGGTGATATTTTATATTTAAGATTAATTTTTGGCTGGGAAGAAAACGTCCTATTTTTGAAATCGATCTTTCAACCGGATACGGATGTTTACCTACGTCGATTTTTTAATTTTTCGAATTACTCTGAAACAGTGCGAAATAGAGAAAAATGGTCAAGTTAAAAAATGTAGGTAATATAATTTATGTTCTATTCATATTTTTGTAAAAACGACTTTTTGAAAAAAAAAATTTATTATAATTCAAATGGTTCGTAACAAAGAAAAAAATGTATGGGGAATAAATTATAGATAATAACATACTCGACATTTTTTATCTAAAACATTTTTTTCTTATTTCAAAAATAATTCAAAAATCCAAAAAATTACAAAAGTAAACATCCGTTTTCATTTATTACGTTAAAAAAAATCACTTGTTATATAAATATAAAATTATTCATTTTGTTCTATCTTGTTAATTTGTTAGAAATGTTTTAATAAACAAAGAATCACGTATACAATTCACTGTTATGTTAGTTTAGGTATAAGAAAGTCCCGTGGTTCCCAAGGCAGATATTTTATGTTGTAGTGGTTAAGAGAGGTGAAATATATTATAATGTTTCTGAAACGTCCAATGTCATGTGACGTGATAACATGTTCATGTTATCACGCGTCATAAAACGTCAGTATTAAAATGACTTATTTTTCTCTTGGTTGCAGCGGCTCAGATTTATTTAATAGTCTAATAAGTAGTATCGTCATATTATTGGTCATGACGTCATAGCAGGTCAGATTTTGTAATACAATGTCATAGGTCATTTCATGTCACACAAGTTAATAGTGGTTCCTTTTAAGTAAAACATGTTTTATTGTGAGTCATCTTGTATTTTAATAACCAATCAAGTTATATCATAAGCCAGGGGTCTCCTAACTTTTTGAGAAACGGGCCGGATAGAATATTTTTTTAAATGGGGGCCGGATGAAAAATATTCTTGTTGGAATCCTATTAGAACATTTATTTACATGTGCAATTAGCTATGTAAATAGAGTATATATCGTTTATAATGAAAAATATCTATTCAAATGTAGATAAATAAATACACATATTTACATCAAATCCTTAAATTATATAAAATTAATATTTCTTATATGTATACAAAATAATTATATATAAAAATCAGGGGCCGAATGAAAAACGCCGGATCCGACCCGCGGGCCGTAGTTTGTTGACCGCTGTCATAAGCTATCAAAGTACACATGTCAGAGGCCAGAGACATATATATAACTTGATTAGTTATTAAAATACACGATGACTCTCAATAAAACATGATTTACTTAAAAATAACCACTATTAACTTGTGTGACATAAAATAACCTCCTATGACATTGTATCACAAAAACTGACTTGCTATGACGTCAAGACCGGTTTGGTGTAAATTTTTCGAATCACAATTTTTCGAATCACAATTCTTCGAATGAACAATTTTTCGAAAAATTTATGTTTTATTATTCAAATTTTATTTAAGTAATATTTAGACATTTTACGATATATTTAATAAACAAAAAGCCATGTAATTTATCTAGGTACATAAGTACAGTCACCTGCATTAATGGTCTTGCAGTTTGTATTCATTTTCGTTTATCACAAACTTAGTAGGCTCCTCTCATTTGATTATTATAATATTTAAATCATTTCTCCATGTATCAAACAAAGACAGATATTTTGAAATTCATTTGCTAGATAAAGAACTACTCTTCGTTTATAGTACTCATATATATTTGTGCAATTAAATTATTATGTAATCTATTAAAAATTGTATACGTAAATTTTGTGGCAATAAATATTTGATATTCCGAATTTTAGTTTTAAAACATATTAAACTTGATAGAAAAAGATAACCGATGATGTTTGTCTTTAAATTTGGAATCTGTTGTAAGCGATTCTAGCCTTTAGGGTGCCATACGAGTTCTACAGGCGACTGTACATGGGTTTGGTGCAGTGGCGGTGCGCGAGCTATATTCATGTGAGTCCAGTTACGGTTTATGTTTAGATCAGACACGTTCGACATATTCCGTTGTGCAGAGAATTACCCTTTCGGAAGACACGACAAAATCCGAATGTGTTCGATCTATAATAGCAATTCGCATGGCCTCACCTGAATACAGCTCGCGCAACGCTGCTGGTTTGGTGTAAATTTTTCGAAACACAACTAATTTTGTTTGATGTTAATAATAAAATAACATACGCGACAAAAAAGAGAAGGCAGCTTTAACCCAAATGAATTCATCTAAAATGCACTTCAGCCAACTGTATCTCAAAATCCTGAAGCTTTAGGAGATTTTGCCCATTGAGACATTTGATCAGAGGGACAAAATACGCAACATATAAAAAATTCAATCAATTTAGCGGAAGGCAGTTTCCCATAAGGATATTACGGGGTCCTTTTTAATATTTTTTATATTTATACTTAAATGAAAAATATTTAAAACAAATATGACACAAATAGATAAGGCACACAGCCGCCATACAAAAACTATTTTGTAGTTGGTACAACAGGAATGTAACCTTATTTATGGCCTGTACAACGTTTGAGAAACACTGGTATGTAGCACATGTCTACCTATAGCGGCCATTATTCTGTGCTAGGATAGCTTATTCTGTGCATCAGATATCTAATATATGTATAGTTAATCTTTCGCTGTTGTATTCTACTCTACTGATTGTGAGTTGTTTAATACTTTGTGTTAGTTCTCAGTGAATCTGTCTCTATTATTTGAGTAACGTAGTCGAAAGTTGTAATTTAGTTTATATTGTAAGAGTGAACCACAAAATCGAAAGTATATAAAAATGTTTCCCGTTAAACAAGAAGATATAAAAGAAGAAGGCGACTTTCTGGAAGATATAGATGTTCATGATGAATTTTCAATATATTATAAGCAAGAATTCCAGGTAATGAAAAAACATTAAACAAAGGTTGTGTTGGTAGATATTGCCATGTTTGACATATGCCGCGCATGCGTAAATGTAAATGAAAATAATAAACAGCGGCTCCAAAACAAATTATATTTAAACATATATTATTATTGAGAATATGAAAAATGTACATTTTCAATGTTTCTAGTTCTCATATATATGTATTTTGAAATTTCTATACAGTATTTGTCTATTAAACTCATCAAAAAAATTAAATGATAATTTTTAAAAAGCAAATTTTTTACGAATTTTCAAACAGTTATATCTCAGCGAAAAATGATTGGATTTGCATAATCCAAAGCTCATTCGTAAACTTGTACTTTCTAGTTTTTGAATCAAGAGCTCAGTAATTTTTTATCATCCCCTGTCGCTCTGTGCCAATGGTTAAAAGAGTTCGAAAAATTATCCCTTAATTTTTTATAAACTTAAAAAGCATAAAATTTTTGCAAAAATTTGTTTACAAGAAATTCAATACAAGCGTTCAAAGGTTGTTCTTTTCTCTTGAAAATGTGTTTTTTTTCATCCCTGTACGATTTTTTTGACTGCGTTATCCACTATCAAAGTAAAAAAATAACACTTTTGACTTTAAACTCATATATATCCTGAAATAATGATCGCACAATAATTGGCTTGATATCATAAGAAAGCTGGAGGTGTTCTCTATAAAATGATGCATATGATTTTGTAAAAAAAAATTATTCCTCCCATGATTTTTGTTTTTAAAACATGTAAAAAAACGGTATTTTCTCATTTTTTAGTTATCTGGCCGCTATTTTGTCAAAAATGTCAAAATCTTAAGGAGTTTCCTGAGATACAATCGGGCGCAAAAGTACATAAAATTTTTAATTCTCAAATATCTACGTATTACAAATAAAAACCATGAAGATAATTGATAATAACAATAAGTTGCATTGAATACTTACTTATTTTTAACTATTTTTCAACTTTGTAGACGTTTTTACATTATATTTGCATATTTTCTGTTTTAAGAAACAAAACTTTTGACAGTGAAAATGTCCTGAATCTATCTTCTTGAAACTAAATTTTTCTAATAATTATTAATTTATTTATTGACTTACATTATTAAATCTCATTTACATATCATTAAAAAGTTAAGTGTATAGTCTATATACTACAAATACAAATATTTTTTAATTATTGACGTTAATATTTAGCATTCATAGAAAAGAGTTGATCGTGACAACGCTGTAATATTAATTCATTTTTCTCAAATTGGCAGCACACTATGACATTGTGAACAGTTCCTGTCAGATGTCAATACGTTATTTTTTATCCCTTTTTCACCAGAAAAGAAGTGTTTAGAAATTAAAAGCAAATTATGCAGCAGAGCTTTGTATAAAAATGTTAATTGGAGCGGTATATATTACAATATAATAATTATTTTAATTTTACTTTCATCAATTTAAATAGTGTTATTCTTTTATATTGAAATGTCATCAGATAAATATCTCTTGAATCAAATACATAGCAGCAAATATTCATTATTAGTATTACTATTTTATATAATTCAGTGGTATTGTTTTATTTTGAAATTTAATTAATACTATATATTTTATATTTAATAAGTATGACTTGGCTCTCATTTCAAGTATATTATTGTTTATAAGAGTGACAAGGATATAGATATGTTATCACTGGTTTCCATGTGATTACTATTTCAACGTTGCCAGATCTTTTCGTTTGGTGAAGCATATTTCACGTAAATCGTCATATTATAATTAATTCTACAAAAACGGTGTAGAGGAGGTCCATAAAACTTCAGAAAAACATTCTATTATATTGAAACTATATGCACAAAAAAATTGAGAAAAGCTTAACCGTTTTTTCTATTTTTATTTGATTTTTATATCCGGTGATACATGTATTTCCCATTAAAACCAATGTTAAACTAATGAAAGTTAGAATCATTGTAACTCATAAACGGTTTAGTGAATCCATTTGAAATTTATTGTAGTGTATTATGGAGTATGAAGGAACCTAACAACAAATTTTCATTAATCTGTAACCGTTTTGAAATATGTTTGAAATCGATCAGGAAACTCCTTAAATGTAAAAGTGTTTTTATTTAGTTAATAGTGTCTTAAAAAGGTTAACCAAAATTGCAAATTGTTGCGATTTCTTTTTCATCAAATTTTTAATTTAACTAAAAGATAATTTTTCTAGCGTTGAAAAACAATAAATGTTTTTTTTTAAATTACCATATTTCCGCGTAAAATGATTCAATTTAAAAAAAGCCAGGGTTTTTTTGAAGCTGATACTTTCTAGTTTCTTAATAACAAACTCAAATTTTTTTTATCATACTCCACTATTCCGTGCCAAGCGTTCAAAGAACGTTTTTTTAATGATTTATGGACTCTGAGAGGGTCTGTATAGAACAAAAACAATTTTGAAAAATGTCTCGATGACATTTAATAATTTTTTAAGCAAAAAAAAATTAGCGATATTAAAATGTTAATTTTGTGCAGTAACAATAGATTCAATATTAAAAAATCTGAATGTGAAAAATTGAGTACAATGTTAAACTCGACAATATCAACAAATAATATAATTGATAAGCGGAATTTAGAAACACGAAAATAGAACCTTCCAAATTGTTTTTATCAAATTTCTCAGAAAAAAGTTTCGTGTTGGGGTATGATTCTTGTAGAGTACAAGAATTTTTTTTTGTTACTACGTAAAATTAACATTTTAATATTTTTTATATTTTTTTTTGCTTAAAAAATGATTAAATGTCATCGAGACATTTTTCAAAATTGTTTTTGTTCTATACAGACCCTATCAAAGTCCATAAATCATTAAAAAAACATTTTTTTCTTTGAACGCTTGGCACGGAATAGTGAAGAATGATAAAAAAAATTGAGTTTATTTGACATGTTCAGTTACAAGCTATTTAGCTTTGAGTGAAAAGGACAGACGGACGGACGACAAAGTGAGTTTGATAGGGTTTCCTAAAAACGAATAAATCTTCGCCTTTCAGCGGAACAGTCCTCCTTCAAAACGATTAAATCTTCGCCTCATGCATTATTTTTAATACTCTGTTACAGTTTTTGAAAATAACAACCGAATATGCAATAATATATGTATATTTAAACTGTAAACTTTAACCACATTGGCACTGATCAAATCATATAATACATGCAACTTGCCACATTTGCAAATACCGGGGATATAATAGACAAGTACCTTCTACTCTAACTACAGCTGGTTCGTTTTATTTATTTTTTAACAAGATAATTGTCGTTCTACAGGAAGAATTGGATGTGAAAGAAGAAAATCTGCCAAACGCCGACATTAATAATAAGGAACAACAAAATGAAGATCTCAGTGAAGATGCAAAATACAGTGATAAATATTTAATAGCTTCTAATGAGCCACCTTTCAAATGCGACCAATGTAAATATAGTTGCACACGAATTTTTTATTTGAATAGGCATAAATTGATACATTCTAATGAACGACCTTTTAAATGCGATGAGTGTGATTATAGTTGTAAACTAAAATATTATTTGAATTCACATAAATTAACACATTCTAATAAGCGACGTTTTAAATGCGGGCAGTGTGAATATAGTTGTAATTATAAAATTTCTTTGCATAAACATAAATTGGCACATTCTATTAAGCGACCTTTGAAATGTGAACAATGTGAATATAGTTGTAATTATAACATTTCTTTGCATAATCATAAATTGACACATTCTATTAAGGGTGTTATGGACGTATGAAAAGTAACTGAAATTCTAGTTTTATGAAAATTTCCATCAATAGCATAGTTTAAAAATTGAAAAACGCTTGTTACAATATGTTTATAACATAATAATTTTCTACAATGTGATATTAGATATAAATTGTTTTTAACTAGTTTATAAGTTTTAATATTTTTAAGAATTTTATATTTTCAATAGTTGTCAAACATACAGGATTACTGGTAATTCGATACATTTCTTGTAAGGCGTAATAAACCGTTACTGAGATATTTAGAATTTTAGAATTTTTCAAAAATATCCCAAATTTCAACTTTAAACTCATTTTTTTTTTTTTAATACAGTTTTTTTTATTTTACTTCTGATGTCAGTGTAACCACATAACTAATCGTGAACAAGAGATATAATTTACTTCACTAGTTTCATATTCAGTCATCTCAACCTTAATTTTTTTTTTCAAAATTGTTACCTTTTTTTATTCATATTTACGCTTTAGGCGGCTATTACACTATCAAATAAATATGATAAAATTTCTTTGATCAAAGAAATATGACAGTGTAATAAGTCAACTTTTATAATATTTACCTTAATAATATTTCTATGATCATAGTTAATGACAGTCTCTTATATTTGATCACAGAATATACTACTAAGCAGAAGAGTCATAAGGATACGATGGCCATGGTCATAAAATTTTACTTCATATGAACGACCCTCAGAGGCACCACTTGTACTGATTTGCGCCGCGTTACCTAGATTACGTGTTTAAAATTATGCATAATAATATTTACCTTCTGTTTTCTGTCATTTTCAATTCTCATTGTTAATGAAAATTTTCTAACACCATGTTTCAAGTTTTATTGTGTATAGAATTATTATTGAAAAGGTAAGTGCAATAATATATATTCAAAAAAGTGTCTAGCTACCTACTACCTATTGTTTTTTATGTATATGTGTAAATTGTTATTAAACGATACTATCCTATCCGGGGAAAAAAACAAATTTAGATTTACAGGGATTAAATAAATAAGATCCAGGAGCGGACTAAGGAAAAATATAGTCCTAAGCAAGGTTGCGGGCTTCGTTAAATTAAAATCAACATCATTTTTTTAGTAAATTTAAATTAAAAATTGACCGCATTAATATCTAAAGAATTTTTTGTTCTCTTCCACTTTTGAAAATCCGGGCCTTCAGAAATTACGGGCCCTAGGTAATTGCCCAGTCTACTTAGGCCAAAGTCCACCCCTGCGAGATTTAAGATCTAATTAAATCGTTAAAATTGTCAACAAATAATTGTGATTGAATAGTAATATGTATAATGTAATGTATTAATTAATTAATTTTTTATTTAGAAAATGTCCTGCAAATACAGAAAATGTGCAGTGAAAGTGTGCAAAGAGAGTTCAAATATGAAACCTACCATACAAATGCACCGTTTTACAAAAAAAACAGAACCTACAAAATATATGGCTGGGGAACATAAACGAAATAGATTTATTTAATTTAACAAAATCAAAATTAAGTAGTTTAATGATATGCGATAAGCACTTTTCCACATTTCAGTACGAGACGTCCGAGAGGAAAAAATTAAATTTTAATGCAGTGCCAACATTAAATTTACAGTCAAGTATAGAAGTAAATTCCAATCTAACGCCATCATATTGCTTTGTGCCACAAACCATGACGAACGTATGTAGTTAACAAGAAAAACCGTATGTATTAAGTAATATTTTTTTTAAAACACGACAGTCAAATTACTTATATTTATTTTGAATGATTGTATGTATGCAATTAATTCATATACTGTATTTCACAGAAAAAGAAAATAAGTATTTGAGATTTAATGTAGGCTAAGGATTTAAAATTATTTTTGAAATTTTTAAGCAAGTACTGTAAAAATCTACATGTTATATTTATATGAATTTCAAAAATTCTAATTGTATTTTTATAATATTGTTTGTTGTTTTATAATTATTACTACATTATCATTAATTGTGCCTATGATTAAATTAATTATACCTGTCTATATATATCTGTTAATTGTTGTTTGTTTGATTTTAATATTATTAATGTTCTTACTGTTATAAAATTTGTTTGTGTACCTGTATATTTTATATAGAATATGTATATGTATATAATATAATATTTTTTGTACTGTATAATATAAACAATTTTTTTTAATAAAATCAGTTAATATTAATATAACCTATTATTTTAAATGCATTTAAACATTTTCAGAAAATTTTCAACATGATAACTTTGTATTACTACTGATAATATAAAAATATATTAAATAAAATAATAATTATATAATAAATAATTTAATTTATAAATCCCGCCGATGATTTTAGTTTTCATATTAAACGCTAGATGGACAAAATTATATTTTTATGAATAGCCCTTCTTTTATTTTTTAGTTCATATGAACGAACCCTAGAGGCGCTGTGGCCACAATATTTAACATTATATCATATATTAATCTACTAATATGTCCCATCATGAGTTTCAAATATACAGAATACTAGATGGCGCCACACAGGGTTCCAATCTATGAATATGATTACAAAAAAAATACCTAGATGGCGACACGTCTTGAAATATAATTCCATCTATGGTCAGCATTCTCAATATTTTATTTTATCTATGGTATGAACATAGAGCAGTTATTGTCTATTGTAAGTAAGCATAAAGCAAAATAAAATAAATATTAGAGAAGAAAGCGGGGTTGGTGCGGGTGAAAAATATGGAATTATACGTCACGTCAGTTTAATTTGTATATGTATGGAATTCGTTCTTATGTTTATTGTTGTCATTTATAGTAAACAATTAAAATATATTTGATTTCATTATAACAATTATTAGTAGATTAATATATGATAATATTTATATATTTCTGATTAATACTGATCTTAATTCGTTAATTTTTGTTGCTAATCTTTTAAATAATTAAATTCATATTATATCGTATTTACATTTTCCTTATTTTTAGTTCGATATTTAATTTATATAATTTTCAGTTTTTTAAGATTCTGTCCGTCCGTCTGTCTGTCTGTCTATATAAATTTTATATATATTAAGATGAAATTTGGTATACAGACGTAGATTGATAACCCAAAAACATGATGAGATTTTTTTAAATTATTTTTTTGAAACCCCTTCCCATATACTGAAAAGTATACTCACATTTTCTTCCTTAATATATATATATATAAAGTTCAACGTCTCTCTTTCTGTCTGTCTGTCCGTTAGTGCGCTTATCACTCAAGAACCACTTATCCGATTTACGTGGTTTCTTTTTTAATTCATAAGTACATTCTCTGGCCAGGTAATAGGCTATATTTTGTTACGTTAGGTAACATAACAACTAAGCAGATAATAGTGCGATTTACTATTATCTGCTTAACAAAACAAAAATTTTTTCCGACTTAAATCAAGTCGGAAAAAAATTTGCCGTCGGCGCGCTGTTTTGCAATACGCTGCCTAAACCGTCCAATATTGAACAAAATACTGAATTAAAGAATTGTGTGGAATCAAAAGTTCTACAATATTTATATTTAAGCCACAATGACTGATTTTATATTACAAAGAAAACATAAAATATTTGGGTTCTATTTACATGGACTTATGACATGCAAAACATTAATCCTTATCGAAATAAATTGATTTAATCGTCATAAGTACTTAATGTAGATATAATTTGCCCTTTACAGCATCCAATTTGGTCTTTTGGTTTAGGAAATATCGTGAAATATAAATACAATAACATATTATTCGCGGCAATTCGTGCGAACTATGATGAAATGTCGCGGGGTGAGGGATGATTCAGCGCTCGGCCGGCAGTTGTTTATTTTGTTTTCAATTATTAACTTTTTTAATGCCCGGTATTATAAAGAAATTGCATGGGTGCAAATTCGCGTCTGCGCACATTAGCTGTCAAATAACGCTATCAATTGGGTATTAAATTGTTATGAATTTGCTCGATATTTTAAAGCAGTGGTAATAAATAGACACATAATAATGTAATCGATGCATGTACATTATATGGGTGTACACAAATGTGTATTTTAAGTCTGTGATGTGTTTATATTGAATTTAAATTGACACATAACCTAAGTATACGATATTTATGGACAAAAACATAACGTGTTGTGGTAAAAATTGAAAATTAAACTGCTGGTAAGTAGTAAATATACTTTTATATAATACATAGCTCTTTAAAGCAATTGCCTGCATTTGGCATTTTTTACAAAACGCTTGAAGATGAAAAACATTGTTTACTTTTAATTGTCATATAATATAATATATAATATAATAGTATTTATCTCAACTTTTTGTATATTACAGAAACGTTTCAAAATGTCATCAATTTCATCTGGACATTTTATATCACCTGAATATTCAGTATTATTTTCAGATAACTTTGAAAATAACATTCAAATACAAAGAGAATCTTGGGTGTTCAGAGAAAGAAATGATCCGATACTAATGTATAATGAAAAAAAGATTAAAAAATGAGCATCAGAAGGTGGCTGGGAAATGATAGATGCTCGAAAAGTGGTAAGAAGCGAATTTACAAGCGTCATAAGGTGGTTTGGATACAGCAGAAGCTGATCAAAAAGCAGCATTATGTATATAAAGGAATCGAGAGCAGTGGAGAAGATATTCAACCGTATTCATAGTTCCTCCTTGTTCTCAATTTACGTTTCATAAAACTTCCCTGACTACGAAGGCTTCCTTATCTCAAGGCTGGTCGGAAGCTTCCTTGAGGCAGCTTTGAATACAATTTTAACTGTAATGCTGACAATGTGTTTATAAACAACATAACATAAAAGTAGTTACACATTTCAATCTGTATCTTTGTGCTGTCATTATCCTTTTAGACAAAGTGAATAAAGGAAAAAAAAAATAATGGACAATGAATTTAAAAAAAACACTTTATTTATAAACTAAACATTATTAATAACATAAAAATAATATATAAGATTCCCTTGTTTGTCTACTGCATTTATTATGCAAAATTTGCCGATAACTGTCAAATAAAAATAATTTGTTACAACCACGCTTTACAGCATTCACTTGCTTGTAATTTTTTTAATATAACTCCATGCATTTATTCTTCGGACATAGTATGGCAGTCCATTTTCTGCAGCTCTTCATTAAGTAATGGTTCGCCGTTTGATTTTATCAAAGTCTGAATATCACCAACACCTTCGATGCCTCCGGAAATGGTTACAAACTAATCTCTTCGATGATATTTTGAATATTATGTTCATAAAAACCTTTTCCAAACGCCCTTCATACACAAAATTTTACCATTTTGCATTCAAATTAAATAAACAGTAGTTAATTTTTTTCCACTTTTACTGAATTAGTTAATAATAATTATCAAAAAAGTTTAATAGCAGGACACAATAACTTATAAACCACATTGATACAAAATTTTCATACGTGAAAATAGTTGTAGGAGCTATAAAACGAGGCTGCCACTAGTAAGTCAGTAAAAAGTCCTAAAATATTCATTACTTCTAGAAGGAAACCTTGAGATCTGTCAATGAAACAAGGGAGCCTGTGATAGACTTGATCGAGTTTTTCTCCGACCTTGCGATAAGGAACGATTATGATTACGGCTGATAGGAGATGAGAGTACCTGAGATAAAACATAAGTATATTGCGGTGTTCTGTTTTGTATATCAATCTGAAAATAAATGTATAATATTGATTAAAATGTTTTTATTATTGCAAAGTTATGACTGGTCTTACAAATATTATTTCGTTGTCACTGCTTTTCTCTAATAAGGCATCTGAAATAAAGAAAAATTAAATTAATTGTTATTTTAATTATATATAAATGATAAAAAATTACCAAAAAACAAACCGAAAGGTGCACAGCTACCAACAGGATTTCATAGCTCCCTAGTTTTATTTCCAATTGTATGTAAACAAAATTTTGTCTTACAAAATCTATTTTTTTTTAAATACATCTCCTGTCTTGTATAATTCCACCTATAAAATTAATTCAATTAGTAATTTGTTTGTAAAACTTATTTTATAATAATGAATTACTTTCTCATCCGTACAATCTTTCTTGGCTTTTTTTTTAATACTTTCGTGAAGATTTTTTAATTGAATACCATTACGTAGTTGGCCTGTCTTTGTAATATTATTGAACTCACTAGCTATTTCGGTTGTCTTATTTTCGATAATATCTATGTATTTTAACACCAGCTCTAATAAAACCTGCTTATCATCATCACACTGTATCCTTTTTCTCTCATTTTAATTTTTTTTATATACTTAAATAAACTTTTCATCAAAATAAGTAGGTACTTATTATAGTATTTTGATGTAGTTGTTTATCATAATAAAGAAATGTCAAATTGAATAGTTTCCTTTTAGTGATATTGACTAGAAGTCTATTTTCCTGTATATCACAAAATCACAACAGGTTTTAAGACTGCTGATTTTTACTTAATAACACGCATGCGTGAAAGTCATAATATCTACGATTTCATTGGCTACATTTTTAAGAAATTGTAATTTACATTTAATACCCAGTAGACAGCGTTATTTGACAGCTAATGTGCGCAGGCGCGAATTTGCACCCATGCAATTTCTTTATAATACCGGGCATAAACAGAACAAAAATTATTTGTAATTTTTGTTCTGATTTGTTTTTTTTTAGGTACGTTAGGTTTTGATTAGTTAATATTACGATAATAATTAATCGTGTTTGTATTTAATTCAACTATATTTTTCAAAAATCCTAAACAATAATTCCGTAGTGCAAGCGGGCGAAACCGCGCGGGCCCAGCTAGTAACTTATAAATGCAATAAAAAATATCTTAGGACCTTTTGATTTTAACCTTTCAGTCACGATATATCTGCGTTCAAAGTCGTTATTAGATCCCCCCCCCCCCCTCCACTGTTCTAAACTATCAAAAAAATTCCAGAATGTAGCTTTTAACCCCGTCCTGTAAACTGAAAAATCTACTCAAATTTTGTTTTCTCCCTTATCTCAATAAGTGGGGTGTCTTTAGGTAAGTCTCCTAAAATGCAATAAAATGTCTAACTCTGTCTGTCTGTCTGTCCGTTAGTACGCTTATCATTCGAGAACCACTTATCAGATTTACTTGGTTTCTTTTTTAATTCATAGGTACATTCTCTGGCTAGATTATAGGCTATATTTTGTTACGTTAGGTAACATAACAACTAAGCAGTGACGATAATAGTAAATCAAGTCGGAAAAAATTTTACCGTCGCGTCGGCACGCTATTTTGTAATACTTTGCTTAAACCGTTCAATATTGAACAAAATAATGTATTCAAGAATTATGTAGAATCAAAAGATCTACAATAAACTCAACGACACCATATGTTTACAGTTTAACTTTTATATTTAAGCCACAATGACTGCTTTTATGTTACAAAGAAAATTTAAAATATTTTATTTACGTGGACTTATGACCTGCAAAACATTAATCCTTATCGAAATAAATGATTTCATCGTCATAAGTATTTAATGTAGATATAATTTGCCCTTTACAGCATCCAATTTGGTCGTATAGGTAGTTTTGAAAATATCGAAATATATGTATATACGGGAACATACTATTCGCGCGATGATGACCCCTGTCGCGGCGTGCGGGAAGGAGGGAGCGTGCCAAGTAGACGCAGGGCAGAGGAAATGATCACATTTTGTTTTCAATAATTAACTTATAAATTTAAATAGAACAAAAATTATTTCTACTTTTTGTTCCGATTCGTTTTTGTTAGGTAGGTAATTTAAGTGTTGTTTGGTTTTTATTACAATAATAACTAATCGTGTTTGTACTTAATTAATTAAACTATATTTTTCAAAAATCCTAAACAATAATTCCGTAGTCTACGCAAGCGAAGCCGCGTGGGCACTGCTAATAAGTATATAAATTTATTTTAAGATATTTCCTAAACTATTAAAACTATACGACCAAATTGGATGCTGTAAAGGGCAAATTATATCTATATTAAGTACTTATGGCGATGAAATCATTTATTTCGATAAGGATTAATGTTTTGCAGGTCATAAGTCCACGTAAACAGAACCCAAATATTTTTTATTTTCTTTTTTACATTAAAGCAGTCATTGTGGCTTAAATACAAAAGTTGGTGTCGCGGACTTTATTGTAGATCTTTTGATTTTACACAATTCTTCTATACATTATTTTGTTCAATATTGAACGATTTAGGCAGCGTATTGCAAAACAGCGCGCCGACGGCAAATTTTTTTCCGACTTGATTTACTATTATCGTCACTGCTTAATTGTTATGTTACCTAACGTAACAAAATATAGCCTATAACCTGGCCAGAGAATGTACATATGAATTCAAAAAGAAGCCACGTAAATCGGATAAGTGGTTTTCGAGTGATAAACGCACTAACGGGCGGACAGACAGACAGACAGAGAGACGTTGAGCTTTATATATATTAAGGACTAGCATTGCCCATGCGGCTTCGCTCGCGTAGACTACGGAATTATTGTTTAGGATTTTTGAAAAATATAGTTTAATTAATTAAGTACAAACACGATTAGTTATTATTGTAATAATAACATATCAAAACCTAAATTACCTAACAAAAACGAATCAGAAGAAAAAAGTACAAATAATTTGTGTTCTGTTTAAATTTTAATGTTAATTATTGAAAACAAAATAAACTCACGACGATCAGTCGAGGGAATCCGAATATCTACCGAGCGTAAGCGAATCCAGTCTGTTGTACATCGCTTCGATGCGGCACGACACCATACATTTAATATGTTACCTTTATAAATTTATTTTAAGATATTTTCTAAACTATACGACCAAATTGGATGCTGTAAAGGGCAAATTATATCTACATTAAGTGCTTATGACGATAAAATCATTTATTTCGATATGGATTAATGTTTTGCTGGTCATAAGTCCATGTAAACAGAACCCAAATATTTTATGTTTTCTTTATAACATAAAAGCAGTCATTGTGGCTTAAATATAAAAGTTAGACATATGGTGTCGTCGACTTTACTGTAGAACTTTTGATTCTACACAATTCTTTAATACATTATTTTGTTCTATATTGAAGGGTTTAGCGCGCCGACGGCAAAAATTTTTCCGACTTGATTTACTATTATCAGAGCCGGCCTTTGCGATTCTGGCGCCCCAGGCGAGATTTTTTTTGACCCCCCCCCCACGCTACAGTGACAATCATTAAAAATTATCCGCACAAAAAAAAAGCGTGTGAGAAAATTATCGAAATGAATAAAATGTATAGAAAAATGAAAAATACCATTAAATACACAAACTATTATTCAAAAAATATATACAGCTTAAATTTGGCGCCCTAGAACAGAACATAGAAAATAAGTTTAAAACAATTGGCGCCCCCACGAAATTGGCGCCCCAGGCTGTCGCCTGGGTCGCCTGGCCGTTCGGCCGGCCCTGACTATTATTGTCACTGCTTAGTTGTTATGTTACCTAACATAACAAAATATAGCCTATAACCTGGCCAGAGAACGTACCTATGAATTAAAAAAAAACACGTAAATCGGATAAGTGGTTTTCGAGTGATAAGCGCACGAACGGACAGACAGACAGAGAGACGTTGAGCTTTATATATATTAAGGATAGATTAACATAGTTACAAGTATTTCATTGTGATGTGATTGATAAGTCTTAACAAGTTTAATTAAACCATATATTAATCTACTAGTAGATTAATATACTCGTATAATTAAACTATCGAACTTTATCGAAGTAAAACTATAAGTACTTAAATTCAAGTTATTATACGTGAAAAGGAAATTAATAAAATTTAAAACAAAATTAAGTAGTAAAAATCAAATAAAAATGGTAAGAAGCAACAGAAATAAACAAAATAAATTAATAATATAGTTGAACATTATATGCTTAGCATTTTTTACATAGATATTTACTGAACGCTCACTAAGGTATACAAACATTGAACATGATTGAACGAATACCAATTCAAATAAATATATGACCTTGAAGGTTTGTTTGCTGGCTAAATACAATATTCAGTACTGGTACTGCCACCTACATTTCAGTTGGTTAATCAAAAAATTCAGGATGGGACATATTAGTAGATTAATATATGATATCATATATTAAACATACTAATATAACCCATCTCGCATTTTATAACTTTGTTTGGCATCCCTATAGATGGCAACATTAGCACCAGATTTAGTAATTAGCTAATGTACAAACCATTTTTAGATATCGGCACTAGAGATCGTTTTGATCTATTTTTGTGACGAATTTTGTTATTTCTATACTATATATAGTGGGGACACAAGAATTCCTATTGGCTAGAAAATTGTCGCTAAGTATGGGCCAAATGCAGGGAGCGGTGTAAAAGGGGAGATAGGGGAACAATGCAACAAGACTAGAAAAATGTATTACATGAACCAGATGTTTGGATACCAGGTTACCCGAATAGAAACCAATATTCTTGAAAAAATACAATACATTATTGGACATAGTGATGAATAATTGATTTTTATTTTGTAGCTGCATTTTTATTATTTAAATAAATAACTACCACAATTTTAATCATATATTAAACAAACTATGTTTAATATATATTATATACTCATCCAAACAATTATTAAAGGAACAAGAAATTAAACATTTTTTTGGGGTGTTTTTTGAAGTGCTGTATCTTTTTGAAAAATGTTCGAGGCTTCTGAAATTCGAATAAAAATTATAGCACTGAATTCATTATGAAATTCCCTACAAATTTACATAAGTTACATTTTTTTAGATTAATTAAAAAACTTATAAAAAAAATAAAAGCCAAAGTCAGTAATATTAAAATAATAATAACACTTATTAATACTAAACCCTGTATCAAATTTCATAACTTTAGCACAATGGGGTCTCCAGATATTAAATAAAAACGAATTTTGAATAAAATCTTTGGAGGGCTGTAGCCCCCTTACGAAAAATTTCCGGACACATGTTCATATAATGTTTTTTGCTTAAAATATTTCTCTTAATTTACTGTTCAAGTTTGGCACGACAGCACTGAATCATCCTGTATATTAAACATTTTTGAAAAATTGGCCAAAAAACCGTGATGGAAATTTTTTCAAATTTTTTCTAAATGCTGATGTAATTGACCTAGAGAATTGGGCTGGGTGTCACACCGATTCCAATGATATACAACACAATATGGGTTATGAAAAAAATGTTTTCAAAACCAAAGTCAATATTTTGATTTTTAATTTCACAAGTACGGTTTCAAAATTTTTTAAATTAATACCAAGAATAGTCATTATAGTTGTGAATCACCTCGCAAAATATAAGTGTGGAATGATAATGGGTGCAGATTTATTTTAACGACCTTTTTTAAGGTCTTTAAATAGGGAAAAAATCATAACAAATTTTATTTTTTAGGCCTTTCAATTCTAAATTTTAATTCAAAAATTCATAATTCATTTTCAAGAAAAACATGAAGTCTCCCAGCCGGGGTCACAGGATTTACTTTTTTATATATTTTTAATTATAACTGAAGATTTTTTGTAGCATTGTTGATTTATTTACAACAAGCTTACTTACTTCAAAAATGATGAAAGCTAATAGTTTTATTTATTTATTTTTAATTGAAACTAAAGTCGGTCCAATAAGGTTTACCACATTTATATTTTGCCAGGTGATTCACAACTATAATAACTATTCTTGGTATTAATTTAAAAATTTTTGAAACCGTACTTGTTGTGAAATTAAAAATCAAAATTTTAACTTTGGTTTTGAAAACATTTTTTTTCTTAACCCATATTGTGCTGTATATCATTGGAATTGGAGTGAAATATACTATAAAATGACACCCCGCCCAATTCTCTAGGTCAATTAGATCAGCTTGTAGAGCATTTCAAAAATTTTCCATCACGGTTTTTATATGTATTATTATATTATAATATAAAAAAAAGTTTAAAAAAATTATTATATTTATGATTGTGAGATCAGAAATTACAAAAAAATTAAATTAAAAAATCTAAATTAATGATGGGGTATTTGAGTTAATTAATAGAGACAAACACACTTCTTCAGGTTAATTAATAAATAAAAAATTATCGTTGAGCAGTTCATCAAATTATAAAGAACTTATTGCTAGTAAAACAAATCAAAACAAATGTCTGAAAACTAAAATATATTTTTTTTAAAGAAAGATATATATTACATATATAGGAGATACAAATTCTAGACATCTTGCAGTTTTTACAGAAATTGTGAGTAGATTTTTTCCCAGCAAAATATTGCATATGTAGGTATAAAATGGTTAAAAACGCACATTATTTATCTGATTTGCTGGAAACATATGTTATGTTTTAGCGCAAAAGATGGTACCCCCCCATAGACATAAAGACATGTCTATGGTACCCCCACTATATGTAACGAAGACAGTACCCCTTAAACGAGATATTCATGGATAGGCACCAAAACATGTAAACATACATAATGCCATCTAGTATTTAGAGGCGTATTCAAAGTTAAATACATTATAAAGCTAAACCCGTGTCGCCACCTGGAACGATGCGGATTTGAAACTGCTGATGAGACATATTAGTATGTTTAATATATGATTATATGTCCCTTCTACTTGTATATGTTCTGTGTATTTGATCAAATGTTTTTTGACAGATAAATCAAAATGGCGACTACCAAGTTATCACTGACAGTTACAGTTAATATATGAATATCAACATAATCCAGTATTATATGATAATCTTCTTATTGATTATAAAAACTGCAATACACAGTTGTAAATTCAAACCTCGATCGCGTCAATTGACGAACCTCCACACATTGATTATCAAAATGCACCAAAAAAGAAGAAAATATCCCTAGATAATATTAAGAAAATATTATCAAATATTTTATGTAGTGTAATAGATCAAAATCTCGTATTTTATCAAAGAAATATGATCAAATCTTTGTCAAAGATGTTTGACATATTTATTTGATAGTGTAATAGCCGCCTTATAAGTATTCAAAACGCACGCTACCTACAAATTCAATGTTCAAAAAATTCCGCGCGGATCCCGCACTAAAAGTTCGGGATCCGCAGATCTCAAAAACGTGCGGGATCCCGCGGAAATGCGGGATTACAAACCCTAACTAGAAGTAAGGAAATTTGCAGTTTATTTAAATATTTTTTCTTATTTTAACGAATTTCTGAATCGCAAATATAGGTAGTGATCGAGGTAGTTCGATAAATATCCACAGCGAGCGCCACTATAGTTACTTAGCTTCATTGTATATTATGTTCTGTGGTTTCATCTGTCATATTATATTATTATAATTTATATGTAGGTATATAGCTACGTCGATATTTTATTCAAAGTCAATCAATGACTTTTTAAACAAAATAAAATCAGGTAAGTTCATTTTTAAAACAAAAATATAATATAACCTATAAACATTATTTTAATTTTAGATCAACGTATGTTTTTGTAAACGCCAGACATTAGGTGAATACAGCTGTTATCCTTGTAATTTAAAAATATGTGGATGTATTTATTTTATCTTTTTAATTATTATTACTTTTTTATACATTGTCATAATAATACAATTTACGAAAAATCATGTATCTATTTTATATGTCACTAGCTGCTACCCGCGGCTTCGCTCGCGTGGATTTCGAAACCCCCATCCCTATGATATTTTTTCCGCCGGATCGAATGAAACTAATTACAACCATTCATAGTTTTATTAAACATACCTCATAAGATCGATCCTGTTCATTATATATTGTTCACCCAAAGGATTTTTTTATTTTCATAATCCATATCCACTATAATATTATGTTGATATTAGAACTGTCACTTAGTACGCATCAAAACCATCTACAAAATCAAGTATCGTGTGAAACCAACACACACTGAAACCATGACAACAATCCAGCGCCAAAACACACTTGAAAACCAGCATTGAATCTAGCAAACAAACCAGCAGCCCCTTAGGGGTTGTTTTTTCGGGATTCGAAGTAGCCTATGCCCTTTCTCAGAGTGCGTGCTATCTTCCTGTCAAATTTCATCAAGATCGGTTTAGCGGTTTAACCGTGAAAAGGTAACAAACAGACAGACAAACACACTTTCGCGTTTATAATATTAGTATGGATATGGATTAGTTAATAAATGTACATTTAAATTTTGTATTGTATTAAATTGTGTTGTTGTCACTTCTTGTTTGATACGTTTTTCTATGAAAATATACGACGGTAATGAACATCTGTATATTGTTCATACTTTTCATATGTTTTTTTTAAATTTTGAATTGTTTGTTGAAATTTAATGTTAATTCCGAAAAAATATAGTTGTCGGATTAACGTATTATGATAAATTAAAATGTATTATTTGTGGAATATGTTTTTCAGGTTCTGTATTTATTTATTCTTTTGTGACAAATTGATGTTAATTTTCAATTTCAGGTGGAATATGTATGTGAATAATAATTATATTTCAGTCAATAATTTTTACAAGACATTCATTTTTTATATAAACAAAAAAACAATTTTATCAATAACATGAAGTAAATTACATAATATGACTATATCACAAATATAAAAATAATTAATCTTATTAACACAAATTGTTTTAAGAAAATGTACTACTTGAATTTATTTATTGTTTTTAAATGAACTAATAAAACCACTATTATTACTATTAATATCAATTTTTACAAGAAATGAGAGTAAAGATAAGATAAAATTAACTTAAAAAAAAAGTTGAACCGACTTCAAAAATAAAGCACAAAAAAGTATGAAATAATATTTAAAGAAAATTAATATCATCTACTAAATGCAATAGTTTTTAAGTAAATAATTATCTACTACACTGCTTGTCACAATTAGTGGGACACTTTTTCAATGTAACACAGTTTTGGTAAAAATTATCATATTAATATGAAAATTCATAAAAATCATTAGTGCGGTGTTGTTTCAAAGCCCAAAGAGTAAAAATTTTGTGCGTGCATCGATAGCGGGTGTACAACCCTTGGAGGGGTGAAAACTGGAAAGAGACAATTTCAAGTATTGAAAAAAAAGTTTAAAAACTGTTTATTCCAAGATAATGATAAAAATTCACATTAATTTTTATACGTAGAACTTATTTGAACCCTCAAAGTATAAATAATTTTTTAAAATCAATATTTAATTCTATTTACCACCTATTATCATTCCCCTAAATTTAGGTTATTAGAAATATAGGAAAATATGAAAGAAATTTTAAAAATCTTCAAGGGTTGTTAGAAATAATCACAATAAATATAAATTTACAATTTCAATAAAATCCAGTAATTTTCAACCACTTTTCTACCCTTTAATATTCAACTACATGTGTATTACAATTAATTCGAACAATGTAGGTAAAGATAAATTTTTGAAATTAACAAAATAAGTAGTAAACTGTATATACAACGGTACTGTATGTTTAAAAACACATATAAATTATAAGGGTAGGCATCAACCCTTAAATACTAAACCGCCCCAAATAGTAGGGTAGAATATTAAATTTAAGTGTGATTTTATAAGAAATCAATTAATGCTCTTATTTGAAGATTTTTGTAAAAATTTTGTGTACCACAATTCACCCCTACGGATGTAGCTACCCTAAATTTAAAAAATATATACTTTTTTTAAAACATCGTATCTAAAAATTCAGTGGAATTTTTTTTATCATTCTTCCGTAATATAAAAGGCCGACATTTGATCTTTCTACACCGGTAAAATTAAAACAATACACTATCAGGAACTACCCTTAAATTTTTATTTCTTAAAAATAAAATAAATTTATTTCAATTAATATTGAAAATATAGGTATCTATGGAAATTAATGGACAATTTACGAGTTTTTCATAAGTTTGGCTCAAATTAATTCAATCATTCTGAGACGTTGAAATTTACTAAATGTGTAGTAAACTGTGTGTACAACAGAATTGTATGTTAAAAAACACAAATAAATTATAATGGTAGTCATCAACCCTTAAAAACTAAATCATCCCCGATAATAGGGTTGTAAATTGAATTAAATTGCGATTTTATGAAAAATCAATTAAAGCTGTTATTTAACAAGTTTTTTGAAAATTGTGTGCACCACAATTCACCCCTACGGTTACAGGTACCCTCAATTTAAAAAATATATACTCATTATTTTAAATATGGTATCTAGACAGTCCGTGGTATTTTTGTTTCATCCTTTCGTAATATAAAAGGCCGGCATTTGTTCTTTCGTTACCGGTAAAATTAAAACAATACATTATCAGAAACGTCTCAAAACGATTAATTAATTAATTAATTTGAGCCACAATTACGAAAAACTCGTAAATTGTCCATTAATTTCCTATAGATACCTATATTTTCAATATTAATTGAAATAAATTTATTTTATTTTTAAGAAATAAAAATTTAAGGGTAGTTCCTGATAGTGTATTGTTTTAATTTTACCGGTGTAGAAAGATCAAATGTCGGCCTTTTATATTACGGAAGAATGATAAAAAAAATTCCACTGAATTTTTAGATACGATGTTTTAAAAAAAGTATATATTTTTTAAATTTAGGGTAGCTACATCCGTAGGGGTGAATTGTGGTACACAAAATTTTTACAAAAATCTTCAAATAAGAGCATTAATTGATTTCTTATAAAATCACACTTAAATTTAATATTCTACCCTACTATTTGGGGCGGTTTAGTATTTAAGGGTTGATGCCTACCCTTATAATTTATATGTGTTTTTAAACATACAGTACCGTTGTATATACAGTTTACTACTTATTTTGTTAATTTCAAAAATTTATCTTTACCTACATTGTTCGAATTAATTGTAATACACATGTAGTTGAATATTAAAGGGTAGAAAAGTGGTTGAAAATTACTGGATTTTATTGAAATTGTAAATTTATATTTATTGTGATTATTTCTAACAACCCTTGAAGATTTTTAAAATTTCTTTCATATTTTCCTATATTTCTAATAACCTAAATTTAGGGGAATGATAATAGGTGGTAAATAGAATTAAATATTGATTTTAAAAAATTATTTATACCTTGAGGGTTCAAATAAGTTCTACGTATAAAAATTAATGTGAATTTTTATCATTATCTTGGAATAAACAGTTTTTAAACTTTTTTTTCAATACTTGAAATTGTCTCTTTCCAGTTTTCACCCCTCCAAGGGTTGTACACCCGCTATCGATGCACGCACAAAATTTTTACTCTTTGGGCTTTGAAACAACACCGCACTAATAATTTTTATGAATTTTCATATTAATATGATAATTTTTACCAAAACTGTGTTACATTGAAAAAGTGTCCCACTAATTGTGACAAGCAGTGTACCTATATATAACGAAGTGTCCTCACTCACTGATAATCATTTTTTTGACCATTTCCACTCATCGGAGAACCTTGAAATTTGGTATATATATTCCTTGGGGGTAAAAAATACCAACTAGTGGGCCTTTTTAAGTTTATAAATGGGGTAACAAGGGGCCCCCAATTTAAAAAAAAAAGTCACAACTTTTTTATTTATTTTTTTATATTCCTTGGGCGATATAATGTAAGGTTCAAATTTCAGATTTAAAAAAAATAAAAAAAGTTTTGATGTAAAAAACTATCAAAACGAAAATCGATATTAGATTTTTTTTATTTTTTTTTAAATACTTTGGTTAATTGACAACCATCAACCCGTGCTTTGGCCGGATTGGCCACTGTGGTGGTAAATATTGAAAAGTGAACTGTATGGTGCAAACACTTATCTAGGTTCAATATTTTGGCACATTGTAACGCAAAATTTCGGCTCGCGTTCAGAAAAGGCGTTGCTCGGCCGGCTACAGTGAAGATGGGGGTGGGTAAAATGAAAATAAAAAAATAAAAAATTTGGAAAACAATCTGTAAATTCAATAAAATTAATTATATGTATTATTAAATAGATTTACTAATTTACAGGGCGCCACGTGATTTTTATATGCCTTACACTCCTACGGTAAATCACAAAACCCGTCGTTGGTTGTTGTATGATACAAAGAAATAACACAGTATCGGCTTAATTAGAATATAATTATTATACACAAATATGGTATTATAGAAAACAAAGAAAGAACAGCCAAAGAAATAAAATAAAATAAAATGTATATGTCTAAATTCAATAAAGAACTAATCCTTAGACTATAGTATGGTACAAAAATTAATTATTTCTTTTCTTTAATATAACGTTGTGTAACTTATTTAATTAAGTAGATATATATGTATACATAAATTCGGTTGCAACCTTAACATGTTATATTAATCAATATACTGACAATGAGATGTAAATGTATACTGTACATCCGGCACACGCGACTATTAGCGCACTTTATAGATCTTAAAAAAAAAACTTCAAGATTAGACCACTTATCTCGCGGAGTACGTCTCCCTGTTGTCCAGGTTGGCCAGGATGGACCTCCACTTCCTAGCCAAGTCACCTCCGTAGACTTCGACAGAATAAATCCCCTCGAGGGCGAAATCCGGCCGGACCTCCAAATCCGGATTTTCTAACTTTCCTGTCGTCTGTCCTTCTAAGTGTCTCTTCTCGTCTTATCACTGTGTGTTCTGTACGCTCGCCTGTACCAGACTCCCTATCAAAAATTTATTTTCCAGCGTGTCGTCGTGTTAACGCATAACCGGGCGCGTACAAGTTATATCTCGCTTCCTTATCATGTCGATTAAAATTTAATAATGCATTTAAATCTTCTTATGTATAACATATAGGTGCAGACCAAAAAAAAAAAACGTTATAATTTTACATTGGGTTTTTTGTTCAAATTTATTTGTTAAATTAAATTAAATTAAATTATTAAATTCTGGAGTACATACATATTGCACACCTGTTGGCGCCCTTCTGGACTTGGTGGACTGTTTTATTTAGGTACTGGTTGGAGAAACGACAGACGGCTCCTTAATGGATATTAAAGTACACAAAAAAAGACTCACCCTTTAGTCGTCTCCGGCGGGGTTTGCCCAGCCACGATCCCTGTAAAAGGAAGGTTTTAAAGGACAAGGAACGTAGCGGTTTTTACCTCCTAGATCGGACTGCCAGATGGTTTTCCTTGTGCACACCACTGTCGTACTCCTTTTGATATGACACTTTTTAACTTTAAAATGCCGGTTACTTTCACTCACATATTTTGGTAATTTATTTTTTTAGGTAATAAAATTTGGTAATTTTAATTTGGTATTCAAATGTGCGACAATATATCTCACCGGTCCAGGTCAGATCCTGCTGAGATACTCGTCAGATACTGACTCTACGTTTCTGCCGACTTTTCAAGTGCACATTACGCCATCTCTCTCTGGTATCGCGTAGCGCGCTCAATTCAAAATTTAATCTAAAAGGTATCGGCGTCAACACACACCCCAAGCAGGCTCTGCTTGGAAGTGTGTTCTATTCGCGTCCTAAACATTTTTTACTTCCATGTTCTGAATGAAATGTATATACACTAATCCAAAAAATTAAAGGAACAAACAATTACAGCTTTTTTTTTAGTATTTTTTGAAGAGCTGTATCTCTGTGAAAAATGGTCGTATCGAAATAAAAAAAAAGGATTTTAAAGCTTCAAGTTTCTAGTTTCGAAATTTTTTAGCATATTTTTTTAGTTACGGTTATCGCGCAATCATAAAAAATAGTGGGACACAAAAATTTTCCTATTTTTTAAATTTATTAAGGGTCCGCGGGTTCGGGAATTTTTTTTCAGTTAAACCAATGCATTGGTCAGTTAACTTGTTTATTCAGCTTTAATTTGTTTTTTTTTTGGTCCCTCTCAATTTTTTTAGCCGAGATATCTGACTTTAAATGAAAAATGATTCTTTTGTCTTCGAAAATCAATATATCAGCAACTAATGATCAAACAGTAAATTTAAGAGGAGTTTTAAAAACTTGAATAAATTTCCTACAAGACCATTTCATGACTTTATTAGAAAAAAAAAATTTTTACCCTCACCATTAGTTTGAAAAAGTACAAAAAATGACTATTTATGGTCTTTTATTAAATCTATCGCTACTTTACAAATAGTGATGGAAAGACTAATGTTGCCAGGTGTTTTTACAGTTTAATGTACCTTCAACAGTCCTGTAAATTTTGAAATTGATCCATCGAACCGTTTTTCCGGACCGGTTGATCAAAGTTTTACAAAACAATTAATAAATCTGAATAAACAAGTTAACTGACCAATGCATTGGTTTAACTGAAAAAAATTTCCCGAACCCGCGGACCCTTAAAATTTAAAAAAAAAATAGGAAAATTTTTGTGTCCCACTATTTTTTATGATTGCGCGATAACCGTAACTAAAAAAAATATGCTAAAAAATCTCGAAACTAGAAACTTGAAGCTTTAAAATGCTTTTTTTTATTTCGATACGACCATTTTTCACAGAGATATAGCTCTTCAAAAAAACACTAAAAAAAAAAGTTGTTATTGTTTGTTCCTTTAATTTTTTGGATATGTGTATATTCTTTTTATATTTCATAGAAAATTTTTTAAAATGGGCATTATAGGTATATCAAATTTCTTCAGTAACCCATTTAAATGTTTACATTTTTTGAAAGAGAACATTACAGGTCTCCATATTTACTTACTTTTAATATCATTTTTTTTCTGTTATAAAACTATAAATAATATTAAATTTGTCGATTTAATCCCATTTTTAAATAACGTAAATATACTAAAGGTCGCAAAACGTAATAAATCAACAGCAATCTTTTTGAATTCACACCATCTATTATCAGAATAGAACCCTATTAAAACTCCCCGGGAAAAAATTTCAGATCTAAAGTGATCAAATCAGATCTGCATTTTTACAGATCTGTTTTGATCTTCATTTTGGAACATATCAATGGAGATCAACGCAGATCTACGGAGACCAACGCAGATTAATACAAAATGAAGATCAACACAGATCTGCGTAGATCGGGGATTTGATTCTCTTTATATACACACACACAGCTTGACTTACCGCAGTAACTAGGTTCAAAGAGCAATCCTGGAGAAGAGAACCACCATATATGTATTGTATTAACTTATTATTAACTGATTCGACTTGGCTTATATACGAATGAAAGTGAAAATACTTTGTTGACGAGAGTTAAATTGTGATATTCATATATTATACATACATAATAATATGTACTTACTCATAAATAAACTTTTGTCTACCTTAAATAACAAGTACACATATACTATATAGAAACCTTGTTTATAATTTAATCAATTAAAAAAACTGTACAGAAGCGTATTGAATGATATTTGAGGCCCGTGTATTAAATTAATAAATAAATTCACAACTCCGCCCTGTCACAGATGAAGGGTTGTAATTGGTCTCATTCGATCCAGCGGGAAAAATACTTCGGGATTCTAGGGGCGTGAGGGGCAAAACAACCCTCTATCTAGCACAGGAGTCGAGATATTTACGATTTTCTAAAATGAATAACAAGTAGCAAAACAGAAAAATTAAATATTTACAGTAAATACAGCATAGAAACATAAGATATTATTATTAAATTTAATAAAATTTTAAAAAAGTCCAGACACGTATTAAGTGATATTTAAGACCCGTATTGCTAAAATAACAAATACACATATTTTTTTAATTGATTAAAATACAATACGTTTCAATCTCAAGATCTACAACGATCTGCAAAGATGTACAACGATCTAGAAATATCAACAACGATCTGCAAAGATCAACAACGATCTGTAAAGATCTGCAAAGATCTACAAAGATCTACAGCGATCTACAAAGATCTGCAACGACCTACAACTATGTGCAAAGATCTACAACGATCTATTAAGATCACGATCTGTAACGATCTACAAAGATTTACAGCTATCTGCAAAGACCTACAACGATCTGCAAAGATCACGATCTACAAAGATCTACAACTATCTGCAAATACCTATAACGATCTACAAAGATCTGATTTGTTCCAAAATGAAGATCAACCGAGACCTGATTTGATTACTCCAGATCTGAAATTTTTTCCCGGGTCAGCCAAACCGGACAACGAGAAGTAAGAAAATTTGCAGTTTATGTAAAAACAATTGAATTTTTACGACAAAAAATTTGTCAAATATGTATGTATTAGTTAGTAGTCTGGTAATTTCAAAATTATCCGCTAGAGTGATAGCGGCGCCAAAGTCGCGCTAACTGAAATATTAGTTAATGTTTTATACGTTGTTTTGTATTTTGATTATTTTATTCAAGATATGACTTTTTGCAAATTACAATAATTGAATGTTTATCTTGAGTTCTGTTTGATAACATTATATCAAATCAAAATAAAATTTGGTAAGCATTTTTAGATTGATTAGTTTCTATCAGATATTACTTAAATATAACTATTATTATAATACTTTGATGAAATAGAGTACATTTATTTATATCAGACATACGCCTGGTACTATTAAATTTGACTAACTCATTTAGCTAAAAAAAATCGATATTTAAACAATTTTGCATCCTATGGTATTATTCATTATTCGAAAATTTTTATTTGTGTTTGTTGAATATGAATATTATTTAATTTAGAAAAAATATAATTGCAGGATTAACGTATTAAGATAAATGTATTATTATTTGTGGAATATTTCATTCAAATTTTGTATTTAGGAAAATATTTATACTTTTGTAATAGATTGATTTAAGAAAATTATACTTACATAGGTATATCAAAATGAGGTTATGTCATGAAATAAAATTTTTAATCAAAATGTACTTTTATTTTTGTGAAAATAATCATTTTGTATTTGTGTAATTTGTTAATTTTGTAAATGTGTTATTTTGTAAATTGTGTTTAATGGTTTGTTTTATTTTAATTTTAATTTTATGACTTTAGATACATTCAAAATACTTGTTATATTATATTAGTTGTCATTATTTTTCGAAATCTAACCCTACTTATTTTTTCTTATTCAAACTATTTTTATATTTTAATTTTTTATGTCGTATTTAATTGAGGAAGACAACGTTATTAATAGATGCATTCAAAAAAGTTAGAGGGATGTGCATTTTATGGTCAGGCCATGTTCTTTCATATTTTTGTTTGTTGGTAATAGATTATTTGTGTAATAAAAGTAAGTTAATATAAATATACCTCCAAAACTGTATTTTTAACAACAAATAACCATTTATAGTTTCGTTTTTTAATCATGTTAGAAAAGAACGTGTAACAGTAATACAACTGGCTATAACCCTATGATGATAAGTATTAGGAGATAAATTTGTATTAATTTTCTATCTTAATATTATTATCTATAATTTATGTTTTGTTCTTTTATTTTAATTAATCGTATCCTATTATATTTATTTTCAAAATAACGTTTATGTATTATTATTTAATAAACAGATAAAAGTGGAAGACATATTATTACCTAATATTTATAAATGAAAGTATACATTAATTGAAAAATCGTCATGTTTTTGTTGTTGGTATTTTTGATATTTTATTTTATTGAAATAATTAATTTAATTTTCTCATGTATTTTGATGTAAGAAAGAAGATGCGGCAAGCAGAGTCGGTCTTAGCAAGTTGCCTTGTACTTAAATACCTTATTAAAAGTTCCTGGGTTGCTGAATAAGGATTTGTTAATTAGCAGCTGTCAAATAATAGATTTTTTAGAGAATTTTTTTATTTTTTATTTTGAATAACATTATATATTTTTTTCAAAATCGTGCTCAATTAATAGATCGATAAAAGATATAATAACATGTACACTGATTTGAAATAAAGTCACTTATGTTCGATTGTGTGCCGACCCTCTTGGTTTATCGCCCCGGGAGGTTACCCTGCCCCCTCCCTAAAGCCAGCAGTGGTTGCAAGAAAAAATTGAGTTTCCAAATTTTTAAAAATCTCGATTTTTATATTTTTTATATTTATACTTAAATGAATAATATTTAAAACAAATATGACCCAAATAGATAAGGCATACAGCCGTCATACAAAAACTATTTTGTAGTTGGTACAACAGGAATGTAACCTTATCTATGGCCTGTACAACGTTTGAGAAACACTGGTATGTAGCACATGTCTACCTATAGCAGCCATTATTCTGTGCTAGTAGCTAACGAATGACGCGTCCGATCAGATATCTAATATATGTAGTTAATCTTTCGTTGTTGTATTCTACTCTACTGATTGTGAGTTGTTTAATACTTTGTGTTAGTTCTCAGTGAATCTGTCTCTATTATTTGAGTAACGTAGTCGAGAGTTGTAATTTAGTTTATATTGTAAGAGTGAACCTCAAAATCGAAATTATATAAAAATGTTTCCCGTTAAACAAGAAGATATAAAAGAAGAAGTCGACTTTCTGGAAGAAATAGATGTTTATGATGAATTTTCAATATATTATAAGCAAGAATTCCAGGTAATGAAATATTTTAAATAAAGATTGTGTAATGTCCGGTATTATAAAGGAGCTAGTAAATTTGCTAACTAGCAAGCACTTTCAAATAAGATATCAAACTTATATGACAGTTCTTTTGGAGTTTGTTGAAGACTTTGACACAGTGGTGATATTATGAAAATTATTTTGTACGGTCGCCAACTAAATTCCATAACTAATCCATAGATACTAGTACAGAATTAATACCCCATTTGAAAGTAATTCCTTTATAATACCGGACATTAGTTGTTTTGATAGATATCAGTATGATTGATTTATGCCGCGCATGCGTAAATGCAAAAGTAAATAAAAAACAGCGGCTCCAAAACAATCATTTAAATATAGATTATTGAGAATATAAAATTTAAAAAATCCTATTCGGTACTTGTCTATTATATGCCCGGCGTTTTCTAAAATAAAAATCTATAATAAAGAGTGAACCTCAAAATCGAATGTATATAAAAATGTTTGCGGATAAACAAGAAGTCGACCTTCTGGAATAAATTGATGTTTATGAAGAATTTTCAATATATTATTATAAGCAATGGTAATGAAAAAACATTAAATAAAGGTTGTGTTGGTAGATATTGCCATGTTTGACATATGCCGCGCATGCGTAAATGTAAATGAAAATAAAAAACAGCGGCTCCAAAACAATCATATAAAATATATATTATTGAGAATATGAAAAATGTACATTTTCAACGTTTCTAGTTCTCATATATATTTTTAAAATCCTATTCGGTACTTTTGTATTATATCCCCGGCATTTTCTAATAAATGGTTATCTTGATATTTGAACTAAAAACAGCCATTCCGTACGTGAGAGTAACTTTCAAAATTGCAAATAAAATACAAAATTTTAATTTTTTATTCAACCGCGGTGTGATAATAAAAATATGTTCATATGCTTCGAAATAATAAAAACAAAATACGAATTAATCTTCGCCTTTCAGCGTGACGGTCCTCCTTCAAAACGATTTAATCTTCGCCTCATGCATTATTTTTAATACTCTGTTACAGTTTTCGAAAATAACAACCGAATATGCAATAATAAATATTTAAACTATGTAATAGTATAAACAATAACCATAATGGCGCTGATCAAATCATATTGTACATAAAACTTGCCACATTTGCAAATACCGGGGATATAATAGACAGATACCACCTACCCTAACTACAATTGGTTCGTTTTATTTATTTTGTAACAAAATAATTGTCGTTTTTCAGGAAGAATTGGATGTGAAAGAAGAAAATCAGCCAAATACCGACAGTAAAAATAACGAACAACAAAATGAATATCTCAGTGAAGATACAAAATACAGTGATAACAATTTAATAGCTTCTAATGAGAGACCTTTTAAATGCGACCAATGTGAATATAGTTGCACACGAAATTGTTATTTGAATAAACATAAATTGAAACACTCTAATGAGCGACCTTTTAAATGCGACCAATGTGATTATAGTTGTAGACGAAATTGTGATTTGAATACACATAAATTAACACATTCTAATGAGCGACCTTTTAAATGCGAGCAGTGTGAATATAGTTGTAATCATAAAAATTCTTTGAATAAACATAAATTGACACATTCTAATCAGCAACTTTTTAAATGCGACCAATGTGATTTTAGTAGTAGACATAAAGATTATTTGAATACACATAAATTAAAACATTCTAATGAGCGACCATTTAAATGCGATCAATGTGAATATAGTTATAATCATAAAATTTCCTTGAATAATCATAAATTGACACATTCTGATGAGAAACCTTTTAAATGCGACCAATGTAATTACAGTTGTAGACGAAATTATGGTTTGAATTCACATAAATTAACACATTCTAATAAGCGACCTTTTAAGTGCGAACAATGTGAATATAGTTGTAATCATAAAATTTCCTTGAATAAACATAAATTGACACATTCTAATGAGAAACCTTTTAAATGCGACCAATGTGATTTTAGTAGTAGACATAAAGATTATTTGAATACACATAAATTAACACATTCTAATAAGCAACCATTTAAATGCGAACAATGTGAATATAGTTATAATCATAAAATATCTTTGAATAAACATAAATTGACACATTCTAATGAGAAACCTTTTAAATGCGACCAATGCAATTATAGTTGTAGACGAAATTATGATTTGAATGTACATAAATTAACACATTCTAATAAGCGACCTTTTAAATGCGAACAATGTGAATATAGTTGTAATCATAAAATGTCTTTGAATATACATAAATTAACACATTCTAATGAGCGACCATTTAAATGCGACCAATGTGATTTTAGTTGTAGACGAAATTTTGATTTGAATAAACATAAATTAACACATTCTAATAAGCGACCTTTTAAATGCGAACAATGTGAATATAGTTGTAATCATAAAATTTCGTTGAATAATCATAAATTAAGACATTCTAATGAGCGACCATTTAAATGCGACGAGTGTGATTATAGTTGTAGACAAAAAGTACAGTTAAGTGCACATAAATTAACACATTCTAATGCGCTACCATTTAAATGCGAACAATGTGAATATAGTTGTTATTATAAAATTTCTTTGAATACACATAAATTAATACATTCTAATGAGCGACCATTTAAATGCGACGAGTGTGATTATAGTTGTAGACTATATTTTCATTTGAATTCACATAAATTAACACATTCTAATAAGCGACCTTTTAAATGCGAACAATGTGAATATAGTTGTAATTTCAAATCTTCTTTAAATAAACATAAGTTGACGCATTCTAATGAGCGACCTTTTAAATGCGAACAATGTGAATATAGTTGTAATTACAAATCTTCTTTAAATAAACATAAATTAACACATTCTGATGAGCGACCTTTTAAATGCGACCAATGTGATAAAAGTTTCATACAATATTCTTATTTGAATAGCCATAAATTGATACACTCTAATAAACGACCTTTTAAATGCGACCAATGTGATTATAGTTGTAGACGAAAATTTGATTTGAATACACATAAATTAACACATTCTATTAAGCGACCTTTTAAATGCGACCAATGTGATTATAGTTGTAGACTTAAAAAGAGTTTAAAAGCACATAAGTTGAGACATTCTAATGAGCGACCTTTTTAATTTTAAGGTTAATTTGTTAACATATCCTTCCAAAGATTGAGTTTTAAAGTAATGTAATTCCTAAGTGTTATATTGTAAATTATATTATTGATTGTGTATTCTCTCTCTGTCTCTCTCTATATACATATATTAGAGTGGAGTGAAAAATTTTTTGTTATATTTTCGAATTTTTATAAAATTTGCATAAGCGAATTTTAAATGCGGCACCCCTACGAAAGTTAGTATAGGGTGTCATGAAGTCACAAAAAAAATTTCAATGAAATTCGTGATGATCTTAGATTAGCACCAATCAATCAAATATATGAAATGAAAATGTGTATACCTAAAATATTAAAAAAGATTCGGCAGAACATCAGGAGAATGGAATTAAATGAATAATTAACTGAACATGATTAGCACAACAACAAGTTTTCATTATAGACCGTTTTCGTAAACATAACCTCAAAAACCTAGGTAACTTAAGGTCAATTGCTCACTTTTTAGTGTTTAAAGTACTCTGTTTCTCGAAAAACTTGCAATAAGGGCTAATATCATCAGAATATTATTGTCTTTGGACCAAGCACTCAATATTGACCTTTTCCTTGACCTTCACCTCAATTTTCAGGGTAATTTCAAAGTCAAATGCCCATTTCTTAATGTCAAAAGTAAAATACTTTTAGGAAAACATACAATGAAGGTAATTGCATGTTTTACTACCAGCAACAAGTTATTTTTTTTGTATCAAACACTTATTACTGACTTTTTTCTGGAACCTAACCTCAATCGTTAAGGTTATTTCAAGGTCAGTCTCCCATTTTCAATGTTCAAAGCACTCTGGTCTAGGAGAAACATTTAACAGAGGCTACTATCAGCAGAGAGTTCTTGTCTTTGGATCAAGCACTCAACATTGACCTTTTCCTTGACCTTAACCTCAATTTTCAGGGTAATTTCGAAGTCAAATGCCCAATTTTTAGTGTCAAAAGCAAAATTCTTTTAGGAAAACATACAATGAAGGTAATCACATGTTTTCCTACCAGCAACAAGTTATTGGTTATATTCCAGGAAAATGTCAATAATAAGTGGATTAAAATAAATGTAATATTATTTGTGGAATATTTTATTTAAATTTTTGTATTTAGGAAAATATTTATACTTTTGTAACAGATTGATTTAAGAAAATTATACTTACATATATCAAAATGAAGTTATGCCATGAAATAAAATTTTAAATCAAAATGTACTTTTATTTTTGTGAAAATAAACATTTTGTAACTGTTTTAAATTGTGTTTAATTGTTTAGAAAGTTTAGATTATTTATTTATTTTATTTTATGACTTCAGATACATTCATAATACTTGTACAGTATTAGTTGTCATTGTTTTTGGAAACCTAACCCTACTTATTTTTTCTTATTCAAACTATTTTTATATTTTAATTTTGTATTGTTTTAATCTATCCGGATCGAAAGACCAAAAAATGTTATTAAAGGATCTGGTCGAAGAACCAATGAATGTTTTGTTTTAATCTCTAAATGCGTTGATGGTAACTAAATTCAGTGGACTGTAATTTTTGCGTTATATTTTAACACTATTATTAATATAAAATTGACTTACCTTGGCCTGATGATCTGGCTGGTTCTTGTAATGTACGAGTGGGTGAAGGATGGGATAAAAAGGATTCACTCACCACACGCACATAATTCAATTCAATATCAATAATAATGTTTATATTATCTATAATGCTATGCAACTTTCTATACAGTGGCGTAGGAACGGGGGGGGGGGGGGGGGGGTTGGGGTCGACCCCCCCCCCCGAAATATGCCATGTTCTTAAAATATACGAAATAATTATAATAATTTTGAATTGAATGACTTTTCTTTTTTTTGATTATATAGTTAACTATACTTAGTTCTATGACTTAAAAAAAGGTCTTCAATAACTACTCATTAATTAACTTGTGACCTTTTTTTTTAGTGATAAGATTTTTCGATTAAAAATTATAATAATTTCGCATATTTTGGGACCCCCAACCTTACCCCCCCCCCCCGAAAATTTTTCTTACTACGCCACTGTTTCTATATGAAATTTTCTATATTGAAACGTTCTATATTACTATAACTATTTGACACGTTCTAACGAAGCGTTCTATTTGACTATATGAAACGTACTATTTCTGTGTATGTAACGTTCTATCTTATTATATGAAACGTACTATGCGATAGTATGCAACGTTCTATATTGTTTGTAACTTACTAGATGACTGTTTGAAACATTCTATCTGTTTATTTTCAAAAACTAATAATCGATCTGTAAACAAAGAGGCTAATAAATTATCCCTTTGTGGGTGGCAAGAATGGTGTGAATTCTGCGCACACACAAACTGTTGTCTGTCTCAGGCCATAAATATTATGGTCACTTTAGCATGGCGCCCCTAAACAAGTGCATAATCTAACTACCTCCATGTCTTCAGTTGTTGATTGACAGACACCAGATTGCCTGTGCTGTATTAAACTAAAATATTTGTAACGACCCATCCAAATTTCTTATGCCGTATTTAACTGAACAAGACAACGTTATTAATTAATGCATTTAAAAAAGTTAGACGGGTGTGCATTTTATGGCCAGGACGTGTTATTTTAATTATTTAGAATTTAAAAGCGACCAATGTGAATATAAGTAGTTGTAATCTTAAATTTTCTTTGAATTCACATAAATTGTTACATCCTTAATATACCGGGTGTTCCAGACCACCCGTCCACTATGTTTTACACCTAAACTATTGAAGATAGAGTTTTATGATACAAAATTTACTATATACAGGCTGAGTAATTTTAATCTACGCAGTCAAATATCTCGAAGAGTAAACGAAATTGAGAAAAACGTTTCAAACAAAAGTTGCTTGGTTTCAAGGGGGCCAAACAATAATGACCTTGCGGTTGACCTTCAAACCATTTTCAAGGTCAAATCAAGATCAACTTTGATTTTTTAAATGGAAACCTATATTTTTTATTACATATTCGTGTTCTATGTGAAAAAATGAGTATCTTTAGTAGGAAATTTTTTTCTTAAAAATGCTTTCTTCTCTTGGTGGAGGGCGCTGTAAGATTTATCAACGAACTCAAATATCTGAAAAAAAGTTGCACCTAATAGCTCAAACTACTTTTAGCATCACCCAGAAACAACGGCGTGGACGTAGTAGTTGTATGTTTCTTTTGGGGTGCTTTTTAAAAGTAAGAGGCAAGAGGACTCACATTAAATAAGATAGAGTTTTATGATAAAAAATGTACTATATATATCGACCCTAAAGAATTTCAGGAAAATATTTTCAACCCCCTAAACCCCCCCCTTGGGTGTTGTTTGAGGGGTACATGCCCGTTTCTCAGTAAAATCAAATGGAACGGTATATCCAAAAGTAGATAATTTTAAAGATGATAAAAAAGTAAGAAACTTTTGTAAAAAAAATTTTCATACAATCAATTGTTTAGAAAATATGGCGACTTGTTTTCAAATTTTAGGGTTTTACTAAAAGTACTCTAATTTTGGTAAATATTAATGAAATTTTATATTTTTTTTTACTTTAGAAAGTAGAAATAATGAACTTTCTAATGATGTATGGTTATGTTAGATTTCGATAGTTTAAAGTATCATACTCGACGTATCAAAAATACAAAAGTTCAATTGGGAAAATTTTTAATGGAATGATATATCAATTAGTACCAACGTTATCTTAAAAAATATATTTAAATTAACAACTTTTGTTAAGAAAATTTTTTTGTAACGCTAGCCGTTACAGAAATAATAAGACTTTTCCTGTTTCTCTATGGTATGTACGAATAATACGCAAAAAACAATTGAATTCAGAAAACAAATAAACTATTTTTTTAATAATAAAATTACAAAACAATTGTTTAAGCCTATTTAAGAAAATAAAAGTAAGAATTAAATGAAATATGAATGATCTATACTTACTCATTATAAATAAATACTACTACGCAAGTGAACAAATTAATTATTATTAATGGAAACATCTATTATAAAAATATTGTAGAACGAGATTTTCTATTCTTGTTTAGTGAACAATTTAAAACTGTATACTTGGGTAATTACAAATGTTCAAAAATTCCTCCATTACACCTAATGCACTTTTTTAACCTCGCTCTATAACCTTCTTGTACACGAAGAAGTTCTTCTGCACTAATATTGGAGCACACTTCCTTAATTCGTTCTTTCATGTTTTCTGCGGTAGCTGGACGGTTTATAAAAACTTAAGTCCTTAACTTTGCCCCATAAATAATAGCCTAAAACTGTTAAATCAGGACTACGCGGAGGCCAAGCTATTGGTCCATCACGACCAATCCATTTTTCAGGAAACTTTTCATTCAATGTGTTTCTTACTGGACGGGCAAAATGAGCTGGAGCTCCGTCTTGTTGTAACCACATGGATCGTCTAGTATTTAAAGGAATTTCTTCCAACAAATCGGGAAGAATATCGTTTAGGAAGATATTATAAACCTCTCCGTTTAGAGTACCTTCGAAAAAATGTGGTCCTATAATTTTTTCCCCTAATATACCGCACCAAGTGTTCACACTCCAAATATGTTGGTTATCCACTTCTTGGTGCCAATGTGGATTCTCGCTGGCCCAAAAATGGATGTTGCGTCTGTTTGTCTCACTGCTACTTTTGAAACAAGCTTCGTCGGACCAAAGGCATTTCTTAAAAAACATAAGATCGGCGCCTAATTTTTCTATAGCCCATTTACAAAATCTCAGGCGATTAATCTTATCGTTTTCGGACAATGTCTGATGAACAATCATTTTATGCGTATTTAGAGTTCTCCATATTGTACCTGTTGATAGAGTGAACATTTTTGAAATTCCCAAAAAGGACACACGTACAAAAATAGGGCATGAACAAAACACGACTAGGAATTCAAAATGTTTTAAATAATCAGAGAACATAAATTTCATTTATAACAAATTACCTTCAAATATAAAGTTCTCTTATCATAACTATTTCACTATTACATTAACATAAATACAAAAATGTTCAACAAAATTACCGATTGACATTCCTGCTTCATAATAAATTGTTCGGATACTAATTTGGGGGTTTACTTCCCTTTCTTTGATTATTGGTTTACTCATTTTTTTATTTTTGTTGTGCAATGGCTGTATTTGCCCTGTTCGTTTAACTCGTTCCATTAAACGAAAAAATGTTTTTCTGGAAGGGTGTTGTCTACCAGGATATTTTTCACTATAAAGGCGACTTGCAGCAGCAGTGTTTTTTTGGCACTCACCTAATAACATGAGCATATCGAAAACTTCTTCGTTAGAGTATATCATAATTACGATAAAAGTAGATATTTAATTTTACGTGGCACGCAAAGAATTAACTGAACTATGTGTACGAGAAGCCAATAAATTGACACAACACAACATAGCAAATATTTTCCGAATTTTTTTTTCTCAAATAAGCCTACTTATAAAATCAGAATAATAGATAGATAGATATATATTTCATTCCTTTATAATACATTCATAATGCATGGAATAAGTCTAATATTAACAATAATTAGAATAAATTAAAATTAAGACATGTTGGTGACTTTTATATACTTTTAATATGGTTAAGTGTAAGAATAGATCATTCATATTTCATTTAATTCTTACTTTTATTTTCTTAAATAGGCTTAAACAATTGTTTTGTAATTTTATTATTAAAAAAATAGTTGATTTGTTTTCTGAATTAAATTGTTTTTTGCGTATTATTCGTACATACCATAGAGAAACAGGAAAAGTCTTATTATTTCTGTAACGGCTAGCGTTACAAAAAAAATGTCTTCACAAAAGTTGTTAATTTAAATATATTTTTTAAGATAACGTACTAATTGATATATCATTCCATTTAAAATTTTTGAAATATCCCCAATTTAACTTTTGTATTTTTGATACATCGCGTATGATGTCTTGAAGCTTCCGCGGTGATCACGACTAAACCGACGCGGCGTACACCCAGAAGCCAAGATCCATGTCGCGTATGATACTTTAAACTATCGAAATCTCAAATAACCATACATTATTAGAAAGTTCATGTCCTGGAAATTGCACCAGCCAAATCAGCCCAATCAAATAAAAGTAAAAAACGAATTTATCACCACTAAAGGGATTTTATTACCATTTCCGGTATCGAGTTACAGCCGTGTGATCTAGATTCGTCCGTAAGCTACACCAACCATAGTGTTTCATGTGTTCACTTTATGCGTTCAGAATGAAAATTATGTCATTTTTTATTACTTTTTTTTACTCTCGAACGAAACCAAGAAAAATAAAAATACAAAAATGTTCAACCCTCAAACCAAAATATTAACTTTTAAGACAAAAATCATAAGAAAGCGTTAAATAATAACTATATAATATATTTATTACATCAACTATCTAGAACCGTTGTTCCTGTTTCATTTGTCGCGGGACACCTACAGGATTTTTCATAATTTGAAGGACCCTTATCCTAAAAATTTTTTTTTTACCGATTTAAATTATTTCAACTAAAAAAAAAACTTAAAACGTCTAAAACAATTTATTACCCCAGCCCAATCCACTAAAATGTATCCATACATGTTGCTTTATATCTAGATAATAATATTATAATAGAAATAACAGTATAGCGATGGCCAATAATTTTTAGACGTTTTAAGGATTCTTTTTAGTTGAAATAATTGAAATCGTTAAAAAAAATGTGTGGCCATCGCTATACTGTAAATTCTTTTATAATAATACACTCATCCAATAAATTAAAGGAACAAGGAATTAAACATTTTTTTGGGGGGTTTTTAGAAGTGCTGTATCTTTGTGAAAAATGGTCGTATCGAAATAAATAAAAAAGCATTTTAAAGCTTCAGGTTTCTAGTTTTGAGATTTTTTAGCATAATTTCTTTTTTAAGTTACGGTTATCGCGCAATCATAAGAAATAGTGGGACACAAAAATTTTCCAATTTTTTTTAAGGGTCCGCGGGCTTGGAAATTTTTTTTTCAGTTAAACCAATGCATTGGTCAGTTAACTTGTTTATTCAGCTTTAATTTGTTTTTTTTTTGGTCTCTCTCAATTTTTTTTTGCTGAGATATCTGACTTTAAATGAAAAATGATTCTTTTGTCTTCGATCATCAATATATCAGCAACTAATGATTATACAGTAAAATTCAAGGTCAGTTTTAAAAACTTGAATGAATTTCCTACAAGACCCTTTCATGAGTTTAAAAGAAAAAAAAATTTTTTTACCCTCGCCATTAGTTTGAAAAAGTACAAAAAAATGACCTTTTATGGTATTTTAGTAAATCTATCGCAACTTTACAAATATTGATGGGAAGACTAATGTTGCCAGGTATTTTTACAGCTTAATGTACCCCCAACAGTCCTGTAAATTTTGAAATTGATTCATCGAACCGTTTTTCCGGACCGATTGATCAAATTTTACAAAATAATTAAAGGAACAAGTGTATTGTGTAACATAACATTGTGTAATCATCATCAAAATGAAAAAATCGATTTTCGATTTTTTTACAGTTTTGCTTTAGTTACTTGTTAAATTTTAAATGGAGAAAAAAAATTCCAAAAATTTTTTTTTTCAAAATTTTAAAAACATTTCAAGAAACAATACTGACTCATTTTTGACACGATTCGGCTTTTGCGTACCATAATTTTACTCATCTTGAATTAATTGCATTAATTAATTCTTTCGCAGCGGGAACTGTACGAATTAGTAAAATAATTTTGTGTCTCGCATGCTGGAATCGAATTAATACGCAAGCAAAATTTGATCAATCGGTCCGGAAAAACGGTACGATGGATCAATTTCAAAATTTACAGGACTGTTGGGGATACATTAAACTGTAAAAAATACCTGGCAACATTAGTCTTCCCATCAATATTTGTAAAGTAGCGATAGATTTACTAAAAGACCAAAAAAGGTCAGTTTTTTGTTCTTTTTCAAACTAATAGTGAGGGTAAAAATTTTTTTTTTCTAATCAAGTCATGAAAGAGTCTTGTAGAAAATTTATTCAAGTTTTTAAAACTGACCTTAAATTTACTGTTTAATCATTAGTTGCTGATATATTGATGATCGAAGACAAAAGAATCATTTTTCATTTAAAGTCAGATATATCGGCAAAAAAAATTGAGAGACCAAAAATTTTTGGTTTAACTGAAAAAAAATTTCCCGAGCCCGCGGACTCTTAAATTTTTTTTTAAAAATTGGAAAATTTTTGTGTCCCACTATTTCTTATGATTGCGCGATAGCCGTAACTAAAAAAAAATTATGCTAAAAAATCTCAAAACTAGAAACTTGAAGCTTAAAAATGTTTTTTATTTTTTATTTCGATACAAATTTTTCACAAAGATACAGCACTTCAAAAAACACCCAAAAAAATGTTTATTTTCTTGTTCCTTTAATTGTTTGGATGAGTGTATTAGGAGGAAATAGTTAATCATTTCTGAACACATTTTAGTTGATTGGGCTGGGAGTAATAAATTGTTTTAGACGTTTTAAGAATTTTTTTATTTGAAATAATTTAAATAGGTAAAAAAAAATTATTGACCATCACTAAACTTTTATTTCTATTATAATATTATTATCTAGATGTAAAATAACATGTATGGATACATTTAAGTTGATTGGGCTGGGGTAATAAATTGTTTTTACAATTTTTATTTTTTTGAAATGAGTAAAATCAAAAAAAAATTATTGGCCATCGCTCTACTGTAAGTTCTTTTATAATAGGAATAATAGGGAGAGGTGTCAAATTTTGTGGTATCAAATTAAAGATATCAATTAGTAGAATATGATTATATTTTTTTTTCTAACTCAAAAATGTCGCCTGTAGGGGGCTAAAAACAGGATTTTATTTTGTCCACCTCTAGCTCGGTAACTTCTGGCTCAAAAAATCTGAAAAAAATTTGGTAACGAAGCTTTGGTGGGACGACCAACGGCAAATACTAAAGTCAACAATATCATTTTAAATTTTGGAATAATAGGGAGGGGTGTCATAGAAATTTTTATTTTTATTTTCATATCTAGGTATTTGGGATGTCAAAATGTACATCTCAATAAGTAGAACTTGACACTTTTTTATATTTTTTTCTAACTCAAAAATGCATGGCTCCAAACATTCCACGTATTACATACTTCGGAACCCTTATGGCAACACTCGTGTATGTCTTGCCCGAATTATTTTTTATAAAATGGCGACGGTTTGAATTATTTTGTTTTATTTTTTTAATTTTTAAAACAATATTTCTCTAATTTTTTTCAGCAAACATTTGGCTAGAAGAAACAGTAAGTTGTTGTGGCGTATGTGAATCAGTGAGATGTTGGCAGTTATTAGAAACATCGTAATCGTACTGACTGTCCGCTGAAGCAAGCCGACAAAACAAGAAATAATAATCCATATAATAAATAAATACATTTAATAAGTTAATATTTACAATTTTATAAAAGACAGCTGTTATAATATTTATAAATAGACTTGTTTTTTTGATAACATTGGATAGTATGTATTGTCCTCTAAACATCGAGGGTTCCCTACAACTTTCGAAAATCTAAAAATTTCACTTTTTCGAACTTTATTGCTGAATAAATTATTTTTTTACTTTCTTATACCATGAATATGAAATATACATTAGTAGAGTAAGTGCGCCATATATGGACCACCATAAGGATTTTCTCAAATAAAACTCCAAATTTTAAAGTGTAATCAGTCTTATTTATTTTAATCAGTTCGATGGTTATTTGGTATCAAAAACGATTAATAAAATTCTTAAAAAACATCAACAGCTTAGAAATAATCAATATTTTCTAAAATATGATATTTTTATGAACTTGACAAAAGTGAACATAATATGGACCACATGGTTTCTAATATGGACCATGGTAAATTTGGTTCTAAATAATAGAAAAAAATAGTCCTATTACGTAAAATTAAATCAGTCAGTTATTAAAACTTAGACTAATAATTTGCATTGGTACAAAATTCGCACACATAGAAGTCAACCATATCTTCTATGCCAGTACACTCTTCATGAACCCATTGCCTACAAGGTGCACATTGGATCCATTTCTCTCCATGAATATCTTCAGAAAAAAAACCCATTACAATACAAACATTTACCATTTTCATTTTGGGAACGATCAGGACTTTCATCTGTGCTATCATTGACTGAATAATCACTCTTATCAAAACTTTCAGGAGATGATTCTTTATCTTTTGATATCTTTCTTTTCTTCTGGGCTGTTTTCTTTGATTTATTTTTTATGTTCAACGATCTCTTTTTCTTCAATTTATCTGTTTCTTCTTTCCTTTTTATCGATGTTTCTAAATCTTGCTTATAAGGTGAAGATGTCAAAATCACAGATCTGGTGGCTCTCCTTCCTCTGTTGCTGACAGTTTTCTATAATCGTGGTATGGGCTGCAACACATTTGGCGACAAATATGTTCTAGATGATGTGGAGGGACCAGCCATTGAATCATCCATGGTGGTAGTCGGCTCTTTGGTTTGCGGGTTTGCATGGTGATTTCCATCATCGCTTAGAGTAGAAAAAAAATTATCTAATTAATCTTCCAATTCACTCGGTAACGTCGATTTTCTTCCAAGTTTATGGTTAGTAATGTCGCTAAGTGATTGGTGTTCTATTTTTGATAAACGTATAAGCGTAGTTTTGGGTACACCGTATGTTTTGGATGCTTTAAAAAAGCCCATTTTCTTTTCTCGTACAGCTTCAATTGCATCTGCCATTGCATTTTTATCCCACGTTTGTCTGGTCTTCTCTTTTGTTTTAGATGCCGTCCTGATACATAAAAATTAAACATAAGTGACTGTTTGTAATATGGACCACTAGTCCATATTCAAAACATACTGGTGGTCCATATTGTAATACTCATACATTTCGAGGTTAATATTGTTGTTCAGAAAATTATAAAAACTATAGGATGTTACAACTTAATATGAATAATTGTAAAATAACTCACCTTTCTCCTGGTTTAATCCACTTTTACATCGAGTAATATTTGTTGAAGTGATGAGCTTACACAGTTAGCTAAAAAATTAGATCACGAGTTGACAAAATACTTGAGTGCGCGTTAACTCACTGCAAGTGACTGGCGAGCCGCGGGAGGGGTGAGGCTTAATGTGTGCGAAACGTCGACTCGATATAACAAACGTTCTTTGAGAAACGCCAGTGGTCCATATTATAGAACCGGTCCATATATGGCGCACTTACTCTATAAGTAAGTATAGTGAAGCCGATTTTTTTCGAACTCCGGATTTTGACGGAATTATCTATTTTAACCTTCCCTGAATCCATTCTGACTATTTTCGCCATGATGTCTGTGTGTCCGTCTGTCTGTAAGCGCTGTAACTCAAATACGACAAATCGTAGAAGGGTGGTATTTTATATTTAAGATTAATTTTTGGCTGGGAAGAAAACGTCATATTTTTGAAAACGATCTTTCAACCGGATACGGATGTTTACCTACGTCGATTTTTTAATGTTTCGAATTACTCTGAAACAGTGCGAAATAGAGAAAAATGGTCAAGTTAAAAAATGTAGGTAATATCTATATCTATAATTTATGTTCTATTCATTATTTTGTAAAAACGAATTAAAAAAAAATATTATAATTCAAATGGTTCTAACAGAGGAGAAATATCTGCCATGAGTGTCATGGGACTTTCTTATACGTATTACAGAGATTGAACAGTGTGTGTATTTGCCGTAGGTAACATGGGACTTTCTTATACGTAATACTGAGAGTGAACTGTGTAAGTGAATCTAAATAATTACATAAAAAAATTCTTTCTGGCTAAATCATAAATGTTGGAAAAAAATGTGTGGAGAATAAATTATAGATAATAACATACTCGACATTTTTTATCTAAAACATTTTTTTCATATTTCAAAAATCCAAAAATTTACAAGAGTAAACATCCGTTTTCAGTTATTACGTTAAAAAAATCACTTGTTATATAATGGAGAGAATAATATTACCTATATTATTCATTTTGTTTTATTTTGTTAGAAATGTTTTAATAAACAAAGAATCACGTATACAATTCACTGTTAGGTTAGGTTAGGTTAGGTTAGGTTAGGTAGATAATAACATACTCGACATTTTTTATCTAAAACATTTTTTTCATATTTCAAAAATCCAAAAATTTACAAGAGTAAACATCCGTTTTCAGTTATTACGTTAAAAAAATCACTTGTTATATAATGGAGAGAATAATATTACCTATATTATTCATTTTGTTTTATTTTGTTAGAAATGTTTTAAGTTTTAATAAACAAAGAATCACGTATACAATTCACTGTTAGGTTAGGTTAGGTATAAGAAAGTCCCGTGGTTCCCAAGGCAGATATTTTAATTATGGGCAACTGTCAACGCTTTGAGAAAAAAATAGCATAAAAAAAATCTTATCAATAAGAACTTTACAATGAACAAAAGAAAATTGAGATCGGATAACTAGGAGCTGAGATACAGACACTTTGATAACACCGGTTTCATAGCCACCGTTTTGTGTCCTGCATGGATTTACATGTAGCTCCCTATATCTACAAATCTCCCTTTTGACTCTGTCTATGACCATTGAATGTGGCATATTTCAATCAAAAAGTGTATCGCTATTTTACGTACCAGTCGTTCTATAGCTATATTTTATTACGAAAAATGCATTTTGTGAATTTTTATATGAGTCGATAAGAGTGAATATACAAGTGTTAGGTTGTATAATCAATATATACAATATATAATACTTCTGACGAATGGCCCCAAAGTATTAAGCAGTATACAAATACATCTTTCTTAACCTTTTATGGGTGGTCGAAATATAGGACAAAAAAATATTCGATGTTTTCCTACGTAATTTGATGCGCTGAATACGAAAAAAATAGTAAAAAAAATTCAGGGGGCACCCTTTATCTAAAAGGCTTTATTTAAAGGCTGTTCTTAGTATAAACATAGAGCATGCACTGCGTTGCTGATTCGGAAACAGTCCTGTCAAAAGAAAGAAAATTGGGATATATTTGTCATTTAAACGAGTAACTATTTCATTCTTATAAAAAGATAGATATATCCTCAACGCCACAAAATCATATTATTTTGAAGAAGTGTTGCACCATAATGTTAACCCATTAACGCCGAGGTGATCAGAATTTTTACTAACTTTTCAACGTGTTTATTTATTATGTTATCGGACCAAAAAAATAATGCAATACCTCTATTCCTACGCGAAATTTGATGCTCTTTCAGAATCTGAGCTAAAAATTTTGATTAGACACCGAGAAAAAAAAATATGGTCGATTGAAACGTGAAAAACGTGAAAATTTTCGAAAAAAAATTTTTGTTCGCATTTTTTTCACAATGATACCGCAAAGGTATCAACTTTTTACTATGATCAGAGGTGATCATGGTACTCGAACATTAAGAGGAATTTATTTCAGAAAATTTCATCGACGCGTTTTTTCAAAATGGCGACGAGAATTAAATTTTTTTATAAAAATCTTAATCTATCGTTTTCATAAAAACTATAAACTTTAAAAAAAAATTTCTAAGAACAAAAATGTCTTAAAATTAGTCAAAAAACACTCTAAAAATTTTTCAGAATTTTTGGATACAATTTTTGATTTTTGAAAAATTCAAAAAATCCAATTTTTCAAAAATACCTGAAAATTTTTTGAAAAAATTTGAGAGTGTTCCTTGACTAATTTTAAGACTTTTTTGTTCTTAAAAATTTTTTTGTAAAGTCTATAGGTTTTAATAAATAAAATAAATAAATCGAGATCTGAACGCCACACATTTATTTTATTTATTTAAACCTATAGACTTTACGAAAAAATTTTTAAGAACAAAAAAGTCTTAAAATTAGTCAAGGAACACTCTCAAATTTTTTCAAAAATTTTTCAGGTATTTTTGAAAAATTTGATTTTTTGAAATTTTCGAAAATCAAAAATTGTCTCCAAAAATTCTGAAAAAATTTGAGAGTGTTCTTTGACTAATTTAAAGACATTTTTCTTCTAAAAATTTTTTTTCTAAAGTTTATAGTTTTTAAGAAAACGATAGATTAAGATTTTTATAAAAAATTTTAATTCTCGCCGCCATTTTGAAAAAACGCGTCGATTTAATTTTCTGAAAAAAATTCCTCTTAATGTTCGAGTTCCATGATCACCTCTGATCATAGTAAAAAGTTGATACCTTTGCGGTATCATTGTGAAAAAAATGCGAACAAAAATTTTATTTCGAAAATTTTCACGTTTTTCACGTTTTAATCGACCATATTTTTTTTTCTCAGTGTCTAATCGAAATTTTGAGCTCAGATTCTGAAACAGCATCAAATTTCGCGTAGGAATAGAGGTATTGCATTATTTTTTTGGTCCGATAACATAATACATAAACACGTTGAAAAGTTAGTAAAAATTCTAATCACCTCGGCGTTAATGGGTTAATACAGAATACGCGGCCCATGCTCTTTATATGGTTCTTATACACAGTATGAAAAATGTGCTTTATATCTGTAGATAAAGATATAAAAGCTGTTCCTATATACAAGTTTGTTCAATGAGAATAACATATTTTTCCCAGGATTGTTATTAGAGCACTACAAAAAACATTTAAAAAATATGCCAATATCTGTAGATAAAGATATATTGGCTGTTCTTGTGTACAGGTTTATTCGTACATACGACTGTTAAAAAATATGTTTTTCTGTGATATTAGCAGTGATAGCACTACAAAAAAGACATATACAAAATCTCTAGTCTGCAGTACGATTTTTCTAATCAAGATATTGTAATTTTTAAAATTTCGATGATTGTTTTAATTTGATTTACTGATAAAATAAAGGATGAGTACAAAATTGAATTTTGCATTTTATTTATTCAATCCTCTTGGCCTTCCTGTTATACTGTTACTTTCTTATAGAAATCATCAAGATCTTAAGTGGCCTCACAGGAGAAGAGGAGTGGCCATCCTGTTCTCCTGTTACTTTTTAGCAAAGTAACAGGAGACTAGGAGTGACCACACTATCATGTTCTCCTGTTACTTTTCTTAGCAAAGTAACAGGAGAATAGGAGTGGCCACACTATCATGTTCTCCTGTTATTTTTCTTAACAAAGTAACAGGAGAACAGGAGTGGCCGCACTAATCATGTTCTCCTGTTATTTTTCTTAGCAAAGTAACAGGAGACTAGGAGTGACCACACTATCATGTTCTCCTGTTACTTTTCTTAGCAAAGTAACAGGAGAATAGGAGTGACCACACTATCATGTTCTCCTGTTACTTTTCTTAGCAAAGTAACAGGAGAATAGGAGTGGCCACACTATCATGTTCTACTGTTACTTTGCTAAAGAAAGTATCAAGAGAACAGGAGTGACCACACTATCATGTTCTCCTGTTACTTTTCTTAGCAAAGTAACAGGAGAATAGGAGTGGCCACACTATCATGTTCTCCTGTTATTTTTCTTAGCAAAGTAACAGGAGAACAGGAGTGACCACACTATCATGTTCTCCTGTTACTTTTCTTAGCAAAGTAACAGGAGACTAGGAGTGATCACACTATCATGTTCTCCTGTTACTTTTCTTAGCAAAGTAACAGGAGAATAGGAGTGGCCACACTATCATGTTCTCCTGTTACTTTGATAAAGAAAGTATCAAGAGAACAGGAGTGACGACACTATCATGTTCTCCTGTTATTTTTCTTAGCAAAGTAACAGGAGACTAGGAGTGACCACACTATCATGTTTTCCTGTTACTTTTCTTAGCAAAGTAACAGGAGAATAGGAGTGGCCACACTATCATGTTCTCCTGTTACTTTGCTAAAGAAAGTATCAAGAGAACAGGAGTGACCACACTATCATGTTCTCCTGTTACTTTTCTTAACAAAGTAACAGGAGAACAGGAGTGGTCACACTATCATGTTCTCCTGTTATTTTTCTTAACAAAGTAACAGGAGAATAGGAGTGGCCGCACTATCATGTTCTCCTGTTATTTTTCTTAGCAAAGTAACAGGAGAACAGGAGTGACCACACTATCATGTTCTCCTGTTACTTTTCTTATCAAAGTAACAAATGAACAGGAGTGGCCACATTATCATGTTCTCCTGCTACTTTTTTTAGCAAAGTAACAGGAGTTACTTTTTAAAATTATCAGTCTACTATTATACTTTTTACAAACTTTGCACCTATTACGATAATTGATTTCCTAATAGATTTTTAATGTAAAATCTATAAATTTCACTTGTTTATCTACACAAGTGTAATGTATACACATAACCAATAATTATTTATAATATCTACTTATCTTTATTTGTAAATTAACTGTTTTCCGTCGTAGAAACAGATATCATTAGTCATTAGTTTGTCTGCAAATTGCTGAAATAAATGCGTTTACATTTGGTCAACTTTTAAAATAATATCAATTTATTGCATCATAAGATTCAAAGTAAATACATTTTTGTTTATTATAAAAGAATTTTATCACAAACCAACATAATAAATAAAACATTAAACAACATTTCTAAACTTACAAAGTGAGCAAAAAAATGAGCCAATAATATAATAGTAATATTTAAAATTAAAATAAAGTTTGGAAAAATGACCATTTTAAAACATGCTTGATATTAGCTAGACTTTCTGCCCATTTTGCATAACATAATATACGTAAGATCATAGTTACTGTGATAATATGTATATTCCGCTGGCAGTCCCACTATAGCACCCCTCAAAAAAACCTATTGCATAATTTGTTGCTATTTTGTTGCTATTTTGTGCCACCAAGCCCGATTTTGTAACTTGCTCCATTCTCGAGAAAAATGGGGGGGGGGGGCAGCGTCAGTTCTCGCTAGCAGTCCGCTCAATTACTCCGTAACTAATAAAGCTGGATAAAATTTTTTTGCAGGATATTTTGTTGCTAGTTGAGTACTTCCGGATACCAATAAAATTTTTACCCCACCCCTTTTAAAAAAAATATTTTTTTTTTATATAATAATAAATGAAAAAATAATATTCAAACCAGTTTCTAATTTGTTGCATCCAGCACTCCCCCCCCTCCAAAAAAAACATGCCCTGCCATTTTATCTAAAAAGTTAACATAAGCGCCATCATATGGAGTATAATAATCTTACATGTTAAATTAATATTCAAACTAGTTTCTAATTTGTTGCCGCCAACACCCCCCCAAAAAACCTTCATATTTACCTTAATATATTATTATTTAATATTTCTGAACCCTAAAACATTTATTTCCTTCCTCATTTTATCTAAAATGTTAACATAAAAGCCATCACATGGAGTATAATAATCTTACATGTTAAATTAATATTCAAACTTGTATAACATAACATTATTTTTGACTGACAACTATTGAAAAAGTTAAACTGATAGAATTATCAAGTGATACTTAAAAAAAATCAGAGTAAAATCGCTCCCCTTAATAACACCTCGATTAGAAGTTTGTGCTAATAATCGAGCACATTCATTGCATTAAAAATAAATTTTATACGCAAAAAAATAAATTGTCTACTTTTTTAAAATATGTCCGTATAATTTAAAAAAAAAACACACAAAATTGTTCCGCGTGTGCTCATGTATGCCAACGTTAAAAAATAAAGCAAAAATATTGAAACTGTGTTATTACTTTACCTTAATTTTTCATATAAGATTATTATACTCCATATGATGGCGATTATGTCAACTTTATAGATAAAATGAGGAAGCAACAAAATGTTTTAGGGTTCAGAAATATTAAATAATCATATATTAAGGTAAATATGAAGTTTTTTTTAGGGGGGGGGGGGGGTGCTGGCGGCAACAAATTAGAAACTAGTTTGAATATTAATTTAACATGTAAGATTATTATACTCCATATGATGGCGCTTATGTTAACTTTTAAGATAAAATGAGGAAGCAACAAAATGTTTTATGGTTGAGAAATATTAAATAATAATATATTAAGGTAAATATGAAGGTTTTTTCGGCGGGTGCTGGCGGCAACAAATTAGAAACTAGTTTGAATATTAATTTAACATGTAAGATTATTATACTACATATGATAGCCTTTATGTTAACTTTTTAGATAAAATGAGGAAGCAACAAAATGTTTTAGGGTTCAGAAATATTAAATAATAATCTATTAAGGGGTTATATCCACTTGTGATTTTCAAAAAATCGATTTTTTTTTCTTTTCATTTTTTGAATGTACATATATTCAAGAATATTCTCTGAAAATTTCAAATCGATCCGACAATTAGTTTCGGAGATATGAGCGTATTAGTAAGAACGTCTCCGAGCGTTCGAAAAATGACAGAGCATGTTTTTTTGGGAGGGGGGAGTGCTGGATGCAACAAATTAGAAACTGGTTTGAATATTATTTTTTCATTTATTATTATATAAAAAAAAATTATTTTTTTTAAAAGGGGGGGGGTAAAAATTTTATTGGTATCCGGAAGTACTCAACTAGCAACAAAATATCCTGCAAAAAAATTTTATCCAGCTTTATTAGTTACGGAGTAATTGAGCGGACTGCTAGCGAGAACTGACGCTGGCCCCCCCCATTTTTCTCGAGAATGGAGCAAGTTACAAAATCGGGCTTGGTGGCACAAAATAGCAACAAAATAGCAACAAATTATGCAATAGGTTTTTTTGAGGGGTGCTATAGTGGGACTGCCAGCGGAATATACATTGTGATAATAACAAAACACAATTGTCTCGTGTAGCAATGCAAACAATTGAATATCTACTTATTATCATCGTTTTCATCAAGGTATATAAAGACAAGGTAGTTCCATCAGCTACTTGACCAATAAGCGTTGGCGCGGGAATTGACGTCACCACGAAGACATATTCAAATGTTAAAAATCTATAATAAAATATCAATTACACAAAATTCCTTTATTTAATTTTGTTTTCGTATTTTTTGATATTTTAACAACACATACGCACTGCAAGGGGGCTAAAAGATGTTAAGCCCGCCGCACACGACGCTAGATTTGTTGCTGGTTTGCTTGCTGGTTGCTGTGCTGGCAACCGTGCTTGTTTCAGTGATAGAAATGACGTCACTGCTTGCTACGCTGCGTGCTATCATACTAGATTTCAGAATTAGAACCGGGGCTATTTTTCGTGCTGGATTTGCTGCTAGATTTGAGCAAGAACCAATTAGAAAATATTATAATGTCACGTGAGCATAAACGTCATAAACAAACATGGCGTCATAGCGTATACTTTTGTGACACTGTTCGTACAAATTATAAGAAATAATTATGTCCATTTTACAAATATTCAAATGTGAGTTTTATTAAACATACCTTATAAGATAGATCCTGAATGTAAAAAATAAATGTGAGAAAACTGAATTGTAGTGAAATTTTAAACTTAGATCATTGAGTTTAACTGTTGAAATTAATAAACATTAATTATATATTGTTCACCCAAAGGATTGTTTTATTTTCATAAACCATATCCACTACAGTATTATGTTGATATTAGAACTGTCATTTTGCACGCATCATGAAGCCAACACGCATTGAAACCATACCAACAATCCAGCGCTGCAACACACTTGAAAACAAGCATTGAAACAAGCAAACTAGCAGCAAATCAATCGTCGTGTGAGCTAGGTTTTAGTAATGATCATTACAAATATATTTTTTGCTGTAAATTATTTATCACTAAAACACATCACATTTATTAATTTTAATAAATTTCGTTTTATTTTCTTCGTTGCCTAAAGTCAACAATAACAAATATTTGCAATTGACAGTAATGAAAAGGAAGGTATTTATTAAGAAATGTAGAGCTATAGAAATGGAATATTTCAATTGTAACTTAATTCTCGCTGACACCGTGTTTTCAAATTGTACTGGTATATATAGTTGATTCGTTGCCACAAATATATAAATGAATAAATAAATATTGCGGTAAGTTAAATAAGACAAATTGAATTATTAAATAATTTAAACCTTATAACACTTAAAAAGTTCATTCATTAGAATGTTTAAATTTATGTCTTTTCAAAGATGATTTATGATAACAACTATATTCACATTGGTCGCATTTATATGGTCGCTCATTAGAATGTGTTAAAATGTGTGCTTTTAAACTGTTTTTATGTCTACAACTATATTCACACTGCTCACATTTAAATGGTCGTTTATTAGAATGTATTAATTTATGTACATTCAAATCAAAATTTCGTCTACAACTATAATCACATTGCTCGCATTTAAATGGTCGCTCATTAGAATGAGTCAATTTATGTTTATTCAAAGAAAGTTTATGATTATAACTATATTCACATTGATCGCATTTAAATGGTCGCTCATTAGAATGTGTCAATTTATGTATATTCAAATAACGTTTATGTCTACAACTATAATCACATTGCTCGCATTTGAAAGGTCGTTCATTAGAATGTGTCAATTTATGCCTATTCAAATCAGAATTTCGTGTGAAACTATAATCACATTGGTCGCATTTAAAAGTTCGCTCATTAGAATGTGTTAATTTATGTTTATTCAAATAACTTTTTAGTTTACAACTATATTCACACTGTTCGCATTTAAAAGGTCGCTTATGAGAGTGTGTCAGTTTATGCCTATACAAATAATAATTTCGTGTACTACTATATTCACACTGGTCGCATTTAAATGGTTGTTCATTAGAGTGTGTCAGTTTATGTACATTCAAATTATAATTTCGTCTACAACTATAATCACACTGGTCGCATTTAAAAGGTCGTTTATTAGAATGTATCATTTTATGTGTATTTAAATGGCCTTTTTGTGTACTACTATATTCACACTGTTTGCATTTAAAAGGTCGCTTAGAATGTGTTAAATATTTATCACTCATGTATTTTGTATCTTCACTAACATCTTCATTTTGTTGTTCCTTATTATTAATGTCAGCATCCAGCAGATTTTCTTCTTTAACATCCAAGTCTTCCTGTAGAACGACAATTATCTCGTTAAAAAAATAAATAAAACGAACCAGTTGTAGTTAGAATAGGAGGTACTTGTCTATTATATTCCCGGCATTTGCGCATGAACAAGCAGGCGCAGAACTACAATCTAGGGGGGGGGGGGGGTCACGGTTTTTGCAATAGACAAAAATTTACTTTAGTATATTTATTAATTTGCTATAATAGTACGTCTGGTTCGTGGCAAATAAAGCCAAAACGCTACACTTTTTGATTGGGGTATGCCACTTTCAGTGGTCATATACATACACAGTATAAGGTCAAAAGAAAGATTTTCAGATAGGGAGCCACTTTAAAATCCGTGTAGAACACCATTATATCGGCTATTAAAGATGGCCCCCACGGTTTTTATTAAATTGGCTTTATTTTAGGTCCTAATCAACTGAATTCAATTTTCTTTTGTTTATTTTAAAGTTCTCATTAAAAAAAATATTTTTTATCATTATTCATTTTTCTCTAAATCTTAAGGGTTCCCCACAATTTTCCGAAATCTGAAGATTTCACTTTTCTTACAAACTTAATTGTTATATAACTTTTTTATTGTACCCAATATCATTTTTTTACCTCATATAAAAAAGAAAGACATTTTTTTCTGCGTTTCATTGATAACAAGATAATACTGTTTTAATTAACAACTTCTTTGGAAATAGCGTGTTAAACTAAGAAAAATAGATTATTTTTGGATCATTCCCTGTCAAGTTTACCTGTATCGGTTTCTTGGATTCAAGATTTTGATGGAAATGTACATTTATACCTTCCCTGAATCAATTCTGACTATTTTTATCATCATGTCTATCTGTCTGTCTGTCTGTGTATCTGTTTGTCTGTAAACGCTGTAACTCAAAAATGACAGTACATAGAGGGGTAAAATTTTATATTTAGGATTAATTTGTTTTAAGAAAGAAAATATGATTTTTTTAAAACCGGAAACGGATGTTTACTGTAATTTTTATAATTATTCTGAATCGGTACGTGTTGGAAGAAAATGTTTAAAGAAAAATTTGTTTAGAATATTATTATTTATAATTTATGTTATGTTATTTCTCCCAAAAAAAGTTTTTGAGGTTATAATCGTTTTTTTCAATTATATTTGAAATGGTTTAAAGCAGAAATAAATCATTGAAATAAAAGTTGTAGAGTATGTTATTTTCTATAGTTTATGTTCCATTAATTTTTTTTGTCTCTTACCAATTAAAAAAAAAATCTTTTTAATTATATTTTTAATAGTTTATGTTCTATTAATTTTTTTATATCTGTCATCAGTAAGCCAAAATTATTTGTTTTAAGATAGTAGATACACGTACATTTTTTTATTGTATAAGAAAGTTCAGTGACATCCATGACAGATTTTTCAATTTTTTAACTATGCCATATGAGAAAATTGATCCCAACATAAAATTTCATATGATAAAAGGTAAACTTGACATGGAATGATCCAAAAATAGTCTATTTTTATTGTTTAACACGCTTTTTCCAAAGAAGTTGTTAATTAAAACAGTATTATCTTGTTATCAATGGAAAGCAGAATAAAATGTCTTTCTTTTTTATATGAAGTAAAAAAATGATATTGGGCACAATAAAAAAGTTATATATATAAATTAAGTTCGTAAGAAAAGTAAAATTTTCAGATTTTCAAAAATTGTGGGGAACCCTTAAGATTTAGAGAAAAATGTATAATGACAAAAAATAATCTTCTCAATAAGAACTTTAAAACAAACAAAAGAAAATTGAAATCAGATGACTAAGAGCTGAGGTACAGCCAATTTAATAAAAACGGTGGGGACCATCTTTAATAGCCGATATAATGGTGTTCTACACGGATTTTAAAGTGGCTCCCTATCTGAAAATTATTCTTTTAACCTTATCTATGGGCACAGAAAGTGTCATACCCCAATCAAAAAGTGCAGGGTTTTTTTACGTACCAGACGTACTATAATTTTTGAGACTTGGGTGATGGGTCATGTCACCCATGAACCCCCCACCCCCCCTAGATCCGCGTTTGTATACAAGTCTCATGTATTACATGAATTGATTAGCGTCAATATGAGTAAAGAGTGTACAATTGGTTATTTATCGTTTTAGCGTTCCAAATTATTTTATGATTCATTTATGTCTCATTATTACAGTCAATGTTCTAGATGTCAAAATGTAGTATAATACATATGTTCGAAAAGTTATTGTTTAAATTAAGACAATCAAATTGTATTATATATTTTTGATATTTTTTCAATATTCTCACTTAAATAATGTTTAATTTGATATAGCTTATATTTTAATTTTCGAAAAAACACTAATAAAATATTTTAAATAAATAATTATGACAATTTGATATTAAAAATTAATTAAAAAGATATTAATATAAAATTATTATTAATTTATATAAATAAAAAATTAATCATTGGTCTTTGTTTATCCCAAAATATGTGCAGTCTAATGCTGCAGTTTTCGAAAATAACAACTGTCAAAATTAGACAGGAATCAAATACCTACATAAACTTCAAAATTCAGCACTATTGGCGTTAATCAAATCATATAATAAATGAGACTTGCACATCTGCATATGCCGGGGTTATAATAGACAACTACAGAATAGAATTATCAACATATATATTATATATGAGAGCTAGAAATGTTGAAAATGTATATTTTTCATATTTCTCAATAATATATATTTAATATGATTGTTTTGGAGCCGCTGTTTCTAATTTATTTGTACATTTACGCATGCATGTCAAACTTTGTGATATCTACCAATAAAACCTTTATTTACTGTGTAACTAAATATTTCTTCATATAAACAATGTTTTTTATTACCTGGAATTCTTGCTTATAATATATTAAAAATTCATCATGAACATCTATATCTTCCAGAACGTCGCCTTCTTCTTTTATATCTTCTTGTTTAACGGGAAACATTTTTATATACTTTCGATTTTGAGGTTCACTCTTACAATATAAACTAAATTACAACTCTCGACTACGTTACTCAAATAATAGATAATAGAGACAGATTCACTGAGAACTAACACAAAGTATTAAACAACTCACAATCAGTAGAGTAGAATACAACAGCGAAAGATTAACTACATATATTAGACATCTGATCTGACGCGTCATTCATTAGCTACCAACACAGAATAATGGCTGCTATAGGTAGACATGTGCTATATAACAGTGCTTCTCAAACGTTGTACAGACCATAGTAAGGTCACATTCCTGTTGTACCAAAGTCAAAATAGTTTTTTGTATGGCGGCTTTGTGTCTGCCTGTCTGTTATGGTCATATTTGTTTTAAATGTTATTCATTATAATAACAACTACGAGTAATATTGTACAAGTATTTTGATGTATCTGAAGTCATAAAATAAAAAAATAAATAGTCCAAACCAAACCATTAACACAATTTAAAATAATTACAAAATGTTTATTTTCACAAAAATAAAAATACATTTAGATTTAAAATTTATTTCATGGTATAACTTCAGACAAGGTAGTCTCAATAGCAACTTGACCAATCAGCGTTGGAGCGGGAATTTACGTCACCCGGGGGATATATTCAAATGTTATACATTTTTTAATAGAATATCAATTACAAAAAATTCCATTATTTATTTTTGTTTTCATTTTTGATATATTAATTAACAACACATACAATCAAAGAAGTACAAATTCGACATTGCAAAATCAAACTGTCACAATTTGGTCTATTCAGAAAGCATCATTTTTACTATTACTATTAAATTGGTAATACGTTATGTGATTTCGATAGCTTTTTATGATTTTGCAATATCGATTTTGTACTTATTTGATTGTATGTGTTGTTAATATATCAAAAAATTCGAAAAGAAGAATAAGTAAAGGAATTATTTGTATTTGATATTCTATTAAAAATGTATAACATTTGAATATATCCCCCGGGTGACGTAAATTCCCGCGCCAACGCTGATTGGTCAAGGAGCTATTGAGACTACCTTGTCTTTATAATAATATATACCTTAATGTAAGTATAATTTTCTTAAATCAATTTGTTACAAAAGTATAAATATTTTCCTAAAGACAAAAATTTTAAATGAAGTATTCCATAAATAATAATTCATTTATCTTATGTCCGGTATCATAAAGGACATAACAAATTTGTTAGCTAACAAGCACTTTTTTTTGGAGTTTGTTGATGACTTTGACAAGTTTCGCGCACGCGTTGAAGGTAAATACAAACGGTATTAAAACAGTGGTGATGTTATGAAAATTATTTTGTACGGTCAAAGATGCCAACTGTGTTACAATTAGTTGAAGTGTCACTGCTCTAAATTCCATAACTAATCCATAGATACTAGTACTGTATTAATACCCCATTTGAATGTAATTGCTAGCTAACAAATTTTGTTAGGTCCTTTATAATACCGGACATTAATAAAAAATAATATTCATATTCAACAACACATATAAAAATAAAAAACTTCCAACAATGAATAATATCATACGATGCAAAATTATTTAAATATCGATTTCTTAGCTAAATGAGTTAGTTAAACTTGATAGTACAAAACAAGTAAGTAGTACAAAATAAATCTAAAAGTGCAAATTTACCAAATTTTATCTTGATTTGATATAACGTTATGAAACAGAACTCAAGATAAATTAAGATTAAGTCAGCGGCGTCGCATTAAAATAAATTAAAATTCTATTTTTTAATTCTGACTTAAAAAAAATTAATTTTGATTGAAATTGTTCCAAAAATAAAAATTTCAGAAATACATATATGTTTATTTAAAAATGTAAAATAATAAAAATATTAGATTTTATTTTATGAAATTGATAAAAAATTAAAAATTTCAGAAAAACATAAAAATAATAAATAGATCATAAGCGTATCAAAAAAAAAAAAAAAAATAACAATGATCATTTTCTAATAAATAGCTAATGATTTATTATTTTTTGGAAGTTGTGAGATATGTATCTCAAAAACTATATTTAAAAATAATAAAGTCAGTTGCTTTTGTTTTATTTTTGTGACTAAAAAAATTGATTTTGTCGACTTTGAATAGAAATTAAAAACTTCAGAAATATATAAAAATAATAAAATATAATAATAGTAAAAATCATAATAAATAAGTCAAAAATTTTTTCGTTAACCATTTTCTTATACATTTTTAAAAAAAATTAGTTTATTCATTCGGTTGTTGTGAAATTAATATAATTTACCCAAAAATTCATATTAAATAATAATTAAAACAGGGGTGTAGTCTTGAAAAATTTTTAATTGCTATTTTTCACATAAGATTGTATAAACATAAAATAGAAATCGTAATAAAAAAATTTAACATAATAAATAAGATTGAAAAAGCTTCAATGCATTCTTTGATTATGAAAAAAAGTGTAAATTGATGTTTTTAATATTTTAAAATATTAAAAATAATGGTAAATGTATAATAAAATGTATGCATACGAGAGTCGCAGCCGAAGTACGTTTAAGATTAGGGTAAAAATAATTTTATGGTAAAAATGATAAATAATTCTCACAGCCAAATTCAAAAATTAATTATTATAATATGAAAATTTGAATAGACATTCATTATTGTTTAAATATTATCAATCAGTATCTAAGTGTGGTACGACTAAATCCAGCAGTTAAAAAGTTATTTGAAGATTTAGTTTAATTTGAATGATTGGTTACAACTGGTGGACATAGTTTACAAAATGTGTTTAGAATTGAATAAGCAATTCGAAAATGTGAAAATATATAGGGTGTTCCATTTGAAAATTTTGAAAAAAGTTGGGTTCAGAGTTTTGATACAGCCTGTACAAAGAATACAATTTTGTAAATGTTTGATGTATTATCGCAATAATAGAGCATATGCCAAAACTATTTTCAGCAGAAAACAAATTTTTTTTGTTGAAATTAAAAAATTACAAAGTGTTGAAAATAACCCAATTTTCTTACAAAATAGTCATAATTTCTAAACTGCTCACTATAATCCCACACATGTTTATATTACAATATCCAGAAAAATGAATGATTTTAGATTATCAATTCAAATAGTACACATTGTATTTAAAAAATATATAACTTTGATTTGTAACACACTTATGGGACACCTTATATAAATGTAACTATTTTAAAAATTTGCTGCTTGTCTAGCCTGGCAACTTTTGTAGTCAAAGTTTACTTCCATTTGTTATAATAAATGAAATATTGAACTTTGACACAGTCTTATTGCAGTATTAGGTACAAAACAACTTTTTGCGCGATATCTCGAGGACTTAGGCGGTTGCGACCATTGAGACTTTTAATCGGGATGATTTAGAGAATATTTTTCAGTTGGTTTCAAAGAGATTGACTGAAAGCCATTTCCCTATCAAAAACTGTGAAATCCTTTTCTTACTTCTAATTACCCGATTAGGCTGAATTTTAATAGGGTTCAATTCTGATAATAGATTATGTGAATTCAGAAGGATTGCTGTTGATTTATTACGTTTTGCGACCTGTAGTGTGTTGCCGTTACTTAAAAATGGGATGAAATCAACAAATTGAACTTTATTTATAACAGAAAATCAAAACCAATTGATGTTAAACTAACAAGGGGAAGCAACAGCACGGTTAATGAGAATTTCAATGAGTTTGTGGTATGTCAAACTAGAGCAAAAATAAAAAGACACGTGTCCAACAATTTGATCTCATAGGCCTTAATTACAAAGATAATTAACTTTGAAAATTTGTGTATTCAATATAACCGTGTATTATGTTCGCTCGAAATATAAGTGTGTTGGCCCTACGGATTTTGATTTTAATTTTTATTTACAATTATTTTTTATTTTTTTTTGTACACATTACCTCTCCCACTTGCGTAAAAATCGATAAATTATACATAAATAAAACATATATTATTATTGACAATGAAAATATTGATATATACGCCAGTTTATCATATTTTAACAATTTTCATACGAAAAAATGTTTAGGACGCGAATAGAACACACTTCCAATCAGAGCCTGCTTGGGGTGTGCAATATGTGTGTACTTGGGAACTCCAGAAATTAATAACTGAATTAAATTTAACAAATAAATTATACCTTAAAATTAAAAAGGTCACTCATTAGAATGTTTCAATTTATGTATATTCAAAGCAGATTTATAATTACAACTATATTCACATTGTTCGCATTTAAATAGATGCTCATTAGAATGTGTCAATTTATGTAAGTTCAAATGATCTTTTCGTCTAAAAGTACATACACACTGCTCGCATTTAAAAGGTCGCTCATTAGTATGCGTTAATTTATGTAAATTCAAATTAAAATTTCGTCTACAACTATAATTACATTGGTCGCATTTAAAAGGTCGCTCTTTAGAATGTGTTAAATATTTATTTTTGTATTTTATATGTTTATAATGTGTCAATTTATGTATATATAAATCATAATTTCGTCCACAACTATATTCACATTGGTTGCATTTAAAAGGTGGCTCAGTAGAATGTGTTAAATATTTATCACTGTGTTTTGTATCTTCACTGAGATCTTCATTTTGTTGTTCCTTATTATTAATATCGGCGTCTGGTAGATTTTCTTCTTTAACTTCCAAGTCTTCCTGTAGAACGACAATTTTCTTGTTAAAAAATAAATACTATAAAATGAACTAACTAGTAAGAGTAGAAGGTACTTGTCTATTATATCCCCGGTATTTACAGATGTGACACGTTTTATGTACAATATGATTTGATCAGCGCCAATGTGGTTTAAGTTTATATTATTACATAGTTTAAATATTTATTATTGCATATTCGGTTGTTATTTTTGAAAACTGTAACAGAGTATTAAAAATAATGCATGAGACGAAGATTTCATCGTTTTGAAAGAGGACCATCACGCTGAAAGGCGAAGATTAATTCGTCTTTTGTTTTTATTATTTCGAAGCATATGAACATATTTTTATTATCACACCGCGGTTGAATAAAAAATTAAAATTTTGTATTTTATTTGCAATTTTGAAAGTTACTCTCACGTACGGAATGGCTGTTTTTTGGTCCAAAAGATAAACATATTTTAGAAAATGCTGGGGTATAATACACAAGTACCGAATAAGATTTTTAAAATTTTATATTCTCAATAATATAGGTATATTTAATATGATTGTTTGGAGCCGCTGTTTTTATTTACTTTTGCATTTACGCATGCGCGGCATATGTCAGTCATTGTGATATCTACCAACACAACTTATGTTCGATATTATAAAGGAGCTAGCAAGCACTTTCAAATGGGGTATTAATTCTGTACTAGTATCTACGGATTAGCTATGGAATTTAGAGCAGTGACACTTAAAATAATTGTAACACAGTTGGCATCTTTGACCGTACAAAATAATTTTCATAATAACACCACTGTTTTAATACCGTTGGTATTTACATACAACGCGTGCGTGAAACTTATCAAAGTCTTCAACAAACTCCAAAAGAACTGTCATATAAGTTTGATATCTCATTTGAAAGTGCTTGCTAGCTAGTAAATTTACTAGCTCCTTTATAATACCGGACATTACACAATCTTTATTTAAGATATTTCATTACCTGGAATTCTTGCTTATAATATATTGAAAATTCATCATGAACATCAATTTCTTCCAGAAGGTTGATTTCTTCTTTTATATCTTCTTGTTTAACGGGAAACATTTTTATATACTTTCGATTTTGTGGTTCACTCTTACAATATAAACTAAATTACAACTCTCGACTACGTTACTCAAATAATAGAGACAGATTCACTGAGAACTAACACAAAGTATTAAACAACTCATAATCAGTAGAGTAGAATACAACAGCGAAAGATTAACTACATATATTAGATATCTGATGTGACGCGTCATTCGTTAGCTACTAACACAGAATAATGGCTGCTATAGGTAGACATGTGCTACATACCAGTGTTTCTCAAACGTTGTACACGGAATAATAAATATTGTGAACTTGGCAACTGACTTTGGAAAATTAAATTTTTTTTATATGCATTTGTTTGTACCGCAAAAATTTTCGTTTGTGCCTCAAAGGGCTAAGAGATATAATTTTTTTTTAAAAAGGGTAGCAACCAACATTATGATATTAAAAATCTGTGAACGGCATCAGCTTCGAAATCGTTTGTACCCGTTTGTACCGCAAATAGGTACTATTGGTTTTAAACAAAGGGCTAAATAATAAAAATTAAATCCAAAAAGTTTCAAAGTGGGTATTTCTAATTTGGATTGTTTAATAAATTGTTTATCATGTGCAATCGTTTGTACCTTTTGAGTGTTCATTTGTATCACCAAGGGTTAATTTGTAGTAAACTAACCTTGGGGAAAAACAAAAAAAAAACATCGTAGACTATGTAATTATCGGAATATTTTAAATCTGTAAACGGAATTGGATTCAGCGTCGTTTGTACTCGTTTGTACCGTAAAAAAAATTTTTTTTGTACCTCAAAGGGCCAAAAGGTACAAACAATTGGACATCTGAAAATCTATTATCAATGTTATTTCATATTTGGTATATAAAATAAATTGTTTATCATGTGCAATCGTTTGTAGATTTAAAATTTTCCGAAAATTACATAGTCTTCTATGTTTTTTTGTTTTTCCTTTCGAGCTCTTAAACTTAAAAAATAACCCTTGATGGTACAAATGAACACACAAAGGTACAAACGTTTGCACTTGATAGACAATTTATTTAAAATACCGAATTTGAAATAATAATGATAATATATTAATAGATTTTCAAATGTCCAATCGTTTGTACCTTTTGGACCTTTGAGGTACAAACAAATATTTTTACGATACAAACGAGTACAAACGACACTGAACCCAATACCGTTTACAGATTTAAAATATTCCGAAAATTACATAGTCTACGATATTTTTTTTGTTTTTCCCTTCGAGCCCTTAGACTTAAAAAAATAACTCTTGGTGGTACACACAAAAGGTACAAACGATTGCATATGATAAACAATTTATTTAATATACCGAACACGAAATAACAATGAAACTAGATTTTCAAATGTCCAATCGTTTGTACCTTTTGGCCCTTTGAGCTACAAACAAAACTATTTGCGGTACAAACGAGTACAAACGACATTGAATCCAATACCGTTTACAGATTTAAAATATTCCGAAAATTACATAGTCTACGATGTTTTTTTTTGTTTTTCCCTTCGAGCCCTTAGAGTAAAAAAATAACCCTTGGTGGTACAAATGAACACTCAAAAGGTGCAAACGATTGCACATGATAAACAATCCAAATTAGAAATACCCACTTTAGAACTTTTTGGATGTCGCCTTTATTTTGAATTTTTATTATTAAGCCCTTTGTTTAAAATCAATAGTATTTGCGGTACAAACGGGTACAAACGATGTCGAAGCTGATGCCATTCCCAGATTTTTAATATCATAATGTTGGTTGCTACCCTTTTAAAAAAAATGTATCTCTTAGTCCTTTGAGGTACAAACGAAGTACAAACGAATGCATATAAAAAAAATTAATTTTCCAAAGTCAGTTGCCATGTTCACATAGCTTTATCTATTTGGGTATTTGTTTTAAATATTATTCATTCAAGAACAAAGGCTATAGCCGGATATGCATGTAAAACATGCCTTTACATGGATTTGGCTCATTTTTTTTTGGAAGTCATATTTCAACCTGACCAAATATTAGCTTCCAAAAATTTAGTTTTCGAAAAAAAAAAAGTTTTTTATAATATTAAATTTTAATAATTATTATTCAAAATGGTTAAATGTTTTGATTTTTCCTTATAATTCCTAGATCTAGTCGAGATCTATAATTTGAGACCAAAACCCGCTTGGTAGCTAATCTGAGTGTCGAAATATACTGATTTCAATTTTACGCTAGCGCACAAACTGATCTCTCCGCGTTACATCAGGTTTTTGAAATGTCAACCCAATATCTGGCCTGAAACTCTACATTAGTCTCTAGACGTTATTTACGTCAAAAAATTAAAAATGTTACTGCGTATAGAATATATTCAAATATAAATAATATATTATAATTTTTGTTTCATTTAAAAAGATAATATTTACAAGCAAAATCGTGGAAATTAGAAAAATAATTATTTTTTATTCCATTTGAAAAACTTTAGTCAAAAAATTAAAACCGTTACCCCCTAGAGAATTCATTCTAATATACCTACTGTTATTTTTATTTCAATTCAATCGATTTATATTTACAAGCTAAATTGTGGAAATATGAATTTTGTTTTTTTGTTGTTTTTTTTTTATAGTATGAAATTTTTCACTGATTAAAACTGGTTAATTAAATGTTTTGATGTGTACTTGTATCACGTAGATTTAATCGAGATGTATAATTTGAGAAATACACTGATTATAATTTTTTGCTAGCGCGCAAACTGATCTCAGCGCGTTACATCAAGTTTCTGAAATACAACAAAAATTCAGTGAATTTCAAAGCGCACTTGCATCCGTTTTAGTACTTGAATATTATTTTGGGGGGTATCATTTTGTTTGTATGTACAAATAGAAGATATCTACGTTGGTTTCACTAAAAAATATTCAACCCTGATGTTTTTATTTAAATTTTAGTAAAAAGTTAGTTTTTAAAAAATGTACGTTACTTACCCTTAAACATTACCGATTTACATTTTAGTTAAACTATTAATATTTAAAAAAATTATATTTGATCATTATTCTTTGGAAAGTCAGGAACAATTTGAGGCTAATTACGAGTCATTTGGATGATTTTAACAAAAATTATTAATTTTTAACCTATTTACGTCTTTTAAACCCTCTAGAAAGAGTAATTTTTGATCAAATTCAGTATATGTGATTCCAATCGATTTGTCTGTGCGTTCCCAACAAATATAAACCATCATCGATTTAGATTTTGAGATAAATTGAATAAAAGCTTGGAAACGGGGTTTTCACCCTTCAACCCCATTTTAAAGGGCGTTGCACCACATTTCTCCAGTCCGGGATATTTTTTTCGAATTCTCCGCCCTAAAATCTATAATAATCAACCATACAATTGCTTGTTCGTTTTTTCGCACTTTTCACTGCTTTGACTGGACTAATATTAATTTTCCTGTTTAAAAAAATGTTGTTTTGTCAATGGCTTCTTATTCGTTTGATATTTCAACAGTTCAACACGTTTTATATAATATTATTTCTATACATTAGATTATTCATATTGTTATTAAAATTAATATTAAATAAAAACTGTTTAAGTGACCTGCAAAACATTAATCCTTATCAAAATAAATTATTGCATCGTCATAAGTACTCAAGGTAGATAAAATTTGCCCTTTACAGCATCCAATTTGGTTTTATAGTTTAGAAAATAACTTTAAATAAGTTATATACAGTAAAATAATAATAACGCGCGAACTGAAGAACAAGTGTTGCGTTACAGTATCTTTGCCGACATTCGGACTACCTCGGCTCGGCCGTTGTTTTTTGATCGTCAATTGTTTATTTTATTTTCAATAATTAACTTTTAAATTTAAACAGAACAAAAATTATTTGTACTTTTTGTTCTGATTCGTTTTTAGGTTTCCGTAGAAAACTAGGAAACCTTATAGTTTCGCCATGTCCGTCCGTCCTCAAAATTTTTAGATCGATTAAGATGAAAATTGGTATACGGACGAAGACTAAAAAACCCAGAAACAGAAATGATAAGAAACATTTTGTTGGCGCCCTTCTGGGCTTCGTGGTATAATTAGTGGACTGTATAATTTAGGTACTGGTTGGAGAAACGACAGACGGCTCCTTCACGGATATTAAAGTACACAAAAAAAAGACTCACCCTTTAGTCTTCTCCGGCGGGGTTTGCCCAGCCACGATCCCTGTAAAAGGAAGGTTTTAAAGGACAAGGAACGTAGCGGTTTTTACCTCCTAGATCGGACTGCCAGATGGTTTTCCTTGTGCACACCACTGTCGTACTCCTTTTGATATGACACTTTTTAACTTTAAAATGCCGGTTATTTTCACTCACATATTTTGGTAATTTATTTTAGGTAATAAAATTTGGTAATTTTAATTTGGTATTCAAATGTGCAACAATATATCTCACCGGTCCAGGTTAGACCCGGCTGAGATACTCGTCAGATACTGACTCAACGTTTCTGCCGTGTTTTCAAATGCACATTACGCCATCTCTCTCTGGTATTGCGTAGCGCGCTCAATTCAAAATTTAATCTAAAAGGTGTCGGCGTCAACACATTTTTTGGACCCCCTTTTCATACACTGAAAAGTATATTAAAAAAAAAATCACTTAATCCATTAAGTGGGGTGTCTTTAGATATGTCTCCTAAAATGCAATAAAAAATGTTCTATAACATTTTGATTTTAACCCTTCAGTCACGATATATTTGCGTTCATAGTCGTGATCAGAGCGCCCCCCCCCCCTTAATTTCTAAACTATCTATTCAAAAAATTGAAAAAATTCAGAACGTAGCTTTTAATTAGTACTTCCACTGAAAATTATAACGAACACTGTCAAAATTATTTTAGACCCCCCTCCCATAGACTGAAAAGTGAACTCACATTTTTTTTTCACTTACCCTATTGAGTGGGATGTCATTAGATAGGTCTCCTAAAATGCAACAAAAAATGTTAAATGATCTTTTGATTTTAACCCTTCAGTCACGATATATTTGCATTTAAATGTCGTTATCAGAGCTCCCCCCCCACCTTTAATTTCTAAATTATGTATTCAAAAAATCTGAAAAAAATTCAGATTGTAACTTTTAATTAGTACATACACTGAAAATTATAACGAACACTGTCAAAATTATTTTGGACCCCCTCCCATAGACTGAAAATTGTACTCATTTTTTTTAATTACCCCATTGAATGGGGTATCTTTAGATAGGTCTTCTAAAATGCAACAAAAAAAGTTTTATGACCTTTTGATTTTAACCCTTCAGTCACGATATATTTGCTTTTAAATGTCGTTATCAGAGCGTTCCTTCCCCCCTTTTACTTTCTAAACTATCGATGCAAAAATCTAAAAAAAAATCCAGAATGTAGCTTTTAGTTAGAACTTTCAATGAAAATTATAACAAACACTGTAGCTAGAATAGTTTATAAAAAAAATTGAAATAACTCTTGTTTATAAATCGTAAGGACCACGGAAACCTATCAAGTGCGTGCCCAACACGCACTTAGCCGTTTTTAACTTCCCAACTGGAAGTTATTGTAATCGGTCAGAAAATCAAAATAAAAAATTACAACATATTTGTATGTTTTAAGGTCACTCACTATAGTATATTTGAGGCGTTTATTTTGAATGTGGTCTAAGTCCACTTATGTTTAAACTGAGATATTTAAGGGTTTGCGTTTCAATGAAATTAAAAATATACGTGTAAGATATCAATGTGCCACATTGATTAAGAGTTTCTAAGAGAGTTAAATTTACAATTATTATTAAAATAACCCCAAATATTAAATGAATAATATGTGTTTTTTTACCACAAATGGACTTAGGCCACTTTCAAAATTAACAATTACATTTGTTATAAATTGAAAAGAACTCAAGTCCATTTGTTGTAACATAAAATGCTTCAAATTGAAAAAAAAAACATTCACTTTAATTTATATTATTTCTTTATAACTCTTAAAAAATGTATACAATTCAGGAAATCTAAGTATGTATACAGGGTGATTATTAATATATGGAAAACTATGAGATTACTTTAAGTGTATAGGGAAAACTATGGATTTTTAGGGAAAATATTTGGTACAAAAGTTTCAGGATTTAGAGGGACAAATCAATGGAGGTAACAATTTTGACCTTGAGTGGAGGTTTGAAGGTCATTTTGTGGTCAGCAAATTTTTTTCAAACGAAACCTATTTATTTATTTTTAAATTCGTATTTTGCAGAAAAAAAGAAACAACTTTTGTCTGAAAAAATTTATAAAAATTTTAATTTTAACATTTTTTTTAAATTTTGTTCATTAAAAAAATTTTTTTTGATTTAAAAAATTATGAAATTATAAAAAAATTATTTTTTTGAACTGCATTTTTTCTCAAACATCTAAGATAATAATTTCAAAAATTTTGGCTACAAAAAAAATTTTTTGATGTAAAAAAAAAAAAAATTACGTTAAAGTTAAAGTTTTTAAAAAAAATTTTTAGACAAAAATTATTTATAATTTTCTGCAAAATACAAATCTGCAAAAAAATAACTAAGTTTCTATTTAAAAAAAAATTGGTTGACCCCAAAATGACCTTAAAACCTCCACTCAAGGTCAAAATTATTTCCTTCATTAGGTTTGCCCAGCTAAATCCTAAAACTTTTGTACCCAACATTTTCCGTAAAAAGGTTTAGTTTTCCAGCCATTGTGATAAATTAACAACATTATCAATACTGAAGTGGACTTAGGCCACTTTCAAAATAAAGTTTTTAACTTTAAATTAAGTGTGAAAATTAACGTGTTCAAAAAAATTTTTTCCTTTGAATATATTTAATCAAAAATTGTTTTTTATGATAGATTACTTCTAATTCTACACGTTACTACAGTTAACTAAAAAAAAGTGGAAAATGGAGTTAGGCCACTTTCAAAATAAACGCCTCATTTACACTAATTTTAGAAAGATGTCTGTGTGTGTGTATGTACGTACGTATGGGTGTGTCATTTTTTACGTTCACGAAATCTCGCAAATGAAAAAAGCTATAGACTTCGTTGGGGTGTCAATCGAAGCGTCTTGACGTAAATATGATCTGAAAGAAAAGATTTTTCGAAATTCAACCCCCAAGGGAGTAAAAAGGGGTGTACAGTTTTTTTTTGGTCGGATTTTCTTGAAACTTACAAGGGGAGATCATATCTAGGGAAGTTGGGATTTTAGTCAGCTTTGGAGAGGTGAATCTAGACCAAAAATAAGGAGACACGTGTTCGAGAACTCATCTGGGCAGCCCTTATTAGTAAAGATATTAAATTTTGAAAATTGGTATATTTCCTTAAGCTCTTATGTACTGTAATAAGCATCTACGTTAACAATCCTTCATTGGCTGTGCGTGTAGAGCGCCGGCTTATGATCCAAGGAACACAGGTTCGAATCACGTACCCTGTACAAAATAATTTTTATTTTTATTTTCAATTGTTTCTTACTTTTTATTTTTTTTACATATAGATTACCAGTACCTGCTATTTATACATTATGCTTTTTATGTAAACATATCGATAATACATATATGTTTTTTGGGTTGAAATACACATGTAAAGTTTTAAATAGTTTATTTATGATGTTATTTTTATTGAAACTACGTATATAATTTACCAATTAAAAATATATTTCAATTAATCAAATTTATTTGATACCTAAATAAATTATTTTTTACTTTTATTTAATTTTTTTCATTCAAATAAATTATTGGTCTTCTATACTATTGAAAATATTATTATTTCTATTTTTTTTCCTTTTTGGCCTTATAATTAAATTATTTACAGCTAGTTATTTGTTTATATTTATATTTCTTTAATTAAATAAAACAAGTAAGATTTTACGATATTATTATTTTTATTTTATAATAAATGATGCACATTTTGGAATATTTAAAAGTTTAACAATTGAAATATATTTTTAATTGGTAAATTATATACGTAGTTTCAATAAAAATAATCTATTTAAAACTTTACATGTGTATTTCAACCCAAAAAACATATATTATCGATATGTTTACCTAAAAAACATAATGTATAAATAGCAGGTAGTGGTAATCTATATGTAAAAAAAATAAAAAGTAAGAAACAATTGAAAATAAAAATAAAAATTATTTTGTACAGGGTACGGGATTCGAACCTGTGTTCTTTGGATCATAAGCCGGCGCTCTACACGCACAGCCATTGAAGGATTGTTAACGTAGATGCTTATTACAGTACATAAGAGCTTAAGGAAATATACCAATTTTCAAAATTTAATATCTTTACTAATAAGGGCTGCCCAGATGAGTTCTCGAACACGTGTCTCCTTATTTTTGGTCTAGATTCACCTCTCCAAAGCTGACTAAAATCCCAACTTCCCTAGATATGATCTCCCCTTGTTAGTATAAATATTCAACAATACAAATAATGAAAAATGTATTCCCGTATTTATTTTGTTAATTCAACCCCTAAGGGGATAAAAAGGGGTGTAAAGCTTTTTTTTGATCGGATTTACTTGAAACTTAGCATAAATATTCTACAATACAAATAATGAAAAATGTATTTCAGTGTTTTTTTTTGTTAATTCAACCCCTAAGGGGGTAAAAAGGGGTTTAAAGTTTTTTTTGGTCGGATTTACTTGAAACTTTGCATAAATATTCTACAATACAAACAATGAAAAATGTATTCCCGTATTTTTTTTGTTAATTCAACCCCTAAAGGGATAAAAAGGGGTGTAAAGTTTTTTTTTGATCGGATTTACTTGAAACTTAGCATAAATATTCTACAATACAAATAATGAAAAATGTATTTCAGTATTTTTTTTGTTATACGTGCCTAAACAGCCATAGAAGAGGTGAAAGGTGAAAACCACCCTCGAAATTTGAATTTTAAAATAAATACTAATAAATAAGTCTATAATTCATATTAACTTGGAAACAAACGCAATTAAATTTAAATTGTCAGACTAGTTACGTTTTATAAAACAAATGCAATTTAATTCTAATCGTCAAATTAGTTATTCAAAAAATATGTGTTGTATTATTGACATTAGGATATTAGAAAACTAATATTCATAATACAAAGGTGAGTTTTATTTCTGACCAATTCCATTTAAATTTTTCATATACATATTAAAAAAATATTCACATAAACTATACGGAAACAATAAATAATCAGTATTCAAGTATTTATAATCATACTGTGTTGGGAAGTTGATTGTGTGGACCTAAAGGGTCTCACCCCAACCCAAGCTTATTTTGTTAGGTGTTGATTAGTTATTATTACAATAATAACTAATCGCGTTTGTAATTAATTCAATTATATATTTTTTACATCCTTAACAATAATTACGTAGTCCGTGCTAGCGAAGCCGCAGGCACAGCTAGTTTGATATAAAAAATAAAATACAGAAAACACTTCAGTCTTTAATCATTGCTAAAATTACAATTGGATATATTATATTTAACAAAAATACAGGAATTTCAACTGTGGAAAACAATATTATAAATATCACTATATTCACTAACAAAATGCACTTCTAGTCCTTCAGTTATAAAATCTGGCAGATCATTAAAGTCCTTTTTATTTTCTTCTGGTAATATTATACATTTTACTCCAGCCCTTTTTGCCTAAAATTATAATAAACATTATTTATAGCAAGCTTGTCCAATCCGCGGCCAGAGAGTATCTTTGGTGCGGCCCTTATCCAGTGGCGGATTTACGTTAAGTGCCGCCCTGGACAAAAAAAATTGGCGCCCTTCTAGCAAGGGAACATATAATCTATTTTCGATATAAGTCAGAATTACTATAAAGGGTGACCCATTTTAAGTGCACACCTCTAATAACTTTTTATTGTGAAATGTTATCAAAAAACTTTTCAGATAAAAGTTACACGGTTTGGAGGGGGACATAGACGTACTCGGATGAATTTTTGTTAGGTAGCGTTTTCAAGGTCACATGAAGGTCAACATTATTTTTTAAATGAGAACCTATATTTTTTATTTAGTAATTTTGTTCTACGTGAGAAAACACGAATCTTTCATTGAAAACTTTTTTTTAAACAAATTAATCTTTCCGAGATATCTAACAAAATAATTCGAGATTTTGAACTTTCAATAATTTTTTACTCAGAAACCATCAACCTTAGAGAAAAAGTACTAGATACAAAAAATTTGTATTTTGGTGTAAAAACTTGAAGAATTATTCTGAATTTTTTTTATCATCTGGTTTTTTTGCTTAAATAAAATAAATTGATATTTTTTTTAAATTTTTAAAATAATTCTCCGAGTCTTATTAGATCAATATAAACATATTTTGTACCTAGTAATTTTTCTCTAAAAAAGTTGATGGTTTCTGAGTAAAAAATTATTGAAAGTTCAAAATCTCGAATTATTTTGTTAGATATCTCGGAAAGATTAATTTGTTTAAAAAAAAGTTTTCAATGAAGTTTTTCACGTAGAATAAAATTACTAAATCAAAAATATAGGTTCTCATTTAAAAAAAATGATGTTGGCCTTCATGTGACCTTGAAAACGCCACCTAACAAAAATTTTTGTCTTCCTATTTTTTTTTAAAATATTCTGTATTAAACTAAAAGAAACTAAAGAATCTGCCACCCTGGGCAGTAGCCCACGCCTAAATACGTCACTGCCCTTATTAGATAATTAAAAAAAAAAAAAATTATTATAATAATCTAATAATAATAAACCTTAAAATTGGCGCAACTAAAAAAAAAAGGTCTTCAGTTTTTATTTTTGCATATTCTGGCCAGCGGCCCTTAGTACATTCGGTTTATGCCAGTGGCGTAGATAGTTTTTTGCGATGAGGGGTGATATGATCAGGCCCCGGGGAAGTGGCGGTTGAGGGGCCTCTAAAATATGCAAAAAAAAATTATTAATGTAATTTAAAATTGAATGACCTTTTTTTTATTTGATCATTGATTCTTACTACTAAAAAAAAAAGTCATTCAAATAACTGAAGACTTTTTTTTGTTACTCTCAATTTACCAAATTCTTCCTATTTACTTCTACTATTTTGTTCATACTTAGGAAATTTTAAAAAAATCTTTGAATCAATCACCCCCCTATCTACGCCACTGGTATGCTATGCGGTCCAGAAGGTTCAAAAGGTTGGACACCTATGATTTATAGTACAGTCAAATTGTCATTTAACCGTGCATTTCAGTAGGCAGCGATTTTTTGTTGGTGAGGTAAACGATGCTTTTTTGGCGCAAATTTAATAATAATGCAAAAATACTCCTGAATTCGAAAAGAAGATAAAATTAGAAGAGATCATAGACATAGAGAATGGACAGCGCATTCTGTATTAACACAATGGTGTAACATCTGTTCAAAAAGTGAGAGAGAGATGCAGTGTAGTTTGGACATATATCTATCTCTTTTTCTACGAATCTGATTGGTAGCTTACTACAGTTCAGGGTAGTATTTCTGTCAGGTATATTTTTGCGTATTTATCTTGTGATTTTTGTGCAATAAGTTTTTTATTAGAAAAGTAAATAATATAAACAATAAACATACTATAATGGTTCATATTTCATCGAGGAAATAAAAAAAAAACATCAATTGATCTGATAGAAATTTGCAAAATTATGAACGGATATTCCGGGAAAATAACATTTTTGCTACCAAAAATATGAAATATATATTAATAAAAAATAGTTTTAAATCAATTCCCACGTGGTTGCTTTGCTACAAAATGATGAGGTGGATTGCTATATTTACAAACAGCACATACAAGATTTACTTCACAAAATTTTAAATATTTTTTTTGATATTAGGTTACATTACAAAGCTACGAAAAAGGAAAAACAAGATATTAAAATTGGGTCAAAAAATTCGAAACTTATATTATTTAGAAATCAATAATTGTTTTTTTTTAAATAAAATTTTTTTATAACGTTAATTATTTTTTGTTTTTTAACCTCTTTATATATATCTATGAATATTTTTAATGTTCGGGGCCAAGAATGAAATAGTTACACTCCTGTTTTAAAGGTTTCTATTTAGTATATGTGTATTTGTTATTTTAACAATACGGGCCTAAAATATCACTTAATACGTGTTTGGACATTTTTTAAAATTAATTCAATAACTGACAATAACCCCCATCATGCATCATAATTATATTATTACGCTAAAGTACAGGCAGCAATATTTTAATCGTAATTTTTTAGTTAGATTAAATCTGAAATTAAGAATAGATTAATCGTAACAGTAAGATTGTACGGTTAAAAACTAATCAATCGTCAATCTGAGAATTCGCGATTACGACTAACTATATTGTCAATCGTTAGTGGCGACTAATGTGCAATTTAATCGTTAATCGTCAATTTTTCAATCGACTAAAAAAATTAACCGACTAATGCCCAACTCTGGTCCATTCTCTATGTCTATGGAAGAGATAAATATGTGTGAGGTTAGGTTAGGTTAGGTTAGGTTACAAATGAATTGCAACTGTTCTCGTTGACAAAACCTGAAATTAAAAGATTAATAAATAAACAACACACTCACAGCTATAGTTTTTTCTTTGATCCCACCAACGGGGAGCACTTTCCCCATTAGGGATATCTCCCCCGTCATCGCGACATCCTGTCTAATGGCCGTACCTTTCGCAAGTGACAATAACGCTGTTACAATAGTACACCCTGCACTGGGACCGTCTTTCTTTGTTGCTCCTTCCGGTACATGTAGATGTATATGACTGAAAACATAACCTCAATATATTTCAACTTCTTTTTTTTTACGGTGGTGATTATTACCTATTTAATAAAAACATGTTGTCCTTGTCTTGTTCGAAAAGGAAATTACGTGCGACCGTGAGTGCGATGTTTGCAGACTCTTGCATCACATTACCCAGCTGCCCTGTCAACTCTAAAGAACCTCCGGATGCTTCTGGTTTGTCCAATGATTTACTTACTGGTAAACTAAATGGCCTTCGAGTTGTTGTTTCAATAAATAATGTAGATCCACCTAAAAAATTTGTTAAATTCCTTGATTGTATTTTGTTACTTACTTTTCATCACAATTTCCTAGAGTTACATATATTCCAAATTTCAAGGTTCTTTAGTCCATAAGTGTTCCTTTTTGTAACTTGTATTTTGTTACGTATTATTGACCCACAATTTCTTAGAATTACCTATTCCAAAGTTAAGGTTTCTAGATCAGATGGTTCAGTAGCTAGAAGACTGTGGCAGACAGATAGACACAGTGTCCATTTTTCCCGATTTCTGTTCAGAATAGGTAATTCTAGGAAATTGTGAGTCAATAATACGTAACAAAATATAAATTAAAAAAGAGAACACTTATGAACTAAAGAACCTTGAAATTTGGAATACATGTAACTCTAGGAAATAGTGGTCAAAATTAATTTGGCACTTTTTGGATATCAAATGAAAGCTAACAATCTAAGCAAAGTAATTTTGTCTAGTGACTAATGAATTACCCAAAGCCGTCCACGCTAAACCCATGACAACCCCGGCCGGCGTTTCTTCGTACATTCTGTCGTGAGTGAAAATCGGTTTCCCAACAAAATCTGCTAAGTTTTCTGGAGAAACGTCCACTTTAGTAACTCCTTCATTTACGATTTTATATGCAACTTTTCTGATAACCTGCAATTAACAAAGTTAAATAGTAAATAGTGCCGGTTTCTTTGTCTGTCCGTGTGAGTGTCTTTCTGTCTGTCTATGTGTTTGTCTGTTTGTCTATCTGTCTGTCTGTGTTTGCCTCAGTGGCGAGCTATATTCATGTGAGTCCAGTGACAGTTTATGTTTAGATCAGACACATTCGACTGACAAGGGAACCTTTTCAAGTGGCATATTTGGATCGAGTTTAAATTTTGTATACAGGATGACCCATTTTAAGAGCACACCTCTGATAACTTTTTATTGTGAAATGTTATTGTAATGTATTTTTGGGTAGATGATAATAAAATACTTTTAGTATACTTTTAATTATTCCTTTATTAATAGTTTAAGATAAAATGCACGTATAATATTGTACAGATGGTCTTGATATTCACATTTACTTATTCGTTTTATTGTTTTCGATTTGTTTGGATACACACAGTACGGCTTGTTATAACAGAATGTTTGATTGCGTATGCGCATCAACTTAGCTGGTTTCTCCTTCTTTTTTCCGCATTCATGTGTCATATACACATCTCATACTATACTCTTTCTTTTTCTTACTGGCACGTTTCTTATACATGTTCTATACTCTACAGTTATCAAAAAACTTTTCAGATAAAAGTTGCACGGTTTGGAGGGGGACATAGACGTACTCGGATGAATTTTTGTTAGGTGGCGTTTTCAAGGTCACATGAAGATCAACATCATTTTTTTAAATGAGAACTTTTTATTTAGTAATTTTATTCTACGTGAAAAAGCACGAATCTTTCATTGAAAACTTTTTTTAAAACAAATTAATCTTTCCGAGATATCTAACAAAATAATTCGAGATTTTGAACTTTCAATAATTTTTTACTCAGAAACCATCAACTTCAGAGAAAAAGTACTAGATACAAAAAATGTGTATTTTGGTCTAATTAAACTTGGAGAATTATTCTGAAATTTTTTTAACATTGGTTTTTTTGCTTAAATAAAATAAATTGAAAAAGTTTTAAAATAATTCTCCAAGTCTTATTAGATCAAAATAAACATTTTTTGTACCTAGTAATTTTTCTCTAAAGTTGATGGTTTCTGAGTAAAAAATTATTGAAAGTTCAAAATCTCGAATTATTTTGTTAGATATCTCGGAAAGATTAATTTGTTTAAAAAAAAGTTTTCAATAAAAGATTCGTGTTTTTTCACGTAGAATAAAATTACTAAATAAAAAATATAGGTTCTCATTTTTTTTAAATCGACCTTCATGTGACCTTGAAAACGCCTCATCCGAGTACGTCTATGTCCCCCTCCAAACCGTGCAACTTTTATCTGAAAAGTTTTTTGATAACATTTCACAATAAAAAGTTATCAGAGGTGTGCACTTAAAATGGGTCACCCTGTATAATTAGAGGGGGTCAGGATAAGTAAGAAAAAATTATTTTAGCTGCGGTAAAACGGTTTAAGGGGGTGAAACACCCCAATTAATATGTGCAAAATAATCATATATTTCAAATAACTCTGAAACTAACGAAGATTTTTTAAAATCTATAATACAAAATTTTCATGATTTTCTATACTCTTTCAAATGACGATAGTTGAAATTCGAATAAATGAAACTGTTTACCCCCACCTCCCATCGGTTTCATTATTTCGAATTTCGACTGACACCTATAGAAAAAGTGTCATGAAAATTTTGTATTATAGATTTTTTTTAATCTTTATTAGTTTCAGAGTTATTTGAAATATATGATTATTTTGCACATTTTCATCAGGGTGTTTCACCTCCTTAAACTGTTTTACCGCAGCTAAGATAATTTTTTTCTTACTTATCCTGATTCCCTCTAACTATATACAAAATTTAAACTCGATCCAAATATGCCACTTGTAAAGGTTCCCTTGTCAGTCAGTACGGCAGAGAACTGCCATTTCGGAAGACACGACAAAATGCAAAAGTGTTGATCTATGATAGCAACTTGCATGGCCTCACCTGAATACAGCTTGTGCACCGCTGCTGGTTTGCCTATGTGAGTCTCTCTGTCTGTCTGTGTGTCTTTGTCTGTTGGTCTCTAAATTACCTTTTCAATATGCTTCTGTAGATTTCTAACACCAGATTCCCGGCAATAGCTTTTTATTAGCGTATGCAACGAATCATCGTCTATAACTAAATTAGTGTCGTCAAGTCCGGCGTCTTTCATTGCTTGAGGTAATAGATACTGTTTAGCAATTGCAAGTTTCTCTTCGGCGACATACCCCGACATGTCAATCATCTCCATACGATCTCTTAAAGGCTCCGGTATTGTATCCACTATATTTGCTGTGCAAATGAATAATACCTATTGGAAATAGTAAAATAGTCAGTGCGTTTTTGTTGTACAGGATGACAATAAATATCTGGACAAAAATCAAAGACTCACTTTTCCTAGGCAGTCTTTGATATTAATTTAACTGTATATACAGGATGGGGCAATAGTGTGTGGAAGTTCGATAGCTCATAGACCATAACAGATAAAAAAAACTTTCTAATGCAGATGTAAACTGTGGGTAAATGCGCATACATAGAAATTATTTTCAAATATACAGGGTGCTACAAAAAAGTGTGGCAAAAAAAAAAAAATATTTTTTTTTCAAATAAAATAAAACACCATGTACAGGAAGTTCATGTTGACCATAAAAACAGCATTTTATGTTTCTGTCTCGATTTCACACCGCGCATTAGTGAATTTATATGATTGTAAAATATTTTGGTTGTTCGTATTCAATAAAATAATAAAGCATCTGTTTGCTAGCTGAAAATAATTCATGCTGTTTTTATGGGCAACATGAACACTTTTTTCGACCTGCTCGACATGATATTTCGAGTTCTACTCGAACGATTTACTTGAAATTTGATGGAAATCTTCTTTGTATATCCCTCTATATCCAAGAGCATGGATTTTGGAGAATTTTTTAAAATTGGAAAGGTCAAAAAACAAGGGCAATTTTTTTTTCAAATCGTCGCCATTTTGCGAAAAAAAATTCTTTTTCTAAGGTCCGAGCCATAGCGACGTCTTTACTAATCAAGATTTTTATTTTTTTTTGTTTCAGAACACTACAAGGGTTGGAAACATGTCGAGCAGGACGCACCTTTTTTTATCCCCCACTTCACTAGCCTCTTCGATTTTTTTTATTTTTTTGTGTGATTTTTTTTGTTCTCAAAACGTCAATAAACATTTTTTTTAATTCTACTCGGAAAAACGCCTAAAATTTTGGCCTCTGGATCAGAATACCCCCGTAACGTTTAAACATTTATCCATTAATACAAGGGTTAATCAAGTTTCTGTAAATAACGAACGAAAAATTAACAAAAAATTATATTTCCAATAAAATACCTTCGATAAATCAACTGGAACATCCAAATAATGATCTAGAAAGTTTGCATTCTGTTCAGGATCTAACATTTCCAATAGCGCCGAGCTTGGATCTCCCTGGTATCCTCTATAATTCAAAAACAAACGTTAATTTACTATGAACATGTTTTTCAGGCTGTTGTCGTTTTAAATTCTGACATAAAGAGTCGAAAGTCAAGTCTTTTTACATGTACGTAAACAAAAATTATTTTTCAATTAGATTAGAGTCTCTTTTTACGCGGTAGATACGTTCCAGAGCAAAAGCGTGTAAAACGAAATTAATGAAATAAAACAGACCGAAAATCACGTAAAAAAGATTTCTGAAAATTCACGAAAATAAGAATGTCTAAAAAAAATCTGAAAGAATTGATGTAAAATATAAATAAAATAACGAAAAAAATCTGTTGTAAAGCACAGTTTATAATAATTTTTTTGAGGTTAGAAATTACGTAATATTATCCCTCCTTCACAACAGTTCGATATGGGATTTCATACAAGCAACTCTATTTTTTTGGTCGATATTATTGAAGTAACAGCCGAGATTTCTGCAAAAAAAAACGATTTCTGGAAAAGTCATGATTTTTTTTGAGGTTAGGTATTACATAATAGTATTCCACACCCCCAGAAATCAACAGAGGTGTTTCTTATGAGCGACCCTGTTTTTGGTTGATATTGATCAAGCGGAAGCCAAGATTTTCACGAAAACCCAATTTTCTGAAGTTATTAATTTTTTTTGAAGTTAGAAATTGCGTAATACTATTCCACCCCCAGAGATCGATAGAGGAGTTCCTTATAAGTACCCAATTATTTTTTTTGGTCGATATTGATCAAGTAGAAGTCGATATATTCACGAAAAACCATTTTCGGAAAATTCAAACTTACTTTTCAATTTTTTTGAGGCTAGAAATTACATAACAGTATTCCACTCCCCTCAGATCGATAGAGGGGTATTTACAAGTAACACAATTTTTTTGATCGATGATGATTAAGAAACATCCAAGATATTCACGAAAAACAAAAAAAATGTTTTTGTTTTTTTTTGAGATTAAAAATTGTGATTAAAAAATCAGTAACATCCAAGATATTTACGAAAAACTGAAAAAAACCTATTAAAAAACACACTTTCCAAATTTTTTTTGAGGTTAGAAAATACGTAATAATATCCATTCACCACAAATCGATAGAGGGGTTTCTTACAAGTAACTCTTTTTTTTTGTCGAAATTGATCAACAGCCGAGATATTCGCAAAAAAACAAAAAAATCTGTTTCATTTATTTTAGGTTAAAAATTACGATTTCCTAAAATCTCATTTCAAAAATCAGTAACATCCAAGACATTCCCGAAAAACCGAAGAAAAAAAAAACGTTAAAAACGCACTTTAATTTTTTTGAGGTTAGAAATTACGATTTCCTGAAAAAATAAAAAATAAATAAAAAAACTCACTTTCCAATTTTATCCACCTCATCAATAAGAACCAAAGGATTCTCTGTTTTCGTTTTCTTCAAACACTGTATCACTTTCCCGGGCATTGCCCCCACATAAGTCCTTCTATGCCCCTTTATTTCAGCCACATCCGTCATCCCCCCAACTGAAAACCTGAAATACTCTCGATTCAGAGCTCTAGCTATTGAACGAGCTATACTCGTTTTCCCAACACCCGGCGGTCCGTGGAAACAAAGTATTTTCCCTTGAGTCGACCCTTTGAGTTGACTGACAGCTATGAATTCCAAAACTCGTTTTTTTATGTCTTCCATTCCATAGTGATCTTCATCTAGGATATCTGTGGCTTGTTTTAGATCGAGATTCTCTTCACTGGACTTTCCCCACGGTAAAGAAGTTAACCAGTCGAGATAATTACGCGTTACACTAAAAAAAAATAATTGACGTGATAGAAAAACAATTAATAGTAATTACATCTAGCAAAAATGAAATGGTGCGATAAAGGAGCGAAAATGGTGCGATAATGGAGCGAAAATGGTGCGACAATGTAGCGAAAATGGAGCGATTATTGTACTTATTTATTTCAAAATATTTAAAAGAAGCCGCGATTAAAATATATTAAATACACTCACGGAAAAAATTAATTTAATTTTATAGAAAAAATTTGCTTAATAAGTCAAATATGATCGTTTTTGGACTCTTCAAGGGCGGAAATTGAAGGAAATTTTCTTTTCTTTTCGCATTCAGGGGTATTTTTTTTGTTTTGAACGTTTTTTTTATGACCAATTCAAGGTGGAATAAAAAATAAAAAAATTGATTTTTGTTTTTGCAATTTTGAAAGTTGCCCACGGGGGTGTTTGATTTTTTGTCCAAATTTCAAGACAACTATTTTTTAGGAAATTTTCTAAGCTTTCTAACGATTTTTAATTTTTTTTTTAACATTTTTTGGTGTTGCGATTTTCGAGTTTGAATGAAAAAAGTATTAAAAAAATTTAAATGACTATAAATGATCTAATTTTAGTCATACAGAAAGGAAAAAAAAAGAAAATTAAAGCTTAAACAATCACCTATTGTTCGGTAGTATTTAAAAAATGATTAATTTTAACTTAACCCTTCAAATACAGAAAATAAAACAATGTTCAAGTAAATGTGAAAGAAATTATCCTTTAACCTTCTATGTGAACAAAGGTTCCAGCAAAAATCTTTTAATTTGGTTGAGAAATTGCATTTTGAATTTTCTGAAAATGCTTTTTATAACAATAAAAATATATGACGTACTTAAATTCAGAACTGTGACTTTCCAAGAAATTCAATTTATTTAATTCTTCATCTATGACTTCTGAAACACCTTTTGGTACATTTTTATCTTTGATTCTTTCTCTGAACTTTTCTCCGACTGCATCTTTATCATCCTTTTCAAGGCCTAGTTCTTTTTTTATAACTTTTAACTGTTCTTGAAGTATATATTTTCTATGTTGCTGTTTTACTTTTTCTTCAACTTCACGACCGATTTTTTGTTGCAGTTTTGAAAGTTCGTACTCTTTTTTTAGCAAAGATAAAGAGAGCATTAGACGTTTGGGAATCTGAAAATTAAAAAATTTAAAAACTATCAAAATAATTACCCACTTGAAAAAAATTTCCAAACGTGAAAAAAATTTTTTTTAGATGCATTAGAAAATAATATTAAATATACAGTGTGGTCCCGAAAAAAGTATAAAATAAAATGGAAAAACCCATTTATTTTAATTTTATTTAATTTCATCCGTTTCCGGTTAACTTAAATAAAACGGCCAAGTGCGTGTTAGGGTTCCGTAGTCATTCTCACGATTTATAAAAAGGGGTATTCCAAAATGTTTCATAAACTATTTTTGCTACAATGTTCATTATAATTTTCATTGAAAGTACTAATTAAAAGCTACATTCTGGAATTTTTTCAGATTTTTTACATCGATAGTTTAGAAAATAGAAGGGGAGGGAGATGTTCTGATAACGACTTTGAAAACAAATATATCGTGACTAAAGGGTTAAAATCAAAAGGTCCTAAAACATTTTTTGTTGCATTTTAGGAGTCCTATCTAAAGACATCCCACTCAATGGGATAAGTGAAAAAACATTTTGAATATACTTTTCAGTCTATGGGAAGGGGGTCCACAAAATTTATTTTTCAAAAATCTAATAATTTCTGTTTTTGGGTTATCAATCTACCAAATTTTATAATTAAATAAATTTTTTTTCGATTTTTTTAATTTTTGACGTACCTATTGTTAAATGCAGGTCAATTTAACACAATATTTCTCTCTTTTCTACTCAAAAAAAATTTTCTACCATAATTTTGAATATTTTATGGTACTTGTATGATAGTCCGAACGACAATTGAAGTGGGAAATAAGATCATGTTAACGCGCGTATTTTAACATGTACTGAACCGTAAAAACCGACATTATTATTTCGGTTCTGTTCCGGTTTTCGTTCCGGCAAAAAATAACGGTTTTTCTGGTTTTCGGTTCAGTTCCGGTTCGAAGCCCTGAGTAGAACCATTAAATAACTTTGCAAAAACTTAGGTATAGATTTTCAACAATAAATTGGACAGGAATGGTAATTTTTCATAAATCGCTATGTGTGTAGTTCTACTAAATGTGATTAAAATTGGTTAAAAATGATTTTTTAATATATCCGGATTGCACACTTCATAAAGAATTATTTACTTTTTAATTTTTGTCCTGCAATTTTTCACGTGCAAATAGTCAAATCCCATTGAGTGCGTCATACCATATGCAAATATATAGCTATACATTCTCCACGCTCTACCACGTAAACCGTTATTTTAAAAAAAAGTGGAAACAACCTTTTTTGTTAAGAATTTAATAATACACCATTTATATAATAACTCCCATTGACCTCCGAACCATAGGAAGCGAGATATTCGCGAATAACCGTTTTTCGTGACATTAGACTTTCAATATCTCGCAACGTCGACATGATATCGTTGGGGACTTTTTACACGTTATTTATAACACTGTAACGAAGGTTTATACAAAAATTCAGCTAACTGTTATTTTTTTCGCAGATTGGGTGCATTAATATCTAAAATTACTGGACTATTATCAAAATCCGGAATTCGAAAAAAATATAAGTTATAAAAAATAAATTCTGACATTGATGAGACCTTTTAGTAGAGGGAATAGAGAGATAAAAAGTGATGAATAGTGATGTATTCGGGAAGTTGGATTTTTTTGGATTTTCTCTTTATATGTTTGAAGATGAGTTGAAAATCAAAAATTTGGAAAAATTGGCCATGTGCGTTCCGAGAAAATTGCATAATTGTGCATTTTTGATACATTTCGAGTGTATCGCTACACTGTTTTTGGCATATGTTCACAAGAAAGTAAATAAAAATGTCTACAATTAAAAAAAATAAAATTTACCCTACGACGTTTTCTCATTAAATGGCGAGCATTTCCATTTTTTTCAAAAATGGCCGATTGTGAGTGTAAAAATCAAATTTCTTTTTTTTAAATTTTATCATGTATTTATAACATAAAAATACATATTTCCTCTTATTTTCGTAAAAATTCCTTCATTTTTACGTTAATTATTGCATTATTAGTGATAAAAAAAGTTTTTCGAATTTTATTTTATTTTTGAGGTTATGATGCGTTTGAAAAGTAACGCTACCTATGCAGTTCTATAGTCTATTAACTTATAAGTATTTTAATATCTTTTTTATTTTCCTACGACCTATAGAACCAGAGATATTTCAAAAACAGTGTAGCAATACACTCGAAATGTATCAAAAATGCACAATTATGCAATTTTCTCGGGACGCACATGGCCAATTTTTCCAAATTTTTGATTTTCAACTCATCTTCAAACATATAAAAAAAAAAAAAAAAAAATCCAACTTCCGGAATGCATCACTTCAAAATGCTAATTTCCCTCTACTATTTTAAGTTGGAATAAATATGATCACTAAATATTTATTTAAACCTTGAAACATTTTTACCAGAAATACAATCCGTTTGAGACATTCGACCGTTCTAAGACTTCTGGGACACACCAAAAAAAAACATCTGCCAAGTAAATGCACAGTGCTTCCTCGTGCTAAATTCACTAAAACCGATAGTGTTCAGATAAATTGCCTGGCATTGGTTAACCATTTAATTTTTATACAAATTTTACTAAAAAATCTTAGTTCGAAATTTTTCTTAAAACGCACCTGCATATTTTTTCATATATTTTTAATTTTTTGACAATTTCAATCTAAATCTAAATTTATGCAAATGTCAAAATGACATTTAAAACGTCAAAGTGACATTTAAAACGCCAAAATGACATTTAATATATCCAATCAAATATCAATTTAGAAAAACAAAACACGAATTTTTAAAATAAATTAAGATAAATCTTTGTAAGGGAATATTTTACAACAAACGTAGTAGACCCATATTATAGAAAATTTAATGCTCTACAAAAAAATATTCTATAAAATTTTCTCGTAACATGTATCGTTCTTGAGATATCTTGAAAAAATAAATATTTTGGGGTGTCACCCCTCCCCCTTACACACGATTTTGAAATGGGACCGTCCTCAAGCCAAACCCAACCAACCGACCAAGTTTCAATAATATCGGTTTAGTGGTTCATGAGTTATGCATGTGACAAGGATTCAGGGGACAGACGGACGGACGGACGGATGGACAGACAGACAGACACGGAACGAAAAGTGTTTGTCTTGACGTGAAATGGATAAATCAATTTAAAATTTTGAAATTGGAGCACTTTTTTTTTGTCTCAATCTGAAACGATCACATAGCTTCTCGTATCTTCGATATTGCGAGGAAGCAAAAATTTTATAAAAAAAAAAAACACTTACATCCATTTCTTCAAGCACCGCCTGTAGCTCAGCCGGCTCGGCCCCAGCTAAAGCCGCCCCCAAGTCACTCAGATATACAGGATTGTCCACAACTCTCTGACCCTGATGCAACATTTGTTGCAAGCTTTCCCTATATAAAGGGTTAAGGCTGATTATATCTCTGATCGTTTTAATCACTTCTTGCGTCAGAGCTTTCACTTCTTCCGTTTGACGGAACTTCTCATGAACTAAGTTCTCTACTTCGACCATTAGCAGAGGTTGTTGTGAACTAGATGGAGCAGCGGTATCTGAAGTAGTAGATGCAATAGGTGCAGTTTTATCACCGCTTTCTTGTGAAGTTTCTACAACGGTCGTTTCTTTAGCTGCAGTGACTTCTGTACGTTTTTTCATACGGTTGTTTGTTCTGTGTTTTCGTCTACGTTTGTCTGCGTCTGATTCTTCTACAAACACGTTCATTGTTGTGTTAAAAAGTGGGAATTTTATTTTCATTGCTAGAGCAAACATGGTTGTCATGATGCTATATATTTTTTTAATAAAAAATGTTTGATTTATAAAATTCACGTGAATTTACAAAAAATAAATTATTTTTTGGTTATGTAACAAATTTACAGAATATTGTGTTTTTTTAGTTGTTTTTGATAAAATTTTGGTTTGAAATTTGGCATACGTATTTAAAATCATAAGATATACATTTTCCTAAAATTTCATTAAAATCCGTTCACTATTGGCCAAGTTATACAAAAAATTAGGTTATGTAACAAATTTATAGAATTTAGCGTTTTTTTAGTTGATTTTGATAAAATTTTTGTTTGAAATTTGGCGTACGTATTTATAATCATAAGATATACATTTTCCTAAAATTTCATTAAAATTCGTTCACTATTGGTCAAGTTATACAAAAAATTAGGTTATGTAACAAATTTACAGAATTTTGCGTTTTTTTATTTGTTTTTGATGAAAATTTGATTTGAAATTTGGCGTAAGTATTTATAATCATTAGGAATACATTTTCCCAAAATTTAATTAAAATTCGTTCACTATTGGCCAAGTTATACAAAAAATTTGGTTATGTGTTGTGTAGTGCCATCTATATTTTAAGTAATTAGATATTAAGTATATAAATAAATCGATAGATGGCAGAATCAGGCAGAACGTGCAAAAACTAATAAACTATTAATTTATAATTATTCCTAAATTCAGTAATATACAAGTTCTTCAATACTACAGTTCTGTGTTAAAACAATATTGCTTGTGTGCGTTAAATTAATATAGTGAAATAATACTACATTTTAAATACAAGTGAAATACGTGTGTATCGGCTGGCTAAGGGGACAACTTTTAGGGTAAGTGCACCCTTAATTAATATACAACATTATGTAACAAATTTACAGAATTTAGCGTTTTTTAAATTTATTTTTGATGAAATTTTAACTTGAAATTTAGCATACATAATTATAATCATAAGTACTTAATGTAGATAACATTTTCTCTTTACAGCATCCAATATGGTCTCTTCGTTTAAGAAATAAATTTAAATAAAGGTACATACGGTGACATATTATTCGAGCGAACTAAAAAAGATCCATGTCTGGGGCATGGACTTTTTTGATTGTCAATTGTTTATTTTATTTTTTTCAATAATCGGTTTTTAAATTTAAACAGAATTAAAAAATTGTTTGAATATCGGCCGAGACGCTCCGATGCGACACTTGTTCTTCAGTTTGCGCGTTATTAATAATATTTTACTGTATATAATTTAATTAAAGTTATTTCCTAAACTATAAGACCAAATTGGATGCTGTAAAGGGCAAATTATATCTACATTAAGTACTTATGACGATGAAATCATTTATTTCGATAAGGATTAATGTTTTGCAGGTTATAAGTCCACGTAAACAGAACACAAACATTTTTAATTTTCTTTGTAACATAAAAGCAGTCATTGTGGCTTAAATATAAAAGTTAGACATATGGTGTCGCTGACTTTATTGTAGATCTTTTGATTTTACACAATTCTTTACTACATTATTTTGTTCGATATTTAACGGTTTAGGCAGCGTATTGCAAAAGAGCGAGTTGGTGGCAGACTTGATTTATTATTATTGTCACCGTTCATTCCTTATGTTACCTAATGTAACAAAATATATACTAAAACCTGGCCAAAGAACTATGAATTTAAAATAAACTCGAGATATCATAGAAAAATTCACAATGAACAAAATGAATGTGTTTTTTGTAATTGCAGATATTTAAAAAAAATATAACCGTATTTTTCAAAAAAATTGCCGAATGTAAAAACTTTTGACACGCACTGGTTTTTAAACGATCGCAATAAAAAAAACACTGCACATACCTGGCGGAGGAAGTTCCACTTCTTCAATCAATTGTCCTGTAATCTTTATCCTTCTATGCGCCATTACAACAAGACGCAACTTATCCCCAAGATCTTGCATCTCGTGAATTTGTGCAAAAGTTCCGATTGAATAGACTTCTTTTAGATCGTGAACTACATCCGAATCATTTTCATCGTTCTTTTTTAAAAATATTCCAGCATACGGTTGATTTAATTTCACCTTCCTTCTGATTAAATCCATTAAAACCGGATTTGACAGCTAAAATTATTAATTCATAATTAGTTATAAAGTTAGGTTAGGTTATTTCACAATACGTACTTCGACAAGTTTGATAAACCGAGGGAACACTGGGTTCTTATTGATTGCTATTACGGGTACATGAGGCCAAACTTCTGGTATTGCGACAGTTGCAGGTAATTGTGTTACTTCTTCATCAGGTATATTATGATTTTGTTCGTTATTATCCCCGTTGTCGTCTTTCGAATTTCTAAAAAGAATGAGTCAGTTACTTAATTAATAATAGATTTATTAGATAAACTAACCTTCCCGTACTGAAGTATCTAGCCTGTTGTAGTAAAGTTGATTTTTGACAAGGGTTTACTTCGTAATTAGTTATATTTCTAATAAATCGACGGTTGTTAATTTTATTAGTTAAACTTTGCGAACAATATATTCGTTTGATATTATATCGATGGCAGAATATTGATCTATTTCTTAACATTATACTTGCAATTGCGTTCATTGTGAAATACTTTAGTTAGTTTTTCATTCAAACTTCAATTCATTTAATATTTTGACACATGCATTGCTTCACAGATAGTGTACAAAACTAACATAGATAAAAGATATATTCATATGACTGAATAATGAACGTTGGTTGGTTGATTCATGAAATTTCTGGTGAAATTTATCAGAAATTTAAAAAATGTCATTTTGTAAGCGTGTAAGAAGTATTATGATTTGGTTAATATCACAGAACAATAAATATACAGAAAATGTTATTTTACTGGAAACATAATTTGACATTATGATTGGTTGGATATATAGTTACTTTGCACCAATCATGTACCAGTATACAAAATTTCAAATCCACATAATATGTCAAGGCATAGAGTACGTTTACACAGCGTTGTTATTCCGGTTTTACTATAACCGATGTAGTTAAACCGTTTTAAGTGGTGCTGTTTACACAAACGAGAATAAGTGACGTCAGCTGGAATTAGAATTCCGATTTGAAATACGCTATAAGTTCGATGGGGTACCAACAAGAAATCTCAAAAATATTTCGTCTCTTTTATGTCCCACGAATCACGTTTCTTTTGTTTTCCATTCCTTCGTCTCAGGTGTTTTAACCATATTTTAACTGACGACGCTTTTTCAAATGTTGAAACGGTTTAACTACATCGGTTATAATTAAACCGGAATAACGGCGCTGTGTAAACGTACTCAATGTCGACTATGTGCATACAGTTTACACGCATTTTTATTCTATCTCTATTCCGGTTTAGTTGTGCTATTTCTGTAGGTAAACAGGAATAGCATAACTAACAATTAATAAACCTGATTAGTTATGACGGATGTAAAGTGTCATCTACTACACGAACTTTTTACACCCGGTTTTATTACATCGGTTATAGGCTTCGAGCATATACCTACTAGAGGCAGCCTTGCCGCTCGGCCGTGCAAAACAAGCGTGCGAGAGAGAAAGCGCAAATAAGTCTACATCCTTTCTCTCTCGCTCCGCCTGCTGAATTCGGCGAGCGAAAGAGAAAGGTTGTAGACTTATTCGTGCTTTCTCTCTCGCACGCTTGTTCGCACGGCGGACGGAAAGGCTGCCTCTAGTAGGTATATGCTCGAAGGTTATAGGGGTTATCGTTAAACCGGAATAACAGCGCTGTGTAAACGTACTCTATGTGTCAAGGTATGTAAATACATATCTAAAGTACATTTACAAACCTGACCAACTTTGACTGTGACATACAACTAGCTTGCAGTAAAGTGTCCGTTCTTGTTGTATTCTACTGATTGTGAATTTTATATTATCTGATAGTTCTCAGTCACTGTTGTTTAATTGAGTAACGTAATCCAGAGTTTTGTTTATTAAATTTTAAATATAGAACCTCAAGATCGATACAAGTGCATAAAAATGTTTCACGTGAAACAAGAGATAAAAGAAGAAATCGAGTGTCTAGAATATATTGAAGCTTCTGATGATTATGAAAGATATTTTAAACAAGAAGATATAAAAGAAGAAATCGATCCTTTGAAAGATATTGAAACTTCTGACGAATTTGCAATCAATTATGAACAAGGACCCCAGGTAATGAAAAACATTGTTAATTTAAGTACAAAATAGTTTTCAACAGAAAAATAAAGGTTAATATAATACAGTGGCGTAGTAAGAAAAATTTTCGGGGGGGGTTTTTGATATTCCAAAAAATATGCAAACTTTTTTTGATTGAAAAAGCAAAAATTTTAGTTAATTACGGCTTTTTTTTTAGTTATTTAATTAAATACAATGAATTATATATGATCAAAAAAAAAAAAGGTAATTTGATTCAAAATTTTTATATTTATTTCGCATATTTTAACAGCATTAAAAATTTCGGGGGGGGGGGGTTATTATCATAAAAATTCCAAATTGTTATACTAATTTCATATATTTTAAAATTTCGGGGGGGGGGGTTTCGACCCCAAAACCCCCCCCGTTCCTACGCCACTGATATAATATGTATGTATGTGTAATAATTTGTTCGTTTTGATAGATATATTAAATGTTATTTTGCTTGTGGACAGTGTTCTGCACTAATGTATCAATCTACACTATAAACAGAGCCGGCCTTTGCGATTCTGGCGCCCCAGGCGAGATTTTTTTTGACGCCCCCCCCCACACTACAGTGACAATCATTAAAAAATATCCGCACAAAAAAAAGCGTGTGTGAAAAATATCGAAATGAATAAAATGTATAGAAAAATGAAAAATACCATTAAATACACTTTTTATTAATTCATTAGTGTATAATATAATGATATAATATAACATAATTGATAAATAATATATAATATAACTAAAATTATATACTTAAAAGATTTCTTTCCGGCTTTCATGTCTGCAAAATTTTCATTACTGTCTCAAGATTGAGGTTTGCTACAACTTTATTTTCAATTGAAAGAATAGCCAAATTATTCAACCTATCTACTATCATAGCCGATCGCAAATAATTTTTTATCAATTTTAAATCAAAACTATTATTCAAAAAATATATACAGCTTAAATTTGGCGCCCTATAACAGAACATAGAAAATAAGTTTATAACAATTGGCGCCCTCACGAAATTGGCGCCCCAGGCTATCGCCTGGCCGTTCGGCCGGCCCTGACTATAAATATGCTCATTTCGAGATATAAACGTTCTTAAGCTCGCAAACAAAAATACATTTGTAAATTTGTTACAATTATTTTTATAAGAAAAACGTAATTTAGCGTTTGGTTAATCAGTTACATAAATACATCTATCATAATATTTGAGGTAATGAAAAACATTAAAATAAAGGTGTTGGTAGATATCACAATGATTGACATATGCCGCGCATGTGTAAATGTTAAAGTAAATAAAAAACAGTGGCTCCAAAACAATCATATTAAGGGTCGATCCATACTATCGTGCCGGTCACAATTCGGTCTCGCTCCAATCAAATATAAACAAGCTTTGGGTTGGGGTGAGACCCTTTAGGTCCACACAATCAACTTCCCAACACGGTATGATTATAAATACTTGAATACTGATATTGTTTCCATATATTTAATTTATGTGAATATTTTTTGAATATGTACCTATATCATGAAAAATTTTAATGGAATTGGTCAGAAATAAAACTCACCTTTGTATTATGAATATTAGTTTTCTAATATCCTAATGTCAATAATATAACACACATTTTTAGAATAACTAAATTGACAATTAGAATTAAATTGCATTTGTTTTATAAAACGTAACTAGTCTACAATTTAAATTTAATTGCATTTGTTTCCAAGGCAACATGAATTGTAGACTTATTTATTAGTATTTAAAATTCAATTTTTGAGGGTGGTTTTCGCCTTTCACCCCTTCTATGGCTGTTTAGGCACGTATAACAAAAAAAATACTGAAATACATTTTTCATTATTTGTGTTGTAGAATATTTATGCTAAGTTTCAAGTAAATCCGATACAAAAATTACACACCTTTTTACCCCCTTAGGGGTTGAATTTCGAAAAATCCTTTCTTTCAGATCATAATCACGTCAAGACGCTTTGATTGGCACCCCAACGAAGTCAATAGCATTTTTTTATTTGCGAGATTTCGTGAACGTAAAAAATGACACGAACATACGTACACACACACACAGACATCTTTCTGAAAATAGTGTAAATATACTATAGTGATCTTGAAACATACAAATATGTTGTAATTTTTGATTTTGATTTTCGGACCGATTACAATAACTTCCAGTTGGGAAGTTAAAAAACAATAAACAATGAAATCATTCGCACTATAGGTATTGTTAAGGTATCTGTCACACTCCAATACAGTATTTACTATACTGAATATTTGACTGGAGCGAGATCGGACCGAGACCGGCACGATAGTCTGGATCGACCCTTATAATGCATATATTTTGGGATAAACAAGTATATTTAATTCATATAAAATATGAATAATTAAATATAGTTGCATCAATGAAGGTTTTTACTTTGGAACCCTCAGAAACAGCACCAATTTTGATGATTTTTTGTTTTAAATTTTCGTTGTACCATATTATTTGAAATCAGAAACTTTTCAGTCGTCGGATTTAAAATGTATTTTATTTTGTTCTTAACGTTAAGCGGTGACAAAGAGAGGGTTTCAAAGAGAAATTTTTACATTATATAGATTCATCGGTTCTTAAACTTATGTAGTCTAGGGACCCCTTTTTGAATAAATATTTTTCAGGGACCCCCTCCCTGCAGGGGTTATTTTACGAAAATTTTACAACCTTATTTTTTTGCTCCATACTTTTCAACTGCAATGACCTTTGTTTTGTGCATTACATTACTTACATTTTTTGTTTTTACAACTGCAATGACTTTTTTTGCTCTACACTTCTTACATTTTTTGCTTTTACAACTGCAATGACCTTTTTTTCCACACATTTTATTGTTTTATATATTTATTATACATTTTTAAAATTTTTTGCACTACACAAATTAGATTTTACAACTGCAGAAATAAACTACAACTACACACCAAAGTAAACCCTACCTCCCTGACAGAAAAAACAAAGAAGGTCGTTAGATAGTAATTAATCATTGGTAAATAGAAATGTAAAAGTACTTTAATTTATGCCAAACATGTTTCACGGACCCCCAGCAAAAGTTCCGCGGACCCTAGTTTAAGAACCGCTGATATAGATGTATTAAATATTTACGAAATTGTAGACATTCGGTTGTCTTTAAAGAAAAATAAAATAAAAAATATTTAGAGATATTAAAAAATTAAAAATAAATGTATAGGTATTTCAAAATAATAAATTATACAAATTTTCTAAATTAGAGAGGTGGGGGGGGGGGATAAAGTCCGTCGGTTGGAATATTTCTGATTTCAATTGATATGGTACAACGAACATTAAAAAAAATCGTCAAAATCGGTGCTGTTTCTGAGGGTTCCGAAGTTTTGACGATTTTCGAGCTTTTCAATTACTCGACTAATATGCATCAATAATAATAAAAACACAAAAATGTTCCCCCTTCAAAACGATTAAATCTTCACCTTGAGCATTCATTTTTAGAAACCTGTTACAGTTTTCGAAAATAATAACCGAATATGCAATCATAATAATTGAATTGAAATAATTATAATTATTTCAATTATGTAATAGTATATACTTTACCAACATTGGCGCTGATCAAATCACATAATACATGAAACTTGCCAAATTTGCAAATGCCGGGGATATAATAGACAGGTACCTTCTATTCTAACTATAGCTGGTTCATTCATAATATTCATTCATAAATATTTCGAAAACTAAAGATTTTCAAGGAAAATATTTGGAACAAAAGTTGCAGGGTTAAGGTCATTTTGAGGTCAACTTCATTATTTTAAAAGGAAATATATATATATTTTTTACATATTCGTATTCTACAATAAAAAGGAAATAACTTTTGTCTAAAAAGTTTTTTTGAAAACCTTCCTGTTGAAACCACATACTTTTTTTTTCTTCATCAGTTAGCTTATGTAGAAAAACATTTTTTTGTTAAAATTGGGATTTAAAAAAAACTTTTTAGACAAAAGTTATTTCCTTTTTGTTGTAGAATACGAATATGCAAAAAAATATATATATTTCCATTTAAAAAAATGAAGTTGACCTCAAAATGACCTTAAAACACACTCAAGGTCAAAATTTTTACATTCATTAGTTTTCCCCCTCCTAACCCAGCAACTCTTGTACCGAACATTTTCTCTAAAAATTCTTAATTTTTAAAATATTTACTTGTCTCAATCAGTGGTGTATTAACGTTAAGTGCCGCCCTGGGCAAAAAAAAAATGCCGCCCTGGGTAAAAAATAATTGCCGCTCTGGGCAAAAAAATTGTCGCCCTGGTCAAAAAAATTGCCGCCCCTTTACCAAGGGAAAATATAATATATTTTTAACAGTCAAAATTCCTATATAAACTGAAAAGTGAGAATTTTTTTACAAATAATGGAAAATATAATGTACATAAAAAACTGATGACCTTTTTTTTTTAGTCACGTTAATTCAAATTTCAAATTTTATAAACTAAAAAGTTTGTTATATAAAGAAATAAAAACTTGAAGACCTTTTTTTTTAGTCACACTACTCATTTTTTGTTTCCCTATATATTTTTTAAATATACTATATTAAACTAAAAAAATCTACCGCCCCTCTCGGCCTGCCGCCCTAGACCATGGCCCCCAAATACGCCTCTGGTCTCAATTTAAATAGACCACCCGGTATATTTTTTAATGAGATTATTGTCGTTCTACAGGAAAACTTGCAAGTTAAAGAGGAAAATCTACCAGACGCCGATATTAATAATAAGGAACAACAAAATGAAGATCTCAGTGAAGATACAAAATACAGTGATCAATATTCAACACATTCTAATGAGCGACCTTTTAAATGCGACCAATGTGAATACAGCTGTATACATAAAAGTTATTTGGAAAGACATAAATTGACACATTCTAATGAACGACCTTTTAAATGCGACCAATGTAATTATACTTGTACACAAAAAGGTCATTTGAATGCACATAAATTAACACATTCCAATGAGCGACCTTTTAAATGCGAACAGTGTGAATACAGTTGCATACGAAAAAATGCATTAAATAAACATAAATTGAGACATTCTATAGAGCGACCTTTTAAATGCGACCAGTGTGAATGTGGATTCGCACGAAAATATACCTTAAATGCACATAAATTGAAACATTCTAATGAGCGACCATTTAAATGCGACCAATGTGAATATAGTTGCAAAGATAAAAGGTATTTGAATTCACATAAATTAACACACTCTAATGAGCGATCATTTAAATGCGACCAGTGTGAATATAGTAGCACACGAAAAGATAGTTTAAATACACATAAGTTGGCACATTCCAATGAGCGACCTTTTAAATGCGACCTGTGTGAATACGGTTGTAGACGAAATTGTGATTTGAATAAACATAAATTAAAACATTTCAATAAACGACCATTTAAATGCGAGCAGTGTGAATATAGCTGTAGACATAAATCTTCTTTGAATAAACATAAATTAAAACATTCTAATGAATGACCTTTATAATTGTAAGGTTAAATTTATTTATGAATTTTTTTATTACGTAAATTAATTACTATCACAAATATCTGAGTCTGTCTGTCTGTCACAGCTCTCTAGCTACCCAAAAACTGTGATTTTGTATAATTATTGTAGTAAATGGTGGACCAATCACGTATCTAAGTTCAGGGACTTGAACCCGAAAAACCCCGTATTTTTCATTAACCTGAACCCGAACCGAACCGCTATATCTCAACGTCAACGAACTTGAATCTGAACCCGAACCTTTTCATAGATAACCGGTAAGCATATATTTTTAAAAGGTTCAATAAATTATATTTAATATTTTCCTCCAATAATTTTTAAAAGAGATTATAAAATGTTCTAATACTAGAAATCTGTTTGAATTTTATGGTATGATGTGACTTATCAAGTCAACTACTAAAAACATACATATTTTTCATTTTCTTTTTTAATTCTATAACTGAATTACATTTCAATTTGCAAAAAAATCTTAAAAATAGAAATTTCAATCTATAAAATTTTATTTTTTGCCCTTTTTCTAGCAATATTTTAATGGCTATTAAATTAATGTTTTTTTCATCTTCAGAAAATGTTTTATTTGTTAATTTTTTTTTTTCGAACCGAATTTGAATCCGAACCCTAAAAAAATAACGTGCAAAAAATAGTTTGCAACATGTTGAACCCGAACCCGAACCGAAATTTATATTTGAACCCGAACTGAAATAAATTCCGGTTCAAGTCCCTGGTTCTAAAAATACAATTTTAAGTTTTTAGCGCTTTTTTAGGGGATTAAATTTGTTACCATTTACTAAATTCCGGCGAGTGGGGTATCACGTGGTCGTGGCCGGTTCGTACCACGGCCGCACCACTACCATAGCACGGCCGTTTGTTTTTCGGACAGCAATTACAGCGCCATCTGCCCCGAATACAAAAAAATGTTTCAGACAAATTTTGAATTTTTTTTTTCAAAATTTTTAAAACATTTCAAGAAACAATATTGACTCATTTGTGACACGATTCGGCTTTTGCGTACCATAATTTTACTCATCTTGAATCAATTGCATTAATTAATTCTTTCGCAGCGGGAACCGTACGAAATTATAAAATAATTTTGTGTCTCGCATACTGGAATCGAATTAATACGGAAGCAAAATTTGATCAATCGGTCCGGAAAAACGGTACGATGGATCAATTTCAAAATTTACAGGACTGTTGGGGGTACATTAAGCTGTAAAAATACCTGGCAACATTAGTCTTCCCATCAATATTTGTAAAGTAGCGATAGATTTACTAAAATACCATAAAAAGTCATTTTTTTGTATTTTTTCAAACTAATGGTGAGGGTAAAAAAAAATTTCTAATAAAATCATGAAAGGGTCTTGTAGGAAATATATTCAAGTTTTTAAAACTGCCCTTAAATTTACTAATTAATCATTGGTTGCTGATACATATATTGATGATCGAAGACAAAAGAATAATTTTTCATTTAAGATCAGATATCTTGGCAAAAAAAATTTGAAAGGAACCAAAAAAAACAACAAATTAAAGCTGAATAAACAAGTTAACTGACTAATGCAATGGTTTAACTGAAAAAAAAATTCCCAAGCCTGCGGACCCTTAAAATTTAAAAAAAATAGGAAAATTTTTGTGTCCCACTATTTCTTATGATTGCGCGATAACCGTAACTCAAAAAAAAATTATGCTAAAAAATCTCAAAACTAGAAACTTGAAGTTTTAAAATGCTTTTTGTTTTATTTGTATACGACCATTTTTCACAGAGATACAGCTCTTCCAAAAACACTACAAAAAAGTTGTAATTGTTTGTTCCTTTAATTTTTTGGATAAGTGTATCTTGAACAATAACAAAAACAACAACTAATGTAACGTAAGAAAGTGTTAGCTTATGTAATTTCTTCTATATCATGATGTATAAAAAAGTCTTGTGATAACCAGGGCAGTTAATTTTTGTATATGTTTATGTCTATTTTGTTTCTTATTGGTTAATACATTTTTTTACTGACATGAACTGAATTGTTTTTTATTATTATTGAAAATCACATTATTTTCAGATCGTGTGATATGACCACGGGGGTGTCACTCTAGTGGTAAAATTGGAAACACAGTTTGACATTAACGGGTGTAGGGATCTCAGGGGCATGGGCGGTAAGGGGATGCCGGGTGATGGGATCTCAGACGTATGAGAGGTAAGAGGAAGTGTCTTGCACAACAGTACAACGTTGATAAAAATATTGCAACGATGTAAAAAGTTTAGACATGAAGGAAGATGCGATGTATTCTAAAATGGCGTATAGAACTTCGGAAAGTGTATCGTTTGCAAAACGTTGACGTTATTTTTTAATATTAATGTAAGTATTTAATTATTATTGGTTTTTCTATTACATATGACTGATTTGCTTCTTTATTTTAATTTATGTGTTGAGATACAACTTTGAATTGAACTTATTTTTATTAAAAACAAGTATAAATATTTTTATGCTAATAATTAAACTTATAATTTAATGAAATTTATTCTTCACTTTACAGACACTACATACATCATATTTCCTGATCTTGAAGATAAAGAAACATTAAGAATATTGGTATGTACTCAAGTTTGTTGTGTTTTTATAATTAAGGCTCAAGTCCGACTAGCCACTTCCAGCTACTAAAATATGGCTCAATGTTGCCAAGTAACAGCCACTGCCAGTGACTGTATGCCTTCAAAACTCGACTTCAGTTTGTATTCAACTTCGAAGCATTTTTTAGTGACTTGAAGTGTCTGAGTTGAGCCTAACTTACGAGAACTAGCACCTTTGAAATATCAGAAAAACTAACATGTTTAACATATTTTAAAGAAAATTAACATGTTTAAAATATGCAGTGAGTTATCAAAAATGCTAGGTAACGTGGTGAGAAATAAAATGTGCTGGTAAAATATCATACATGATGGTTTTCGTAAGGAATAAAACGTGCTAGTCTTAATAACGCAATTGAAATAATGTAATATTGTACTTGAAATATATAAATTTTGTGAATTAAGTGTAAAAAAATGTAAATCAAGTAATTTGTTATAGTTAATAAACATTAATTAAAACAATTTTGTATTTTTATTTCATTAATCTTAACGTAAGAATATTTTATTTATTCCTTAATAATCCGTGATGTTTCATTGTGTCTGACATAATGTGTGCATTTAATTTTTTGTACAATAAAAAATATTGTTTGACATAATAAAACATCATGGGTTGTATAGGTTAGGTTTAATTCCAATAAACAGAAAACATATGTGGATTTCAAATATTCGTAGCGGGTTCCGAAGAAACCTTATTAATCTTACTTTGTCGTCCGTCCGTCCTTTTCACTCAAAGCTAAATAAATATCTTGTAAAGACGTAAAATGATGAACTCTAGTATTAAATGGAACAACCTGTAAAGTTTTAAGTCTTCCGATGTTATTTTTTAACCTTTATATACATCTGTTCATTTTTGATTTAGTGACAGTGTTGCCAAATTAAAAAAAAAAATCCGAAAAATAACCAACCTTAAGAAAACGTAGTGATCTCGTTTTTTTTTGTAGCGATGAATTTTTTTAGCAATAATGTTAGTAACATTTTGATAATAAACAATTTGAATTTAGTTCTGCAGGATGTTCATAAAAAAATGCTAAAGTTCACATATTACCTATAATACCTATAATACCAATAATACGATATTGTTTATTGACCCCTAGCGGTTTTGGCAGCACAATAAAAATATGGTTTTTTGACGTCAAACTATTGGGAGTTTTGCCGTTGAAGATTTGACTGCATGGAGTGATTTGACGATCGTTTCCGGGTGCGGTTGTGAAAAATTTTCACCATACATTTTTCGAATATTTACGGTAACAACACCATGTAATCATTTACTATACATCGCTGAATGACGAAAGTGTGAGCGTCAATCACCAATGTCATTACAATCGACTTACCGACTGTGGATATCAAAAGTACAAACACCTGCGAGTAAATGCACTGCATTTTGACCGACATTATACGCTCAATTTACGGTAGATTCATTCTCAAATTACAGGCAATATGATGTAAAAATTACATTCGCTTACCAATAATTACCAGTTCAAACGTGTGGAATTATTGCAAATATATTACTAATTAAAAACAAAAATTATCTCCTCACTCGCATTTAGAAATTACGTAATTTATAACTATTACGAATACTAAACCAAAACGAATTTATAAAGAATTTACATTACATTGAAATTCTTATCAAAAGAATATTTTAGAAATACCAGTGCCATTATTGTTAAGATTGATTAAAATTTTTAAATATTACGATACTTATCAATTACAATAATTATAAGGCAATAAAATTATTCAATAGTCAAAGTCACAGTAACAACTGAGGATTATTAATTACAAACACTTTCACGATTAAAACAAAGTTTTATTATATTTCATCATAATAACATTATAAAATAGTTTAGTTAACAATCACATTATTAAATAACATTCTTTAACATTGTTCGACTATTTTTTGGTTAAATATTAAAATGCTTATTTATATAACCTTAAAACCAGTGTCTCTTGGCGTATGCACTTCGTAATATCTCACCGATCATCAATGAAACTTAGCAGCTGGGCCACAACAGCAGCTAGTTACATAGTTATTGCGCATGCGTCTCTACACAATAAAGGCGAATCCCATGTAAAAAAAAGGTGACAAATATGAAAATATGAATTTTAAAAATCTGACCGGTATCTGATCAACAGTTCACTAACGAAAAATTTCTCACTTACCGACACTATACGCTCCATCGACGAGTATTCGACTCACTTATTACTGTAAATGAACCGCCAAGATATCGGTTTTTGACAATTCCTATACTTCTCAATGACTGTTAAAGGAATGTCATTTACCTATTAATTTACGGTAACTAGTCAGCTGAAATACAATGCACACACATAACATCATCGATACGGTTATTGTCGAAAATTTTCACAACGGCACTTGTCGTTCACCATCAAACGACGCTTGTTTGACAGTCAAAAGACGTTCATTTGTCGGTACCGTAAATTTACGGTGATTTGACCGTCGTTTGACGATGATTTTACAGTGACCACGAATCCGCCAGGGACCCTATTGGTATCAATATCAATAAGTCCTCGCAGTAGAAAACATTTTACACAAAAAAAATTTCATCGGTGTATTTTTACAGAAGTTATCGTGAACAGATCAAAATTCTACCCAAAAAACTATTTTGATGTTGGTACAACAGGAATGTAACCTTATTTGTCTATTGCCTGTGCAACGGTTGAGAAACACTGGTATGTTGTATGTACCTAGCATGATGTTAGCACATATCCACCTGTATCTAACGAATAACGTGTGAGGTCAGATATCTATTAATTAATTGCAGTTTGTACGTATTCTACTGATTGTGAGTTTAATATTTAATATCAGTGAATCTGTCACTATTATTTGAGTAACGTAGTCGAGAGTTTTAATTTAATTTATATTGTCTGTAAGAGTGAACCACAAAGTTGAAATTAAGTATATAAAAATGTTTCCCGTTAAACAAGAAGATATAAAAGAAGAAGCCGACCTTCTGGAAGATATAGATGTTTATGATGAATTTTCAATATATTATAAGCAAGAATTCCAGGTAATAAAAAACATTGTTTGTATGAAGTAATATTTAGTTACACAGTAAATAAAGGTTGTGTTGGTAGATATCACAATGTTTGACATATGCCGCGCATGCGTAAATGTACAACTAAATAAAAAACAGCGGCTCCAAAACAATCATATTAAATATATATTATTGAGAATATGAAAAATGTACATTTTCAACATTTCTAGCTTTCATACATTTACACATGCTGAAAATTATATTCTGTACGTGTCTATTATATCCCCGGCATTTGCAGATGTGCAAGTCTAATGTATTATATGATTTGATCAGCGCCAATGTGGGTATTAATTTCAGTATTTTTAATGACAAATAAACAAAGTATATTTTTGTGTATTTTGTATCATATAATCTTTTACAAGTACCCCTCCTTGAAAAAATTCAAGAACAAAAAAATACTTGATAAAAATCGGCGGGCCCACAGGCCCCATACACCCCTGGTCTAAATTATTATTATTTGATACTGGAAATCAATAACATTTATTAATACCAATATCTGTATAAAATTTCATAACTGTAGCACAATGGGTTCTCTAGATATTAAATAAACATTCATTTTAGGCAAATAACTCCCTCACGAAGAATTTCCGGACACCGATTCACATAAAGTTTTTTGCTTAAAATTACATCCTCGATCTACTGTACATTTTGTTACACTAGTTGTAAATCACCCTGTATAGAGATAATAATAATTAAACTGATCATATGCTTCAAAAATAATAATAACACAAAACATCTTCGCTTTTCAGCGGGAGAACTATACCCCGGTACCCCTATAAAATGTTTTATTCTTCACTTTATGCTTAAATTTTAGTACCCCCGCAGTAACCGATTAGCACATGCCGGAGATATAATAGACAATTTAAACTACAAACAGGGCCGTAACAAGAAGTGATTGAGTTGCCCCAAAATACGCAAAAAAATGAATATATTATTACAATTTTGAATTAAAAAGGTCATTCAATTGAAAATTAAACAATAACTGAAAACCTTTTTTTTTACTCTTAATATAAACAATTTTCACGCTGCGGGGGCCCCCTACTCTCGGGGGGCCCGGGGCACTGCCCCGGTGGTAGTTACGGCCCTGACTACAAATGGTTAATTTATTTATTTTTTAACGAGATAATTGTCGTTCTACAGGAAGACTTGGAAGTTAAAGAAGAAAATCTACCAGACGCCGATATTAAAAATAAGGAACAACAAAATGAAGATCTCAGTGAAGATACAAAATACAGTGATAAATATTTAACACATTCTAATGAACAGACTTTTAAATGCAAGCAGTGTGAATTTAGTTGTAATCGAAAAGGCGATTTGAAAAAACATAAATTAACACATTCTAATTCGCGATCTTTTAAATGCGACCAGTGTGAACATAGTTATAAACATAAACGTAATTTGAATATACATAAATTAACATATTCTAATGAGCGACCTTTTAAATGCGACCTGTGTGATTATAAATGTTATCGAAAAGATCGTTATAATATACATAAAATGATACATTCTACCGAACAGCCTTTTAAATGCGACCAATGTGAATTTAGTTGTAAACAAAAAAGTAATTTGACTAAGCATAAGTTAGTACATACAAATAAGCGACCTTTTAAATGCGACCAGTGTGAATATAATTGTAATCGAAAAGGTGATTTGAAAAAACATAAATTAATACATTCAAATGAACGACCTTTTAAATGTGAACAATGTGAATACAGTTGCACACGAAATTGGGATTTAAATAGGCATGTAATGACACATTCTAATAAGCGACCATTTAAATGCGACCTATGTGAATATAGTTGTAATCGAAAAAGTAGTTTGAAGACACATAAATTAACGCATTCTGTTGAGCAATCATTTAATTGCGAGCTGTGTGAGTATAGCTGCAAACAAAAATCTTCCTTGAATAGACATAAATTAAAACATTCTAATGAGTAACTTTTTTAATTGTAATTTTCTATTATCATAAATACCTGAGTCTGTCTGTCTGTCTGTCACAGCTATTGAACTGTTTGTCCAAGAATGTTGGTATTTGTTATAATTATAGTAAATGGTGGACAAAAAACAGATCTGAATTATAAAAATAAAATTTTAAGTTCTTAGCGCAATTATTAAATTATAATTATAGGTATAAGGTATAAAAAATGTTTTTTGGAATAAAATACAATTTTTATTATTATTTTTTTATTTTTTATTTTCCCAAAGTATTTTCAGAAATTAGGGTTCCAATTTCTAGAATAACATCATCAGTAGGAAGGGTTCCAAAGGCCACAGAAAATTGAAAATACTAAATAGATTTTTTCTATAATTATATCTCAAACATGGTAAGTACGCCACTGGCTTTATACAATCCACTATAACATTTAGAATTAACGTTAATCATGGTTTAAAAACGAACAATTAACAATCGGTCATTAATATTTGCTTTATGCAGCCCCTCGAAAGTGTTTAGGCGTTTAGGTACCACTGTTCTATTTACATTAAATACATACTTCAATACAAATCCTCTAACTATACAAATTGTAAGAGTTACAAGTGTTCCAATAGTGTCTTTAATACTCTGATGATGTTAGCATTGCTATTGAAACACGTGTAAATCTAAACAGTTACAATTTTTATGGTTAGGGGATTTGTATTTAATACTAGCTGCTACCCGCGGCTTCGCTCGCTTGGATTTCGAAACTAATTACAACCCTCCATACGTGACATGGGGTGAAATATTTAATTTTTCCTTTATTTGTTTTTTATTGATTATTTATTTGTATTGTATTTATTTGTTTGTATTGAAGAGTATTTATTTTAAGTTTCAAATAAATCCGATCAAAAAATATTTTTCCTATACAAAATATCTCGGCTCCTATGCAAGATAAGGGGTTGTTTTCCCCCCTAAAACCCTCTTCCCTGTAGTATTTTTTCCCGTCGGATTTAATAAATTTGATTACAACCCTCCACGCGTGACAGGGGATGAAATATTAAATAATTTTTTTTTATTCTTTACCTATACAAAATCGTAAATATCTCGGAACTTAGTTAAAAATTACAGAAACCCACCTCTGGTCGACCCCCTCCATTAGGGATTGAATGTCGAAATTTGTATTTTTATTAAAGACTGTTTTGCCGGAATTCACCTTTATAACTTAAGCAGCTATGCAGATAAACATATCAAAAACCTACCCTCGTCCACCTCTTACGCTATTAGGGGTTGAATGTCGAAATTTTGATTTTAATTGAATATTATTTTGTCCAAATGTACCTTAATATCATAAACAGTTATGTAGATAAAAGTATCAAAATTAAAAAAAGTTAACGGGGTTGAATTTTCGAAAATTTTATTTGTCTTGTAGATTATTTGTGCAGTTTCATTTGACTGAATTCAAACAAAAAAAAAATTCTCATACAAACTTTTCACCCCCTTGCATTCCATTAAGGGTTAAATTTTGGGAAATGCTGAAGTACGTGTTTTATTGTTTGTATTGAAGAGTATTTATTTTAAGTTTCAAGTAAATCCGACCAAAAAATATATTTCCTATACAAAATTTTACACCCTCTTTTACCCCCTTAGGGGTTGATTATCGAAAAATCCTTTCTTAGTGGGTGGTTACGTTATAAAAGGAAGACACCCCTGAAATTACACGTTTCTAGGTCCAGGGGTTTCGGCTGGGCGATGATGAATCAGTCAGGACATGTTATTATATGTATATAGATTTTAGAATTCCTTTGTTTGTTACATAATAGCACGTCTGGTACATGGCTAATAAAGCCAAAACGTTGCACATGTTGTTTAGAATATAGGAACCACTATCTGTGGTGAAAATGGCCACAACACAATTGTTATCAAATTGTCTGTATTTTGATAAAAAAAATCGGCGGGCCCACTAGCCCCATACACCCCTGGTCTAAATTATTATTATTTGATAATGGAAATCGATAACATTTATTAATATCAAACCCTGTATCAAATTTCATAACTGTAGTAAAATGGGTTCTCTAGATATTAAATAAACACTAATTTTGTGTAATAGACTGTAGCTGCCTCGCGAACAAATTCCAGACACAGGTTCACATAAAATTTTTTGCTTAAAATTACATTCTCGATCTACTGTTAAATTTTTTTACACTAGTTGTAAATCACCCTGTATATCGACCCTAAAGAATTTCAGGAATATATTTTCAACCACTTGACGGGTAGTTTGAGGGGTACATGCCCATTTCTCAGCAAAATCAAATGGAACGGTATATCCAAAAGAATATAATTTTAAAGATCATAAAAAAGTAAGAAATTTTTGTAAAAATTTTTTTTCAAGCATACACGATGAGGAAAAAAATTCAAAGTGCGTTTTGTAGGGGAAGGGTCCTTCTTTTTCACCCTTACACTAGACCCTCCTCCTCCGCTGTTGTAGTTTGGGAATCCCTATCAATACTTTATCACCGGTGAGTGAATGTAACCCAGAATGAGCTCTGAGAGTTAAACCTTATAATGCTTTGCGCCTCCACCATGTTGTGCAGATAAGACAATATAGTAGAGGGAAATTAGCATTTTGAAGTGATGCATTCGGGAAGTTGGATTTTATCTTTATATGTTCGAAGATGAGTTGAAAATCAAAAATTTAGAAAATCGACCATGTGCGTCCCGAGAAAATTGCATAATTGTGCATTTTTAATACATTTCGAGTATATCGCTACACAGGATATGAAATATCTCCGGTTCTATAGGTCGTAGGAAAATAAAAAAATATTAAAATACTTATAAGTTAATAGACTATAGAACGGCATAGGTAGCGTTACTTTTCAAACGTATCATAACCTCAAAAATAAAGAAATTGTCGAAAAACTTTTTTATCACTAATAATTCAATAATTAACATAAAAATGAAGGGATTTTTACAAAAATAAGAGGAAATATGTATAAATACATGATAAAATTTTCAAAAATATAATTTGATTTTTACACCTACAATTGGTCATTTTTGAAAAAAATGGAAAAGCTCGCCATTTAATTGAGGTTATGATGCATTTGAAAAGTAACGCTACCTATGCAATTCTATAGTCTATTAACTTATAAGTAGTTTAATTTTTTTTTTCCTACGACCTATAGCAACAGAGATATTTCAAAAACTGTGTAGCGATACACTCGAAATGTATCAAAAATGTACAATTATGAAATTTTCTCGGGACGCACATGGCCGATTTTTCCAAATTTTTGATTTTCAACTCATCTTTGAACATATAAAGAGAAAATCCAAAAAAATCCAACTTCTCGAATGCATCACTATATTCATCACTTTTTATGTCTCTATTCCCTCTACTATTATAATGCTTTGGGCCTCCACCATGTTGTGCAGATAAGACAATAGTATATTATTTACATTTAACCAACGTATCGATAAAATAGAAACCTGTGAGTGGTAATTCGTTGCATTTTGGAGAACAGATGGCACCGTTTATAATTGATGTTATAATTTATAAATTCCTAAACAGCTTTTGTAAATATATAAGACCTAAAACAATCTGTCTGTATTTTATTATAAAATAAATACGCTTAAAACTAATCTGTTCATTTTACTATCCAGTATTTAATTCACAACTAGAGTTATAGAAGTGTGACTGTATTATTTCATCTACACTCTACATTCCCGGAACTACAAAGAATACCGGATGTAGCGACTGTACTTGATTTGCCATTCGCTGAGTTTGTAACGACAAAGCCTTCTAGATGAGACAATACGTTTCTAATATAACGAATTGTTATATTATGTTCAATGTTTAAATAAACTTTAATCAATGTTAGATTGTTATACTTTTTTTCCTTCTCAAGGTTACCAACTGTCTAAAATTTTATTTTTATCTGAAAATATATATAACTGCTTTAGTTCCTACAAAATTTTTGTTATACTATTCATTATACATATTTAAAACAATTTAGTTATAATAAAAGAAAGTATTTAGAAACGTTTGTCATTTTCGACATATCCTACGTTGCATTTGGACTACAGAAACATAAATTATCAAACTAATTATAACTGCCAATACTTGCCTGTTTATTTACACAGGTGTAAATTACATGTTAAACTTAACTTTTGGTTCAAGTGTTTCATATTTACAAATCTTATCGTTCCGAATTCTAATCGATATGTTTCTATCAGTAAAAATATTAAATTAAAATAAACAGGGATTACGTTACAATATTGGAATCTCAAGGTTAGATCAGGGTACTCAGTGTTTTCGCTAATTAATTCTAATAATTAAAATCAAGTGCTGATATATTGTTCAAGGTATTGCAAATTAAAGGGTGTTTGAATAATTCCACTACTTTATAGTTTGTATTTAAACATTAAAGTAATATCAAAAGAATATAGAATATTATTATTTAATATTAGTCTATATTTACTGAATTCAAATAGTTCCAGAACTGGTTCCATAAAAACCAAAGTACTCATAGATACTTAAGTACATTGATTCTTAGCCTCATGTATGTATGTGACCACCACTGTCTGACTGAGGCTTTCGCAGTTATATTCTAAATCGTTTTCAACTTATTTGGCAACAACCATGCCCTGTTTTACAACTATTAAACTGTTTTTGAGAAAACAACTTAATATACGAACTTTCCTGATTATTTTACGAAACAAGAAACAGTTCTTGAAGAGGAAGGTCTTCTGTTATGTATGAATAATTATATTGTAATAATTAATAAAGATAATTCTTATTAGAATAGATAAATTTTAAAACAATTTAAAATGTATTAATCTATGTTACAAAAAAAACTAAGTCTTGTTCCTGCAACTCGTAGACGTAATATTTTCTTGGCCTCGATTCTTCCTTTCTTAAGTCAGGTCGAGTTAATACATCATCGATAAATGTCAAGTATGAAAACAGAATCGTCTACATAGTTTGAGAAAACATTTAAAGCTATTTGTTAAAATGAATCAAAAAACAAAGTGACTTGATAAATAATCTCCAGAAGGATAGGTTATTCTACAACCATGTGCCAATCATAGCAGAATAAATCCACGAAATTTATGAACATACCATATTTTTTATATTAATATTTTTAAATCATATCTTATAAAATTAAGAAAATTAAGACGATAACGAGTCTCGTAAACAAAGTACTTGACTGTATCGAGTGTTGGACTTGAGTTTTGGTGTACGTGCCTAATGTCTTTTACACTTGTTTATCGTTTTCAATTGCCATCGATGTGTCTGCGTTATCTTAGTTACATATTATATAAGAATGAGTAATATCAAACTCTAAGAAACAGGTGTCGGGATAATGTATTGCAATCTATTTACAGAGGCACACTAAGGGGAGGTTGTAGGAGTGTACAGTACGCGGGCGGCAGATTTCTGGGGGCAGCAGAATATCCAAATATATACATATTATATCTCTCATACAAACTTTTCCACCCCCTTGCAACCTCTTAGAGGTTGAATTTTGAGAAATGCTGAAATAAGTGTTTCATTGTTTGTATTGTAGGGTTTTTATTTTCAGTTTCAAGTAAATCCGATCAAAAAAATATTTTTCCTATACACACTTTTCCACCCCCTTGTAACCTTTCAGGGGTTGAATTTTTTAAAATTCTGAAATACAGGCTTCGTTGTATTTGTGTTTGCAGATTTTTGGGGACAGATGACGTATGTTTTGGGGGTTGGCGGCTCCCGGTCTATATTATATCAGAAAGGTTCTTTCTCCTTGATCAGATGAAATTTTCAAATCAAAATTATCATTCTTCATTTTCTGGTATCTACATTTATAATGTGTTGTATTTAGTAGAGTTGTTTGATCATTACCGGCCCCCGGGCGGTGACTAGCCTGGGCCGCCCCTGGCTACTTGTGTTTTGCTTTTAAACACTTCTTACTTTGATAACAGTTATCTTCTGGTACTAATATATATAAGTCAAGTGGCGATATTTGTTCCAGTTTTTGTGACTTCTTAATCGTCAGTTTGTTCAGTACATGTTATTTGCAGTAATTTATTCGAAAAAAGTGTATTTGTGATTATATAAACTATAACTTACATTTTAATTATTAATATTCAAATATAATTTATATTTACTGTATTTTTTATCTCGGGCATTTCTAATCATTTATTATTATTTATCAACCATGGAAGCAACAATCAAAGAACAGGCAAGCGTGAATGAAGAACATATTTACGTAAATGTAAATGTAGTTGACAATGAAGACAATACAAACAGTGTAGAAGAAATACAAATGTTAAATATCCGTGATAGAATAGTTAAGTTGAAATATATAGACAGTGACAGTGACAGTGATAGTAAAGACCTTGATACGCTCTTGAAAGAACTCTTTGGAATTTTTGAGGAGCTAAAGGAAGTAAAAACAATCGTTGAATGCGTAATTAGGGACAAATCCAATGTAAATGTAGAAGAAGAACAAGCAGTGTTGAGTAATATTGAAGATCAAATTTCATACATCGATTACGTCATCGAAGATGTTTGCAGCAGACGTGATGACTATGAAGACAATACAACACAACTCTCGATAAGTCTTGGAGAACTTCGTGAGAAAGTGGCTGATTTTTTAAGTATAATTGCAGCAATTATTGATGAAATTAGCAACTCAGAAGTATCAACAAATAGTTCTGGTAAATATGAAGACCATAGTAATGATGGTATCTTACCGAAAGACTCGAGTGATGTTGAGGCAAATTTACAACAAACAGACTCTTCTGAAGAGTTTACTTTCAAGGGGCGTTTGATGATTTACTGTACATTGACAGTTGCCATTGTGTTCAGTGTACTTGATGTCGGAACAGACGTGTGGCTAATGTTTCAATATTTCCATAGCGGACAATATGTCTATGGAATATTGACTTTAGTGTTTGTGTGGGGGCCGGCGTTGATCAACACACTCCAGTTATATGTAATGTAAGTAAAAACAATAATAACACTTTTACACAAATAATAAACGAGTTTATTTTCAAATCTAATATTGCGGAGATTGTAAAACGTATTTGTTTTAAATTGTTATCAATACAACATTCTACACTATATCCTATATTGTCATTTAGTTAAAGCGGTGTTTGTTGTGAAAGTGTAGAACAAGGGGGTAACACAGCATTATTACCAACAATAGACCACTGTGGTTTAATACAATATACAAAACCTTTTTTACTATTCGAGACTACCTTTAAATTATTTTTAATTCAGTTGAACTTGTAATAAAATTCAATAGCATGAAAAATAATTTCCTTTTAATTAATTTTCATCAATAATTTTGTTATTTAGTCAGTATTATACATACATATATTATAAAAAGATTGATTTTTTTCTATTTAAAAAGACAAACTGTAAAAAATATGTGATTTTTAATTTTGATACACTCACAAGCCAATGTGAATAACTACCAGGTGCGGATCTATATTTACAATTTGGGGGGATCGTGGTCAGTAAAATGGATAAAAATAGTTATTTTGGTATATTTAATAAGCATTTGTCTATTTCATTTGCTTTAATTTTAGAGGTTTGGAGGGGGGGGGTCATGTCCACCATAACTTCCGTAGTCATTACGATTTATAAACAAGAGTTATTTCAATTTTTTTTATAAACTCTTGAATATTTCATTATTGAATTATTTTCAAATAATCAAATCAAAATGTTAATTATTTTATTAAATTACCAATATATTGAATATTCTATCAGTCTGTTTACAACTGACGGTTCCCTTTCACACAACTTCTGGACTCCCGGTTGAGAAACACTGGTCTAATATCACCGCCATGTTAGTGGAGTTAGTCACATTTGCAACTGAGTCACATGTTTCTAATAAAAACAATCGAGTGACGATTTTAAACAATTTCATATTAACAAGTAAATAATACGCATCACAGTTACCTCTGGAATGTTTGTTGTTTTACTTCTTTTGACGTTTCAAATATTATTTTTTTAATTTAAGTAAATATATTTGCATACAATTCGTTCAATATCATTTTAATTTAACAAAAATGGCAATGAAGAATAATATTCATGGTAAAATAATAAGTATTCACTGGAAAATACGGTATGTTTTGTTTTATTTCTTATTTTAACTAAAGTTTAGTATCTGATTATTTGGTTTTTATTCATACCATTAATTAGAGATAACGGTGAAAAATATTTAATCTCGAGTATTATTATTTAAAATATTTAAATATCCTTGATGTTAAAATATGAACATTGATTCTTATAATTTTTTTACAGTAGAAAAACAAATATCAAAGTAAAAATGTTACAAATCAATTAGTTTTTGAGATGTATATTTATTATTATTTTAAAATACATAATGTTTAATTTAATATTTGTATCTTATTGAGATATGAAATCGTTACATTAAGATTGCTTTTCCTTTTGTAAAATACCATTAATTAATTATCAAATACAAATACAGGTAGTGAAAACAATCGAATGTTGTATTGAAACAATTTGAACGTAGCTAATAAACGCCTACACATCGCAGTTACCTCTGGATTGTTTGTTGTTTTGTTTATTTTGACGTTTGTAATTTAACTAAATGTATATTTCATTAAAGATTTATATAAAACAAATCAAATAATGCTTGGAACACAGAAATAGAAATATATTACGAAAAATAATATAAGTAAAATACTCTAAGGAAAATACGGGGTATGTTTTATTTTATTTCACATTTTATCTGTAGTTTTGTATTTTATGTTCTGTTTTCTAATAGTTTATTTAATTTATTATTGTATAGCTTTGTTTAACATTTTATGATATTTGTGACGTCATGTGCCCCTATTCTCTGTATTTATGAGTCTATATACGTAGTTTTACAGGCAATAATGTCTTTCTGTCTGTTCTGAATTGACACGAAAACTGTTCTGATGGGACTTTCACTATTAGATAGCCTAAGATCCTAGAATTAGTTAACGTTATTTGATAGTTGAATAAAGGCAGGTTCTTACTATGGAAAATTTACAATTGATATTTATTAAGAATAAAATGTATAAAATCAAAATGATTTGATTTAGAAAATAAACCTCGGGAAATTTCTATAGTTCTTAGATTAAATTATGCTAATAATGAAGATAGCGATGTATTGTTATTTGTTTACAGATGTCGTCTGAACAAAAAAACATGGTTGTACCAGATTAAAAAAAAGAAATGGCTGCTGATTATTCTCTACATTGTTCCTTTAGCGTCAGCTGCGGTAGCGGTTAATAACTTTATTCTATTGTGGAATAACAAGATGAACAGAAGGAATAGCAAAGATAAAACAGAAAATTTATTACTTCTGCAGATGTATGACAGTTATTTGGAGGCGTTACCACAGTTGACGCTACAGCTGAGTATTATATTGAGCAATGTAGAGCAGGAAACCCAGGACACGAGCTTTCTGAGTAAGTATAGAGACACAAGTGAGTGTGACATTGCATTAGAGTGCGCTAGTTTAGTGCACTCTTGTAGGTAAATATCTACAACGTTACATTGTTCACGTTAGCGAGACCCAAGGTCTTGTGTTGTGTAGAATATAACAAATAACATACATTGTTAACATTACAGACATGTTGCGGTTTGTTTCTATGGCGTTCTCTTTCTTTACGGTGGCAAGAGTGTCGTATTCATTTGCAACAAGTGACTCAGACAACATTGGAGTTAAACTAGCAGTCGCAATGGTTACTTCCACGTTGTTACTTGTTGGTAAGTACTGATTAGCGTGAATGTACATTGTACAACAGTGGCGTGACAAAGTGTGTCTGTTTGAGGGACACAGAGCTAGTGTTGTTAGAGAGAGAGAGCTAGACATATGTACAGTGTTGTTGTTGTTGTTACAGTTTCACGTGTGTTTGTTGTGTCAATGGGGTTCACAGTTTCACCAACAGTGACGGGGATGTGGCTGTTACTGCACTGGAGTGTCGTAGCTGTGGCCGAGTATCGCGGGTACAGAGAGGAACAACACACTGTAACTGGAAGTATCCTAGGCAGTGCGATGTTCACTACAATGAGAATATTCCATTATCAATGGTATGTCCCTGGCCCTGTTATACGCTGTAATGTATCTGAACGCATGTTCACGTACACAGTGTACACATTGCAGTGTGTTGTGTTTACAACACTGTGGTGTGTATACAGTAACACTCACGGTACTGTCTGGTACTACGCGGTACCTGCAGTACCTGTGTTACTGTACATACTGTACGTACCAGCCACGTTGTTACAAAGCCACTATAGAAACAAACACATAGCAGCAGCCCGGCGACAGAGACAACTGGAGTAAACACAAACAAAGTATAATAATATTAAATAACTGTAATGTTTAGTTTAAATTACACATTATTTTAGTTAATCTCTATCTATATTTTGAGTAGGTATATTTTTGCTTCCACATTTCATTATTTAATTAATGCAAGTGATTTTAGCTTCCGTTTTATTTATTTATTCTAATATTTATTGTAAATATTAGAATAAAGTCTAAGAAAATATTAAGCCGTAGTGAAAGAGTTCAGTTCTCTTTCAAATTACTCATTAATATTACTAATTGTACGTGTAAGACATTAATATAACGGCTATTGTTAAATAAGCACACTTTAAGATATAATCCTATTGTTAAATAGTGTTTGTTACAATTATTTCATTGTTGATGTCAGTGCTGCCATCTATTATTAGTTGTAGAATATAGCAAACAATACATTGACTTGTTATTTTGAGTTATTTGATTCGTATCTTCGCTAAAATATCACTTTCAATTCAAAAAATCGGAAAAAGTTCCAGAATGTAGCTTTTAATAAGTACTTTCAATGAAAATTATAACAAACACTGTAACAAAAATAGTTTATGAAAAATTTTGAAATAAGAAGCACTTGGCCGTTTTATTAGACTTTAATTTAATTGAAAAGTAGGAGTCAAATACAATTATAGTTCAAGCAATGAAGAGAAATACCTTGGAACAAATTCGGAGTGCGATGATAGATAACCTTGTAGTACTCGTAATAGTACATCTGTATCAGTGACGTAGGAACGGGGTGAGGGTGGGGGGGGGGTTCGACCCCCCCCCCCCCGAAATATTCAATGTTCTTAAAAAACGCATATTTTGAGAAAACATCAGTTCAAATTACCTTCAAAAAATTTAACTCATATGTATTTACCCCCCCCCCAAATTTTTTCTTACTACGCCACTGATCTGTATACAAAAGTACCCATCTCTAGGCCTTGTGGAAACACTTTTACAGCCGTTTGAAATTTAATTTAGTTATTATTGAATAACTTCAAGACAAATAAAGTTACGGAGGCGTGTTTTTTATCAAAATTTACAAAAATGTTTGTTTTACAACAATTAGGTATTCAAAATTTATTCCAACGTGTCTACCTAAGTTGCTGAAAAGTCGCGTGAATCAGAAAATTAAATACGTTTAATTAAAAAATTATATTTAAATGGAATTTGAGCTCTTGAAACTGTTAATAAAAACAAATGTCCTGTACAAAAGTCATAGAGAATAAAAGTTTACATATTTTTATGTAAGGTGCAATATTCACAGTGTTTGTAAATAAGTATTAGATATTTTATTAAAATAGTCGAAAAAACAAATATTAATTTGAAAAATTGTATAAATTAGTGGAGTGCAAAAAGGTTTTACCTCGGAACCTTTTTAAACTTTAAACAACTCTGATAAGAGAGCTGTATTTTATTTAAATCAATGAATACATTGCATCAAATATATTATGTTGGCGGTCTCTTAACCTGCCAAAGGACTCTAGTCATTCTATTTAATAACTTTGGTCTAATGCAGTGGTTCTTAACCGGTGTTCCACGGCAATGTTACAAGTGCTCCGCGAAATAATAAAAACAATTGACAAGCAGCGCTACCGAGCCTCATTTTCATCTCTACCATTTACAATACATTTGAGGAGCTTTGTTTAATCTTATTTCAGTCGTTTCACAGAACGATAAATGACTAGATCATTATTAGAAGAAAATATTGTACATTACTTTCTCTCTCTGAATACAGAAAATTACGATTGGATTCGAAATCCATTTGCTGCAGTTAATTAATACTTATGTCGAATCACGAATTTCCATTTCAAGAAGAAGAACAGTTAGTTTGTCGACGGATCGTATTAAAATTTTCTGAACTAGGATTTTTGTGCAAGCCGAGTACTCAATTCTTTCCATAAAAACAGAAAATTTTGTTAGTTTTCAACATCATATTTGTGTGAACCGGGCTTTTCAACATTTACGAACATTTAAACTAAAAAAGTGAAAGACTTGGAAGTATTGATAAAGAAATGAGGATAGCATTGTTACATATTAGGTCTGACATTTTTATGTAAAATCTGTAAAAGCCGATAAGCTCAAGTATCACATTTTTGATTTAAAATTTTTACAATAGTTACTTTTTTTCGAATTATGTTAGTAGCGTCGAATTATATTTTTTCGTGAAATCTCTTAGTAGTGAAATTTTTTTGACTAAATCGCTTGCTTTTGGATTCAAGAATATGTGTGTAAGTTTTCCGGATTCTCAGTGCTCCGGAACAAGGTCAAAAATGCCTTTGTTTGTAACAAATTAAGGTTTTTTGACGATAGTTCGACTAATATTTTGAATAAAAAAAATAAAAAAATATGAAATGATGCGCTATGAAAATACAAATAAAATGACCCAGGGTAGAGGTCTAATGGTCATTCCGTTCACCCGTAAAAAAATGAAAACCGCGGAAAAAACGATATTTTTAAAGTTAAGATAAAAAAATAAATAAAACTCTTCATTTTTTTTAAATATCTTCAAAAGATAGTTTTTACCGGTACAAACTGATATGCAACATCTCATCTCATAGTTTTTGTTTAAACGGCCACAATAAAAAAACTAAGAAATTTTTTAAAGGTCGAATTCATTGGGTGCAAATAGTGTGGAGCCAAATTTTATTTTTTTTAAATGTAGGTTTTAAAGAGTACTATCTAATTTAAAAAAATATTTTTTTCAATCACTCTTTGACCCTCTGAAAACCAGCTTCAAAATTTGAATTTTAAATACTAATAAATAAGTCTACAATTCATGTTGCCTTGGAAACAGATGCAATTAAATTTAAATTAATAAATAAATAATTGTATTTTTATTGTTTATAACAAATAAGAAGCATTTATGTGCAGATATTATTGCATATTTGAATTCTACGAAAAAAAATAAACGGGTTTAAAAAAAAAACATGTCTCTACGTCAAAAATTGGCCAAGTTATTAATTTGTTACTAATTGTTAAACATATTAACCATAGGAGTCACTTGACCACAAGTGAAACGAAAAAATTAAAGGCGTACAATTAAATCGTTATTACATTTGGTAAAATGACTGTAATTTTTTTTTCTTGACATATCAGATAGACAGATGCTTTAGGAAGCTATTTACTCAAGATTCAAGTCAAAATATTAATTTGTTTGTTAATAATTGGCCAAAAACTAAAAAAATGAATAACTCATTAAGGAATCAATATTTATTTATGTTTTTTTTTTGTACTGTTCATCTTGTCAAATGCTATTAAGTGAAAGAAAATAAAAAAAATTTCAAGCAATATTAAGAGGTTAAACTGCGATATGTTTATTACAATTTATAAACAAATAGCCAAAAAAGGGTCAAGGAGTAATTGAAAAAAATAACTTTTTTTAATTTTGATAGTCCTCTCAAAAACCTTCATTTAAAAAAAAAATTTTTTGGCCCTACACTATTTGCACCCAATGAATTTGACCTTCAAAAATTTTCGTAATTTGTTTATTGTGGCCGTTTAAACAAAAACTATGAGATGAGATGTTGCACATCAGTTTGTACCGGTAAAAGCTATATTTTGAAGATATTTAAAAAAAATTAAGAGTTTTATTTATTTTTTTATCTTAACTTTAAAAATACCGTGTTTTCTGCGGTTTTTATTTTTTTACGGGTGAACGGAATGACCATTTGATCTCTACCCTGTGTCATTGTATTTGTATTTTTATAGCGCATCATCTCATATTTTTTAATTTTTTTTATTCAAAATATTAGCCGAACTATCGTCAAAAAACCTTAATTTGTTACAAACAAAGGCATTTTTGACCCTGTTCCGGAGCACTGAGAATCCGGAAAACTTACACACATATTCTTGAACCCAAAAGCAAGCGATTTAGTCAAAAAAATTTCACTACTAAGAGATTTCACGAAACAGCCTTTTTTCAGATAAATCGACGCTACCATGTTGATTAGGCTTTTATGAATGTATATTTTTTATATTTGACTGGAAATTAATGCGTTAGCTGTAGTTTTTAATAAAGAAAAATATGTTCTGCATATTTTTATTGTTTGTTTAAAGACCTTAATGATTGAGTAAGATAGTGCTCGGCAGATTTTTTCACAATCAAAAGTGTTCCGTGACTTTAAAAAGGTTAAGAACCACTGGTTTAATGGCTATAGAATAATGATATATGTATCAGCTTAATATTATAATCTCAAAATAAAATTGTATTAATCTTTATCTAACTTATAATAAACACTAAACTCCAAAATTAAGGGATCACAAATTTTTTTCAATATTTTTAGGTAAAACTTTTAGCAAAAAATGGTCATAGAACAGTTTAAAAAAACACTTTTAAAGCTTGAACGTTCTAGTTTTTGAATCTTTTGTTGAACATTTTATTATCTTTAAGGATAACATCTTTTTTTGAAGATGAAACGCAGAAAAAAAAATTTCAAAAACGTTTGGACGCAAATAACTTGATCAAAAATGGTCGTAAAGTAATAAAAAAAAATTATTGGAGAGAAAAGTCTGATTTACAAAAATAATTCATTTGATTTAATCAATAAAATGTACCACGGCCCGCATGGAGGCTCTCAAAATTGTTTTAAAATTTTGCAATTTTTTTTTCGGCGCTTCATCAAAAAAAGTGGTTATCCTGAAGGACAAACATTTCAACTAATGATTGAAAAACAAGAACAGTTAAACTTCAAAACCCTTTTTTGAAAACTGTTTTATGAACATTTCTCGCGGAGAAACAGCTATTTAAAAATACTTTTAAAAAGTTGGGTTACAAAGTAAAAAAAATCTTAGCAATTCAGGGTTTCGCAGATATTTTAGGGATACTTTCAACTTAAGAAAAACATAGACACTTTGATGATCCCATAATTTCCCCCAAAGTTCCCTCATGTTTTATGAATAACGAAAAATATACAATTTTTTAGATCACTTTCAAGTGGATTTTTTAGAATAAAAGAATTTTTTTATCAAATGAACTACTAAAGGGTGTTAAAGAAATAACTTTCAGCTTTCCAAATCTGTCCTTGATTTTTTTTTACGATTTTTTGTTTCCTAGTTATATGTGCTCAATGTGAAACGTATGATTTTCCAAATAACTTGGTCAAAAATGGTCGTACAGTAATAGAAAAAAAAGCAAATTAAAGAAAAAAGTATGATCTACAAACATCCTTTATTTGATTTGACCAAAAAAATTTCTCAAGTCCTGTAGAGCCTCTAAAAATTTATATACGTTTTTGAAAAAATTTTTTCGGCGTTTCATCTTCAAAAAAAGATGTTATCCTTCAGGATAATAAAATTTTCAACAAAAGATTCGAAAACTAGAACGTTCAAGATTTAAAAGTGTTTTTTTTTAAAACTGTTCTACGACCATTTTTCGCGGAGATACAGCCATTCAAAAATACCTAAAAATATTGGAAAAAATTAGTGATGTCTTAATTTTGGAGTTTAGTGTATATTTTCATTTTCTTTTTGCAAACTTGGCTAGTGTATAAAACAGCTCCTTGATACAGTCGTACGAATATCGCTGTTGGAAATAGATTTCTGCGACGTCCTGACCTAATATTTGGTTAGTTTCAGTAATTTCACTTTGATACAATGGTCAGACAAGTATACGATTTATAGATGTATTATCTGCACACTGACAAGCTTGACATTCGCCACTTCTGTACCTTGCCAATTCACTGCAGATGATAGTTAAATTTACCGTGAACTTTTTTTTTTTGAAACCCAGTTACAGTGAACGGATTTTTGTGAAACTTTCTGCTTATTTGTTGCTAAAACTAAATACTAAAATGTTTACTCATTAAAAATTTTCGCTTTTCGAAAATTCGATTTTTTTAAATTACCCAAATATATTTGTTTAAATAACTTCAATAATTAAAATCCTATAGCAATAAAATACTATCTATATAGTTTTTAAAGTTACTGATTATGAAATTACAAGCAAAAATTGACAAATTCAAAATGGTGGATGTAAAATTAACTCAAAAACAACATTTAATGGAAATATTTTATAAAATATTGATATTTAGTATACATACTCGTAAATACTACAAAAATAAAAAGCGGAAAAGTTTTACTCCGTACGAGGGTAGCTTCCTCCCTTAAATGCCAAAAACACCCCCAAACGGTAGCCAATGTTTGATTTTTCGACGTTTTCTGATAAACGTTCATCGGACAAAAAAATTATAAGAATCAAAATTGTAAACAATGGAATTCTAAATAACAATGGTTCAATACATTTACTCATATGTTATAAATTTTATCTTTCACGTGCGCAATTTCGATGAGAAAAATCTGACGCGTTCAATAAATTCGTTTTTTGCGCTTTATTTTTGTAAAATCTTATGAATGACTCTTTATGGAAAATTCAAATAACTGAATTTGTAGAGTTTAAAATATTCTACTATTCAACTACATATTTGTATTTTCTACAAAAAAAACAAATCATTTATAATTTATGTATAAAAATAAAACATAAAAACGAATTTATTTATTGAATATTGTGCTTGCAATATCACTGTTTCTAGTTAAATCTTAAAACTCTAAATTTTTGGTAGAAAATACATTATGCAATACTATTATGGGCTAAAATTTCAACCGATGTGAAGTTAGCACCGCAAGTTTCGAAAAATAAAAAAATAAATAGAGTTCCGGATAGCATTCAAAGAGTTCTAGAGTTCTTTTATATTTTGAAAAAGAGTTCTGTCAATTCAACCCCCCAAAAACGTTTTTTTCAAAATGGGGTGCTAACTTCACGCAGTACTGCAAACTCAAAAAATACAATTTATCTTTAGAGTTCGGGAGAGCACTGAAAAAGTTCTGGAGTTCTCCTATATTGAAAAAAAGAGTTCTGGCAATTGAACCCCCCAAAAAAAGTTTTTGAAAATACAGATTTAAAATTATGCAGAACAGCAATCTCGAACAAAAACACTTTTTTGGATAGTACTGCATGTTTTAGGATTGAACTTTGGTGTGTATGTATATTAGATCTTACTTGTTTGTAAAAAAAAAATGACTTGCTAACTTTACCCCTTCTTGCACAAACATCCCTTTGAAAATGGGAAATTTTTTTAAAAGAGAGCTAAGAATCAAGGTTGAAATTTAACCTTTAAGGATTGTATTAAGAAGAAAATGTACGAGTACATAATATGTAATCTATTAGCCTGTTTTTTTTTTAAACAATTTGCTTTTAGCTCCATGTTGTTAGGATAAATAGATGCTGAAATATTCTAGTTTCCACAAATCCTTTAAAGAACAAATATGGCCACCACGCGAAAATAAAAAACAAAATAATTAAAATTATGGTCATTTTGAACTATCAACATGTTAGGGTAAATGCACACAAAAAATCATTTTTTAAATGGTCGAGCAATCAGTGCTGGACCACTTAATATCGATTTACCCTAAACAGTTGAAGAAACAAGGATCGGTAAATTTTAATGTCATTTTAGTATTGAGTATTAGCAATACAATGCAAAAAATAGAATGAAAATTTATTCACTGTTGTTCTCGTCCGAGGTTTGTAACTTTTTACATCTAACGGCACTCCACTAAATAGTAAGCTATGAAAATTAGCATTACCTAAAAACATAACATATTCTTTTAAAAATATTAATGAAAATAAAGCTAAATAATAATTCCAATACTTCTGATACGACTTTTAATAACATATTAAGTATTCGTTTTGTGAATTTTGTTTTTTTGTGTTATGTTAAGGTATTTCTCGGGGAGAAACAAGGTACGCTATATATTAGAAAAGGAAAAAAAAGTGTAGTATAAAATCAAGATAACCGTGCTTTAAATTAAATTAAAATTTGGCAACGCTGAGCATATATTGCGCATGCGCGACTTTTGTATTCCCGATGACAGCTACATATTATTTAATGTTTTGATGTGATCACGTGTACTATTATTTGCAGCTGAATTTGTTATATATTATAAGTTTATAATTAAGAAATAGTTTTTATTATTCCTTGAAATTAAAAGAACAATATATTCAGCACGTACGATTTTTAAATATCGCGGCAATTGTCAATATTTTACGGTATTGTCATAGCTTGTACCGTGATATTTTTTATCAGAAAATAAGTTTTTATTTTACTTATAACATAAAAACGGGGTGGTGAAAATATTTAAGATTTTTTATGTTAACTCCAAATATATTAATTTAGTTTTTCTCAAAATTTCATAAATTTCTTGATCTTCCTTCGCATAAAATTATTTACTTTTTCATTGGAAATCCGCTTAAAATATCGTAATCCTTATACTCGCAATGTTAAATTTTTGATTTTATTTTGACGATATCTTCACTCACAGATGGTCAATCATTTTAAGATTTTGAATGAAGCTTCTAATAACCTTGTTTTAGTTTTTTTTACAAAATTTGAGCTTACTCTTGAATCTTTTAATTTTTCCGAGAAATACCTTAACATTGCAAATTTTTATTTTACTTATTTTACTACAGTATATCAAATTGTTGTAACTTTCTCTGTTTCCAGTGGAATTTGTATGTGAATAATGATCAATTTAACAGACACTTGTGCTATTTAATATAGTAAACATTAACAAAGTAAACCAGTCTTGGAATTTTATTATTATTTTACATTCAGTAATTTTTCAAGACTACTTTCTTTTACTCTATAAACAAACATAATTTTTCTAGAACATGAAGTAAGTAACACAATATGGCAAATATAAAATAATTAATCTTAATACTCCTTCTTAATTATTTTACTTCTTAGCGTTTCAAAAATCTCCCTTGGCAACGGTTTTGTCAAGATATCTGCTAACTGATTTTCACTCTTCACAGCTTGTAGTCTTATAGTAGTTCCAATATGCTACAAGTATTTGTTTTGTGAATTATGTTTGTTTGTTTTATGTTAGCTTTGTAAATTTTTATTTGAGTTATTTTACTACAGTATATCAAATAAATATTATTATTATTATTATGATAACTATGTAAGTGCTGAGGTGTACATTTTAACTCCTAGATTGAAAATTATTGTATGTTTTAATTAGTTTAAATATGTATCTTCAAAATATTTGATTTTATCTTTAAAATACGGATATTAGATTATAGTCTGTTTCATTTAAGATTGCAGCGGTAGCTAACATAGGAAGCATAATACGCTCTCCTGATTGGACAAAACGACAGCCAGATTCACAATAACACAATTTTCACTGACGCAATACATCTACTAATTCATGTTGCCTTGGAAACAAATGCAATTAAATTCAAACTGTCAGATTAGTTATTCTACAAATGTGTATTATATTATAGACATTAGGATATTAGAAAACTAATATTCATAATACAAAGGTGAGTTTTATTTCTTACAGATTTCATTAAAAGTTTTTATTTACATATTAAATAAAATTATTGATAGAATAGTGCCTGTGTGAATGGTACCGTCTAATCTCCTCCAACTACTGCAATCTTAAATGAAACAGACTATAGAACTATTATATATTTGGTAAAATCAGTACAACAGTCTTATAAATTGATTATCTTTATTTTTCAATATAATGTTATTATAAATTGTTTTTGTAACCATGTACAAAATACTCTGTTTTCATGGCTTACTTTTATATACATCTAATTTGTATTTAGATACATAACAATCTCCCCTTCTTATTTTTAAGCCAGACGGATACTGGACATTTAATTTTAGTGCTTTAAAAATCGAAATAGTGTCGTTTGCCACCTTACTTGTCTATGAGATCAATTAGTCTCATCATCACCATCTTCCATTAAAGAATCTTTACTTTCGGTGGCTGGCGATACTGCTCCGATATTATACGTACAAATTTGATCGATATGTCTTTTCCATTCAAAATTATCAATAGTTTTGACAATATACAGATGACTGCCTAATATTTGTATAATGTTTGCTGTAGTCCATGTAGTTTTTGTTTTTGTATCCATGTACAAAATACTCTGTTTTCATGGCTCACTTTTATATACATCTAATTTATATTTAGATACATAACAAGAACTATGGAATAAAATCAGTGTCATAAAAATTTGCACAGATGTAGTATTTATATTACATACTAGCTGACCCGGCCCGGCTTCGCACGGGAATTAATATTTCACCCCCTGTCACGTATAGAGGGTTGTTATTAGTTTCATTAGATCTGGCGGGAAAAATACCACGGGGGATGGGGGTTTAAGGGGAATCAACTCCCTAACCTAACCTATCCTAACCAAATGTCAAATTTGTAATGCCAACCTAGAAGTATTTTTACATATATATATATAAAAATGAATCCCTATTTCCCTTGGTCACGACATCACGCGTGAACGGCTTACATACAAACGGTATATATGTACCTACAAACTGAAACTGTAATACGGTTTGTGTCTAAGATAGGTTTGTATCATTGGTTTTCTCTGTTTTTCTAATTTTTCTAATTTTCCGCGCAATTTTTTAAATTTTTTCTTTCATAAGAACCTTCTCCCGACAATAACAAACACAACACACACAAAAATATTGAAATCGGTCCAGCCGTTCACGCGTGATGTCGTGACCAAGAGAAATAGGGATTCATTTTTATATATATAGATTGTAACGTTTTTGCTATTTATCCTAATTGATAGGTTCAATTTACCTTTAATTGGAAGGTAGTATATTTCTAAATAACAATTTTCTATTTGAACTAGACTTACATTGATAGCATAAATCACAGTTTACACAATAAATACCCTAATCATACACAATATACACTATAACAAAAAGCAGTTACGCTTGCACTTAACTTAACTTGACTAAATCCTATGGCTTTCTCGTTACTACAGTGTCTTTGTCCCTTAACGTGAATTACAGTGTTAAGGGCAACAATATTTACAAAGTTGGTAGAGATCTTTGCTTTTTATACTTTTAAACCACACGACGCTGTAATAACGACTAACTGCTTACATTTCTCCCGGGGTCTTTCTACAAAAATCATTATATAATGTTAAAACTAATTTCTACAAATATTTATACAATAACCCAAACGTCTAACTAATCATATTGTTACAATATGTGCAAATGTCCTTGTGTAAGCCAAAGAAGTATAACTTCTAACGCGTGTACATAAATACACATACACACTTTTTGAGGGTTCCGTAGAAAACTAGGAACCCTTATAGTTTCCGTCTTTATGAATTTTATACCGATTAAGATGAAATTTGGTATACGGACGAAGACTGTTAACCCAAAAACAAAAATGATAAGATTTTGAAAAAAAAAATTTTTTGGACCTCCCTTTCCATAGACTGAAAAGTATATTTAAAAAAAAAAATAAAAAAAAAAAAAATATCGATATATAAAATCTAAAAAATGTGTAGCTTTTAATTAGTACTTTCAATGAAAATTATAAGGAACTCTGTAGCAAGAATAGTTTATGAAAAGTTTTGAAATAACTTTTTTATAAATCGTAATCACTACGGAACCCTATCATGTGCGTGCCCAACACGCACTTGACCGTTTTATTTATTAAATTGGGCGACCAAAACAAAGGTCATTCAATTGCATCTAGAAATTTTTTTTGGCTTTCACTCATGATGTGTATAGTTCTAAAATATCCTTAAAATAACCCTTACTTATACCTACAGTGGTGGCCCGATAATTAAGAACGGTGTTAATTTTTGCAGGCAATAAGTGTTTGTGGTCGTTTACTTATCAATAAAAGGATTAAAATTTTGTTTAGCACGTGCCCTGTTATTCCAGATAGAAGGATTAACTATCTGCATATCATAAACACTATCATAGCTTGTAAAATTCCAAGAAATTGTTTGTGGTAACCGATTTCGGGATTTTTAGTCCTGGCCTGCTAATTAAGAACGACATGTTTGCCCCTCAGTTCTCGACTGTCTCTCGTGCCGAGTGCAAGCTGCTTTTCATACGTGATTCAAATTTATTCGAAAGACAATCTTTTGTGTGATTTAAGTTTCAAAATGGGAAGAAATCATAGTTGCGATGAATCCACGCGTCGGATCATAGTGACGTTAGTTTTTGAGCAGAAGTGGAGCTATAAAAAAGTGGCTGACCACCTCAAATGCTCGAAAACAATGGTATTTAATGCTGTAAAGCATTTCAAAGCTCATCAGACTTGGAAGAACGTCGACAGAAAGAAGAGACATCGAAAATCTACGCCCTGAACCGACTCTAAGATCGTGCGGCTGGCTAAAGCTAACCCAAAACTGTCGTCTTCCGGCATCCAACATGAACTTTTTGGGTCGGATCCTACAGAACTTGCAGCAAGGACATTTAGAAAAAGATTGAACGAAGCGAATTTGTTCGGAAGAGTGGCTAGGCAGAAGCCACTAGTGTCCAAACGAAACAGGAAGGCAAGGATCAATTTTGCACGAAGACATCTAGACTGGACTGTTGCCCAATGGAAACACATATTGTGGTCTGATGAGACTAAAATTATTAGGATTGGTTCCGATGGTCGTCAGTATGTGAGATGACCACCCAACACCGAATGTGTTTCCATTGGGCACCAGTCCAGTCTAGATATCTTCGTGCAAAATTGATCCTTGCCTTCCTGTTTCGTTTGGACACTAGTGGCTTCTGCCTAGCCACTCTTCCGAACAAATTCGCTTCGTTCAATCTTTTTCTAAATGTCCTTGCTGCAAGTTCTGTAGGATCCGACCCAAAAAGTTCATGTTGGATGCCGGAAGACGACAGTTTTGGGTTAGCTTTAGCCAGCCGCACGATCTTAGAGTCGGTTCGGGGCGTAGATTTTCGATGTCTCTTCTTTCTGTCGACGTTCTTCCAAGTCTGATGAGCTTTGAAATGCTTTACAGCATTAAATACCATTGTTTTCGAGCATTTGAGGTGGTCAGCCACTTTTTTATAGCTCCACTTCTGCTCAAAAACTAACGTCACTATGATCCGACGCGTGGATTCATCGCAACTATGATTTCTTCCCATTTTGAAACTTAAATCACACAAAAGATTGTCTTTCGAATAAATTTGAATCACGTATGAAAAGCAGCTTGCACTCGGCACGAGAGACAGTCGAGAACTGAGGGGCAAACATGTCGTTCTTAATTAGCAGGCCAGGACTAAAAATCCCGAAATCGGTTACCACAAACAATTTCTTGGAATTTTACAAGCTATGCTAGTGTTTATGATATGCAGATAGTTAATCCTTCTATCTGGAATAACAGGCCACGTGCTAAACAAAATTTTAATCCTTTTATTGATAAGTAAACGACTACAAACACTTATTGCCTGCAAAAATTAACACCGTTCTTAATTATCGGGCCACCACTGTATAGGGTAAGTGGAGGGAAATGGGTGGGTTGTTTTTGAAATTCAATCCTACAAGCTAAAATATTCTTAAAAATTGGAAAGTTAGTACTCGTTTTTGTCTCCAATTTGCTTTTTACATAGTTATGATATATTACATTTTTATTCTTTCTTTTGAATTTAAAAAAAAATAAAAAATAGTTTATCACACAAATAGTTTCCCCCAGTGAGGGAATTGGGTGGTAACTTTATAACCAATAAAAACACATTTTATAATTAGTAGGCAAATGGGTGATAAAAAACAACTAAAGTATATTTTAACCCTGGTTTTAATTTCAACATTTTTTTCACATAAAACACGGTACATGTAAAGTTAATTTCTAAAAACTTGCTCCCATTTTGAAAAAGGTGTGTGAGGAACTAAAGTAATTTAACTTAAGATATGTGGCTATCAGCACTAATTTCTAACTAAATATTCAGTGAAGAAAAACCTAACTTGGATATTTAACTTCATTGGAACTATTTTACAAAGCTTTCAGAACTTTGTAAAAATCAGCAATTTTCGCAACTTGTCAAAGTAATTATCTAAAACATCAGTAATATGTTCCATATCTACCATGTAATTATTTATTAATGAATGTTTTCAAGCTATAAGCATTAATAACAAATTAAACTAACAAATTGAGATCTTTTGACCTTATTTAAAAAAATACTTAGGCCTGTGGGTAATTGGTTGGTAAATAAACATTTTAAAAGTGTAATTGTTTCAGAATGAAAAGTAACATTTTATGATTATTACTTCAAAAATAAGTTCATACTTTTTATACATTAGGATAATATCATGTTTGTGTGAATTTAAAAATTACTACCCTATTCTCTAAAGGGGGGGAGTAAAATTTTCTAGCCCCCATCACCTCACCATCGTTATTTGTAAATAAAAGAATTAACATAGCTTCATACCCAGGCCCGGATTTAGAAATTTGCCGCCTCTAGGCAGTTGCGAAAATTGCCGCCCTCCCCCCTTCTCGAAACTAACAGTTTAAGTCATAGATGTAAAAATATAAAACTTAGGATCTTTTTTTTTTTGGTTGCGTCAGTTTCAAATTTTATAAATTTTTATAAAGTTACATTAGGAAACATAAAAACTGAAGACCTTTTTTTGTCATGCTGGAGTTACATGTATAGAGAAATTATTGCTTATGGGTTGATATTTTTACGTCTCGATTTTCGGATGGCAAACTCATCGATAATGGAATCAAAATCAAATTCAATTCCCACGAATATAACAAGTTTTCAAAGTTTCAACCAAAATTTGCCGCCCTAGGCAGCTGCCTACTCTGCCTGCATGGTAAATCCGGGCCTTTATACCAGTACGTTCTATAATAAAACGTTGATTAATTTAGAAAAATCAATCCCATTTTATTTTTGTGGAATATTATTGTAAAGCCGTAAAAAGTCAAAAACACGTTTCAAAATTTTTAAAAAGGTTATGGCGAAAAAAAAATATATGTGTAAAATGCAAATATATTTTTGCCTTAATTTTTAAGAACCAATACACACATTTATGTATTTTTATGCCGTGTTTAGACCAAAGAAAACAAAATAGCAACACTGTGTTTGAAAACACTTCCTATTTAAAAATGCATAGGGTTTATTGCACTTTTGTCAAAAAGACACGATGTTGTTATTTTGTTTTTTCGGTCTAAACTCGACATTATAGCATTTACAGCTTTAAAGTACATATCAAGTAAATGGAAAAATTTCTAAAAATACCACCCATTTTCCCCACTTTGAATAACTATTAAATATTTTAAATAAATACACAATAATTGTTTGTAACATTAATTAGTCTAGGAGGCAATTTTGGTACTTACAGGATTTGTTACAAATGTGGTTTAGAATAATACCTTAAATCTGGTATTATTCTGGTTCAGTTGCAAAATTCTTCAGATTATTTGATTGTTATTAAATAGCGGTCTAAATAAGTATTATACAAAACGATAATAATAATAAGATTTAAGTGCTACCATTTGCTAAAAATTGAAAAATTGACTTTTGCTTCCTCGTAATATCGAAGTTACAAGAAGCTATGTGATCGTTTCAGATTGAGACAAAAAAAATGTTCTCCGATTTCAAAATTTTAAATTGATTTATCCGTTTCACGTCAAGGCAAACACTTTTCGTTCCGTGTCTGTCCGTCCGTCTGTCCCCTGAATCCTTGTCACACGCATAACTCATGAACCACTAAACCGATATTATTGAAACTTGGTCGTCATCAAAATCGTGTTAAAAGGAGAGGGGTGACACTCCAAAATATTTCTTTTTTCAAAATATCTCAAGAACGACACATGTTACGAGAAAATTTTATAGAATCTTTTTTGTAGAGCATTAAATTTCCTATAATATGGGTCTACTACGTTTGTTGTAAAATATTCCCTTACAAAGATTTATCTCAATTTATTTTAAAAATTCGTGTTTTGTTTTTCTAAATTGATATTTGTTTGGCCATATTAAATGTATTTTGACGTTTTAAATGTCATTTTGGCGTTTTAAATGCCATTTTGACGTTTAAAATGTCATTTTGACATTTGCATAAATTTAGATTTAGATTGAAATTGTCAAAAAATTAAAAATATTTAGGTGCGTTTTAAGAAAAATTTCGAATTAGATTTTTAGTAAAATTTGTATAAAAATTAAATGGTTAACCAATGTCAGATAATTTATCTGAACACTATCGGTTTTGGTGAATTTAGCACGAGGAAGCACTGTGCATTTACTTGGCAGATGTTTTTTATTGTAGCAATCTTTTAAATAAGTCTGGGAACACATACAAACAATTGTACAAATATAGAGCTTCTACAAAAACTTTTATTGTTAATCAAAGACAAGCATGATTCCATTATTAACAATTTAATAAAACAATAACAATTAAAGATATCAGGTCCAATGTTTCATTGAATGTTCTGTACTACAAAATGTTTATTTTCCAGGGGTATCAACTTAAAAAACGTTAAACTTAATTAGTTATTACAGCTTAAAAAAGTGTATTAGCCTATTTTTTTATTTTTTCCAAAATGGAAGTTGTAGGGAATTTTAAAGCGAACACATTTTATTTGAAACTTTTTTTTGTATAATAATTATTTAGCAAAAATCAGAAAATTTGAAGAATTTTGCAATTGAACCTTGGTTTACCCACGACTCGAACAACCAAAACAAAACAAAAGGGTATTATTCTAAACCATTTTGTAACAAATTCTGTGAGTACCAAGAAAACTGTACATAAAAATACCTATTTTAGTACTTTTTAGCCTAGACAGTCTGAACTATAAATAGTTTTTTAGATTTAGAATATTAAGTTGATAAGTTTCAAGATGTTCAATTAAAAATATAGGTTTTATATAATTTGTTTGTTATAAATACATTATGAAAATAAAATAAATATTTTTTTACCATTGTAACAATGTTTCATTTATTTTATATCTTTATAAATTGTATATTGTATTTAATTAACTTACGTTTCATAGAATTTATGTAAACAAAATTTGAATGTTTGCATTTATACATATGTATATTTTGGCAAATTTTTAATATTATATTTAAATTACCAATTTTTCAATGTTTGTCAATTTTATAAAATATCATAATGATATATTAATATAATATAGCACATGTACATAACAATGAATAAACAAAATGGAACTATTGAGTGTTTTTTTACAAAAAATTCATAGAACAGATTGTAATACGCTGCATCAACCAACTCACATGTCAGAAATAATAAAATTCCAGAATCTCTTTCTCACAAAGGTCCCCAGGTGCCACACCCCGCCCTATTTAAATGAAACTTATATAAAGTAAAAATCTTATTAACATGTTTATATGTTTTTTTACTGTAGGTACTACCTTTTTTAAGTTTCATTGAAATATGTGTGTGGCACCCGGGAACCTTTCCTTTGAGTTAAAATTTCCTGTAGATGTAAATATTATTTCATAGTTTTAATTATTATTATTATTTTGGTGGCGCCACTGCCAAATAAAGTTAGAATTAACTTCAATTTATTAGTTTTACATGTTATTTCTTGTTATGAGCAAACCTGTTGGTTTTCGTGCAATAGTTTTTAATTAAATCAATCTGTATTGAAAAGGCAGCATTAAGTAGCGTTTGCTAATGCCCTTATTATAAATTAACTATCCGCATAGTTTGCACCATTTGTGCAATGTGTTTGTGTATTGTGAAAGTAAAACTGTATTTCCATCATCCCTTTGTTCTCCTAACTTTAATACAGTTCACTGAATGCAGTCCAAGAACTACCCAGCAGGACAAACTGTAAGTCAAGTTTTAACTTATTATTAATTTAATATACCATTATACGCTCAAAAACAGTCCACGCCCGCTGTAGAGGTTAAGGGTTATATCATTTAACCTACCTGTACCCAACATATCATAACATATCATACAAATAATTTCAGCAAAATCAAACTGTAATTATTGTAAACATCAATATTTCCACCTGTTATTTTAATGATTTAAAATGTAACAAACATCTTTCGCTAATAGTACAGGCAAATTAGCTTTTAATTAAAACATAATTATTAGATTAAATTTTATTTCGAAATGTATATCCAATAGTATTTCTCATTAAAGAATTCAACGAGTCCCGAGGCCAGAAGTTGTTGCGTTTAGGGGAATGTGGGGGTAAAAAGGATATGTTAGATCAAATGCATGAAAATAATGCTTTTCAGTCTATGGAAGGGGGGTCCAAAGAATTTTTTGACAGTGTTCGTTATAATTTTCAGTGAAAGTACTAATTAAAAGCTACATTCTAGATTTTTTTCAGATTTTTTGAATCAAGAGTTTAGAAATTAGAGGAGAAAATAGCTTTTAAGATGTGGAAATGAAGCAAGTAGTAAATGTTTTTTGTTATGAAAATATGTTAAACATAATTATTATTAATAAGGTTCAGAAGAAGAAATCGAAAATCGCACAACTCTTGTTTTAACAACTTTTTTCTTTGGGTATACGCTAGGAAACCATCGCTACTAGCGCCGCTCAGTGGCGAAAATTAACATTTTTGGGTTTATGTCAAACGTAGATAAATTCAAACTGTCAAAATTATTATTAAAAAATCTATATAATTTATTGTGACTAATCAATATAACGAATATTTTTGTGACTCACACGAATTTGTATTCCCTCGAGTAATGGCTAAAAATAAAAGTAGCCGCATTTGTTGTGTACCCAATCAAAAAGTACATCGCTTTGTTATCTACCAGAATTACGTTTTCTTACATTTTAATATGCATTTTAAAAACTTTGTTTCTTGTACAGCCTACGATCAACGCTGTATAAATTGAAGCTAGAAGTGTAATTTAGTAAAAAAATATTAATTCCTGATTTTTTTACTTAGTTTTTAGTGCAACATATTTTTTTCAAATATGTATTTCTTCAGCCTTATATTGGCTAATATCATTGGTAACGCTATTCATATTGGGTTATATTATGGTTGATCTCAATTTTTTGGAGCTTTAGGAAGAATTTAAGCTAAATTACGAGTTTACGCGATGATGTCCCCCCGAGTTATTCAATTTTTACTGCTTAGGACCGAAAATTAGCAATGTTATGACTTTTTCACCCTGTGAAAGTGGTGTTTTTTGATTGTATTTTATCTAACTGATCTCAATTGATTCGTTTAAGTATCAGTTACAAATATCAATCATAATATAACCCTATCGTCGATTTAGATTGTGAAATAAATCGAAAAAACGGGAGGAGGGGAACTTGATGTTTACCCTTTTATACAATTTTTAGAGGTGAAGTTATTTTTTTCTTGTTCAGCGGCTCAAAATCTATAAAAATTAAGTAAAACATCGTTGTTCCGGAAAATTTCCCATTTTGATCATTTTCTCTGTTTCATTGGTTAGACTATTTGGAGATATCCGCACTTTTGTAATCCGCCATATCCATAAATCACAATAAGAATATTTCGCTTTAATATAACATACATAAATTTATGTTCGACCTCCGTAATTTTCGTATTGGATAAAATAAGAAATTTGAAAATAAAAAATAAATAAAAATGCCATAAAAAAAGTTAATACAAAATTTAAAAAAATGGTTTTTAAGACCATATATCAACCTAAAGTTTTCCTGAAAATTTCATCCAATTATATGGAGCCATTAAGTAAAAAAAAAATTTTTTTCGATTTTCAAATTTTAATTAATTACAGCTAAAATAATTTTCAAAATTAATTAAAACTTAGTGAAATACTTCTTCAGATAGAGGTGCATAGATAAAAAAAAAATTAGCGAAATCGAAACATAGGTACACTGCTAATAACACACCCGGCTATCCCGACTATAGTATTTTTGAAAGTACAAACCCAGTTTTGCCAGCGTCGCTCACTAGGTGGCGACGTGTCGTTTTTGACAGATGGTTTCCTAGCGTATAGTTTACCTTTATTACTGCCTTTTTTTATTCTTTTCCACTTCAATTCTCTGCTTCTCTGGCAGATCGGTACCAACTACCAATCATACACTTCCCAGAGTTTCGTCCTATACCACAGAACACGTCCCAAGGTACAACCAAAAAAATTTCCTAAGGTGTAACCAAGCACACTTTTCACAAGAAAATTTTTCATTGCTTGCTTAAATAATACTGCGACAGTACTACGTCAGATAATATCAGTAATAATGCCTAGCTTGTTTGTATACAACCTGGAAATTACAGCAAAATTCAAATACACTGTTCTAAAAATGAGATTGTACTTTTTTATGTTTAATAATTTACGTTTTCAATACTTTATTAACAATTTTGAATTTATTTTACTAAAGATATATTACATTGAATTTTTTTGTTCAAAATAATGCAATATGTCTGTCAAAAGCACATGATTTTTATATTATTTTATGACAATCAACAAAAAGGAATATCACAGATTTTAGTGGAATTTAAATATATTGCTTAAATTACAATACAATAAATAATGTATCATTGAAAATATTTCAAAATCTTCATATGTATTGAGGGTTCGATTAAAAAAAAAGATTATTGCAAATATATACTTTTAAAAATATCGATCTTGTCTATAAATTAATAACGAATTGAAAATTGCAGCAGTTTAAATTTCTATTGTTTGATGAAAAAAATAGTAATACAAAATTACTAATTAAAAATTTTAATTATACATTAAAAATCCAACAATCCAATAAACCTAAATTAATAAATTGTCATCGTATAGTCCGGAAAAAAATTCTATGAACTAAAAGAACTAGAAGAACGAACTAGTTCATTAAAGACCACTGAACTATAGGGAGCGCTCTCCGTCATGAACTAAAATGCCCAACTCTAGTAAAAAAAAAAACAACCGTTCTCGTGGTAGAGCGCGGAGAAAGTATGGCTATATATTTGCATACGGTATGACGCACTCTATGGCAATTGACTATTTGCATATGACTATTTCTACGTGGAAAAATTACAGGACAAAAATTAAAGAGTAGCAAATAATCTATAAGGTGTGTCATTCGGATATATTAAAAAAACATTTTTAATCAATTTTAGTCACATTTAGTAGAACTACAAACATAATAATTTATGAAAAATTACCATTCTTGTTCAATTTTGTGTTGAAAATCTACACTTAAGCTTTTGCAAAATTATTTAATGGTTCTACTAAAGTAAGCTTAGGACATATTGAGTAGAAAAGAGAGAAAAAATGTGTTAAATTGGCCTGCATTTAACGATAGGTACGCCAAAAATTAAAAAATCGAAAAAAAATTGTTTTATTATAAAATGCACCCTTTTTAAAGTTTTATGTGTACTTATGTTATAAATATGACTAAACAGTAAAATTATAAATATTTTTGGGCTACAAACATGTTTTTTATTATTATTTTGCTAGAAAAACTTCTATTCATACTACCGCAGGATCTCATGATAGCTCCTATTTGATATGCAAGCCTTCAAATTAAAAAGTTAAAATAAAAATAGATTCGCTATAAAATTTTGAATAATAAACAATCAATTATTTTTTACTAAATTTTATATTTTCCGTGTAATGGAAAGTCAAAATCAACGAATATTGGACGATAACAAGAAAATTGGTGTCCGCGGGATTCTTTTTTGTTTTATAAAATAAGGACTGCATCGAGATAGGAACATGAAATTCTGTATTATTGTACATCAAACTCTCCTCTTCAAAAGCATATGTGGCGCCACTCTCAATTCTTATTCGGCCCCAGTTTTATAAAACAAAAAAGAATCGCGCGGACACCAATTTTCTTGTTATCGTCCAATATTTGTTGATTTTGACTTCCCATTACACGGAAAATATAAAATTTAGTAAAAAAAAAAATTGATTGTTTATTATTCAAAATTTTATAGCGAATCTATTTTTATTTTAATTTTTTAATTTGAAGGATTGCATATCAAATAAGAGCTATCAAGAGATCCTGCGGTAGTATGAATAGAAGTTTTTCTAGCAAAAAAATAATAAAAAACATGTTTGTAGCCCAAAAATATTTATAATTTTACTGTTTACTCATATTTATAACATAAGTACACATAAAACTTTAAAAAGGGTGCATTTTATAATAAAACAATTTTTTTTCGATTTTTTAATTTTTGGCGTACCTTGTAATGCAATAAAATTGCCCAGCGTACAGAAAAGGCGTTACACCCGGTCGGCTACAGTGGAGAAGGGGGTAGGTTGTCAATTTGTTATTTTTTTTCTTCTTAGTAGGTGGGGTCGAATTAAAAGGTGATAATAATATATAGCAAAAAAAAATAATTATAATATAGAAAATATACTTCAAGAATATTTACTTATTAAGAAGGGCGCCACGTGACTTTTAAATTACTACGCCTCTGGTAAATCACAAAATCCGTCGTTGAACGTTGTATGGAACAGGGTTTTAAATAAAATCACTGTATCGGCTTATGAAGTGCTTAGTTATATTTAACAAATAAGAAAATAGTTAATCGGTATTGTATGTACATTAAGGAGAACAAACATAAGAAATATATGCATATAAATGTAAATCTATTCAGTAGCACAATTACCAAAACAAGATTATAAAATAATTAAATGTAGCATTATTTAAGGTAATTTGTACATATTATTTTTGTTTGAAATTCGCATACAAACAAATAGAGTATTCAATACGATAATATAACTTATGAACTAGCTATGTATAAAGAAATAGAAACTTAAAAATGTATGACAATAGAAACCTGAATATGGTTGCAACCCTAAAACGAAAAGTATATGTTCATAAATACGAGTAGCTACTGTATGTTCCGTACGCCCGGCACACGTGAATCTTACGCACTTAAAATTAGTTTAGCACTGTGGTATTTTGAAAAAAAACAATAAACAATAACAAACAATATTATCCACTTATCTGCACGGACTCCATATCCCTGGGCTCCAGGTTGGCAAGTCTGGACCTCCACTCCTTAACCAAAATTGACTCCGTGGGCACGACAATAATAAATCCCCCTCTCAAGGGTAAGGGCCGGTCGGACCTCCAAAATTCCGGACTCCTCAAAATTTTAATGTCGCCTCCTTTTTAAGCGATATATTGTTGCTTCAACTTTGTGCTATATGCGTATATTGCACCGATCTTATCTCTCCGTTGTCTCTGCTTGCCCCGTTCCTCGACAAGTCAGCGCCCGAATTGAGAGTGCACGCAAGGTCGTTGCAATTAATTCAAAAGATAAGAATAATGCATACCGAAGAATGCATGAAATTGCAGCAAAATCTTATACTTTAAAACCAAATATTATTTAATAATAAAATATTTAAATCCAAAAAAAAATCATTACAAACCCCCCCTTTTCTTCGGCGCGAATTTCTATCAGAAATTCGGCGAAAACTGCTTGAGATCTTTCACGTGCCAAATCCCTCTCGACTTGCCATTCTCATCCTGGATCTCGTACGTTACTGCTGAGACCTTCCTTCTAACACGAAAAGGTCCCACAAATTTTGGGGCTAAACTTGCTGAAAATTTTTTCGAGGTATCGGACAGAACATAGTTTCTTTTCAATACTGGCTCCCCGACCTCAAATATCACAGGTCGTCTGCGTAGGTTGTAAACTCGTTCGTTTGTTGTGTGCGCGTCTCCCAGTTGTTTCTGCACTCTCGTTCTTATTTCGTCAAAGATCTTACTTCTCTCCGCTCGATCTTCGACTGCGACACCCAGTTCGGGACGGTTGTCTTGGTTCCCAAAACTTTTGCCATTTAAGACATATTGCCTGCCGAAGTTGACAAAGTACGGCGTATCCTTCAGTACCTCGTGCCGCGCAGTTCTCAACGCACATCCGAACTCTGCCATATGATCATCCCATCGTTTATGGTTGGCGTCTTTGATGTAAGATCGTATCATGGTCTTAACGACACTGTTCACGCGTTCAACGGGGTTGGCCTGGGGGTGGTAATTCGCCGTGTATAATGGTTTTACTCCGTACTTCTGTAGAAGTTCGCGGAATTCTGCGCTTTTAAATTGGACCCCGTTGTCGCAGATGAGATACTGAGGAGCGCCGAACATCAACATTACCTCGTCCTCTATTTTCTTGATAATTGGGTTCGTCTTGGCTGTGCGCAGTGGAAAAATCAGCGGGAACTTGCTAAAATAGTCGGAAACAACCAGGATGTAGCAGTTTCCTTTCGAAGAACGTGGAAGTGGGCCCATTAGGTCCACGCTCACCATCTGCCATGGCTGAGAAATGGTCGGCCGTTTTCCCATAAGGCCAACGGGTCCTGCTTGACTTGGTTTCTGTTCCGCGCACACGCGACAATTCTTAACGTAACGAGCTGCGTCTGCTCTCATTTTTGGCCAATAATACTGTTGGGCGAGACGGTGGTATGTTTTGCTAGAGCCAAGGTGTCCAGAAGTTGGCTCGTCGTGACACTCAACCAGTGCCTCCACCCGAGACTCCTTCGGCAAGACCTTCCTCCATTCCCACGTATGAATAATACCCTGGCTACGGACCTTCTTCAGCAATACCGAACCATCGACTCGCCAGTTCGCCATTTTCCGTGGAAAATCATTTACCCTCTGACACATGTTAACGTACCATTTGTCCTTTGGTCTCTCCGGGACCTCAACAACGTCTAGTGGTACGGCCCTCGACAAGGCGTCGGGAACGAGATGGTCCTTTCCCTTCCGGTGTATGACTGAGAAGTCGTATTGCTGTAAGCGCAGCGCCCATCTGGCCAGTCTCCCAGCGGGATCCTTCAGGTTGCTCAGCCAAATTAGTGAGTGGTGATCTGCGATCACAGTAAACTTTGCACCCTCAAGATATGGACGAAACTTTTCCACTGACCAAATGACAGCTAAGCATTCCTTCTCAGTCGTGGTATAGTTTCTCTCGGCCTTATTTAAACTACGACTCGCGTACCCTATGACGTGTTCCCCATCTGCTAGTTGTTGAGAGAGAACGGCCCCAAGACCATAGTTGCTGGCGTCAGTCTGAAGGACAAACGGCAGGTCAAAATTCGGGCACGTCAGTACCGGTGCCGAAACCAATGCATTCTTAAGTGTTTGCAATGCGTTGTCACAACTCTCGGTCCAGGCCCACTTCTTTGTCTTCCTCAGCAGCTCTGTTAGCGGCGCTATTGTCGTAGAAAAGTCAGGTATGAAGCGACGGTACCAACTAGCCATCCCAATGATTCTCCTCACTTCTCCGACATTCTTGGGAGGTGGAATATTCAGTATGGCAGACACTTTATCGGGGTCGACATGAAGACCGTTTCGGTCTACCACATAGCCCAAATATCGGAGTTCTGAACGGCATAGCTGGCACTTCTCTTCACTCAACGATAGGTTAGCTGCCGCTAACTTTGCGAATAAATTCTTGAGGACATCAATATGTTGCTCGAATGTTTGGGTGCTCACGATTATGTCGTCGAGGTACACGAACACGAATGGTTCTAGCTCTGGCCCCAATACCCGATCGATCAGCCGTTGCCAGGTGGCCGGCGCGTTGTGGAGGCCGAACGGCATTCTCGCAAATTGAAATAGGCCACGTCCAGGAACGGTAAACGCCGTTTTGTCGCGGCTACTCTTGGCGACGGGGATCTGCCAGTATGCTGACTTCAGATCGAGTGAGGACAGATAGCGAGCATCCCTCAAACGATCGAGAATAGCCGATACATAAGGCAGCGGATACGCGTCCCTCTTCGTGACTTCATTCACCTTACGGTAATCAACGCAGAACCGATATGATCCATCCTTTTTCTTTGCCAGGATAATCGGCGAAGACCACGCACTCTTAGACGGTTCTATGATGCCTTCCTTCAGCATATCATTCACTTCTGCGTTGATATACTGTTGCACTTTCGGAGATACGGGGTAGTATCGTTGTTTTATTGGGGGTCCAGTAAACCACGCATTTTCACCCCTAGAATGTCCACTTCCAAGTAAGGCCTTTCGTCTCCTTTTCGTCCCATCAATATGTAGTCAAGTTTTGCAGACAATCTTGACTTGGTCATCCGTTTCATGTTATTGGACAGTTCTTGACCTCGAGCTGCCCTGGAACTTAGTTTTTTTGTTGCCGACATTGAAGACATTCGGCTCGCAAAACATTTTGTGCCCCGCACCCAAAACAAAACTTCTTCCGGTGTGAAGAACAAACACGGAATTGGTGTCCCGTACCACCACAGTTCCAACACGATACCGACGGTGCCCCTGACGACTGGGGAGATCTTGAAATGTTTGGTGTTTCGACTGGAGCTAAACGAGTGGACCTCGGTGTTCTACCTCTGTACGCGAGATCAGGCTCCAACGATCGACTTGTGTTGCTTGACGGTGGGACAAAAGACTGGCTTATAAGACGACTATTCTCTAGCCGCCGTCCTAATTGAGCCAAATGTGCCACTGAAGTCACTTCTACTAGACTCAGTCGATCCTGGTACCATGGCGAAATATTTTTCAGGAGAATCCTAAGCTTCACCGCTTCCGACATGGGGATTTCCAGCCGATTAAATAAATTCGACATCACAGCGAGGTATATGCCGAATGACTCATCTTGCTCTTGCGTTCGACGTTTGATCTCCTCAAAGAGCATATCGTTGTAGTCTGCGGGTTGGAATTGATCCCGTAGATGTGTGCAAAGCTGAGGCCATGAAGACATATGGCGCCTCATTGCCCTAAACCAGATTAAAGCGGAACCAGTAAAGAGATCGACAGCGGAATTCCACAGCTGATATTCATCGACGTTACGTGCAACTCTCAATTCATCGACTCTTTCGAGGAACGCGCTGACGCTGATGTCACTTGGTTCGCCGCTGAATTTGAGGTCCCACTTGGACACTGGGGTAGAACGAATATTAGAATATGACGTCCAATTTGTCTGATCTTGAGGTTGACAGGGAGGATTTCCTGCCTCCGCTAGTGAACTATTCCGAGCACCAATATTAAGATTTTGGAACATTACATTTGTAGGAATGTCATCCACATGTCCCGTATCCGCAGGAGGGGTCATATTGTCGTCCGCCGCACCCTCTGATACCTTCTGGTCTAAATCAAAGCTCGCATTTATGACTTGGCTTAGTAGATCTGATCTAACAGTTGGATCAGAGCTATCAAACCGGTTGATTCGATCGAACAGGTGTGCTAATTTGGTCTCTATTTTTTTGAAGGTACCATCTGACCTGGTTCCTGAGAAAGTCGATATAAGCTCTCCCACCTCTATCAGTTTTCTCGTGCAAGCATCCTTTTCAACTGCTAAGTCGAACTTCCATGATGGATTAACAGACACTTTACCGCTTGTCTCTAATTTTAATGTCTGGCGTAAAGTTTTCCGCATTTCATCGACCGTTCCACCGTCCGTAATACCTCTAACCTCTAGTTCATATTTAAGCTCATCTTGAGCCAAACGATAAACGTCCATCTTTAATGACATACTAACCAATCAACAAAATCGAAATAAATTTAATAAATAAAAACGGTCGTAACCATACAACTTCCAACGATCAGCGATAGTAAAACACAACAAAACAAAATCTAGCTTCAAATCTAAAATTTTATAGCCCTAAATTCAATAGGCCCCAAAAAAAATCAACCAACAGCCAATAGGCCCGCGAAATCACAACTAAGACTCACAAAATCAATTAGGCCCGATGAAAATATCGCTACAAATAATTTAATAGATAAGAGCCCCGCGAAAATATTTCGTGACCTTTAAAAATTACCGATTTAATGTCCCGACAAAATAAAGTTAGCTCAAAACCCAAAAATTCAATTACGTTAAATTAACACTATAAATTATCAATACACGAATTAGAAAAAAAAATTAAATAGACCCCAAAACTATAAATAAATTTCCTTTAACTGGCCCCAAACGTTGGTCGCCAAATTTCTGTAATGCAATAAAATTGCCCAGCGTACAGAAAAGGCGTTACACCCGGTCGGCTACAGTGGAGAAGGGGGTAGGTTGTCAATTTGTTATTTTTTTTCTTCTTAGTAGGTGGGGTCGAATTAAAAGGTGATAATAATATATAGCAAAAAAAAATAATTATAATATAGAAAATATACTTCAAGAATATTTACTTATTAAGAAGGGCGCCACGTGACTTTTAAATTACTACGCCTCTGGTAAATCACAAAATCCGTCGTTGAACGTTGTATGGAACAGGGTTTTAAATAAAATCACTGTATCGGCTTATGAAGTGCTTAGTTATATTTAACAAATAAGAAAATAGTTAATCGGTATTGTATGTACATTAAGGAGAACAAACATAAGAAATATATGCATATAAATGTAAATCTATTCAGTAGCACAATTACCAAAACAAGATTATAAAATAATTAAATGTAGCATTATTTAAGGTAATTTGTACATATTATTTTTGTTTGAAATTCGCATACAAACAAATAGAGTATTCAATACGATAATATAACTTATGAACTAGCTATGTATAAAGAAATAGAAACTTAAAAATGTATGACAATAGAAACCTGAATATGGTTGCAACCCTAAAACGAAAAGTATATGTTCATAAATACGAGTAGCTACTGTATGTTCCGTACGCCCGGCACACGTGAATCTTACGCACTTAAAATTAGTTTAGCACTGTGGTATTTTGAAAAAAAACAATAAACAATAACAAACAATATTATCCACTTATCTGCACGGACTCCATATCCCTGGGCTCCAGGTTGGCAAGTCTGGACCTCCACTCCTTAACCAAAATTGACTCCGTGGGCACGACAATAATAAATCCCCCTCTCAAGGGTAAGGGCCGGTCGGACCTCCAAAATTCCGGACTCCTCAAAATTTTAATGTCGCCTCCTTTTTAAGCGATATATTGTTGCTTCAACTTTGTGCTATATGCGTATATTGCACCGATCTTATCTCTCCGTTGTCTCTGCTTGCCCCGTTCCTCGACAAGTCAGCGCCCGAATTGAGAGTGCACGCAAGGTCGTTGCAATTAATTCAAAAGATAAGAATAATGCATACCGAAGAATGCATGAAATTGCAGCAAAATCTTATACTTTAAAACCAAATATTATTTAATAATAAAATATTTAAATCAAAAAAAAAATCATTACAACCTATCGTTAAATGCAGGCCAATTTAACACATTTTTTCTCTCTTTTCTACTCAATATGTCCTAAGCTTACTTTAGTAGAACCATTAAATAATTTTGCAAAAGCTTAAGTGTAGATTTTCAACACAAAATTGAACAAGAATGGTAATTTTTCATAAATTATTATGTTTGTAGTTCTACTAAATGTGACTAAAATTGATTAAAAATGTTTTTTTAATATATCCGAATGACACACCTTATAGATTATTTGCTACTCTTTAATTTTTGTCCTGTAATTTTTCCACGTAGAAATAGTCATATGCAAATAGTCAATTGCCATAGAGTGCGTCATACCGTATGCAAATATATAGCCATACTTTCTCCGCGCTCTACCACGAGAACGGTTGTTTTTTTTTTTTAATGGAAAGAATCTTTTTTCTTAAGAATTTAATAATACACTTTTTATATAATAACCCCCATTCACCTCCGAGTCATAGGAAGTGAGATATTCACGAATAACCGTTTTTAGTCACGTTAGACCTTCAATATCTCGCAACGCCGGCGCGATATATTCGGGGACTTTTTACATGTTATTTATAACACTGTAACGAAGGTGTGTACAAAAATTCAGCTATCTGCTATTTTTTTCGCAGTTGAAATCTAAAATTACTGGACTATATGCAGTACCTGCTAAATCATTTTCAACAATATGTATATCCGGTATCTGTCCATTATTTATTATTTGCTGTAACATATGCGTATCTCCTTCAGCTGGAGATGATTCTTGTTCCCCCATGGTTCTTGCTATGTTATGAAGAACCGCTGTAGCAATTACAATAGTTAAAGTTGTCTCCAATTTTAACCGACAGCCATACGCCAAAACAGGGAAACGACGTTTCCAAATTCCAAATACGTTTTCTATTTTTGTTCTGCTTCTAATATGTGCTTCATTATAAAGCTGCTGAGCAACTGATATTGGGGTCATCAAATATTTTCTTATTTGATACCAACTATCTCCCAACAATATGCAATTTGGATAACGACCACCATCAAACTCTGCTTTGATTCTGCTATTAGAGAAAATCGTGGAATCATGAGAAGACCCCGGCCATCTTGCTACAACATTCAAAATTTCGAGGTTTGCATTACAAATTGTTTGTACGTTGACTGAATACGTGCAGCTATGGAATTGGTAAAATGTGCAATTCCACTGAGACGTTTAGCAGCATCAGCATTGATTGTTTGTTCCAGTGTAAAATCTATTGGTATTTTCGAAAATGGCTTATCGGTTCTTTTAATTCCAAAACATCCATTCTTAAAATCATTTTTAAGTCCTGGTTGTGTTTCATTAACATTATTCAAATTGTCCGAATATTTAACACACCATCGAGCGTAGTTTGGTTGATTAACCATAAAAAATAGATTGGTCATTTTTGAAATTACAAACTTGAACATCTCAAATTCGCCCATGCGTATACTTCTTGATAGGATGACATAATAGTTAACAAGCTGTGTATAAATCAATAGAACTGATAAGCTGTTCTCCCATGATCACCTTGTCTTGTTTTAGCAACGAATTTTTTATATGAAGAGAGCACTCGCAACAATACTCGATTAGGTAATAATTCTATTCTCGTAGTTGACTGTGAAACCTTTAAGTCCTGGTATTGTAAAAGATCATCATAAATTTGTTCTTTGAGGAAATCGTGTTCAATGTTTTTGGTTTTAAAAAATTGATCAAAATGTAACATTTGCAATCCTAAAGCCATTAACGGATGCAGACGTTTGCAACGATTGAAATGTTTACCTTCGATTATTCCGTTTACAGATCCTGAAGCTATAATCTTGCTTTCAATCATCATATGAGATAATCCACACTCATTAATAAAAACTCCAATCGCTTTAAAAATGAAATGAAATTAACCGAGATCGCCGAGATGTATGAAAAGATTTTTAAACTTCAGACTTTCGTCTGTTGCTTGAATTTTATATGCTATTTTAGCAATCGCCAAGTCATATGTAACTTGAACATAAGTTTGATTACACTCTTTACCAACAGTTAGGGCTTGTTCCATTGTATTCACCACCACTGACGTGTTTTTTGGTGACAAATTGATAGATGTAAGGTAGGATACTTTTTGTTTTGGACTATCATCTTCTATGATTCTACAATTGAAGCCTGTCCACATTGGAGTGTGAAGCCAAATGTAACAGGTCAATTGTTTGTATTAACTTTAGATATTATTTTTAACAAAGTAAAATATGCACGTTATCAACGAATAAAGACGCGTAAATGGCGAAATTCAAAAACAAAGTAATTCGAGCTGCACAAAACTTTTTGAGGGTAGATTTGAAAAAAAACAAGTCATAAGTAAACATTATTAACCAAAAAGTTCGCGGCAACAGAGAAAAAGTTTATTTTTGTAAACTAGTGTTATCAATATTTTGGTATATTATTCCTACAGTGTCATGTAAAGTTTCTTTTCCATTTAAAGTATCAACGTATTTATCGAAGTTATCGAAAGCTACACCTGTGAATAATGACGTGTTTCGAATAATGTCAGGAGGACTAACTTCAGAACGATGTACAGATGAGAAGGTAGCTTCAGTTTCCAACTCCTCCGGTGTGGTATAGTTGTAACAATGTCCAAATCTATTTAAAATATTAATGATTTTTCTACTACTTGTAAGACTTTTTACAGTCATATCAAGAGTAATATGCTTAGATGGTTTTACAGTACCATTACTCACACAAAAAATAGCATCAGAAGTCATTGAGTAGCTTAATCTATTACAAATGTTTTTAATATTGTATAGCATTTTATCACAGCCACCATGTCCTCATGATTTATGAATTTCTGTCAACACTGTAGGTTCCTCAGGTGATTTTTTTTTAAAGATGAGAATCATTATTGACCGTATTCATAATGTCATATTTTGTATACCAATAATACTCAGAAGATGTCCGCTGTGCATTTGTATTTATGGCCATTTTACTATTTTTGATCATTTTTATTACCTCAAAAATTCGATCTTGCACCCATGGTTTTTTCAAATTCCCGTGTTGTTTGTTGTAATATTCCATTAACTGTTCGTTAAATTTCACTTTAAAATTAGATTGTTCACATTTATTTTGTACAGTTACTATTTTATCTACTTTTTTTGACAGAACATTGTCACTGGACGACACCATTTTCTCGTAATGGTATTCAGTGCCTCTTCGATTGTTTCCATTTTATAAAACGGCTAAGTGTTGAGCTAGCCGTATTGTAGAACGTATGATATCATTCAATATGGCGGATGATAGTTCAGCCTTTTTGTAAAGCGGCTAAATTTACCATCCGGCTGCGACATGTATATAATTAATAAATATTTTTTTTACTTACCATTCAATTTGTGTACCTACATCCTAAAATATATTTATTAGATTTCCAACTGAGTTTTTTTATTCATTCATTATAATTAGTATTTACATGTATTTGAAATAAAGAGATGATGTAGCAATGCCTTAACTGCATTTTTGTCGGGTCTCAGGAGGTACATGGAAAATGGACTCCAGCTGTAATTTTATTGTCTGGATTATATAAAAGTTGTTACTATAATTACATGCTTTAAAAATAGTAAAATTGAGATAGAAAACACTTAGACAAAAGTATCATTTAATTGGCACAAAAATTGTAATGAATTCCATTACAATACTTTTTTTATAAATTGGTACATATGCAAATAGTCATGGAATTTTGTTATTTTTTAAATTATATATGTCGGCGCGCGGAAATTATTTAGTTCAAATTGGCACTAAATACGTAGAAATGATGCAGACCAATCAGAAGTCAGCACCAATAACCAGTCAGCAGATCAGGAGACACGCTAAGTGGGAGGTCGGTTGGAAGGGGCAGAGAAGATACCGTCATTTTGGAGAGACGGCAGTTGACCAGTACTGGCTTAGCGACCTACGTTATCGTGGCTTGAAACGTGTTACGACACACTTGAAACGTGTTACGTCACACCTGAACTGCAATTACAGTGTTTAGCAGTTGCATAATTTTCGGTGTATTTATAATTGTGATAAAAACATTCGATTAGTGTTATTTTCTATAATTTAAAGATCTTGTGAAATTAATGAAAAGGGCAGTGTGTGATTTTGTAATTGTAACTTAATGATTAATGTTGATAAAAGGACAATATTGTTGATCTGTGTTTGTTTTATTTATGAACGACGGAAGGAGAGCAGATTAGTGACAGTGCGCGAGATGTGGCGATGCCACCATCTTATGTATTAATATAACACGCTCCGACATATAAATTATGTGCTTTGTAAAATACTATCATGAGGATTTACTGAACAACAAATATTTTTTATAGATACCATATATTAATCTACTAATTGATTAATATTGAATTTGTTAATTGAATAGTGAATTCCGCTGCTGCAGCGGCTGTTTTTTTCTGTGCCACAGCCTATGCGAATATTCGCGTTGGTTTGTAGGAGACTTAAATCCAATAATCTAATGTAATACATAAAATTTTATAATTAAATTAAATTTTTAATTACATTTATAATATTGTTATATTTTTATATACTTATTTGAGGTTATTCATTGCTGCAATCACGCCAAAGAAGTATAATATAAGTACACTCAATTTTTTTTATAAATATATAGTAAATATTAAATAAAAATAAATGAATTGTTTAAATGTCAAATTTATTCAATAATTGTTCTTGCAAGCTTTCGATTTACAGAATCATCGTCTGGCTAAAATATAATAAATAACAATTAATATAATGAAAAATATTAATATTTTAAAATAAAAATTCAGAAATATACCTATTATTATATTATACATATTTTATTTTTGGTAATTATACAGAAGTGGAGCTCTGCCTATTTTTGACTCTAAAACATTTTTGTAAATACACTAGTACCTCCCGATTGCCCCTGTCTTGGCTCGATGGCCAATCCCGGTTGGGCTGGTTCTTAAATTGGAAGTGGACTGTATAGAATATAGTATGATACATAAAATGAAACGATACAAACTAACCTTCCTTTTGTCGGGTGCTCCGTCTCGTGGCTCCAATCGGTAGTGAGGGGTAAGACGTGGAATTAAAGGATAACTTTGGATCTCACTCCTGCACTCCACTACACTTTCACTCTATGTATCGGTTTGGTTTTTATTGCTATTAACTTTAATTAACACTACTATAATAGTTAACAAAAAAATAATATTTAATAATAATTGGTGAAACTATACAAGTAAATTGGATATCCAATTTACTTGTATAGTTTCACCAACGGTGGTTCTTAACGTTCTTACTTCCTATCGCTCAATTTCAATTCCCTTTAGGGTGGGGGGTATGAACATATTATCAGGCATGCAATGCCATCTAAGAACCAAATCGAAAATTCTATGGGACCGGCTACAACAGCCCCTCTACAGCGAACAAAACGCGTTCCCCTTAACCAGTGGCGTACCATAGGTTTCTGCCGCCCAATGCAAATGGAAAAGCCGCCCCTCTACCCTTGCACTATATACTAAATATACAAAATTGAAGATCTTTTTTTCGAATTTGCCGCTGGCAAGCTACAATTTTGTGTCTTTCTAGTAATTTTGATCACCTTTTTTTGGTTGCAATCTCAAATTGGCCGCCCCCAATCCACAATTTTGCCGCCCTTAACAAACTGCCGCCCGGGGCATATGCCCCCTTTGTCTCCCCCACAGTACGCTACTGTCCTTAACCCCCACTTCTGTGCCGAAAAGATGCACGCAATTCTAAACTCTGATGGCCGTGATTACGGTGCACCGTTCTGTCGAAAAGTAGGGCACCTCTCTCGCGTTCGTAGTACGAGCCGTTCGTTATCGGGAGTTACCAGTGTAGATTAACCATGAACTTTTTTTTTAATGTTTGTTATTTTTTTCGTTTCAGTTTTCGTTCCGGATCGAGTAAAAAAATATATTTCGGTTCGGTTCCTGTTTTCGTTCCGAAAAAAATAACAGTTTTTCCGGTTTTTGGTTCAGCTCCGATAAGTAATGCATTAGAAATTTGATAAACCATTTTTTAGATCCAAAAATAGGTGGAGTCCTACTTCTGCACAATTACCTTAATATATATTTATATAAGGATAACCACCGCGGTGACCTCCGTGCCTTCTATCCCCTACGTATCGGTCCCGTCCACGGGCAACTCTGCGTCCGCGATTATGTCCACGTTCGCGGGTATCTTCGAAGACATCTTCATGTCCATGTTCGCGGACATCTCCTCTTCTGTACTCACGGGCATCATCTCTGCGGGCATCATTGGCCTTACTGCTAGCACTTTGAAGTCGGGCCACGGCATAATTATACCCCCTTCAAAAATCTTTAGTTTCTAGTAGAAGATCAATATCTTCTATTCTGTAAAAAATATGTTTTAATATAAGTAAAGTAATTAATAAATTTAAAATTGAAGGATACGCACTCAACATCTGTTGGGCCGTCATTTATACTGAAACAGAAAAAAAATTATATTATTTAACAATACCTTTAAGGCTCTGTCAAACAGGAAGCGGACTAGGGAGGTCAAACAAAACGCGCAAGTGACGGTGAACCAATGCGAATTATTTCATCATCAAGTGATCATCATGTCCTTGCTTCTTTTGTTAGCTAATTCTCTCATAAAATTTATTTAATTAATACTAATTAAAGTAACAACTATTAAACGATAATATTAGACAATCAAACAAATATCAAACGATTGCACATAAAATTAACTAAAAATATGCACATTTGGGGGGGGGGGGGATAACTTTTTGGACATGAACAGACAGTACCGAGAAAGAATTTTACAATTTGAATATTGAAATAATATATCTAAAAATTTTGTTTGTTGACAAAAATTGTAAACAATCAAAAATTTGATTCTATTGCGTAATATTATCTGTAAATAATCAAATAATAAAATTTATTGAGTGTCTAATTTAAACTTAGGACGTAATATGTAGTTTAAACTCATATTGAGAAACCGTGTTGTGCGGTATGCCTAGTACCAGTTATCTCGTAACCACTATGATAACACTAATTGTATATATTTAAAATTTTCTTCGATATTGGCTGTTAAGGATTATAAAAGTCAACTTGATGAAGAAACTTGTAGACTTGATGATATCAATCAATATTAAATTAAACAATTCTTTGGATACTGTATTCAATAATAACACACAAAATTTGCTTGATATATTTTCTATATTGAATTTTTCATAATTGTTATTTTTAAACAAAATCAATCTAACAACACTTTTTACATTGGCGAAGCCAACTAAAAATTTATACAAAAAAAAACTAACTACTAGATACATCGGTACTGAACACGTGCCTTATCTACTAATTATTCAAAACTTACTATAAAACCTACTATACTGAATTACGATTGTGATTTTATTTTAATTTTGAATAAAATGTAACTTACTGCTTTGATTTAGTTTTTCTGCAATATTTTTCCAGGCTACTGCTTTCATACCTGCGTCTTTATAATCCGGATTACTTAAATCGTATAAACAACTATACTCCCGCACAAGATCAATCATTTTTTCATTATCTTTACTCATTCTAGCATCCAGTCCGCGCGCTGACTAGTTCGCTTTCTGTTTGACCAGGGTAATGCAACATTACACGATACAGAGTTCGCGACAGTCCGCCTCCTGTTTGACAGAGCCTTTACAAAGATATCAAATTGTTTATAATTATACATTAAAAATATTTTTTTCATGATTTTAATATTTATTCTACTACTTGAAATTAAACACATGATAAAATCACAATTATTAATTGAATAAACTAATTATACTTACGATTTATTGCTTTTATTATCACCGCTGCACTGATCTTCTTGATTCTTATAAAATAAAACAAAACAATATTATTAATGTAAAGCCTAGCTCACACGACGATAGATTTGCCACTGGATTGCTTGCTTGATTTTGTAACTGGGTTCCAAGCGAGCTGTCGCGCTGGGCGTTGTGATGGTTTCTCTGCGATGTTGGCTGCACACGATGCAGGGTCGCTAGATGGCTCCGATACATGCAAAATTACAGTTTAGAAAAATGGACGCGGTTGCATTAGAAGTAATTCGTCGTAGACGATTAGTAATGAGCGTGTTTTGTTTTTTTTTAAAGTTCATCAAAAATAGAGCAGGGGACATAACAGTGCAGATTTTGGTAACAAACTTATGAAAATAAAAAGAATAAAGTAAAAATAAAATAGATAAGATAAAATAAAAAGGGGTCTTCATTTACATCTCAGGGTTTACCAAAACTAAAATCTGGTCACCCTATTTGTAATGGTTATTATTATGAAATATAACCAAATAAATTTTGTAATCAAATAAATTAATTAATTTACAATTTCGGCTTGTTGATTTGACATTATTTTTATTATACTTGGCACCAAAATACTATTCTGAAAAGATATTCGAATATTCAAACGTCAACATTATATGTTAGGTATTATGAATATCAAACAAAATTCTGTGGAATAATAGCTATGCTTACTAATAATAATTCTATACTATAGTTATTGCATTATAATAATCATCATTAATATCACAGAACATATTAATAATACAATTTATGAAATGTTTTTACATATCTATCGTTGATCCTTTATACAGCCACCTTAAAACTACCACCGGTCGTAAAAAACACGTGCGGCGTTCCTATTGGTTAACATAAAATCTAGCAACAAATCTACTACGAAAAATAGGACATGAACTATTACAGAATTCTACCTAGCGACCACGTAAGGCAGCCAGTAGTGACGTCATTTTCCATTACAGTAACCATCGTAGCTGCCATCACAGCACCCTGTAAGCAATCCAGTGGCAAATCTATCGTCGTGTGAGGCTAGCTTAAATATATTGTCAAAGCAAATAATAATTAAACTTACGTGTCTGACATTTTGCTGAATACTGAGTCGTAAATTGTAATTCTACTTATAGCGTCGTTATAATAAGTTGACGTGGATTCGTCAGTTTAAATTCTATAAATTCATCGACAATTAGAAGTTACGCAGACCCAATCAAATGTTAATATTGACTGTCATCTGATTCGTCTATTCAAAAAAGTTTATTGTTTGCAATCAAAATTATTTTCGATAAGTTCATAGCGTCTATTGAAGATACTGTTAAACTCATTTTTTTAACGTTAGTTTATTGAGTGAGTGTTTAATGTTCCTCATTCAAACGATCGTTTAAAATTTCAATTTCAAGCAAACGTTCTTTAAAAATCCCAGCCCAAACATTAATACTGAACCGTTGTTGAAATCCAAATTGAATGATGGCATGTGGGTTATCAATAGACCATACATGACTATTATGAATTGTATTGATTCCGTCTCTAGTAAACAGAGCTTCATCAGACCATAGAACATTAAAAACAAAATCAGGATTTTCAATATCTTGATGCAACAACCAACGACTAAATTCTACGCGTTGACCATGATCTTGTGGCTGCAGTGATTGAACACGTTGAGAATGATATGGACGAAGTTCTTCTCTACGAAGTACTCTGAAAACATTTAATTGTATAACGCAACACGTTGAGTACTAATTCGGGGATCATCCAGAACTGCATCAATAATATTATTCTCATTGTTGACATTGTTATCATTTGTCTGAACACCTCCACTTTTTTTAATAGCTGTAGTTCCAGTAGTACGTCTGGTACGTAAAAAAACCCTGCACTTTTTGATTGGGGTATGCCACTTTCTGTGCTCATAGATAAGGTCAAAAGAATAATTTTCAGATAGGGAGCCACTTTAAAATCCGTGTAGAACACCATTATATCGGCTATTAAAGATGGCTCCCACCGTTTTTATTAAATTGGCTGTATCTCAGCTCCTAGTCATCTGATTTCAATTTTCTTTTGTTTGTTTTAAAGTTCTTATTGAGTAGATTATTTTTTGTCATTATTCATTTTTCTCTTAATCTTAAGGGTTCCCCACAATTTTTGAAAATCTGAAAATATTACTTTTTTTACGAACTTAATTTTTATATAACTTTTTTATTGTGCCCAATATCATTTTTTTACATCATACAAAAAAGAAAGATATTTTTTTCTGCGTTCCATTGATAACAAGATAATACTGTTTTAATTAACAACTTCTTTGGAAAAAGTGTGTTAAACTAAGAAAAATAGACTATTTTTGGATCATTCCATGTCAAGTTTACCTTTTATCATATGAAATTTTATGTTGGGATCAATTTTCTCATATGGTATAGCTAAAAAATTGAAAAATCTGTCATGGATGTCACTGAACTTTCTTATACAATAAAAAAATGTACGTGTATCTACTAATATAAAACAAATAATTTTGGCTTACTGATGACAGATATAAAAAAAATAATAGAACATAAACTATAGATAATAACGTTCTATACATTTTTTGTTATAAACATTTCATTCTGTCATGAACTTGTTCAAAAAAAATGGAAAAAAATAAAAAATTAAATAAAAAAGATTTTTTTTTAATTGGTAAGAGATACAAAAAAATTAATGGAACATAAACTATAGAAAATAACGTTCTCTACATTTTTTGTTATAAACATTTCATTCTGTCATGAACTTGTTAAAAAAAATGGAAAAAAATAAAAAATAAAATAAAAGATTTTTTTTAATTGGTAAGAGATACAAAAAAATTAATAGAACATAAACTATAGATAATAACGTTCTCTACATTTTTTGTTCTAACCATTTCATTCTGTCATGAACTTGTTCAAAAAAAAATGGAAAAAAATAAAAAATTAAATAAAAAAGATTTTTTTTAATTGGTAAGAGATACAAAAAAATTAATGGAACATAAACTATAGAAAATAACGTACTCTACAACTTTTATTTCAATAATTTATTTCTGGTTTAAACCATTTCGAATATAATTGAAAAAAAACGATTATAACCCCAAAAACTTTTTTTTAGAGGAATTGAACATAACATAAATTATAAATTATAATATTATAAGTAAATTATTATTTAAACATTTTCTTCCAACACGTACCGTTTCAGAAATATTTCGAATAATTACAAAAATTACAAGAGTAAATATCCGTTTCCGGTTTTAAAAACATCTGGTTTTCTTTTTTAAAACAAATTAATCCTTAATATAAAATTTTACCCCTCTATGTACTGCCATTTTTGAGTTCCAGCGTTTACAGACAAACAGATACACACACAGACAGACAGACAGACATGATGATAAAAATAGTCAGAATTGATTCAGGGAAGGTATAAATGGACATTTCCTTCAAAATCTCGAATCCGAAAAACCAATACAGGTAAACTTGACTTGGAATGATCCAAAAATAATCTATTTTTCTTAGTTTAACACGCTATTTCCAAAGAAGTTGTTAATTAAAACAGTATTATCTTGTTATCAATGGAACGCAGACAAAAATGTCTTTCTTTTTTATATGAGGTAAAAAAATGATATTGGGCACAATAAAAAAGTTATATAACAATTAAGTTTGTAAGAAAAGTGAAATCTTCAGATTTTGGAAAATTGTGGGGTACCCTTAAAATTTAGAGAAAAATGAATAATGATAAAAAAGATTTTTTTTAATAAGAACTTTAAAATAAACAAAATAAAATTGAAACCGGATGATTAGGAGCTGAGATATAGCCAATTTAATAAAAACCGTGGGAGCCATCTTTAATAGCCGATATAATGGTGTTCTACACGGATTTTAAAGTGGCTCCCTATCTGAAAATCTTTCATTTGACCTTATATATGACCACAGAAAGTGGCATACCCCAATCAAAAAGTGCAGCGTTTTGGCTTTATTTGCCACGAACCAGACGTACTACAGTTCACCTTAATCTTTGAAATGTTCTTGCAAAAACTTGAAACGATGGTTGACGTCTGTTTGGAAACCTGTGTTGGTATTCTCTAAATGCACGGCGTCCGTCTCCATCACAATAACCATACACATACACAATATCAGCATATTCATTTATACTAAAGCTTTCCATTTATTTATATTTATTGCTTAATTATTATTAATATATTAAATATGACTTAAATTAATATTACTGCTATCACAATCTAAAACCATAATAAACGTATTTTGTTTTATACAATGTCTTGTTTGATTTTGTATTCGTTTTCATAGTTAACTTCATACATACTTTTATAGTTATGAAATAAAACACAATGTAAATGAAAGTATAATATATATTGTTGATATTATATATTAATTGTTAACAAAAATAGCACAGTAAAGTTACAACGATCCTAATTCCACGAGCACTATATGTCGAGTGAGCGTTGGCAGTATTTTCAACACTCTCAACCAATCAGACGCTTCCTTGTGTGTACCAATCAGATACGATTTGTCAAGTGCGCCAATTCACTTAAACTCTAAAGTTAAAATCCCAATACACCCCCCCCCCCCCACCCCCCCAATTAAGTACTTGACAACTGTCCTGAAACAAAAAATAAAAAAATACAAAAATTTAAATTTCTAGCATTTCAACGTTTGAACGAAAGCTTTGAAAGTCTTTTCTAGGTAACGGCTTCGTGAATGCATCAGCCAGTTGTTGTCTAGTTGGAATATATTTCACATCAATGACTCCTTCTTCGTACTTCTCACGAATGAAGTGATAACGAACATCGATGTGTTTTGTTCGCTTGTGAAACTCGGGATTGCGAATGAGTCTTATTGCACTCTGGTTGTCGATGTTCAGTGTAATTGATTCAGTCTGTTCTTCTCTTATATCACATAAGAGATTCTTCAACCATATTGCCTCTTTGGTTGCTTGAGAGGCGGCTACGTACTCAGCCTCTGTTGTTGACAGGCAAACTGACCGTTGTCTTTGACTTGACCAGGAAACTGGCCCTTCTCCTAGGGTGTATACGTACCCTGTTGTGGAGCGACGAGTGTCAACATCTCCGGCGTAATCTGAATCGGAAAATCCCACGAGTTGACTTGTTTTATTCTGATATTTAATCCCCAAATTTGAAGTACCCTTGAGATATTTGTAAATTCGTTTTACCGCGTTCCAATGAGCATTTGTAGGTTTATTCAGGTATTTGCTCACCATTCCCACCGCAAACATTATATCTGGACGACTGACTATAGCTGCAAACATTAGAGAACCTACAGCAATTGGATTGGATTCTTCCATGTTAAATCTTTTTAATATTCGATTTATATAATTGGATTGATGAATGAAGATTGATCCGTCTTAGAGCTGGGCGCGGGCCGTGAATTTTTCGGGTCACGTCGGGTCACGGCCGTGACCCGACGTGACGTGAGCGATTTTCAAATATTGGATCGTGAGCGGGCGTGATCGTGAGTTAAAATAAAACAATCGGGCGTGACCGGGCGTGAGTACATTTTTGTCGTGCGTGAGTCCGTGAGTATATGTATGTATATTTTGATATTTCTTTAATTTCTGATCTCATGCATATATGATAATCTGTTAAATCGAATTTTTATATTAAACATTTTATTTATAATATATTATTCGGGTCATGAGCGTGACCCGCCGTGCGTGATCGGGCGTGAGTAAAAAAATAGAATTCGTGAGCGGGCGTGATCGTGAATACTTTTTTGTAACCGTGAGTGAGCGGGCGTGACTAAATTTTTTTCTCTCGTGAGCGTGCGTGATCGTGAGCAAAAATTACTCACGCGCCCAGCTCTAATCCGTCTGCCTCATCCCGTACAATTTCCATTCCAACAAAATGTTCTGGAGTGCTGATAGTTATTTCGAATGTTGTTTCTAACGCCCTTAGAACCATATTAAGTGCCTCTGCGTCTCTTGTCATTATCAGTCCGTCATCAACATACAATATTAGCAGGATTCTCTCTTCATTTACATTTCCTATGTAAACACAGCTGTCAGCTGTACTTTGAGTGAAACCATAATTCGTCAAAAACTTTTTAAATGTCTTGTTCCAGCACCGTGGTGCTTGTTTTAATCCGTATAGAGACTTATTTAACTTACAGAACATTTCTTCAGGTATTTCAATACCTTTCGGAGGTTGCAGGTAAATGTCCTCTATTAGTTCACCATATAAAAAGGCAGTTTTGACATCGAACTGCATCATTTTTAGGTTATGTCTTGCAGCTATTGCTAATAGTAAACGTATAGTATCATAACTTGTGGTCGGTGCATAAATTTCCCCGTAGTCAATTCCTTCTACTTGTGTAAAGCCTTTTGCACACAGCCGAGCTTTGTACATTAAAATTTTTCCATCTGCACCTCTTTTAACCTTGAACACCCATTTCGATCCAATTGCTCGTTTGTTTTCCGGCAATCTGACTACTGTCCACGTATTGTTTCTGTCAAGAGCACTCAGCTCTTCATGAATGGCAATTTTCCACTTTTCAGCATCATCACAATTCATCGCTTCCTCAAAGATATCTGGAACACCTAATTCAACATAATTAAGTTCATACCTTTTTGGAGTTTTTATACTCTCTCGAGGACGCAGTTTCATACTCTGGTCAGCATCTTCTTGATCATGGATTGGTTCCTCAGGTTCATTTTCTATAGTTTCATTATTCTCAGGCTCATCGTTTTGGTCGTCGAGAACTATTAATGTATAGTTGTTTCGAGGGAACTGTCCGCTGGTGGTCTCATTGAATATTACGTTTCGTGAAACTGTTATATTCTTCGTTAACACAACATTAAACAACCTGTAGTTCATGGAGTTGCCATCGTAACCCACCAATATCAGTTTTTGACTTTTTGGGTCCCACTTGGTTCTCTTCTCCTTTGGTACGTGCATGTAGGCAGGGCAACCGAATACTTTTATGTGTCCCAGTTCAGGCTTCTTTCCTGTCCACGCTTCATATGATGTTGTGTCTTTGATTTGACTGTTCGGTGTTCGGTTCAATAAATAGACTGCAGTGTTCACTGCTTCTGCCCACAAATATTTTGGAACATCTCTTGCATAAAGCATAGCACGAGCACTTTCAACAATTGTTCGCAGTTCTCGTTCTGATCGCGCGTTTTGTTCTGGCGTGTAAGGTGCGGTTGTTTCATGTTCAATACCGTTGTTTAATAAAAAGTCTCTGAATTCTTTATTTCGGTATTCCGTACCGTTATCAGTGTGTAGAACTTGAACGCTGTAACCAAACTTATTTTTCACTTGATTATTAATGTTTTTGAACTTTTCTAAAGCATCACACTTGTTTTTAAGAAAGTATACTGTTCTGTAGCTCGAATAATCGTTTTTAAAAAGTATAAAGTACTTCGCACCTTGTACCGACTCTGTAGCGAAAGGACCGCACACGTCACTGTAAGTCAGTTCACCAATATTTAATTTTATGTGTGTACCCTTCTTCTTAAACGGCAGCTTATGCTGCTTGCCATATGCACAGGCTTCACAAAAGAATTTGTCTAAGTCTTTCATATCTACACCATTAACCATGTCTTTTGACACCATATCACTTAATTTTTTTTAACATTTATATGACCGAAACGTTCATGCCACAATTTTAGATTATTAGCCACTGTAATGTTTATTTCCGGAACAATTGTTTTAAACAACATCTTGTATATTATGTTATTATTGTCACGAACAGCACATGCCATCAATTCACCTTTTTTTAAGAATATCAGCCCGAATGTTTTCTTTAACTATTTTCATGCCTCTAGATGTGATCACACCTTCCGAGAACAAGTTCTTCCGTAGTTCCGGGATGTACAGAACATTTTCGATTGTGCCTTCAACCCACTTGTTGTTTACTAATTTTTGAATATTAACAGAACCTTCACCTTTGATTGATAAGGATACATTGTTGCCAAGCATTACGCTGTTTTCACTTTTAGATTCAGTAAATGTTGTAAAGAAGTCTCTGCGATTCGTCATGTGTGCAGATGCACCACTATCCATTGACCAAGAATCGTCTTCAGATATATCAGTTGTTAAATTTAAACTTACATTGAAAGCATTGGATTTGTTTGTATTGTTGTAATGGCTTTTGGACTTCGTCGGACATTCTCTGACAAAATGGCCTTTCTTATGACATTTAAAGCATTGTTCGGGATTAAAGTAACTTTTTATATTCAAAGTGCGCGCCATATTTCCCGATCGTTGCCGAGCATGCACGACGCTACCGCGCTAGTACGCAGCGCCACCGCTGCTAAGCGTCTATGCATGCGGGAGACGCCATTAGCATTCTCGCAGCAATAGAGAGTACAATCGTACACGTTCTATAGTGTAACTTTAGCAATACAGCTTTCTCGCCGCTATACAGAAGGCAACTTTTACACGTGATATAGTGTAACGAAGAGTTTCTCGACTCTAGAGAGAAATAATTCACTAGTTTTGATTACTTTTATATCATGTTTGTTAAGCAATATATTTAGTGTTTGTAAAGTGATAATAATAAATAATCTTACAAAATTTAACATCTACAATCATTTACACATTGCATCCATAACACTTTGGTGCCGAAACCAGGGACGATTTCGATATTTGTGTCTATTCATCAGGAAGAATTCGCAATATTGTCATCGACGAGAAACGAAGTATTGTCAACAACATCGAACCAGCAAACGTGAGTCGTCAATCCTTTGAACAATTTCATTTTCTATAACCTATATTGTCTATGTTACTATTTGAATGCAGTGTGTACAATTTATTATTTTCACGGTTCTATTCTATTTCAATTATCAAGTGCATCATATTAATTTATCTAGTAATTAATTGTTGCAAACAATATATTTTTGAATTCTTACAACGCGCCATTCAAGGAGCACGTTATTCAACAATTAACAATTACAAGTTTAAATTTGACGTTCAATATTTTGTCTTTGTTTCATTTATATGCCAAAATGTCTAAACAAGATTTACAAACGTTAATACACAAACGCGGGCAATTAAAGGGACATTTGACTCGTACGAGAAACTATTTTCTATCATTTGACAATAATAACAATGATATTCAAATATTAAGATTACGTCTTAGTAAGCTAGAGCCCATATGGTCAGAATTTAATGAAATACAATCTTTTATAGAATTAAAAGATCATTCGGAAACTCAATGTCTAGAAAGAAATGAATTTGAAGATTCATACTTTGAACTTGTTTCGTCAATAAATAGATTTATTGAATCAAAATCTATTCTAGAATTAAATTCGACTGTACCATCAGTACAGCAATCTTCACGAGTCAAGTTGCCTACAATTTCTCTGCCTAAATTTGACGGTTCTTGCGAGGATTGGTTGCCATTTCATGATACATTTTTATCTCTAATTGATTCTGACGACACGTTATCTAATATTCAAAAATTCCATTATTTAAGTTCATCTTTGAAAGGCATTGCTGCTGAGGTCATTCAATCAATCGAAATCTCATCAGCAAACTATGGGTTAGCTTGGAAATTGCTGATTGAGCGGTTTCAAAATAAACGAGCAATAATGCTAACACATTTAAGGGCATTATTCGATATAAATGTAATAACTAAAGAATCAGCTATATTACTTAGATCGCTTTCCGACAATTTTCAAAAACATTTGCGCTCATTAAGGTCGTTAGGTTTACCAACTGATTCTTGGGATGCTATAATTATCTATCTTATAACGACAAAGTTTGATACTATAACCAAACGCGAGTGGGAAACGTATTCATGCACTATAAAAGACGAATTTCCTAAAATAAACGATTTATCTAGTTTTTTGTCACAACGATGTCAGATATTAGAAGCTATCAATAACAATCAAGCAAGTACAAGTAACCGTTCTATTAACAATAACTTTGATAAATTCAAAAAAACTAATAATACGTCACAAAGGTCATCATATCACACAATGACACAGCTTTCTTGTTATTTTTGCAAGCAATCTCATACTATTTATCAATGTAAAGAGTTTTTAAAACTTACAATTATTCAACGCAGAGAACAAGTAGGAAGGCTAAAATTATGTTTCAATTGCTTGAGACCGGGTCATGCAATCACTAGTTGTAAATACGGTGTATGTAAGGAGTGCAAGGCTAAACATAATACCTTATTACACAATTCAGAGAATAAGGACCAGTCTATTTCTCATTCTCACAATGAAACGACAGCGGTCAATAGCGGTCATTCTTTTGGTACTTCGAATGTAGTATTAGCCACAGCATTAATAAATGTTCTAGACAGTCATGGCAATGTGCAAGTAGTTCGAGCATTACTAGATTCAGGGTCTCAGTCGTGTTTCATGACTGAAGCTTTATGTCAACGTTTGCAACTTAAGCGTACGCGAGTCAATATACCACTTTGCGGTATCAATCAGTCATCCTCTGTCATCAATCATTCTGCCAGCATTCATATACAGTCACGATTCAATAAAAATTATCGTTCTGTAGTCCAATGTTACATTTTACGTAAAATTACGAACGATTTGCCAAGCAGTAAATTAAATTTACAAACTCTCAATATACCAAATGATATTCAACTAGCAGATCCTACTTTTCATATACCAGATAAAATTGAAATTCTGCTAGGTGCTGAAATATTTTGGGAAGTACTAGAAGGGCAATTTAGAGGGTTAAACAATAAATCTTCCAATCTATACTTGCGCGAATCCAAACTAGGATGGATCCTATCAGGGAGGGCTTCGTGTGAGTCATCTTCAATACGTTCTCAAGTAAATAATCTAGCTATGCTATCTCATGACAATAGTGAGAATTTAGATTATCAACTATCGCGATTTTGGCAAGTAGAAGATTGTTCGACTGTACCTGCGTTAGGTGACGAACAATCGTTTTGCGAACAGCATTTTATCGATAATACATCTAGAGATATTACCGGTAAATTTGTTGTTAAACTACCATTTTATAAGGAATTAAATCTAGGAAATTCCTTACAAGTAGCAATAAGGCGTTTTCACAGTCTCGAGAAACGTCTAGACAATAATATTCCGTTGAAAGATCAATATTTCATTAATGAATATCTAGCTCTTGGTCATATGGAATATGTATCTAAATTAGAAGATACACTGCCGCAAAACAATCATTTTTATTTACCACATCATGCCGTCATAAAGGAGACTAGCTCCACGACCAAATTACGAGTTGTTTTTGATGGTTCAGTTCAATCCAGTACTGGCATATCTTTAAATGAAACCTTAGCGGTAGGACCAACTATTCAGGCAGATTTATTCACACTATTAGTTAGATTCAGATTTCATCGGTATGTTTTGACAGCCGATATCGAGAAAATATATCGGCAAATAAAAATTGATTCTCCTGATTCTGATTACCAACGTATTTTATGGAGACCAAAGCGCGACGAGTCAATCAATGTTTACCGCCTTTCTACTGTTACTTACGGAACATCATGTGCTCCTTTCTTAGCAATTCGGTGTTTACAACAACTAGCTCATGAAGAACAGTCTCAGTATCCCATTGGATCAAACATCATTCTGAATGATTTCTATGTAGACGATCTGTTAACTGGTTCTGACAGTATTCATGAAGGTATTGAATTAAGAAATCAAGTAATGTCAATCTTGCAAAAGGGTGGTTTTCATTTGCGTAAGTGGTGTAGCAATGATCCAAAACTATTAGAAGGTCTCTTACCCAATCAGGTAGAAATCAATTCATTCATTAATTTCGATTCAGATTCAATTGTAAAGACATTAGGTTTATGGTGGAATCCACTCAAAGATATCTTTCAATATAAGGTATCAACTAGTACAAATCCAACAACAGTTACCAAACGATATATCATTTCTGAGATTTCAAAAATATTTGACCCTCTCGGACTTATTGGTCCAATGATAGTTACTTTAAAGATCTTTTTACAGCAACTCTGGAAACACAACCTATCTTGGGACGAGGTGTTGCCAGATAAGCTCATTCAAGAGTGGAATTCGAATCATACTAGTTTACCATTAATTACACAGTTGAATATTCCTCGCTTTATCTTCAATAATGCAGAAGGTTCTATGTTTCAAGTACATGGCTTTTGCGATGCTAGTGAACAAGCTTACGCAGCTTGTATCTATATCAGAAATAAGTGCAATGATCGAGTCAACACTTATCTAGTTTGCTCTAAATCTAGAGTCGCTCCAATCAAAAAACTCACTCTACCGCGACTAGAATTATGCGGTGCGGTTTTATTGTCCACTTTAATGAAGAAGTTTCTGACTTCAATAAACATGTCAGTAAACAATAATATTTATTGCTGGACAGATTCCAGAATTGTCTTAGCCTGGCTAAATGCTCCGTCAAGTAAATGGAAAACATTCGTAGCCAACCGTGTGGCTGAGATTCAAGATGTTTCGCACGATTGGTGCTGGAAACATGTCAGTTCAAAGGATAATCCTGCGGATATACTCTCGCGAGGTTTATCACCCAAGCGTCTTATAACGTCTTCATTGTGGTGGTCAGGGCCCGATTGGCTTCAAGAGCCTACTATACCTGTACTAGATAACAATTCTTTCCCGGACGATCAAATTCCCGAGCAAAGAATTACTACCACATTGACTGCTAACGTCCACGATTTTAACATTTTTAATAGATATTCATCTTTTAAAAGGTTACAGCGAGTAACAGCGTACATTTTCAGGTTCGTTCATAATGCGAAAAACAAATTACGTCGCAATTATAATCAATTGTCTGTAGAAGAACTCGATCACGCAACCGAGGTTCTAATCAAGCTTGCACAATTACAATGTTTCAATTCAGAATTCCGTGCATTACAACAAAGAGGTAATATCGATAACTAGAGTAGTTTACTTAATTTACAACCTTTTCTTGATGACAATGGTTTGTTGAGAGTGGGAGGTAGACTGACTTATTCCGACTTACCATACAATCAAAAACATCCAATCATATTACCGGGAAAACACATTCTTACAGAATTAATGATTCGAAATGAACACATTAAACAATTACACGCCGGTACGCAATTATTACTAGCTTCTTTTCGTCTTCAATATTGGCCTATAAATGGTCGTCAATTAACCAAATCAATAATTCATAAATGCATTACTTGCTTTAAATCCAAAGTAAAATATAATCAACCCATGATGGGCAATTTACCTCATCATCGCATAAATCCAGCGCGAACATTTCAGAATACGGGTATCGACTTCTTTGGTCCACTTTATATTTTACAAAACAATAATCGGAGTAAACGTACTGTTAAGGCTTACGCCGCGATCTTCGTTTGTCTAGTGACAAAGGCAGTACACATCGAGTTGGTGGGTGATCTCACTACACAATCCTTCATTAATTCTTTAAAGCGATTTATTTCTAGACGTGGCAAGGTCACAAACATATATTGTGACAACGGCACTAACTTTGTTGGTGCAAAACGAGAATTAAATGAGCTATACAATTTATTCTTAGATGAATGTCACCAGAATCAAATCATACATTATTTATCCAATTTATCTATTAATTGGCATTTTTCACCACCTCGAGCTCCTAACTTTGGCGGGTTGTGGGAGGCCGGTGTAAAATCGTTTAAATTCCATTTAAAAAGAATTACGGCAGGAGTATATTTTACTTTTGAAGAAATGTACACATTGCTATCTCAGATAGAATCATGTCTTAATTCACGTCCTATATCTCCATTGACCGACGATCCCAACGATCTATCTCCTTTGACCCCTGGTCATTTCCTAATAGGCGATTCACCAGCAGCTATATGTGAACCAGACTTGACAGGCTTACACGAGAACCGCTTGTCACGCTGGCAACGAGTGCAAGTCCAATTGCAACACTTCTGGCGTCGCTGGTCAGCGGAATATCTACACACTCTGCAACAGCGCTCCAAATGGCGCACTTCTACAATTAATCTAGAACTGGGTACTATGGTGTTAGTGCACGAAGACAACACTCCGCCTACAATGTGGTGTCTAGGCCGCATTGTACAAGTGCATCCAGGACAAGACGGCATCACGCGAGTAGCAACGGTCATGACCAAGAATGGCAGCTACAAACGTGCAGTGTCAAAACTATGTATTTTACCGATCGATGATGATTTGAAAGTACACGATCAACTTTCAAGTGGGGCGGCATGTTCGGGATTAAAGTAACTTTTTATATTCAAAGTGCGCGCCATATTTCCCGATCGTTGCCGAGCATGCACGACGCTACCGCGCTAGTACGCAGCGCCACCGCTGCTAAGCGTCTATGCATGCGGGAGACGCCATTAGCATTCTCGCAGCAATAGAGAGTACAATCGTACACGTTCTATAGTGTAACTTTAGCAATACAGCTTTCTCGCCGCTATACAGAAGGCAACTTTTACACGTGATATAGTGTAACGAAGAGTTTCTCGACTCTAGAGAGAAATAATTCACTAGTTTTGATTACTTTTATATCATGTTTGTTAAGCAATATATTTAGTGTTTGTAAAGTGATAATAATAAATAATCTTACAAAATTTAACATCTACAATCATTTACACATTGCATCCATAACAGCATTTTACTTTTTCTTTGCTGAATTTCTGTTTATTCTTCGATAGTACGGTTAAGGCTGTTTCAGTTTCTTCTACTCCGTTCATGTTCAGTTCTTCATCCAACAATCGAGCAGTTAAATTTCCAATTGTTTGTTTTGCTTCATCTACAGACAGTCACGCTTGCCTGAAACCTCTGAATTTCGCAGGCAGACTGCTTAGAATTTTTGTCATGATGGTTATATTATTCACTGCTTCTCCTGTTTCTTTTATCTGACGAGCCAAATTTTCTACTTTTGCTATGTGTTGAACAATAGAGTCATTTGAATTCATCTTGTATTGATGAAACCGCTCATGTATTAACATTTTGTTGGTTTCGCTGTGTTGTTCATAAATTGAATTTAACTTGTCAAGAATTTCTTTGGAAGTTGCACAGTTTTTTATCAAAGTAATTTGGTTGTAGTCCATCGCTGACGTTAAAACAAACATTGCAGTTGAATCAAGTTTCTCCCATTTTGTGAATGCTGTTTCTGTTTCTGGCTTTTTTATGTCGACAATGGGTTTGATTGTCGAGCCACTTGTGACTCCATATATGCCCTTGGCCTTTAGTGCGCAAATCAACTGGAATTTCCATTGATGATAATTACTCCCATCAAACTTGTTGATTGACCCCAACTCTATCTTCTCCGCCATTCTCTTGACCGGTGTATATTAATTTATGCACGAAGAGAACAAAGATCACGGAACAAATCCACTCTTTCGGAGACACTATTTTTCTTCTACTTTCTCACGTTGATCTGGGCCCATAACCTTTTATAGTTATGAAATAAAACACAATGTAAATGAAAGTATAATATATATTGTTGATATTATATATTAATTGTTAACAAAAATAGCACAGTAAAGTTACAACGATCCTAATTCCACGAGCACTTTATGTCGAGTGAGCGTTGGCAGTATTTTCAACGCTCTCAACCAATCAGACGCTTCCTTGTGTGTACCAATCAGATACGATTTGTCAAGTGCGCCAATTCACTTACACTCTAAAGTTAAAATCCCAATACATACTAATATTGTTAAGAAGTTTTAAATATTAAGGAATTTTTAATGCATAGGTACATATACACATATGTGTATATTCAATAATGTTATGAGATAAGACGTAGTTTGTTTAGTCTATTCACCCTAGCCCTGGTGATAATGTTTACATTTGTGAAGTGGATCTGAGATGCAGATGCACAAAGGAAGGTACATTTGATTATCAGAGGTCCTGTATGCAAGATTGCTTGCGAGCTTATGTTTTTAATATTGAACAATTAAATATTATTTATTACTTTATTATAAAGGAGTTTTATTTTAAAAATATTTCCTAACATATCAGAAGTGGGATAGTGTACCTGTGTACCTAATAGTGAAGACTGTGTGTAAAATTTGAAATTTTCTGTACGAAAATAAAAATTGAAGGAATAATATTGTGTGTGTGAAGTTTTCTGTGTGAAAATATATTTGAACAATATCAATTTCTACTTAAATATGGGAGACCAAGAAAATGATCAAATTGAAAATGTAGAGGAGTTGTATCAGCATTTATTGGAACAACAAATTGAAAAACGGATTAATGCTGCAATCAAGCGAAGATTGGGTGGTGGATCATCTGTTAGTGAAAGAGATACGACCATTATAAAAGATGATATCATACCTTATTTCGATCCAGACGTAGAATCGATGACTGTTACGTCATGGATTCAAAAAATTGAACAATTTGGAGAGATCCACAAGTGGACGAATTATGAAAAAATATGTTTTATGCAGAATAAACTAAAGGGAGCTGCAAGAAATTGGTTTAATCGATTGGAGGATTATAATAAATCATGGCAGGAATGGAAGGAGCTAATCACACTCGCATTTCCTCGGTACACTGACTATGCAAGTATTCTGGAAGAACTACTAGCTCGTGATAAGCGTCCTGAGGAAACGATGACGCATTATTATCATTCCAAACTATCACTAACGCAACAGTGTAGACTGGACAATGATGCTACAATTTCGTGCATTATTAAAGGATTACCCTTAGAGTTACAAGCAAACGCGCGAGCCTTTCAATGCACGACACCTAATGAGCTATATGCAGGATTTATAGCACCAATGGATAATTATCAATCGCCGTCTTCAAGTTTTGTCAAACGATCTAATTATCATCAACAGCCATCGTCTTCGAATTTTGTTAAACGTTCACGAAATGAAGATTATGGTGTAACTCCATCATACGCGCAGAAACAGAGTAACTCGTTTTCAAATATTACTAAGCGATGTTATAATTGTGGAAAAAGTGGTCACATTGCACGTGATTGCCAGCGACGTATTCTGCATTGTTTTAAATGTAACGGAAAAGGTCACTTAAGTACCCAATGTGAATCAAAACAGAATGAAAAGTGTGATCAAATAAAAAAATCTTAAAATTAATTGTTACCGGAGGAACGTTGGGCGGCAGAGAGGATATTATTTTCGGTCAAGCTGTGTTCAACACTGACAGACTATTGGTGGTGGCTGAAAAGTGATCAATTAAAAGTTGTAGATGATTTATGTGACTATATATGTGAAATGTCTTAAGAAACAATGTATAACGTTCAAACATAATTAATATTACTTGTGGAAGTTGGTGGTGTAAAATCAGTAATAGCAACTGTTAAAGTTAATGATAAAGGAACAAATATGTATGTATATTGCGGAAAAACATTGTTTTAGACCAAGGCGGTGTGCGTGTATATTTCATGGAGAATCAGTTGTTGAGCCGAGGTGATGATTATACTAAAATTCAGATAACTGAAGAATTACTTTATTTGTGGGTGAGTACTTGTAACAATGCATGTAGCAGTCAGATTGATAGTTGAAATTTATGTGGACGAAAGAAAAAAAAATGTATATGTATATATGTATGTGAATATATGAATTTGAATAAATGGGAGATGTTATTTTGGAGTACCAAAGTAGGTTTGGAGTACAAAGTAGTTAGGTGCCATAGATATGCAAAACTGTCAATTGTCTTGAGAAATTTAAAATGTGTGTGTTAAATGTTACGTAATGTAAGCTGATCTTTAAAGAAAGATAAATAGTTTTAAAATTTTAAATTATAATAAGGATGTTGAGATAACACATCAAGGATGATTTGGTTTTGTGGGGAGTTAGTATGTTTTATCGTCGTGAGTATTTTAATGGGAAACTTCAACTTTAATGCATGTAACAATGTAATAAAAGTCTTAGACAATGGTAGATATAAAATATAAAAAAAAATGGTTTGAGGTTTGTACACATTTTAAGACAGCTGTAGCAATTAACAGTCTGAGACATAGCGATTCCGATTTCTGGTGCACCCAGTAGTTCTGAATCTGAGGACGTCAGAGATGCAAAAGATTTGGTTCAATTGTTTGAAAGTTGATAGCAATAAGTTATTAATATAAGATGTACAGTTATCAGCTGTAGGACAGTGGTAAAGACAGGAATGCCTTAATTGTATTCTAAATTAAATAAGTGTGAGCAGTCAGTTCTAAGTTGCAAGGGTAGATTACTACCGAGAATAAATAATTAACATAGCAGGTCGCTGCTGAAAGGAAAAACTAGACTATTTGTAGGTTGTAAGTTTTTATAAACTAAATGTAAACTGTAAGTTTTTGTAAAGGCAGATTTCTGCTGAGAATAATTATTTAATAGAGCAGGTTGCTGCTGAATGAATTTTCGATCTGTGTGCAGGTTACTGCCGAGAATAAGTAATTAACATAGCAGGTTGCTGCTGAATGAATTTTGAATGCTTCGATTTGAGTGCAGGTTACTGCCGGAAATAGGTAATTAACAGAGCAGGTTGCTACTGATTGTAAATATAATGCTTCGGTATGAGGGCAGGCTACTGCCGAGATTAATTAATTAATAGAGCAGGTTGCTGCTGATTGTAAATATAATGCTTCGGTATGAGGGCAGGCTACTGCCGAGATTAATTAATTAATAGAGCAGGTTGCTGCTGATTGTAAAAATAATGCTTCGGTATGAGGGCAGGCTACTGCCGAGAAGAATCAGTTAACAGGGCAGGTTGCTGATTTGGAGTGAAAAGCTTCGATCTGAGAATGATCAGTTAACAGAACAGGTTGCTGATGAGTGAAATGCTACGATGTAAGGGCAGGTGACTGCCGAGAATAATTATTCGACGGAGTATGTAGGTTGTTGAATGAAATGTTTCGATGTAAGTGCAGATTACTGTCGAGTAAAGTAGTTAACGTAATAAGTTGCTGTTGAAAGAACTAGCTACGTTGGTAAATAACTGATTGAGGGAGACATTCTAATTCGAGTATGTATGGGATTGCGATGTACTGGCCACACACGTAACCTATATTTATTCGTATATGTCTTATGAAATCAGAAAATAATGAACTGAGAAAAGTGAGCAGGTTTCTGCTGAAAAACAAAACAAAATATTTCGGTATATATTTGTTGAGAGAGCATTTCTATTACGATTGCTCAGTTGTAAATTTGATTATTACTGATTACGATGCACTGATCAAACATGTAAATGTAAGACGCGTGTGTCTTATGCTACTGTTTGTATTCAAGTACAAGTACTCATATTACATGCTATAAATAAATGGCATTTTTGTGTAAAAATTACAACTGTCCTAAAGCTGTTTACACAAGGCAATGATACTGTAAGATATGTTTGTATTTTTCCAGATTGATTAAAGATGAGCACCACAAAACGATTCGCGAGGACGCGAATATTATGCAGGATGGCCGAATTGTTAAGAAGTTTTAAATATTAAGGAATTTTTAATACATAGGTACATATACACATATGTGTATATTCAATAATGTTATGAGATAAGACGTAGTTTGTTTAGTCTATTCACCCTAGCCCTGGTGATGATGTTTACATTTGTGAAGTGGATCTGAGATGCAGATGCACAAAGGAAGGTACATTTGATTATCAGAGGTCCTGTATGCAAGATTGCTTGCGAGCTTATGTTTTTAATATTGAACAATTAAATATTATTTATTACTTTATTATAAAGGAGTTTTATTTTAAAAATATTTCCTAACAATATTATAAATGCGAAAGTGTGTTTGTCTGTCTGTCTGTTTGTTACCTTTTCACGGCTAACCCGCTAAACTGATCTTGATGAAAATTGACAGGGAGATAGCATGCACTCTGAGAAAGGACATGGCTACTTCGAATTCCGAAAAAACAACCCATAAGGGGCTGCTGGTTTGTTTGCTAGATTCAATGCTGGTTTTCAAGTGTGTTTTGGCGCTGGATTGTTGTCATGGTTTCAGTGTGTGTTGGTTTCACACGATACTTGATTTTGTAGATGATTTTGATGCGTGCTAAGTGACAGTTGGGTACGCGTCAACTCGGCGCATCCAACTCGGCGATGGTCAACTCGGCGCCGGTCAATTCGGCGATGGCCAAACTCGGCGACGGTCAACTCGGCGATAAAAATTAATATTAGTAAATATATTTTTAACTAAAATTTTCCCGCGGGTTCATCCGCGTGTATTATGTATAATTTTTTTATCGATCCGTATTTAAACGCGAGGGATGGGGGTATGGATGAAAAAATGTAATGCTTATTTTTTTATTAAATACTATACATAAAAGTAAACAGTGTCATGCAAATACTTTACATTACTTGATTAGTTGTTTTAATTAGTGACCATTTCTATATTTTTAATCGAACTATACATATAATTTTGAACTAACCGCTTATTTTCATCTACAATCTTTGATTTGTGACGTTTTTTTTTTTTTTTTTTTTTTAATTTAAAATCTACATATTATAATTTGCAACAATCATTTTTTTGAAATTAAACTTATATTTCAGATTATACAAAATTATGAAAAAACAATGAATATAGCATATAATTTAATAGTAATTTCAAAAACGTATTTAGTTTTAAAGAAATTTGGTGACAAATTTTCTCATTGTTATAAAATTTTTTTATTCAAATTGAACAATTAACTATTACAGCTGCTTAATATTTAATTGTTTACAAAAAGTTGCATTCAGATATAACAAACATTATAAAAATTGCTAACTCTACCAATATATTTGTATTTGGTAAATACGGAGAGTCTGGGGGTCCTCTGTCAAAAACTCTGAAAATCACATGTTAATGTGTTAGAATAGAGTAGAGGATGCTGTATCTATGTTAATATATTATTTAGTGCATAGACAGAAATTCATAAACCTAACCTAACCTACCTGAAAACGAACCAATCTATCTGGACTACTCTAACTTAAACTAAATTATTAAATATAACACAGCTAAACGTGGCCAGTCGTTTTATAAAATGCGTGATTTATAAAAGTTGATAACCCTCATCTAGTCACGCATGCGCGTCAACTCTATTCTATTCTGAATAACTATATACGTGATTTTTTACAAATCTGACAGAGGACCCCCAGACTCTCCGTATTAGCCTTGTATTTTTTGGCAGAAATACTGTTATAATTTTTTTTATTTAAAAAATAAGCATTAATTTTTTCCATTCGTGCTTCATACCACCATTCCTCCCGTTAAAATACGGGCCGATAAAAATATTTTATACATAATACACGCGGGTGAAGCCGCGGGCAAATTCTAGTTGAAAAAAATATTTACTAATAATTATTATTATCGCCGAGTTGACCGTCGCCGAGTTTGACCGTCGCCGAGTTGACCATCGCCGAGTTGACCATCGCCGAGTTGACCATCGCCGAGTTGACCATCGCCGAGTTGGATGCGCCGAGTTGACCTGTCCCGTGACAGTTCTATCAACATAATACTTTAGTGGATATGGATTAATGAAAATAAAAAAATCCTTTGGGTGAACAATATATATGTTCAGGCCCGTCTATGACAGCCTAAATAAGTAACACACCCTTTCAATACAGTCCATTTGCCCTCACTACGCTCCTCCCACTTATATACATATTAATGTTAGTAGGTTTTGCAAAAAACAAAACAACTCGATTAATAAACAATAATTTTCTCTAAGTGAACAACATCAACACAAATTCTCTCAGACATATTGAAAAAGACAGTATTCAGTCTAAAAAAGGATCAATGCCTTAATGTTATACTATTATTTGTGTTCAAGTGTTAAAATGTATAACAATGTGTTTAATAAATGTTTTAATTAATAAATAATTATTTTAAAACCTAAGTGTAATTTACGGCCCCAACAATATAATTAACAGGATCGATCTTATGAGGTATGTTTAATAAAACTCACATTTGAATATTTGTAAAATGGACATATGTAATTATTTCTTTATGATTTGTACGAACATAAATACAAAAGTATACGCCATGTTTGTTTATGACGTTTATGCTCACGTGATACACTCATCCAAACAATTAATAGAACAAGAAATTAAACATTTTTTTTGGGTGTTTTTTGAAGTGCTGTATCTTTGTGAAAAATGGTCGTATCGAAATAAATAAATAAGCATTTTAAAGCTTCAAGTTTCTAGTTTTGTGATTTTTTAGCATAATTTTTTTTTTGAGTTACGGTTATTGTGCAATCATAATAAATAGAGGGATACAAAAATTTTCCTATTTTTTTTATTTTTTTTATGGGTCCACGGGCTCGGGAAATTTTTTTTCAGTTAAACCAATGCATTGGTCAGTTAACTTGTTTATTCAGCTTTAATTTGTTTTTTTTTTTGGTCTCTCTCAATTTTTTTTGCCGAGATATCTGACTTTAAATGAAAAATGATTCCTTTGTCTTCGATCATCAATATATCAGCAACTAATGATTAAACAGTAAATTTAAGGGCAGTTTTAAAAACTTGAATAAATTTCCTACAAGACCCTTACATGACTTTATAAGTAAAATTTTTTTTACCCTCACCATTAGTTTGAAAAAGTACAAAAAAATGACCTTTTATAGTCTTTTAGTAAATCTATCGCTACTTTACAAATATTGATGGGAAGACTAATGTTGTCAGGTATTTTTACAGCTTAATGTACCCCCAACAGTCCTGTAAATTTTGAAATTGATCCATCGAACCGTTTTTCCGGACCGATTGAAAGTTTTACAAAACAATTAAAGGAACAATAGCCCAGTCAAGGAAGCAGTGAAAAGTGAGAAAAAGGGAAATTTAGAGGGCAAGCAATTTTATGATTGATTCTTATAGATTTTGAACCGGAGAATTCGAAAAAAATAACCCGGACAAGCGAAAAGTGGTGCAACACCCTTAAAAATGGGGTTTAAGGGTGAAAACCCCATTTCCAACCGTTTTTTCAATTTATCACAAAATCTAAATCGATGATGGTATATTTTTATGGTTGATATATGTTCAGGACACTCAGACGAATCGATTGTGACCACATATACTAAATTTTACCAAAAATTACCTCTTCCAGAGGGCTTAAAAGACAGAAAAATGAATCTTTTCGGGAAAATAGTTTAAAAATTAATAACTTTTGTTAAAATCATCCAAATGACTCGTTATTAGCGTCAAATTGTTCCTGAAGTTCCAAAGAATAATGACCAACCATAATTTAAAAAAATATTAATCGTTTAACCAATAAAAATCGCTAATGTTTAAGGGTAAGTAACGTAATTTTTTGAAAAACTACATTTTTACTAAAATTTAAATAAAAACACCAAGGTTAAATATTTTTGAGTGAAACGAATTGATTCATATAGATTTTGAACCGGAGAATTCGAAAAAAATAACCCGGACTAGCGAAAAGTGGTGCAACACCCTTAAAATGGGGTTTAAAGGTGAAAAACCCATTTCCAACCGTTTTTACAAATTATCACAAAATCTAAAGCAACGATGGTATATTTTTATGATTGATATATGTTCAGGACACTTAGACGAATCAATTGTGACCACATATACTAAATTTGGCCAAAAATTACGTCCTTCAAAGGGCTTAAAAGACGTAAAAATGCATCTTTTCGGAGAAAATAGTTTAAAAATTAATAACTTTTGTTAAAATCATCCAAATGACTCGAAACTAGGCTCAAACTATTCCTGAAGTTCCAAAGAATAATGACCAACCATAATTTAAAAAAATATTAGTAGTTTAACCAATGAAAATCGCTAATGTTTAAGGGTAAGTGCATTTTTACGTCTTTTAAGCCCTTTGGAAGAGGTAATTTTTGGCCAAATTTAGTATATGTGGTCACAATCGATTCGTCTAAGTATCCTGAACATATATCAATCATAAAAATACACCATCGTTGCTTCAGATTTTGAGATAAATTGAAAAAACGGTTGGAAATGGGGTTTTCACACTTAAACCCCATTTTTAAGGGTGTTGCACCACTTTTCGCTAGTCCGGGTTATTTTTTTCGAATTCTCCGGTTCAAAATCTATAAGAATCAATCATAAAATTGCTTGCCCTCTTAATTTCATGTCAAAATGCTTCCTTTACTGGACTGAATCTATTATTTTGTTTGGAAAAATGTAATTTTTTTTAATTGTATACAACAAAAATTCAGTGTACACCTAATTCTGTTTTTACACGGTAGATACGTTCCAGAAAAAACCGTGTAAAAAAAAACCGTGTAAAAAAAGACATGAAGTACATAAATTTTGTTTGGTCGCCAGATGGCGTTTATTAAAGCTACGATTCGTTTTTATACTTGTTCTTTAAAATTTAAATCAAATGGCTTTTTATAATCGTGCTAAATCGAATCAAATCGTGTAAAAACGGAATTTTTTTTTTTTTTCTAGACCGTGTTAAATCAAAACCGTGTAAAAAAAGACCGTGTAAAAACAGAATTGGGTGTATTTCAAAGCGCACTTGCACCCGTTCTAATAATTGAATATTATTTTGGGGGGTCTCATTTTGTTTGTATGTACAAATAGAAGGTATCTACCTTGGTTTCACTAAAAAATATTCAACCCTGATGTTTTTAATTCAATTTCAGTAAAAAGATAGTTTTTCAAAAATTTACGTTACTTACCCTTAAACATTAGCGATTTTTATTGGTTAAACTATTAATATTTTTTTAAATTATGGTTCATTATTATTCTTTGGAACTTCAGGAACAATTTGACGCTAATTACGAGTCATTTGGATGATTTTAACAAAAGTTATTAATTTTTAAACTATTTTCCCCGAAAAGATGCATTTTTAAGTCTTTTAAGCCCTCTGGAAGTGATAATTTTTGGCCAAATTTAGTATATGTGGTCACAATCGATTCGTCTGAGTGTCCTGAACATATATCAACCATAAAAATATACCATCATCGCTTTAGATTTTGTGATAAATTGAAAAAACGGTTGGAAATGGGGTTTTCACCCTTAAACCCCATTTTTAAGGGTGTTGCACCACTTTTTGCTAGTCCGGGTTATTTTTTTCGAATTCTCCGGTTCAAAATCTATAAGAATCAATCATAAAATTGCTTGCCCTCTTAATTTCCTGTCAAAATGCTTCCTTTACTGGACTACAAGTGTATTGTGTAATATAAAATTGTGTAATCATCATCAAAATGAAAAAATCGATTTTAAATTTTTGATTTTTTTTACAGTTTTGCATTAGTTACTTGTTAAATTTGAAATGGAGAAAAAAAATTCCAAAAAATTAAAAAAAAATTTTTTTTTTTATTTTGAATTTTTTTTTCAAAATTTTTAAAACATTTCAAGAAACAATACTGACTCATTTTTGACACGATTCGGCTTTTGCGTACCATAATTTTACTCATCTTGAATTAATTGCATTAATTAATTCTTTCGCAGCGGGAACCGTACGAAATTGTAAAATAATTTTGTGTCTCGCATGCGGGAATCAAAATTTGATCAATCGGTCCGGAAAAACGGTTCGATGGATCAATTTAAAAATTTACAGGACTGTTGGGGATACATTAAGCTGTAAAAATACCTAGAAACATTAGTCTTCCCATAAATAATTGTAAAGTAGCGATAGATTTACTAAAAGACCATAAAAGGTCATTTTTTTGTACTTTTTGAAACTAATAGTGAGGGTAAAAAAATTTTTTTTCTCATAAAGTCATGAAAGGGTCTTGTGGGAAATTTATTCAAGTTATTACAACTGCCCTTAAATTTACTGTTTAATCATTAGTTTCCTTTAAAAATAAGTATTATACAAAAAAAAGTTTCAAATAAAAGTTGTTCGTTATAAAATTCCCTACAACCTCCATTTGAAAAAAAATGTACATTAAAACATAAACAAACAAATAAAATTTTCATTCGATATTTTACGCAGTAAGAGTCGAATCGAGATTAAAAAATACGCTATTTTCATTGCGTTCGATATTTTAGGAAATAACTTTGTTACTTACTTCTTACACACATTTACGAAACTCGTACGTACAGAATATCATAAAAATTTTAAATGAATAATAAACAGACTTGCGTGATTTCATTGTACCAAAATATTTTTTTATATGCCGTCCTCCGGCCGCCCCTCTGAGATCTGCCGCCCCGGACGATCGCCCCCTACGCCCCTATGGAAATACGTCCCTGGGTTCCGTAGAAAACTAGGAACCCTTAAATAATTTTGACATGTCCGTCCGTCCTAAAAAATTTTAAGCCGATTCAGATGAAATTTGGTATACGAACGAAGCTAGTTAACCTAAAAACAGAAATGATAAGATTTTTGAAAAAAAAATTTTTTTGGACTCCCATAGACTAAAAAGTATATTTAAAAAAAATTCACTTAATCCATTAAGTAAGGTGTCTTTAGATAGCTCTCCTAAAATGCAACAAAAAATGTTAAATGACTTTTTGATTTTAACCCTTTAGTCACGATATATTTGCATTTAAATGTCGTTATTAGAGGGTCTCCTCCCCTCTAATTTCTAAACTATCAAAATAAAAAATCTGAAAAAAATCGAGAATGTAGTTTTTAATTAGTACTTTCACTGAAAATTATAGCGAACACTGTCAAAATTATTTTGGACCCCCTTCCATAGACTGAAAAGTGAACTCACATTATTATATTTCACTTACTCCCATCGAGTGGGGTGTCATTAGATAGGTCTCCTAAAATGCAACAAAAAATGTTAGATGACCTTCAGATTTTAACGCTTCATTCTCGATATATTTGCATTTAAATGTCGTTATCAGAGCGTCCCCCCCCCCCTTAATTTCTAAACTAGATTTAAAAAATCTGAAAAAAATTCAGAATGTAGCTTTTAATTAAAACTTTCATTAAAAATTATAACGAACACTGTCAAAAAAATGTTGGACCCCCTCCCATAGACTGAAAATTGTACTCTCATTTTTTTTCACTTACCCCATTGAGTGGGATATCTTTAGATAGGTCTCCTAAAATGCTACAAAAATATTATATGAGTTTTTGATTTTAACCCTTCAGTCACGATATATTTGCTTTTCAGTGGGGTTATCAGAGCGCCCCCCCTTCTACTTTCAATGAAAATTATAACGAACACTGTAGCTAGAATAGTTTTAAAAAAATTTGAAATAACTCTTGTTTATAAATCGTTATGACTACGGAAACCTATCATGTGCGTGCCCAACACGCACTTGACCGTTTTATTTTTTATATGTATTTTGCAACCGCTTTCTGTTTTATTTTTAGTTCTTATTTCGGGTACAAACAAAAGTACTCAAAATTAAAGACGTTTTAATAGGTAGAATAATAACCAAAGAATGAATAGAAATAACTAAAGACAAGTTTTGTAATAATTATTTTACTGTATAATTTTGTAAAATATATGTATATCATCATAAAAATTCACAATAAACCAAATAAACAGAATACTATTTATATAAAAATATCTATATAAGTTGCGTTTGAACACAAGTAACTGTATTATTTATCAAATTTATTAAATTAAAACGTATAGACCAGAACATTTGCAGATACGGATTCTACGGCTAAAAGTATACGATTTATAATACAACAAAAAAGAACCGGAAAAAAAATCGATCGCACCTAGGATCGACCCTGGCACATACCCCCCCCCCCCCCCCCCCCCCGAAATATTCAGTGTTCTAAAAAAACGTATTTTGAGAAAACATCAGTTCAAAATACCTTCAAAAATTTTGTTCAATGTATTTATCACCCCCCCCCCCCGGAATTTTTTCTTACTACGCTTCTGGAATCTGATCATGGACTTCGAAGATACGTCACTCAAAAGAGAAAAATAAAAAACTTAATTTGAAGAAAAAATAAAACTAAAAACACTGATGTGAGAAATATACCTAATAATTAAAAACAGTTTTTGAAGTTTGTGCCAAGCAAATAAAAAACTTTTTAATAAAGAAAAAAGAAAACCAACTTCAAAAACTGTTAAATTTAATTATTAGATATACATTTCAGTGTTTCTTGTTTTTTTTAGTCTGTTTTATTTTTGTTTATTTTTTAAGTTTTGAAAGTTAAATCTGCCAACTAATTAGGATCTTCCAAATAAGGTACCTCTAGTTTTTCTTTTTGATTCTAAAAACATTGTATTTTATTTTTTAAATCGTAGAATCCTTTTAGCGTTGTGTTATGTGTTATATTCATTATTTTATTATTATAAAATTATTATTTTTTTAATAATCCGATAAGGGCCGCACCAAAAATACTCGCAGGCCGCAGGTTGGACAAGCTTGGTTTAAACAATATCCGACTATGGTATTATCTGGCACCTTGCATTTTTATAATTGAGCCAACCTCCCCAATAAGATAAAACGAATGACTACACTATTAAGGCTCTGTCAAACAGGAAGCGAACAGTCCGCTTACTGCCGCGGACTAGGGTGGTCAAATAGACCGCGCAAGTGACGGTGAAACAGGGCAAATTATTTCTTCATCTAGTGATCATTATGTCCAGCAGTTCGTCTGACGAAGAATTACTTCTTTTCTTAGCTGTGAGTTCAGCAGTAAGACAAAAGAGGAAATGGGTATGCCATAGTCAATGTGCATTCTATATAGTGACTAGGCATTCTACATTCGGAGGGTTGTTTTCCGAGCTAAATACTGAAGCGAAGTCATACAAACAACTGCACTACCGCACAAAATCAATCAACTTTTCATCATTATCTTCTCTTTTACTCATTTTGCCATCCAGTCCGTGCGCGAACTCTGTAAAAATTTACAACCTGTCCGCTTTCTGTTTGACCAGGGTAATGCAACATTACACGATAAAGAGTTCGCGGCTGTCCGGGCGGACAGTCCGCCTCCTGTTTGACAGAGCCTTTATGTTCTGGTCTAATATTTTACATTCAAATAAACTTGATAAATCATACATGCATATTAGGGTGTTTTTTTCATTTATTTTTTATTTTTATTTTTTCGGTCCCGCAGACCTATGTTTTAGCTATGGATCAAAAGTTAATTGTCCCAAAATTTCAGACTCGTAGAACAAACCTGTGGACGGCGCAAACCAAGTCTTTTTCATGGGAAAAATTACTTTTAACTTATGTGTGAATATCTCATTGAAAAATTTATTTATTTTAATTTCTTACAGCAGCATATCATAGAGAATTAAATTTCTTACAAAAAATATCCCAAGTGCTCTCTTCATAGATTGAATATTTTTAAAGATATGTTCGTTTAAACATTTTCATAAAAAGTAAAATCCAATTTTTATGATAATTTTTAAACAAACATTTCTTAAAATTTATTAGATTTATGAATTGAGCACTTAATTCTCTACAAAATATTCCTCTGAGAAATTTTCAAAAAAAAATTTTTTCAACGAGATATTCACGCGTAAGTAAAAAAGTAATTTTTCCCATGTTAATCAAATGGGAACAAGACTCAGTTTGCGCCGTCCACAGGTTTGATCTATGAGTCTGAAATTTTGGGACAATTAACTTTTGATCCAAAGCTAAAACATAGGCCTGCTGGACCGAAAAAATAAAAATAAAAAAACACCCTAATGCATATACTTCAACGTGGTTGATTCTACTTGATAAATCCCTTCTCCTTCAACTTTGAGACTAGAGTGTCTATGTCTGGCACCATAGCACCAGCTTGGCGAGTCGGAGGTTCTTCAACAGAAATTACCTCGATTCGAGAAGATGTATCAATACCTAATTCCTTTGCTGTAAGTTTTTTAATAGGCTTCTTTTTTGCTTTCTAAAATAATACATAAATAAGATTATTTTTTTTTAATACAGGGTGTTTGGTTCAGCGATATGAATATTTTTGTTAAAAAAACTTGCTACATCGTAGTATGCTATTCTAAATAAGTCATTAAGAACGTGATGCAATACTTTTAAAACATTTTTTTATCACATTGGACAGTGTAACATCTACTTCTGTGCAATGGATGATCCTGTCCATTGAGTATAAAAAAATATTTTAAAAGTATCACGTTTTTAATGACTTATTTAGAATAGCATACTACGATCGACTCACTGCAAAAATGTAAAAATCTTACTTATTCTGGGATAAAAGTAAGTTTTTTTTTAACAAAAATAGCCAATTCATGTAGGTATTATGGTAGGTTTTTCAAAAGGGTATAAAATAGAGCAGTTTTTAAAACCATCTGAACATCTGTAAGTGTACTAGATTTAAATAAAATAATAAAAAAAAAAAAATTTATCAAAGTTTTATAAGTTTTTAAATGTTAAACTGCAGCCAATTTTTATTTTTGCTATTCATAAATTTTATTTTGATCTGATAGTGTAGCATAAACATTTAAGTAATATAAAAATCATGTTTAAAAAATATAGGCTTTTTAAATTCTGAAATTTCGCTATTAACATGTATAAATCTGAGGTTTTTTCAAAAATTTACTAAAATAGCCGATTTAAAATAAAACTGTTGCACTTTGTATATAGGTATATTTGCTTAAATCACTTCCAAATGACTCATTCTACCTTCCTTCAAAATATTCGTATCGCCAAACCAATAAAATTATAAAACATATTAAAATTTATTATACCATAATGTTTGGTAAAGTTGCGTAGCGTGGTTCATTAAGACGCAAGTCAGCACTAATAACACATGGCATTTTACAACTAACTGTTTCTAATCCACCATCAATTTCTCGTATAATATTTAAATCGTTATCTTTTTTCTCAATTTTTGAAGCGAACGTCCCTTGCGGCCAATCTAGTAAAGCAGCAGTCATTTGAGCTGTTTGGCATGAATCGTCATCTATTGCCTGTAATAAGATATTTAAAATACAGTAAAAAAAATTTAATTTAAAATATTTATGCTTATACCTGTTTTCCTACAATTATCAAATCAATTTTTTCATCCATAGCAATTTTAGACAATATTTTTGATACGTGTAATGGCTGTAAAGTATCGTATTCGGCACCAGATATTTCTACATGGATTCCTCTGTCAGCACCCATTGCAAGTGCAGTCCGCAACGTTTCCTAATGAAAAAATACTCTGTTCATTATGTTGCTATTGAATATTTTAATTTTGGTAAATACGGAGAGTCTGGGGGTCCCCTGTCAAAAATTCTGAAAATCACGTGTTGAAGTGTTAGAATAGAGTAGATTATGCTGTATCTATGTTAATATATTATTTAGTGCATAGACAGAAATTCATAAACCTAACCTAACCTTACCTGAAACTAACCAACCTCACCTGGACTACTCTAACTTAAACTAAATTATATCAATATATATTAAATTATTAAATATAACACAGCTAAACGTGATAATTTATAAAAGTTGGTAACCCTGATACGTGATTTTTCACAGATCTGACAGAGGACCCCCAGTGACCCCCAGACTCTTCGTATTAGCCTTAATTTTATCTAAAATATACTTGTGATTGGGTTGGTCCACATGATACAGCTATAATTTCTGAAGCAAGTTTTTTTTCTTTCAATCGCACAGCTTCTTCTATAGCAATTTCATCAAAAGGGTTCATTGAATGTTTAACTCCTTCTGTTACTACCCCAGTTTTATCTGGTTTCACTCGAATCTGTAAAGAAACATTATGGTTTTCAATATTAAGGACACTTTCATTTAATAACCTGACATACCTTAACTGCATAATCAATTACTCTTTTCACACCTACTAAAACACGAGCCATTTTTTAAAGAAAAAAAATTTAAAATATTACGGTTAATTAATATATAAAATAATTAATTTTATAAAATATATTATAAATTAGACTTTAAGCCCTATCTAATCTACTATAATAATATGAAGTTATCAACAGACAAAACGTATGTATGTTATAAATCATATGTCAAAAGTCTACAGACTTCTATACAGACTTGACTTCGAAGTGTTTTGAGTAAAGTTCAAGGTAAAACCACAGAATAAAGTATAAATCCTAGAAATCTTTTTGATTTTCATTCAAGTTTTTATTGAATGCAATTATTTCTTATTCCTAAAAAAATAAGGGTTCATGTTATGTAATGCACGTGACTATGTTCATAGTACAATAATTGCATTGTAATGCTTGTAAATAATCGTATTTAGTACGTTGTTAAAGTATATTACTGTCGTGTGTAATTATTTTATAAACGTCACGTCATACCGGTCAAATCATCACGAGTTGCGATATATTCAAATAGCGACCGGTTAGTGCAGACTGTCTGGTCCTAATTTTACTGTTAAAGGTGTTGAGTAAAAGTTATACAGATAATTAATAATAATACAACTACAAAGTGTCAATATTTAACAAACATCTCTGTAAGTTTATTATTTTATTCAACAATGACACTAATATGACACATACATATCTGTATGAACTTATTTTTTGTATTTAATTAATTTAGTGTCAATCATTATTAGAAGTTATTTTACTTTTCAGTTTAATACATAATTGTAAGTTGTTACAATGGGGTTCATAAGAGAAGTAGTCAAGTTTTTTGCTATGCGAACAGTAGAAGCATTTTTTGTTGTAACTTTAATTTTAATAATGCCTTCTGTTCCACCGTTTGGTGAATATACCTCGTTTACGTAAGTTGTTCAGTCGACTAAAATTTTTATATAAATATTTTTAATTTAATATTCAATTGTAGAGTTACACCTCCGTTGCCATTGGAAGGAGCTTTAGCATTAAATAATAAACTTGAGAATGCTGAACATCTATTTAATAATGAAGTAAATGGGCCAGAAGCTTTTGCTCATTATAACGGAGAATTGTATACGTCTACAGGAGACGGATATGTTAAAAAAATAGAAAATGGGAAATTAATTCCTATAGTGAAATTCGGAAATGATAAATGCAAAAATGAATTCTATCAAGAATCGGACTGCGGGCGACCTTTAGGACTTAATTTTGATAAAAATGGGCAACTCTTTGTTATTGATTCATATTCCGGTGTTTGGAAAGTGAATTTGAAAACTGGTGAGAAGACTCTATTGATTTCAAGAGATACTGAAATCGAAGGTAGAAAACCAAAATTGCCTAATAGTGTTGCTGTAGCTGGTAATGGAGATTTATATTGGACTGACTCAAGTTCTGAATATGATTTGCAGAATGGTGTGTATGTTCTATTAGCTGATGGAACTGGAAGGTGAGTCAATAACAGTCATTTTAAAAGTTAATTTTAAGTATTAGCCCCAAAATTAAACTTTAATTACTATTACTTAGTATTTAACCCTTATGTTAATGGATAAATGTTTATACGTTCCTTAATGAATACCCGGGTACCTTAATATAATTTGTACATATGATATTTACATTATAAAACGTTTAATGTTATTGTTGTCAAATTTAATGTTATTGTTAGTGACCTTACTTTTTATTTTACAACAATTATTTTGAAATCAAAATAGAAAGTAAGTGTTATTATATCATTGTAAAATATTAGATATTACAAACGGTTGTGTTTTTATTATGGCAAGTGTAGGATTGAAATTTTATTATTATTGCTCAATATCAAAAATATGTTTCATCCGTTCCATTTAGAAGATAAATAATATATTTTTTTACAGAATAGATAATTTTTTTAATTATGTTTCTTTTCTGTTCTCGTGCTGAAAGGTTAAAATCAAAAGTTCCTAGAACATTTTTTTGTTGCATTTTAGAAGACCTATCTAAAGACACCCCACTCAATGGGGTAAGTGGAAAAAAAAATTTTAGTACACTTTTCAGTCTTTTTTTTTTAAATATCATAATTATTAATTTCTGTTTTTGTGTTATCAATTTACGTCTGTATACCAAATTTCATCTTAATAGGTACATAAATGAGAGAATAAACCAATCCATTAACCAACGTTTTATATCTATACCTTTTACAGTATAAATTCACACTAATGAAATATAATTTCACATTAATGAAAACTGATTCACATATTATAGCAGGGTGTCCACTTTCTGGAAAATCAGGAAAAAGTCAGGGAAGCCTAAAGTGGTCAGAGAAAGTCAGGGAATTTATTTAAAATTCTGAAAAGTCAGGGAATTTATTAATTTTTTTTTTAGAAAGTCGGAAAAAAAGAAAAAGGTCATTGAATTGAAAGTAAGTAACAAGTGTAAAATTTTCAAGTTATGACCAAAAAAAAAAATATTATTTCTGCGCATTCTTGCTCCGGGGCCCCTCGAGTCAGGGGATTTTATTTCCAAAAACCAGTGGACACTCTGTATAGGAAAATTATATTTTTAACAAAATAATACATGTTTAAAGGTTTTTTATTTCTTATTATATTAACCTTAGGACCCTACACAGAAGTTAAACAAATCCCACAAAATTTAATAAGATCGTCCTGGTACAATGATACAGCATAATATCATTCGACATGGAGCAATGTCTTCCAAAATACGCATTTAAAATTTTAAAATGATTTGTGCTTGATTGTTAGCACATGTATAATTCAATATACCTACATGCATTCTTCCCTGGATATGTCGTTTTACTAATGGTTTAAAGGAACTCCACTTAAAAAAACATTGCTAATGTGGCAATTTAAGAGATTTCATAACATCTTGGATATGCAAACCATGTTGAACGATATTATGCTGCATCATTGCGCCAGAAAGACCTTATTGAAATGTGATATAATTAACATGTAGATATATTTAATATTATAAGGAATAAAAACTTTTTTTTATGTTAATTTCACACTTAATAAATTAATTGTCCTATATGTTAATTCTGTTTTCATTTGTGTGAAATCAGTTTTCATTAATGTGAAATTATATTTCATTTGTGCGAAATCAGTTTTCGTTAATGTGAAATTATATTTCATTTGTGTGAAATCAGTTTTCGTTAACGTGAAATTATATTTCATTTGTGTGAAATCAGTTTTCATTAATATGAAATTATATTTTATTTGTGCGAAATCAGTTTTCATTACTGTGAAATTATATTTCATTTGTGTGAAATCAGTTTTCATTAATGTGAAATTATATTTCATTTGTGTGAAATCAGTTTTCATTAATGTGAAATTATATTTAATTTGTGTGAAATCAGTTTTCTTTAATGTGAGATTATGTTTCATAAGTGTGAATTTATACTGTTAAAAGTATAGACCCAAAAATCTGTTACTTCAAGAAATAGCATAACAATAAATGGATCTTGGCATTCCTGGATTTTTTTTGGAAATTATTACATACTAAATTCATTGAATGAAATGGAAAAAGATACACTGTTACCTATTCATTAACACAAGGGTTAACTAAATAAATGTATTTGTGATAATGTAATAATAATATGATTAAATAAGTACATATAGAAAATATTTCTTATAATAATAGTTACATGAGTTGATTAGAGCCAAGTCTGATTTATACACGTAACAAAAATAATAATAAACATAACAAGGTTTTATCAATTCTTTATAACAATAAACAATAGCTTGAAACAGTTAAATAGTGATTATTCATCAGTAGGTACTTATTGTAATATACAGGCTGATTCAGCATTGTTGTACCAAACTTGAACACTATATTAAGACGAATATTTTAAGAAAAAAACATTATATAAACATGTGTTCGGAAATTTGTCATGAGGGGGCTATAGCCCTCTAAAGATTTTACTCAAAATTAGTTTTTATTTAATATCTGGAGAACCCATTGTGATAAAGTTATGAAATTTGTTACCTTGAACAGGCTTTTTTCGGCCATTCAATTAATAATTTAAATACGTAAATATACCATTCACTGACATTTATTTTTAGGCTAGACTCTTATTTGAAATTGAATAGTCGTAGTTTTGAAATTGATTATTCCCAATTTAAAATTGAATAGTCTCAATTTGAACTTGAAAAGGTATAGTTAAATAAGTTTTATTTTTTTAATATTAATTTATTATTTTATTTAAATAGTTTAAAATTTTTTTTAAACTTAATTGAAAAACCCGACTAAAAACCGGTTAACTGGTTTTTCACTTTATGAAAAACCGAAAACCGGGTTTTGTAATTTTTTCGGGTATTTGTATGCCCTACTCACGAAGAATTTCCGGACATAGGTTATTTATAATTTATTATTATTTTTACACTAGTTGTAAATCAGCCTGTATATATCGACCCTAAAGAATTTCAGGAAAGTATTTTTAACTCCCTAAAACCCCCCCTTGGAGGGTAGTTTGAGGGGTACATGCCTGTTTCTTAGAAAAATCAAATGGAATGGTATATCAAAAATTATATAATTTTAAAGATCATAAAAAAGTATGAAACTTTTGTAAAGAAAAATTATATTATAAAAAATTACTCCATCTGTCCCATAATACTTGATAGTTTTCTCCTTTTTTCTTGTCCCATATTACTGTATATGTTTCTTTAAAATTAATTTTTTGACAAAAAAGTTAGTATATATTTATTTAAGAGTAGTTTATAAAGAAGTATGATCAATTAAAATATAAGAAAAAAATATTGAGATAGAGCCATATATTTTGATGAGCCGTGGCCACGAAACGAAAACTATCAAGTATTATGGGACAGAGGGAGTATATTATTATATGATATAATATTATTATTTATTATTATTTCCGAAATAGTAAGTTTTTAAATTAAGTAACTTTTAAAAAACAAACTTTCAATATTTTTTCAGATTGTTTCACTACGATGCAGTTAAAAAAACAAACAAAGTACTAATAGATAAATTGCATTTTGCTAATGGCGTCCACTTATCAGACAATGAAGATTTCGTTATCGTTAGTGATTTGATGAAAAGTAGAATACTGAGATATTATTTGAAAGGATCAATGAAAGGTCAACAAGATGTCTTCCTTGACGGCTTACCCGGAGTTCCCGATAACATTTGTTCAGACGGACAAGGAGGTTTCCTGTTTCCTATTGTTTTCCCAAGAGATACCGAGTACCCGTCTATCGTACAAGTTATAACACCATTTTCATGGATCAGGAAATTTGTGGCAAGAGTTATTGGTTTAATGGACTTTGCGTTTGAACAAATGAATGAAATATATCCAAACTATTACGCTAAAGTCGTTTCATATTATGTAAGCACATAAATAACATTGTCATAACACTAAATTCATATTAATACCTGTGCATTTAAATTTCAGGTCGCTAATATGGGACCAATGAGTGTTTTATCCCCGAAACGTGTATCCATTATTCGGGTAAACAACGAAGGAACAATAATAGACAGTTACCATTCACTCAACGGAGCAATATCGGGTATAAGTGAGGCGCACATTTTTGGTGATTACTTGTATTTAGGCTCTCCATTTAATAGATATATCGGTCGTGTCAAACTGTTGGATCTAAATTTAAAACCAACCAAAGATCATGTTAAGAGGGCAATCAAAGATCAAGAAACCGTGAAACCTAAGCCTACTACAACTACACCTAAACCAACTACAACTACACCTAAGCCTACTACAACTACAACTACACCTAAACCAACCACAACTACTCCTAAGCCTACTACAACTACACCCAAACCAATAAAAACTACTCCTAAGCCTACTACAACTACTCCTAAACCAACTACAACTACACCTAAACCAACTACAACTACTCCTAAGCCTACTACAACTACACCTAAGCCTACTACAACTACACCAAAACCAACTTCAACTACTCCTAAACCAACTACAACTAAGCCTAAACCAGAAACGAATTCTAAGCCTGCGAAAGAACAAGAAAAACCATCAGAAATTAAAAATAATAAACCAATGGATACACAAAAAGCAAAAAATAATAATGGACCATTAAAGAAAGAGCCAGTCAAAGAAACACCATAAGTGAATTAAATTTAACAAGGGCACGTCGCAGTTTTTGGATGAAGGATTTCAATTAGCTTTTGGGAGGTGAAACTAGATTAAAAATAAAAATACACGTGTTATATTTCATATGTCCAAGATAAGCGTGAAATGCATGGGATTTCCTAAACGATACAGATTCGGTTAAATGAGATGAATTATTTGTAAGGAAGGGGTGAGTATTACTACATCAAAAAATATTAATCATTTTATGTGATTTAGGCGGTATACCAAAAAATCTGAAAATTCGGAATTTCTTTAAATGGCTATAACTTTTTGTTAAAGTAGATAGGTACTTTTTGTTTGCGGTTTATTAAACCACTTTTTGTGTAGAATTGATTGGTGTATTTAGAATTTGTATATCACTTTTAGTTTTCGAGTTACAAGCCCTAACTTTAGTTTTTCTTATAGGTCACTAAGTTGGCTATAGCATATTTGAACGTGTTTTTTACTCTACTTTACAATGATGTGTAATTTGTCATATTCATTATTGAAAAAATGTAAGAACATAGTTTATTTTTTTCAAATATTCATTTGTTATTATTTATTTTGATTGTTGTTTTTGTGATTTTTGTTTAACAATTTTAGTTTTTCATGGTCTACTTAAATGTTTGTAATAAAATACTTTATAAATATCACCTAGTATTTAGTATTGTGACTTATTTTCGAAAATAAATATAACAAGTGACATATCGTTGTAAAGTAGAGTTAAAAACATATTAAAATGTGCTATAGCCAACTTAGTGACCTATAAGAAAAACTAAAGTTAGGGCTTAATTGTAACTCGAAAACTAAAAGTTAAATAAAAATTCTAAATACACCAATCAATTCTACACAAAATGTGCTCTAAGAAACCACAAACAAAAAGTACGTATCTACTTTAACAAAAAAGTTATAGCCATTAATTCTGAATTTTCAGTTTGTTGGGTATATCGCCTAAACCACATAGAATTATTAATATTTTTTGATGTAGTAATACTCAGCCCTTTCTTAACAAATAATTAATCTCATTTAACCGAATCTGTATCTCTTACCGTTTAGGAAATCCCCATGCATTTCACGTACATATGAAATATAACAATTTTTAGAATTAAATATCTACATTAATAATCAGGGGCGCCAACTTGTTAAAAATATTGGGGGGTTCAATTTTTTTGGACTCCTTTTTCCCTTATATAAGGCAAAATAATAATACCGTGTACCCCCCACCCCTCCAACAAAGTTGACATAAGAAGCATTTTTCATTAACAATTTTTTCTTAATACAGACCTGACCTAATTAATTTGTATACTATATGATCGACTATTAAAATATCTACAACAATTCTGCAAATAAACTTCTTCATTACGTTTTATTGTGCCTTTATTTGTGTACAAAATAAATTTTTATATTTTATATATTTCACTTGCCTAAACGATTAACTTTCCAAAAATCTCCATAATTCTAATAATTTTTCATAATGACAACATTATTTTACAAAATATACTCACTAATATATTGGCAACCTATAAAATAACCCGTTAAATCTTAATGTATAAACTTAAATATTCATTATTTATTGGGGGGGGGCTTGAGCCCCTTAAGCCCCCATGGAGTCTGCGCCCCTGTTAATAATGAGCATTCAAATAAATGCTCGGACACGGGTATTCTTATTTTTAATCTAGTTTCACCTCCCAACAGCTAAATGAAATTCATCATTCAAAAACTGCGATGTTCCCTTTGTAAGTTATTGATTTGACTAAAATTTAACCAAGAACATTTTTTTTTGATGGATTACTTGCACTGTTACCTTGTAACATTTTATCAGGAAATTTTGTATTTTGAATACCTTTATATTTAAAAAAATATTAACAAAAGGTAACATTCCAAATAACTGTTGTCTATTTTAAAACATCGCCTTTACACTTTTTTTAAAGTAATTTATATTTCTTCTAAGTATGGGGCGAGTCCAGACTAACTGTTACTTTTACTGACTTTATTTTTTGCGTAAAAAGTTCACTTCTTGATAAATTTACGCCTGAATGATAAAAAAAACAATAATTATTTTAAAAATCACTTGACATTTAACAACTCCAAGCAATGAAGTAAAAATTATCTATATCAATCGTGTGTAACGCACGTTACATTTATCAAAAAACATTAAAAATAAATAAACATACAATCTAGCTTCATTTTTATATTTGCATATTAATAAAGTCATAGTATATAAAAAAACACATACATGGAATATGAGTTTTTGCAGATTTATCAACAGCTTAAATGAGGAGGTTAGTATCAAAACGCAATATCTGCACAAAGTTTCATTTTTCACCTAAAGGTGGAATCAGATACATCTTTGCAGCATCTTTTTCGTTGATAAATAATTATGGGTTAAAATGCAATGCGTTCCATAGTTAAGCTACTTTAAGTGTAAATTTTGTTTCAAAACGCAATATCTGTGCAAAATAAATATATTAAAAATTACATATTTTACTAAATTCACGTTTAAAAAAATGTAATAATTTGTTTATTTTGTAAATGTGTTATATTAATCAAAAGAATAATCTTGATACTCTTTGATAATCAAAATTGGGTTCAAAAAGCAATATGTACCTTCTTTTGGTTCAAAAAGCAAAAACTTTATAAAAAAATTTCCAATTATTTTTTTTTGTTTTCGTTTTAGTAGATTAATTACCGACGTCCAATCTTCCAGTAGTGAAAATTTGAATACTTTCCTCCACTTATCTTACCTGTTATCAGTTTTCACCATTTTCTCAACATTTTGTCTTATGTCAGATATTGCGTTTTGATACTAACCTCCTCAGATAGTCTTCCGAAATTTGTAACGTCCGTTACAGGTACTTATGAGTATTTTACAAATCTTATAATAAGTGTGCAAAATTCTCCTTTCAACATAGTCAAGTTAATAAAAAATAAGTTCCTTTTCAGGTGTTATTTCATATTATAAATTTATATTAATATCAAAAATTTCATTTTCATTAGCATAAACTAGTAAAATCCATTCCATGGACTCGCCCTATGATAAACTATTTATGCTTCTTTTCTGTAAACTTAAAATATATATTAGAATATCTGTAACTAAAAGGTTCTCAAATCTTTTGTTAACACAGACAAAAAATCATGTGCCAGAGACTAGACCAACGCATGTTTATATTTTCGGGATCGCTGAAACCGAATCTGACCTCAAAATTGCTCCATCAGGTCATAGTTTTTTTGTACCCTTTGTGCGAAAATTCCTTAAATTCATTTGTTTTGAAATGTGTGACACCCTTCTAAAAAAATACTTAAAAATCAAAAAAATCTGATGATTGTCAGCCTTTTACCCTGAGTGTATCTGGAAATATTCAACCCTTGCCTTTTAGGGGTGGTTTTTGGGGATTCAATAGTTTGAATAGTTCTGTGATGACGGCAAAAAAAATACACAAATGTTTTTCACAATGGTCAAATTCACGACTGACTAAAAACAGTGATTGGTTGATTTATGGAATTTCTGATAGATTGTACCATAAATTTAAAGAATGTCATTTTTTTAAGCGTGTAAGGAAGTGAGACAGAAATAACCATAAAGAGATAGAAACTAGTGTTCTGACAGAAACGTTCAACATGTAGTGAACGTAAAAGTTCTTTGGTTAGCCTGGTCACTTGTTTCTATCTATTTCTAGTTACTTCTTTCTTACTTCCTTACACGCTTAAAAAATGATATTCTTTAAATTTCTGGTACATTCCACCAGAAATTCCATGAATCAACCAATCAAAGCTCGTTGTTCACTGTTTTTGGTCAGTCCTGAACGTGACCAATGTTTAAAATAACGGAGATACAGATTTCCTGAATATTCATCCCCCAAAAGGGGTAGTTTTTAATGAGGAGTTGGAAAAATGTTTAGATACTCAATAGACAACTCACAACACATATAGATGCATTGAATCCCTACGATAAAGCTATTAGACGGATGCAAAAAGGATAAATAATATTGTGTTACACTCCCTACCCTAAGGGGGTGATTTTTGGAGATTAAAAAGTTTGAACAGTTCTGTGATGACGACAAAATAATACACAAATGTTTTTCACAATGTTTAAAATAATGGAGATACAGATTTTCTGAATATTCATCCCCCAAAATGGGTAGTTTTTAATGAGGGGTTGGAAAACTAACTAAATACTCAGTAGACAACCCACAACACATATATATACATATATGCATTGAACTCCTACGATAAAGCTATTTACACGGACTCAAAGAGGATAAATAATATTGTCTTACACCCCCTACCATAAGGGGGTGGTTTTTGGGGTCTAAAAGGTTAAAGATTTCTATAATCACACAATAGAAACATATACATGAGAAAATGTTTTTCACAATCTCCAAAGTAACGGAAGATACGGATTTTTCAAATATTCATCCCTCCACAGGGGTGATTTTCAATAAGGGGTTGGAGAGATGTTAACAAATTCTCTAGATATTCAGTAGACGGCTCACAACATTCGCATGCAAGAAAAAATTTTTTAATGCCTCAAGAAAAAGAAAAAATTAATTTATGAAGTATTCAACCCCCAGAAGGGGGTAGTTTTTAGGATTGAAAACAACTGGGGAATATTCCCAAGTACACTCTGGGTAAAAGGATGATAATCATCAGGTTTTTTGATTTCTAAGCATTTTTTTGGAAGGGGGTCACTCACATTTCAAAACATCTGAATTTAAGGAATTTTTGCACTCTCTTTCAAGGGTAGAAAAAAATTATGACCAGATGGAGCAATTCAGATTCGGTTTCTGAGACGCTGAAAATATAAAAATCAGTGACGTAGTAAGAAAAATTTTGAGTTAAATTTTTTGAATTGATGTTTTCTCAAAATATACGTTCTTTTAGAATACTAGATACTTCGAGGGGGGATTCCCCCCCTGCCCCGTTACTACGTCGTACGTGTATTTTTTTTTGTGGATGTGTTATTTTTAATATTCCTTTTAGTTCAAATAAAACTCTCTACTACATTTGTAAAGTAAGATTAATTTTTAAAACTAGAATGAAGAGCCATTAGTGCTAATTATAATTAAGGTTGTTTTTTTTTTTTAAACGTGGTTTATGGTAAATGTTTTGTAGGTGTTTTATAATCTATAACATTTTCAATAGTACATTCAATATGAAATGTATATAGGCATGAACAGATTTTATATAATTATACAAGATGTCCAAGATAAGCGTGAAATGCATGGGGATTTCCTAAACGGTAAGAGATACAGATTTGGTTAAATGAGATTAATTATTTGTAAGGAAGAGGTGAGTATTACTACATCAAAAAATATTAATAATTGTAAGTGATTTAGGCGGTATACCCAAAAATCTGGAAATTCGGAATACTTTGAATGGCTATAGCTTTTTTTGTTAAAGTAGATAGGTACTTTTTATGTAGAATTGATTGGTGTATTTAGAATTTTTATATCACTTTTAGTTTTCGAGTTACAAACTCTAACTTTAGTCTTTCTTATAGGTCACTAAGTTGGATGTAACATATTTAAATGTGTTTTTTTTACTCTACAATGATTTGTCACTTGTCATATTAATTTTCGAAAATAAGTCCCAAGTACTAAATACTAGGTGAAGTATTTTATTACAAACATTTAAGTAGGCCATGAAAAACAAAAATCAAAATAATTGAATATGAATTAATGTTCTTACTCTTTTTCAATAATAAATATGACAAGTTACATATCGTTGTAAAGTAGAGTAAAAAAAAACAAGTTCAAATATGATATAGCTAACTTAGTGGCCCATAAGAAAAACTAAAGTTAGGGCTTGTAACGCGAAAACTAAAAGTTAAATAAAAATTCTAAATACACCAATCAATTCTACACAAAAAGTGATTTAATAAACCGCAAACCAAAAGTACCTATCTACTTTAACAAAAAAATTATAGCCATTTAAATAAATTCCGAATTTTCAGTTTTTTGGGTATACCGCCTAAATCACCTACAATTATTAATATTTTTTGATGTAGTAATACTCATCCTTTCCTTACAAATAATTAATCTCATTTAACCGAATTTGTATCTCTTACCGTTTAGGAAATTCCCTTACATTTCACGCTTATCTTGGACACCCTGTATATATGTATTTTTTAATATTATTTGAATACTAATAAGCATTCCTTTTTACAGAAATAAACGTATTATTTTTGACATTAAAATTAAGAATGTACCGGAACTGGAAACTGAAATTCCGATCAGGATTAGAACTGTCAGAATTGAATAAAGTAAATTCAGATAGAACTAGAATTTTTTTCGTAAAAGTCCTTGTGTATAAATTATCTATACCTTTTACAGTATAAATTCACACTTATGAAACATGATTTCACATTAACGAAAACTGATTTCACACAAATTAAATATAATTTCACACAAATGAAATATAATTTCACATTAACGAAAACTGATTTCACACAAATGAAATATAATTTCACATTAAAGAAAACTGATTTCACACAAATGATATATAATTTCACATTAAAGAAAACTGATTTCACACAAATGAAATATAATTTCACATTAACGAAAACTGATTTCACACAAATTAAATATAATTTAACATTAACGAAAACTGATTTCACACAAATGAAAAAAGAATTCACATATAGGAAAATTAATTTATCAAGTGTGAAATTAATATCAACAAATCAATGCAGATTTAAAAGTTTGTTCTTCCTTATAATATTAAATATATGTATATGTTTATCCTGGTGTAATAATGCAGTATAATATCGTTCGACATGATTTTCATATCCAAGATGTTGTGAAATCTCTTAAATTTCCACATTAGCAATGTTTTTTTTTTAAGTGGAGACCTATACATGGGCTAACAATCAAGCACCAATCATTTTAGAATTTTGAATGCGTATTTTTACACTGTATCATTGCACCAGGAAGATCTTATTAAATTTTGTGGGATTTGAATAACACCTGTGTAAGGTCCTAGAGTTAATAATAAGGAATAAAAAACCTAATTTCACACTTAAAAAATTAATTTTCCTTTATGTGAATTATATTTTTCATTTGTGTGAAATCAGTTTTCATGTGAAATTATATTTACTTAATTTGTGTGAAATCTGTTTTCGTTAATGTGAAATTATGTTTCATAAGTGTGAATTTATACTGTAAAAGGTATAGAAATATAGATATTTTGACCAGTAAAAACAATGATTGAGCGATAAAAACAAATAAATAATTAAATCCAGTCGGAATTCCAGTACATCCGTAATTAACATGCAGTTAAATGTTGATAATATATACTTGTTGAATTTAGATCATATTACCGTTTAACATTTAAGGGGTCAGTCATTCCGATAAAACAGTTGATTTTTAGAGTTTTTTCTTTCAGTGAAAACAATCCGTGGCATTTAAAGTGTTACAGATTTTTATATCAGAACCATCGCATATTTGAAAAAAATGTTTAATTGTGAGGGGTAATCGAAAAGTAATATTTATTATTTTAGCGTTACATTCAAGGTTATTTGAAGGTCAACTTCATTTTTTTAAATAGAAACATAGATTTTATTTAATAATCTTATTCTACGTAAAAATTGGGGTCGGCAAAATTGAGGAACAGATAAAAAGGTCATTAAAATTAGTAACAGGCAGCAACGAAAAAAAAAGTTCAATTTTTATATTTATATTTTGTATATAGTGAAAGGCCCTCGGTCACTTGCTGCTCCGGGGCCCCAGAGCCTCTAGTTACGGCCCAATATATCTTAATATATATAAAACGCAATGTGTCTCTGTCTGAATAAGTAGTTCTCTGTTGAGAACTACTTATCCGATTTACGTGGTTTCTTTTTTAATTCATAGATATGTTCTCTGGTCAGGGCATAGAATATATTTTGTTACATTAGATAACATAAGGAATAAGCAGTGACGATAATAGTAAATCAAGTCAGAAAAAATCTTAAATATCTCGGCTCCTATGCGTGATAGGGAGTTGTTTTTCCTCCTAAAACCCCACCCTCGTGGTATTTTTCCTGCTGGATCTAATGGAAATATTAACTCTCGTGCAAAACCGGGACAGATGTTATAAAAAACAAAATATTTGCAATTTTACATCCAAATTTTTATGTCTAAACCACTACACGTATCAAAGCCATATTCACACCATATGTTCGTTTGGTGGTCCGATAAGTTTATAGATTTTTTGAACCCGGTAGGTGGTGCTGGAGTCGAGATATTTCCGAAAATGTGTATTTATGGTCTGACTTTTAAACAAATTATTTTTGGACAGGAAGTTTGTCGGGTCAGCTAAAACAATAATTACAACCCTCCATACGTGACAGGGGGTGAAATATTAACTCCCGCGTGAAGCCGAGGCGAGTTAACTAATATATTATACAAATTTACAAAAAAAAACATCTTGACTGAAATGACCCCTTAATTTTTTTTTTGCATTCCATGTTGCATAGGGTGACCAAGTGTACTGCTTTTTGTAATCTTCATATCAAATTTTTATTTTATAAACTTGGTAACCATTTATAAAATTTTATCATCACAGTAAAGGAAAATCAATATTTGCAATTTTCATTTATTGTGTGAATATTGGGTCTTTTACTATGTTTTTGATATGATTTATTTGTAAGAAGGCTGTGGATTCTTGTTTTCTTTTACGTTTATTGTTTTATATCCGGTATTATAAAGAATTTGCTCTGTTTGACTAACGCTATCTACTATACCGGATGTTGTTTTTTAAAGACTTCCCAGTAGATTATTTCCAAAATAACGAATTTTCAAATAAAAGTTTTATGGTTTCGAGGGGGCTAAATATTGACAATATGGGTTAACCTTGATGGCTGAAACATTTTTTCTGAAAATGTTCATTTTTTATGATATGGAGCAAAACAAAAAGAAATTTCTGGATATTCAATAATTTTTTACTCAAAACTATTAATTTTTAAAAATAATCGCAAGAGGCAAAAAGTGTTGATTCTCAGAGATTTTTTTTTATAATAAATTTTTTCTTCAAAATTTCTAAAAAATTATAAAATGTTTGCATAGAAAGTCAATAATTAATTTGAAATCAAAAAAATCTGAGATTCCTTGCCTAAATTTAAGTACTTTTTTCCTCATGATTTTTCTTAAAAAGTTATAGTTTTCGAGTAAAAAATTATTGAATATCCAGAAATTTCTTTTTGTTTCATAAAAATGGACATTTTCACAAAAAATGTTTCAGGTAAGAGTTGCTTCTTTTTCCTCATAAATTACGAATCTGCAACAAAAAATATGAGTTTAGATTTGAAAAAGAAAAGTTGAAAATGAAAACCCATTAAGGTCAATATTTAGCCCTCTCGAAACCATGCAACTTTTGTCTGAAATATTTTCTCTGAAAATTCGTAATTTTGGAAATAATCCGCTGGAAAGTCTTTAAAAAAACACCCGGTATATAAAAAAGAATGTTCGTTTGTATGAGGCTTCTAGACTCGGAAATTACTGAACTGATTTCAATGCGGTTTTTCTTCGTAGCTATTAATATTTTATGAAAACCTAAGATTTAACATCAAAAGAGTAAAAAATCTTTATCAAGTCGTGTTTTGTTTCATGATGTCACAGAATACAACAATATTAGTTGGACACCCTGATATGTGAGAAGTAGAAACCAGCGATTTAAAATATAAGTGCTTGTCAAGTATACCTCATAAAATGCATAGCATTTACATTATTATACATTTATTACCACTGCTCTAGAATCTTGAGCAAACTTATAACAATTTGTCACCTCGCAGATAGTGTTAACCAAAAGTTAATTAGCTTTTACTCTCGAGCAAATTCTTTATAAAACCGGGAATTAATGTAGCAATAAATAAAATTAACATAATGAAATCTTATTAACCTGAGTACGGTTGAGATAAATTTGATCATAATCTTCCTGAAATTAGATGTAAAAAATAATAGTAAGAAAAGAAACTACTTCCTCTTAACTTAAGCTAAATCGTTTTTTGTTTTTTTTTTTTTTGTCAAAGACTGAATCTGGATCATCCGTGGGTTAGTTTTTTGTTATAAACGAATTTTATTTGTATTAATTATTCATTTATTGAAAATTATATTTATTCTTTTTATTATACTTGTAATAAGTACTTTAGTAGCCCTCGTAGTGGCGGCAAGTGATATAAGGAAGTGTCCGTGGAACAATTTGATTTCAAATAATAAAAAGAATAAAGTTTTTTTTATTAATGTTTCTAAGCAGCTGTTATTTTTAAACTGTTTTATATGATGTTTTTTTCTTATTGAATAAAAATTTCTTATATAATAAACCGTTTTTTTTTTTTGGTAATTAGGTAGTATTATAGGTTGCAAAAATAATGCACGTTTTTTATTATGAACTTTAAACTTACATATTTCAAAATATAATTAAGCTACTTAATCGAAATAAGAACCATTGGATTCAATGCACTTTTCCCAATTAGAAACAAGTTTGTTTATGCCGCTAACTTAAAACTCGAGAGTTCTGGAAGCAACAAATTGTTCGAAGGCACTTTTGGCATCTGCTTGATTATTGTCTTGTAGGAAGTTGTCGAGGTTCTTGAAAAAGTGATAATCAGTGAGTGAGAGGTAAGGGTTCATATCCTTTTGTAATGTCTCTTGTGCAACGTGTGGCCGCGCGTTGTCGTGTAGTAGTATAGGACTTTTCCTGTTGATTAATGCTGGACATAATATGGACCCCAATTTTTGATGTATTTCGTCAATTTGTTGACAATACCTTTCTGCTGTAATTGTTTCACCAGGATTTAAGAAGTTACAGTGGATTAATCCCTGTACAGACCACCAAACGGGCATCATTCTCTTTATTGGATGCAAACTTGGCTTTGGAAAGTGTTTAGGAGCTTCAGCTTTATTTAACCACTGCCCTGAACGTCTCCTATTGTCATATAAAATCCATTTTTCATCGTACATTGCAATACTTTCCAAAAATGGATCGTTTTTGTTTCGTATAAGAAGCATAGAGCAAATTTCGTAACGACGATTTTTGTGATTTTCACATAATTCGTGTAGCACCCATTTATCAAGCTTTTTTGTTTTGCCAATCGTAGTCAGTAGCGTATTTACCATGGGGCCATGGCCTAGAGCGGAAGGCTGAGAGGGGCGGCAGATTCTTTAGTTTCTTTTAGTTACAGAATATTAAAAAAATAGGAAGACAAAAAATTATATTTTGTTCTACATCACTTATAAAAACAGTTATCACTTGTCAGTTAATATAGTAATTCTGACTTCTATCAAAAATAAATTTTATTTTCCCTTGGTAGAGGGGCGGCAATTTTTTTTGCCCAGGGCAGCACTTAACATAAATACACCACTGATCGTAGTTAAATGCCTTGAAATGGTTCCTGGGTTTACTTGTAGCTCTTCTGCAAGTTCTCGAACAGTTATAGCTTTCAACATGTCGTCATTAACAGCAGAAGGACGTCCGCAACCCTCTTAGCCTTCTAAATTTACTTCACCTGCATGAAATTTTTGAAACCAACGCCGCACAGTGGATTCATCAATAGACCCCCCAAACTTTATTGATGTTTCTGGCCGTTTACGCTGCACTGCGGCCGAGTTTAAACTCATAAAAATAATTTTTTCTAAAATCCTTTTTCGACATCTTTTTTTAATCGCCTTAAAATAGGTGAAAATGAAATTTTATGAAAAATGTTCAAAGAAATAAACGAAGTCAGTAAAAAAATCTTTAAAATGATTTACAACACTTAGTACTTTGGGCGACAACTTTAAGAGAAAATAGTACCTAAATCTAGGCATAGGAAAAACGTGCATTATTTTTGCAACAACCTAATTCATGGCATTTAAACATGGGAAAAAAATATAAAAGTATGTTACAGATACCAAATTACTCGTCATTGAAAACCAAAATGAGCATCGCTTTTCATTTTTTGAAAATTTTAAGAAATTACCCCTGTTTAGGTGTTGAAAAAAACCCAAAATATTAAAGAATCGAAAATACCACTAATTATAAAATCATTTATCTTATTTATTTGTAATTTTTAAGATTCTTCATTATCTCCTTCTGATCAAGGGTGGTTTTACCCCTCGTAGGGGTTGTTTTCTCATCGGGACTAATATAATATAGTTAATCCACATTTTCCATGAATTCAAGTACTTAAAAAATTTTTTCAGAATTTAATAAAAAATAGTTTCATTTTTCTTAATATTTTGGGGATGATTTCATCCCATGGAAGAGCTTTGGGGTGGTTTTTTAACCCACATAAACCCTCATCGATCAATAAAATACGTGATTACACTTTTGTAAGGTTTATTTTATAGAAAAAATACAATGATAAATGATTTTATAATTAGTGGTATTTCTTGATTTTTTTATTTTTTGGAATTTTTTCAACCCCTGAATAGGGGTAATTTTTTTAAATTTTCAAAAAACGAAAAGTGATACTCACTTTGGTTTTTAATGACGAGTAATTTGGTACCTGTAACATATTTTTATATTTTTTCCCCCGGTCGCTAGCGAGGACTAAAAAATAGGCTAAAAAACAGCCTTTTTTGCGGTCACTCTTTGTCACTAACAAGGGAACCTTTCCAAGTGATAAAATCGTATCGATTTCAAATTTTGTATACAGTTAGAGGGGGTCAAGGGTAGTAAGAAAAAAATTATTTTAGCTGCGGTAAAACGATTTAAGGGGGTGAAATACCCCTATGAAAATGTGCAAAAAAATCGTATATTACAAATAACTCTGAAACTAATGAAGATTTCAAAAACTCTATAATACAAAATTTTCATGATTTTTTATACTCTTTCAAATGGCAACAGTCGAAATTCGAAAATGTGAAACCGTTCAGCCCCACCCTCCACCCACCCTATTCTTTTTTAAGATTTTTTTTTTCTATTTACTAAATTTAATTGTATTATACAATAGTAATTCATATATATATTACATATTTCACGAAAAAAATATTTAACCCTTTCATCGCCACATTATTATATTTCGAAAATATATACATATATATTTAAATATACAAAATATTTAACCCTTTCATCGCCACATTATTATATTTCGATTGTAAGAGAAGTCTGTTATGTAGACTTTAAATATAATTTTCCTAATGAAAAAAGTAAGGAAAGCCGTTATTTTAAATTTTGAATTCATTTACAATTAGTGTATGTGAACTTTTTCAATTTTGATAATCATTAATTTTAAACATTTATTTCATTATGATTTTTACTTTTTGGATGAAATATCCTTTCTCCAAATCGGAATTATAATTCCAGCACAATTCCAGATGACATTACTTATTATCTTATGTGTAAACAGCGTCGCTTAAAATGGTTTAACTACATCGGTTACAGTAAAACCGGAATAACAGCGCTGTGTAAACGTACTCACTTATAGGTTTTTATAAAAGGGGGAGAAGCCCTTTTCGTAATGTGGGTGTTTGAAAGAATATAATAACAGTTATTCTGGAAGATTTCATTCAGTGGAAGTCATAATGCTACAGGGTCCAGTGATACCTTTTTTTTTAATAAAAGAATATATTATTTAAAAAATATATAATGGCACTATAAGATTTCTTTAAGAGTAAACAATAAATAAACTATTACATATTTAGGTAAATACGGAGAACATGGGTGTCCCGACGTCACTACTATCAAAAATCACATGTTGATGTGTTAGAATAGAGTAGAATGTACTGTATCTATTATATCATGTATGAATTTTTATTTGACAATTATTTAATAAAAACAGTTCGTTCCGGCGAAGATTGAATCCCCGTTTTTATACTATATTAACCTCAGTGCCGGATTAAGCCAGCAAATGTTATAAAGAGGTACTAGGAGGGAGGGGTGTGACACCCGGAGTGAATATTGATAGTGTCACCCCTAGGCGCGAATCTAGGTTTACAATTTGGAGGCGGTCATGGTCTGAGAAAAGATAATTTGGGGGGATCATGGACTGTGACATGGACAAAAAAAGTTATTTTAGTGTATTTAATAAGCATTTTTCTATTTAATTTGCTTAATTTTCTGACATTTGGGAGGGATCATGTCCCCCATGACTCCTCCCTAGATCCGCACTTGGTCACCCCCTCCCCGCCCCAAATTAGAAAGTGCCACCTTTTGGATGAGTTTTGGATCACGTAAATCTAATAATTTTTCGCGGAGATATAACTGTTTGAAAATTTGAATTTTTTTGTGTATAATAAAACCAGGGCTTCGAACTGTTATTTTTTCATTTCGGTTTAGTTCCGGTTCGAGTAAAATAAATAATATATATCGAGTATAAATAATATATATCGGTTTGGTTTTAGACGTTGAATCCGTATCTGCCATAAAAAATTGAGGTTCCTATTTAAGATTCAAAGTTACCACTGCCCCAACCTACAAAGAGGGGGGTGGGGGACTATTTTCTTACACTAATGTATTTCCCCCGCAGAATGATTAAATTTTTATTATTGCCATTTTTTCCGTAGAGCGCTTATTTTTCGAAATATTTGAAAGTTTCAGGTTAAAAAAAACACCCGGTATATTAACATGTATATTTTTTTTCGGTTCAGTTCCGATTTTCGTTTCGGCAAAAAATAACGTATTTCCGGTTTTCGGTTCAGTTCCGATTCGAAGCCCTGAATAAAATACCACTTTTACAGACAAACTTTTCTCAACTTAATGTGGGCAAATTTAGAATAATAGATCAAAAATATCAAAGATCGGAGCTTTAAAAATCGATTAAAATTAAATTATTAATTACTGTAGATTTGGACACCCCATATCAACCATTTGACAGTAAGTGGTAAGTCTAATGGCGTGTTTACACCGAAATAACAAAACAGCAACATCGTGTCTTTTTGACAAAAGTGCAATAAACCCTATGCATTTTTAAATACGATGTGTTTTCAAACACCGTGTTGCTGTTTTGTTTTCTTTGGTCTAAACACGGCAATATAAGAGATATTTTTTCGCTAAGCCAAGGGGCCCGTTGCTACTCCTGCTACATGGCAAATCCGGCACTGATTAACCCCCTTTTGCCCCAATAGATTGTCCTAACCAAGGACAGTTAAAGTGTATATTATTAAAGCATCAACTCTATTCTGAATAACTACATACGTGTTTTTAACAGTTGTGACGTCGCGGTCGGGACACCCATGTTCTCCGTATTAACAAGGAGACCTCATTCTGCGTCACGAACTTTGAGCATTGTCTTATGTTATGGCATTCGAGGGGGCCCTAGTACATTCCTCTTATGCATACAAAACCGATGAATGGGCATGCAATGAGTTTACAATTGAAGCGTTTCTGATTTGAGCTCAAAATTGGAAAAAATTAATTATTTCATAGTTTTTGGAGTTTTAATGCTAATTAAAATATTGTTTTATGTCTTAGAACTTCTTTTCTTCACCCCTTCAGTTATTTACATATTTTACATAAAAAAAAGTCTAGTTTTGAGTAAAAAACGGTTTAAAAGTGTAAAAAACGAACGAAAATGAGAAAAAATTCGATTTTTTAAAAAAAGAATCACTTTTTTGGTTGCAAAAATCAAATGTTTATTTATTATTATTTATTTTCATTTTCGTTCATTTTTTCCACTTTAAGCCGTTTTATACCCAAATGCATGCTTTTTTGTTAGTGTAAATTGTGTGAATGAGTACGTTTACATAGCGCTTTTATTCTGGTTTAACTATAACCGATGTAATAAAACTGGGTGTAAAAGTCTGTGTAAATGGTACTTTACACCCGACATAACTAATCGGGTTTAGTTATTCCTCTTGGTCTACGGGATTAGCATAAGTAAATCGGAATAGAGCAGGAATAAAAATGCGTGTAAACTGCATGGACATAGTTATACCTATTTAGCCAACCTCAAAAAATATAAGTATCTACGGAGTATAGGAATTTCATCGTAATGCACTTCGCATTAACATTTGAAAAAGCGTCGTCAGTTAAAATATGGTTAAAACACCTGAGACGAAGAGATGTAAAACAAAAGAAACGTAATTCGTGGGATGTAAAAAGAGACGAAATATTTTTGAGATTTCTTGTTGGTACACCATCGAACTTATAGCGTATTTCAAATCGGAATTCTAATTCCAGCTGACGTTACTTATTCTTGTATGTGTAAACAGCACCACTTGAATCAGTTTAACTACATCGGTTATAATAAAACCGGAATAACGGCGCTGTGTAAACGTACTCAATGATTGAGAAAGGGTAAAAAAAGAAGTTCTAAGAAATAAAACAACATTGTAATTAGTTAGCATTAAAACTCTAAAAAATTAAATAATTATTTTTTCTCATTTTTTTCCACTTTAAACGATTTTTTACCCAAAATTATACTTTTTTATTGATGTAAAATATGTAAATGACTGAAGGAGGTTAAGAAAAAAAGTTCTAAGACATAAAACAATATTTTAATAAGCATTAAAACTCCAAAAACTTTATGAAATAATCAATTTTTTCCAATTTTGAGCTCAAATCAGAAACGCTTCAATTGGAAACTCATCGCATGCCCATTCGCCGGTTTTGAATGCATAAGGGGCATTATATTATAATTATATTGTTGAAACACCAGAAGGTGTAAGATATATGTAGAAGAAATAGAAAACATCTACTAATCACTAAATCAATATTAAATTTAAAATACTGATAAAAATAAATAAAAAAATCTTAATGTAAACAAATTAAATTAAATTAAATTTTTGTAAAAAAAGGAACATGTTACATATCTAGACTACTGATAGATAGTAAGCTATGGAGATAATATGTAAACAATAGAAGATAAGGATTAAATAAAAATATAACATTAGGGTCCCCTCAAATGCCACAACATATGACAATACTCAAAGTCTGTGACGCAGAATGAGGTCTCCTTGTGTAAGCCATATTTGAACTAAAAATTATAAACTGCATTATTTCAGGTGAGTTGCGGCGTATGAATTTGCTGCACTGAGTGCATCATCTAAAAGAGATTCCAATTCGTTCCTTTTCATTTTACGAGCTTTCATATTACAGACGACTTGTGCATTTTGTCCTTTTGGCGGAACTGCTTCACTTTTAAAAATAGTACCAACAGTAGATGCCAACCATCTTTTAGCATTGAAATTCTCAGTGACTAAATTCTGGAAAATATTTGTTTTATATTAAAATTACCTTTTGGAAGATCCCTACATGTACATTAGGGTGTCCATACAAATTGTAATATAACGGAGATAGCCGCAAACTCAATGTTGATAATTAATATTTAGGTTATTCTCACAATCAGTGCAATTTTCTCTCAATTTTTCCCATTTTTCCTGTATATAATGACTTTTGCTTCCTCGCAATATCGAAGATACAAGAAGCTTTGTGATCATTTCAGATTGAGATAAAAAAATGTTCTCCGATTTCAAAATTTTAAATTGATCTTTCCGTGTTTGTCTGTCTGTCCTTTGAATCCTTGTCACATTTGGTCGGATGGTTGGGTCTGGCTTGAGGACGGCCTCATTTCAAAATCGTATGTAAGGGGGAGGGGTGACATTCCAAAATATTTATTTTCCAAAATATCTGAAGAACAATACATGTTACGTAAAAATTTTATAGGATCTTTTTTTATAGAACATTAAATTTCCTATAATATGGGTCTAAAATATTCCCTTACAAATTTATCTCAATTTGCTTTTAAAAATCGTGTTATGTCATTTTGACATTGCATAAATTTAGATTTAGATTGAAATTGTCAAAAAATTAAAAATATACGAAAAAATAATCAAGTGTGTCTTAAAAAAAATGTCGAACTAATATTTTTTAGTAAAATAAATTGTTGAATAATTAACTACCTTTGGTGAATTTGGCACGAGGAAGCACTGTGCATTTACTTGGCAATGTTTTTTTATTGTTCACATTTTATCACCCAATATGTTATTGAACTTACCATTTTTATTTTAATACTCACCGAAACTGTAATATATTACCGCCCGTTTAAATCATAGCCATATAAAGGACCCCGCAGTTTTTGATAGGGAAATGGCTTTCAGTCAATCTCTTTGAAACCAACTGGAAAATATTCTCTAAATCATCCCGATTAAAAGTCTCAATGGTCGCAACCGCCTAAGTTCCTCAGGTATCGCGCAAATAGCTGTTTTGTACCTAATACTGCAATAAAAAAATCGATATAGTACAGGATTTCCCATATTCAATATTTAATTTATTATAACAAATGGAAGAAAACTTTAAATACAAAAGTTGTCAGGCTAGACAAGCAGCATATTTTTAAAATAGTTACATTTATATAAGGTGTCCCATAAGTGTGTTACAAATCAAAGTTATATTGTTATGACAACTAATTTTCTATTGTTTTTATTTTACAATTTAATATTTTTAATAATATCGCTAGTAGCTGGCGCTGACGGCACTACACATACCTTAACATGTTTTATAAAAACTTTATTATAATAAAACTTTAATAAAATAAAAATCTGAAAATTAAAAAAAAAAAACGATACATAAAAATTAATTTCTTTGTTCCAAATGTCCTGTTATCAATTTTTTTATTGCAGTATTAGGTACAAAACAGCTATTTGCGCGATACCTGAGGAACTTAGGCGGTTGCGACCATTGAGACTTTTAATCGGGATGATTTAGAGAATATTTTCCAGTTGGTTTCAAAGAGATTGACTGAAAGCCATTTCCCTATCAAAAACTGCGGGGTCCTTTAAAGTGCATCGAATATTAATTGTCAACACTGAATTTGTGGTTACCTTTTTTTTGGTCTCACAGAACAGATTGAGGGGGAATCCAGTTAATATTTCAATTTATACAAACACCCTAATGTACATAGATAGCCCTTTAAAAAAATGCATACCTCTGGAATGCAACATCGTGCTTTGACTATTTGATCCGTATAAGATATTACAATTACAGGAATATCTTTACACACTTTTGTAGCTTTACGCAACGGCACTTCATCCAACATACTACTACTGTCTAGATAATGTACTATCCACATTCCCCCGCACGACTGTGTCTTCTTTAAAACTTCTTTCATTTCCATTTCGACAAATTGTTTTAAAGATCCTCTTACCGCAAACTTCAACTCATCTTTTAAGTCTTTTAACTGGGACATACACTTGTTATAAACTATATACGGAATAACATCACGTTCATTGTTGATTTTTTGAATTTTATTCTGTACTATTTTATTCCATTCTTCCGGTGATTTACTACTATTGTTACCGTTGTAAAGATTACAGATATTACGTACCGCCGTCTGGAGCGTTAGTCCTTCACTTCTAACCACCGCTGCTTCGGGACCAGTGACAGCCCTAATACTGTAAGTACCTCTACCCGATGGTTTTACACTGATAATACAGAAATCTTCAATATCTCCGGTATTCAAAACGTGCGTACCGCAACACGCTTCACACGAACGAACGTGGTTGACTGTATCATTAACCGTAACAATTCTAATATTCGCGTCTGGATAAACCTCGCCCGGTATCAGCGTTACATCGTCACGTGCTGTTAATTGTTGACCGTCGATGGTATTTATATCAACCGGTAAATTTACATATATCATTTCACAAATTAAACGCTCAGCAATTTCGATCATATCATCGGTTATTTTCTCGCCGTAAACACCGACATCAAATTTTAAATCCGCTGAAGTGACTTTGCTTGAACGTTGACAAACAACAGATCTATTTAAAATAAACTTTAAAACAGCGTTAAGTAAATGAATAGCTGTATGATTTCTCATATTACTTAATCGGTGTTCGGAATTTATTTTAATTAATACTCTTTTATTTAAATCACTTAAATCAATGTTATTATTGTTGAAAGCACCGTTGTGAATCACATACCCTTGACTAAAACTAACGTTTTTAACGTAAAAGATAACACCGTTATCGAATATTATTTGTCCTGCATCATTTTCTTGTCCTCCTGCTTCACTGTAAAGGTTTGTTTTATTTAATACAATATCATACAAACCATTATTCTTTGATATGTGTTGTACAGTTGCATATAAATCGGGAAATACATAACTACCCTCTCTGTCTAAATAATAATTATACTTTGCAGAATCGTCTGTATGTCTAACATGATTTCCGACCAGATAATTTAAAACTCCACTATCCGAATCACTTTTATTATAAACGTTTTCATATTTACTTTTTCTATGTTGTTGCATATCTTTTAATCTATCTTTGAACTCTTCAATATTTACGTTTAAGTTAAACAACGATGCAAGACTTTCTATCTTTTCTTCATCGATGCCGTACGTATCGTACAGTTTAAAGCAGAGATCGCCCGGTATAGTTCCGATTGTACGTAATTTTGGTTCTAAGTTTAATAATTCTTTGTAGCCCGCTATGAGACCTGGGACTTCCATTAGATCAAGCGTTTCTAGTTCTGGGTTTATTTTTATCAAGTCTAACCATTCGGAAGATGTACTGCTTCGTAAAGCTTCTAAAAGTTCTTCTTCGTAGAGTAATATTTGATCGACCTAAAATTCACTTTGATTTAAATATTTGTTAAGTATTTTATTAGAATGAGTGTATTTACCTGGTTACTATTTTTTACCATTTCTGGATAAACTTCACCTAATATGTTGATTACTTGCTTACAAACTTGTGATAAGAAGCCTTGTTTACTTTTGAATGACTTTTCACCAGTTATTAAAGTTTTACGTATTATTCTTCTTAATTTATGACTAGAAAATTCATATGAAATTATTAGTACAAAGTATACTTGATCTAGTAGAATAAGTTATGTCAGAAGCAGGGCCGTAACTGCCACCGAGGCCCCCGAGCTTAGGGGGGCCCCGAAAAAGGAAGGTATTTTTTTACGAAATCAGATTAAAAAAGTTTTGAGTTAAACTCATTTTGATTCAACACGGAGAAAATTTTTCAGAAACAAAAACTCAAAAAAAAAAATTGTTTAATACATTTACCTTGGGTTGCACAAAGCAAAATTAATCACAATTAGTTAATCAGTTGTTTTAAAACCATTATTACATCAATTCTAAAAAACAATCACAGTTATGATATATTTTATAAGGTAAAAAATAATCATATTTAGTGAATTGTTCATTTACAAATTGAGATTAAGTTTAGAATTAACATTTATCATGGTTTGAAAACAACTGATTAACTAATTGTGGTTAACTTTGCTTTATGCAACCCGAGGTTAAAGAATTATCTTCAGCGCCATCGCATAGTGCATAAAAAAATTATAAAAAAAGAATGTCCCTATACCATTTGTTGCTCACAAGATATCAATGAGTCAATTTTTATTTTTAAATATATTTTTTAGCTGTTTTGATTTGGAACTTGTCACACTTATATTTATAATCATAAGGAATATCTTTCCCCAAAATTTTATAAAAATCGATTTTATTGGTCGTTGTAAATAGGTTCTGTAATAAAATTATAAGATTTTTAAAAATTTAGTTTGATAGGGAAATTCATAACATGAATTTTAAAATGATTTTTTTATTTTTGCAGAATTGAAGATATTTTTTTTAAAATCGTACATGAAAAACCGTAAAAATGGTCGTTTTTTTCAACAAGGTACAAAATTTTCGCTGATATGACTGCACTATAAATCGAGTTTTGTGCAGCTCGATATAAGAAATTATTGTTTGTTTTTTCAAAAAAAAAAAATTTACTGGTGTAGTTTTCATTGTCAACAAAAAATATTAATAATTAAAATTTGAAAGCATTCACATTTTTATTGACAAACTTATTTTTTCGAAAACAGTCACATACTTCAAAGTTGTTCAAAAAAAATTTTATAAGGGGGGGCCCCTCGATCACCTGCTGCCCCGGGATGCCCGAGCCTCTAGTTACGACCCTGGTCAGAAGTTGGTTATTGCGTTAAACATACTTTTGATCTGGTACCATTCCGTCAGTTAAACAAGCTGTTATCATACGTGCATGATCAGCTATTATTCTGTATGCAGTATCTAATTGCCAATCTTTTCCAAATTGATTAGAATATGGTGGACATTGACAGTTCTGTAAAAATTTATACAATTTGATCAATTTTCTTCTAATAGGCAGATGAAATAATTTATAATATCCATTAAAAATAGGGTTATATATTTTACCTGTTGAATAACATTGAAAATAGGTGTAAAAAGATCTGTATCATAATTACTAGATTTTCCTTGGAGAAGCGCAACCAGTCTTTCGAATCCCATTCCTGTATCAACATGACGATTTGGTAATGAAGTTATTTTATTGTCTTGATCTCTGATAAATATAATAATTATCAGTATATTTGATTTATTTATTTACTATGAAAACATTTTACCTATTGTATTGTATAAAAACAATGTTCCATAACTCTGTTAAATCAGAAAGACCTTTATTAACATCACTCCCTCGATTATTGCCATTTTTATGATCAACGTGAATTTCTGTACATGGACCGCATGGTCCAGTTGTTCCCATTTCCCAAAAGTTATCTTTAGTTCCAAATGGAATTATATGATCTGACGGAACTCTAAAAGTAACGTTTCATGATAGTTTTATTAAATCATGCATCCATTTATTTTTTAATTTACCCAATAGATTTCCATATTTCTTTACATTCTTCATCAGGTTCTATGTTTAAGTTTTTGTCCCCTTCAAAATACGTTACGTACAAAGAATTAGGAGGTAGGCCATAATGATTTGTTAATAATTTCCAAGCCATTGAACAAGCTTCTTTCTAATAAAATACATTTTAATTATATTTAAAATATCAATAAATATTAAAACTTTACCTTGAAATAATCTCCAAATGACCAGTTGCCTAACATTTCAAAAAAAGTATGATGGTATCCATCGCATCCAACTAATCGTAAATCATTGTGTTTACCTCCAATACGAATACATTTTTGTGAATTAGCAACCCGTTTGTGTTGTGGTGAATGCGTTCCAAGAAAAATACCTTTAAACTAAATTAAGAATAGTTTTAATCAATCTTAATCAAAGGTTATTATTTAATAGATATTTACTTGATTCATTCCTGCATTTACAAATGATAGTGTTGGATCACAAAACGGTACAACTGGACTAGATTTTATAAATTTATGATCATTTTCTTTTATAAAATAATCTAAAAACGTTTGACGTATTTTATTAGCACTTTTATTTGATACATATCTTACAGATTTAATTCTAATTAAAAATAATAACTTCCGATAATGATACATCTTTTATAAAATATTTAACAATATAAAAACAATTAATACAAATATTTAGAATCTTTTAATTTTTTCTTAATTTCAAATTATTGCAAAAGCAAGGAAGTGTGAGGTTATGTTTCACACCCGGTTTCACATTTCAGCTGAAAAGTGACAGCGGTGGTGTTAATCAAAATGTTACCATGGTTTCAAACAGTGACGTACTTCAGTTTTTGTCAAACTTTGTGGAAAGGCAGTGAGGGCGAAGATAAAAAAAACATCTGCCAAGTAAATGAACAGTACTTCCTCGTACTAAATTCACCAATTAAATAAAAACCGATAAAGTATTCAGATGAACTGAATTTTATTAAAAAATAATAATTCAAATAGGTATTCTCTTAACATAAGCTCCCTGCTCCTGATTATTTATTCGTATATTTTTAATTTTTTGACAATTTCAATCTAAATCAAAAATTTTTCTACTATGCAAACGTCAAAATAACATTTAACTAAATTGAGATAAATCTTCGTAAGGAAATATATTTACTACAACCAATATTATAGAATATTGAATGCTCTACAATAAAGATCGTTTAAAATGTTCGTGTAACATGTATCGTTCTTGAGATATCTTGAAAAAATGAACATTTTGAGATGTCACCCCTTCCGCTTACACACGATTTTGATTATTTTGAAATGAAACCGTCCTCAAGCCAGATCCAACTAACCAACCAAGTTTCATTAATATCGGTTAAGTGGTTCATAAGTTATGCCTGTGACAAGGATTCAGGGGACAGACAGACACACACACAGACAGACAGACAGACGGACACGGAACGAAAAGTGTTTGTCTTGATCTGAAACGGAAATATCAAGTTAAAATTTTGAAATCAGAGAATATTTTTTTTTAGGGTTCCGAAGAAACCTTATTAATCTCACTTTGTCGTCCGTCCGTCCGTTCGTTCGTCCTTTTCACTCAAAGCTAAATAGCTCGTTAACTATATAAGCTAGAAACTTGAAATTTTTACTGAACATGTAAAATGATGCCCTCTAACAAAATATGTATTTTAAGAAAAAGATGTAATTTATTGAAAACATTTTTTTTCAGGAGGGGCATTAAGGAGCTAAAGCTAGGTAAAAAAAAAATGTATACCAAGGCATGTGGCATGTTAAAATGTATAACCAAACAAGTGGAATTTGACACTTTTTCTAAATTTTTTCAAAATCAAAAATGGTGCCAACAGGGGGCTTTAAAGCAAATAAAAAAAAATTGTATACCAAGACTTGTGGGATGTCAAAATGTACATCTCAATCAGTAGAATTTGACCATGTATATATTTTTTTCTAACTCAAAAATGGCGCCTGTAGGGGGCTAAAAGCAGTATTTTATTTTGCCCCCCCCCCCCCCCCCCTCTAACTCCTGGCTCAAAAAATCTGAAAAAAAATGGTAATGAGACATTGGCGGGAATACCAACGGCAAATACTAAAGTCAGCAATATCATTTTAAATTTTGGAATAATAGAATTTTTTCTTTTGATATCTAGGCAAGTTGGGTGTCAAAATTGTGATCTCAATTAGTAAAATATGACCATATTTTTATTATTTTTTTTTACTAAAAAATGTCGCCTTTAGGGGGCTAAAAGCAGTATTTTATTTTGTACACCCTCCCTCTAACTTTGTAACTACTGGCTCAAAAAATCTGAAAAAAAATTTGTAACAAGATTTTGGTGGGACTACCAATGACAAATACTAGTCAGCAATATAATCTTAAATTTTGGAATAATAGAGAGGGGCGTCATAGAATTTTTTATTTTGATATCTAGGCAAATGGGGTGTCAAAATAACACATTTTTATATTTTTCTCTAACTCAAAAATTCACCTGTAAGTGGTTCCAAACATTCCACGTAGTACGTACTTCGGAACCCTTATGGCATACATACGTGTATGTCTTGCCCGAATTATTTCATTTAAAAACGATCACAAATCTTGTCATATCTTCGATAATTATAAGTATGGTGAGGAAGCAAAATATTTTAATCTTATTTTAAAATTATTTATTCAGTAAATATTTATAATATAATAAGTTTAGATACTTGACTATGTATGTTTAAGGGTCGATCCACACTATCGTGCTGGTCCCGATCTGGTCTCGCTCCAATCAAATATAAATAAACAATAAACAATGAAAGCATTCACATTATAGGTAACGTGTCGATCTCGCTCCAGTCACGCTCCAACACAGTATTTACTATACTGAATATTTGACTGGAGCGAGACCGGACCGGGACTGGCACGATAGTGTGTGGATCGGCCCTAAATGTACACGTACACGAAAATTACAGTAAAGTAATAAATTAACTGTTTTAAGAGATTACTTATTTTCAATGCCTTACTAGATAAAAACGTGAACTAAATATCGAAAATGTTACTGGTACTCCCAGCCTATTAACAGTCAAGTACCCAGGGTCGTAACTTGAGGCTCGGGGGCCCCGGGGTAAGAGGTGACCAAGGGGCCCCCAGAATATGCAAAAAATAAAAATTGAAGACCTTTTTTTTGGCCATAGCTTACAAATTTTACACTTGTTACTAATTTTGATTTGAATGATTTTTTTCTCTTGCCAACTAGAATTTTACACTTCTTGCAATTAGTAATTTTAATGGATAATAAGTGTAAATAAAGGTCATTAAAATCAAAATTAATAATAAGTATCACGTTTTAATGTTAGTACCAAATAATAATCTTCAATTTACATCCGTTTTTCTTGCTCACTTCAATTTTTACACTGCTGCGGAGGCACCCTAACCTCGGGGGCCCCGGGGTACTGCCCCGGTGGTAGTTACGGCCCTGCAAGTACCCAATTTTTAATTGACAGTCATTATATTCTATTTATAATAGGCATGATGCCAGTAACAAAGTATTGCAATTATGATTTTAAATAATGAAATAAGTTAAAAAGATTATAAAAAAATGTATATATTTTTATATTAAAAGTGAGATTAATATGATTTTTGTTAAAATAAAAACGCAAAATACAGTAATCCGCCATGTTTGATAAAACACCAGTCATAGTGGATGACGTCACGGCTACGTAAACGTCATTTTTGTTTTGTGGTTTTAAATTATCAATTTGCTCAGTTTTGTTTTACCAAAAGTAAAACCAAGAAACATTAGCGATGGAACAAGGATTTATTATAGTTGATAAGGAGTGTTTACATAGGCGTGACGTCACAAATGCGCCATGACACCTGCGAGCGTTTTGGCGTCAAATTCAAAATTAGTTTTAAAAGAGTCAATTTTTGTGATTAAACCTTTATTTTTTGCAGAAATATGCATTTTTTTGGAAATAAGAGACATGTAAGATCATCATAAGAAAAAAATTAGGCATCATGCCTATTATATACTTATAATTTGTTAAAATTTAATTAAAAATTATTTACAAGAATGAAATGTATCGTCTATTATAGTATCTTTTTCAAATTGAATTGAGCTTCCGTTTTATCAGCTACCATTCTGGCGATTGCCAATGAGCTAGTGGCGCCAGGTGATGGTGCATTTCTGCAATGTAGGATTCGCGCGCCAATATCTTCTTTACCGGAATCGAACACGAAATCTTCAATAAGGTTGCCGTCAATGTCTAAAGCTTGTGCTCTAACACCTGTGGGACCTCGTTTCACATCGAATCTGCCTATTTCAGGTATGAATTTTTGCACTTGTTTCACTTGCAAAGATATGAATATCGAATTTATAACTTCCCATGTCCCGTTTTTCAAATATTTCAACGCGAGTTTGAGGAAACCGGGATATTTCAGTGCGTCGATTAATTCGGGTATATTGATATCTGTGGGTCTGGAAAAAATATATAATGTAAATAATAAAAAAAAACATCTGCTTACTCATGCTAAATTCACCAAATGTAAATTACCTGGCATTGGTTACCCATTTAATTTTTATACAAATTTACTAAAAAATATTAATTCAAAATTTTTAATTTTTTGAAAATTTCAATATAAATCTTAAATGCAAACATCAAAATGACATTTAAAACGTCAAAACGACAATTAATATGTCAAAGTAAATATCAATTTAAAAAAAAAACACTATTTGAAAGCAAATTGACCCATATTATAGGAAATTAAATGCTCTACAAAAAAGATCCTATAAATTTTCACGTAACATGTGTCGTTCTTGAGATACATTGAAAAATAAAATATTTTGGGATGTCACTCCTCCCCTTTAAACACGATTTTGAATTGAGACCATCCTCAAACCAAACCCAACTAACCAACCAAGTTTCATTAATATCGGTTCAGTGGTTCATGAGTTAAGCGTGTGACAAAACGGAATGATAAATTTAAAATTTTGAAATCGGATAACAATTTTTTTGTCTCATTTTGAAACGATAACAAAGCTTCTCATATCTTCGAAATTGCGAGGAAGCAAAACTGCGAAATAAGAGTAAATAAAAATGTGCGTTCCATAATTTTTAACAAATATAAATTTGGGGGCCCCATGTACCAGTGTTGAATTCAGACATTTTTTAACAGAACATTTTTTTACGATTTTTATTGATCGAGCTATTGAAGTTTTTAAGTAAAATCGATTCTACACTTGACAAAATACATATGTATAATAAATTCAAAAATCAAAATAGCAATTACAATGAAAATTAAAATTCTGTGACATATTACAGGGATGAATATTGCGTCTAATATAAATTTCCTTTTTTTCGAATTGCCCTTTTTGCCCATTATACCTCTATTTAACCGCACCAATCAACATCTTTTATCTAATCTCTAAATCACCAACGTGAATAATTATTCCCGAAAAAATAAATTAATATCAACTAGTATCGCCTATGGTCGAAATTTGATCAATATTTTACCTAACCTAACCTGCTATTATAATAATAATTTCCAAATAAAAACACTAAACTCTACGTTTGACAGAAACCTAAAAATATTTATTTTTGCCACTTGGTGGCGCTAAGAGTGGAAATCATGTGTGTATGTTAACTTTATGATTGGCACAACTATGGGACAGTACCTTTTGAATGATATAAGTTTCATTCACTTCCTTTTATAATAAATACTAAAAAAAAGATGAATTTTTATCCGATCTTTTCGAAATCTGTGGAAGTAGAGACTAATAGCTTTAAATTGGCATAGCGTTTATCAAAATCAAATCAAAACTGTTGAAGTTACAACGTTTTGAATTTTACAAAACAAGCAATTTTAGCTGAAACCCATGTTTTTTCGTTTTTGACATGATGTTCATCACGATCCTCATAATATATGTTTAAGATAAAATTTATTTTTAGTATCAAAAATCGGAGATACGAATCTTAGCACATTTGCGAAAATGAGTTTTTTGCAATATCTCAAAAACATAAGCTGATTGAGCAAAACCATTTTTGGATTAAGCAGGCCAAAATTACCCTAAATTCTATGTAATTTACATTTATGTATATCTGAGCTGATCAAATCATATTTAATCATAACATACCTATACCCTTCCCTCTTAAACGCCAACACTGCATTGGGACCTATCCAAACCGATCCATCCATTCGTGGCGTGAGATGAACTCCTAAGAACGGAAACTTAGGGTCAGGAACTGGATAAATATTACCCCTAACAAATTTCGCTTTCTCTTCGCTCAGTAATAAATACTCTCCTCTGAATGGGATGATCTTAGGCTGTCTTGAACATCCGGACTTTTCCGCTAGAAGATCTGACTGTAGTCCACCGCATGTTAGAACGTACTTCGATCTAACTTGCTGGTTTTTATCACCTTTTATTATGATCGGGTAGTCGGAATCTTTATCCTGTTTGAAATCTAACGCTTTGTAATTGAGGTGTATGTCTCCGCCGGCTTTCTTGAAGTCTTCGCCGAAATGATCGGTCATTAAAGAGAAATCGACAATACCAGTGTGCGGAGAATGTAAAGCTTTTAAACCTTCACAATGAGGTTCGATTTTTCTTATTCCTTCGTTGTTTTCGACCAGTTTTAAATCTTGAACTTTATTAGCTTTGGCTCGTTCGTATAAATTGAATAATCTATAATGTAATTTATTTTATTAATAATTGATTCATCATCACATTTATTTTAACGTGAATAACGTCTATTGTTTTACTCGAGATACTGGGTGGGCATTTCAGAAACTTGGTGTAACGCGCTGAGATCAGTTTGCGCGCTAGCGTAAATTTATAATTAGTGTACCTCGATACTCAGAGCAGCTACCACGCGGGTTTTGGTCTCAAATTATAAAACTCAATTAGATCTACGTGATACAAGTACAAATCAAAACATTTTATCAGTTTTTATGAGTGAAAACATCATACTATAAAAAAAAAACAACAAAAAATGGGCTCGTTTTAAGATTTTGTTCAGGGGGGGAATTTTTTTTTTTTTAAACCGATTTAGTCAGCGTGTTTTGACTCCAAGGTAAAGGGTGGGGGGCTCAAACAGCTCTTTTCAATGGGCCTCAAATTTTTGGCGTCTCGGGCCTCGAAATGTGTAAGTATGGATCTGATAAATGGCCATTAATTTGGGTAATTTTTCTTTTTTTTCTTAAATATTCTATCGGTGTGTTTAAATTAAAATTATTAAATTATCGAATTGCAATAATAAATTTATCTAATATTATTATTAGATTTATCGAGGAATTGCCCAAAAAGTAACAATGAAAAGTCGTTCTTTTTCCATTTCTTCTTTTTTTTAGACACATTTTTTTCATTAAAGTAAATTTATATGTGGATATCTTTTTTAAAACAAAATCCTCTACAAAAATGTATTCTTCTACGTTACTATTTTGCTATTTTGCTTTTTTTAAATTAAATTTTTTTTTATTTAATATAATAAATCGATCTAATTTGACTTGATAAAAATACATGTATAGTTGAAATATAAAAAAAAAACACATTTTTTTTTTCTCTTGTATAAAAGGATAAGACAATGACATTTATTAACAGTTTACCCGCTATAACAAGAAATTGCATTAAAAAAACAATGATGTTTAAATTCTCGAATGTAAAATAGATTTTGTCTAGGAATATCAATATTTAGCCAATGAACTGATTCATTTGTTACTCTTTAACCACAAGCTAGGGGGAGGGGGCAATGATTGTTTCCATTAAAATTTTTGCTAAGAAAATGTTGCTATATCATAATTATTATATTTGTTTCATTTTTTGAACAAAAATAACGTATACGAGGATTGCTATTTATATTTCTGGCCTTGGTAACATTGAGTGTTGCCAGGTGCCATCTATCGTTTTCATTGGATACTAGACATTATTGAATATAACCTTATTCAGAACATTTTGTAAATTGAGAGCGATTTGTGTTGTTTACAGTTACTTGATAAAGTCATCTCGGGCAAAGAATGGAATTAACTCGTGAACATTTTCATGCGATTATTTTTCATAACTTTCGACGTGGATTATCAAGACAAGAGTGTATTGATGAACTTAATTCTTTAAACGGTGATAAAGCACCATCCTACAGCACTGTAAAAAACTGGTATAATGAATTCTATCGTGGCCGATGTTCGCACCAGGACGAATTCTGTGAAGGTCGTCCAAAATCGGTTGTTGTGTCAGAAAACATCGATGCTGTGCGTGAACTGATAAAGCAAGATCGTCATGTGACATACCGTGAGATTGAGTCATCTTTGGGCATTAGTATGACAAACATCAATAAGATATTGAATGATCAAAAAATAATTTGACAAACGCTCATAAGAAGGCTTACCTCAATCGGAGTGGAAAAATTGCTTCGAAAATTGGTTTAACCCATTAATGCCCAAAAGGTTAAGTTTTCAAAAATTATAAGAAATGTTTTGTTAATATGTTTATTTATTTAAAAAATAAGCTTATTTTACAAAAAAAAAAAATTGGGGGGTCCAAGTTCCCCAATATTTAATGTTGCGTTGACGCACTCTTGGGCGTATAAGGTATAATATAACTATGTATAGTAAAAATATATAAATAAGTAAATCTAAAAATATAACACAAAAATTATTTGATTTTTACAATATTTACATCTGGGTCTTGGCTTCTGGGTGTAAACCGCGGCGATTGATCATGTTAACGTTTCGTCACATATTGCAGTGTACATCTTCAGGGCTCTTCTAAAAGTAGAGAAGAGCCCTAAAGATGTACACTGCAATGTGTGACGAAACGTTGGCCGATAACATGAACAAATCGACACGGCTTATACCCAGAAGTCAAATCCATATCAAGATCACCACGGAAGCCTCAAGACCTGTAGAATGTTTACATCTCTTTCGTGCATTTGTATCATGTACTTTGATAATATGGCCTATATTTTCATATTACACATCTTTTCATAAAAAATGTATTGCAACGCAAAACGCATGCAAAAGTGTATTGATCTTCATGGAGAATATTTTAAAAAACAATAAAACCAATTTCGATCATCACTATGGTTTTTTAATTATTAGGCCAGAAATATAAATAGCAATCCTCGTATTATTTTTGATTTTTTTAGTAGAGAGTAATAATAATAAAATTTCGGAACCGGAATAAAATTGTGAATTCCGGTACATCCCTATATTCTTGACTAACCTTTCCACTTCAACAGGGGTAGTTGCGACGATAAGTTTGCCGACCTTCTTGTACGGTATACCTTTCTTGTCGCAGTACTCGTAGCACAGCTTCATGCCCTCGACGCAGAGTTTGGCCTTGAGCGTGCCTGGTGTGTAGTAGATGCCCGCATGTATGACGCCACTGTTGTGGCCCGTCTGGTGCATGGCCAGTTTCGACTCCTTCTCGAGTATAGCGATCTTCAGGTTTGGGTGTCGCGTGATAATTTCCCTCGCTGAAGCGACGCCGACTATTCCGCCGCCGACGATGACTAGGTCGTAATTTGATCTAGAAAGATGTTTAAATTAGACCAGAACAAATAGCGCAGCCGTTCGAAAAATTGAGTTTTTTGTTTTTATTTTTACAATAAAAAAATATCTGCCGTGGGAACCACGGGACTTTCTTATACCTAACCTAACCTAACTTAACAGTGAATTGTATACGTGATTTTTTGTTTATTAAAACATTTCTAACAAACTAATAAGAAAGAACAAAATGAATAATTTTATATAACAAGTGAAAAATGTCGAGTATGTTATTATCTATAATTTATTCCCCATACATTTTTTTCCAACATTTATGATTTAGCCAGAAAGAATTTTTTTATGTAATTATTTAGATTCACCTACACAGTTCACTCTCAGTATTACGTATAAGAAAGTCCCATGTTACCTACGGCAAATACACACACTGTTCAATCTCTGTAATACGTATAAGAAAGTCCCATGACACTCATGGCAGATATTTCTCCTCTGTTATGAACCATTTGAATTATAATAATTTTTTTTCTTCAAAAATTCGTTTTTACAAAAAAATGAATAGAACATAAATTATAGATATAGATATTACCTACATTTTTTAACTTGACTATTTTTCTCTATTTTGCACTGTTTCAGAGTAATTCGAAAATTTAAAAAATCAAAGTAGGTAAACATCCGTATCCGGTTGAAAGATCGTTTTCAAAAATAGGACGTTTTCTTCCCAGCCAAAAATTAATCTTAAATATAAAATATTAGCCTTCTACGATTTGTCGTATTTGAGTTACAGCGCTTACAGACAGACAGACACACAGACAGACAGACAGACAGACGGACACACAGACATCATGGCGAAAATAGTCAGAATGGATTCAGGGAAGGTCAAAATAGATAATTCCGTCAAAATCCGGAGTTCGAAAAAAATCGGCTTCACTATACTTACTTATACTAATGTATATTTCATATACATGGTATACATAAGAAAGTAAAAATATTTTACAAATAATATTTTACAGTAGAATTACAATAAAAATTAATTAAACCAAACAGTTTATATTTAATTAAAAACAGTTTAATTTCAAAATAAACGCGGATAAAGCCACGAAAAATATCTCGTTTAATAGTAATTATTATTATAATAATTAGACCAGAAAATAGTAGCGCAGTCGTTCGGAAAATTATTCCGAATGAATTTTTTGTTTATATCTAATTGCGGAGGTTGGCCCAATTATAAAAGTGCAAGGTGCCAGTCGATACCTCGGTCGGATATTGTTTATACCACGAAAAGACCCTACAAAAAGAAAAAAAAGTTTTTTTAAATCAAATTTTTTTGTATCATCTTTAAGCCTTTTCACATAAAAAAGGTCCTTACACTCATATATGTTACTCTACTCCTTTATTGGTTATACATTTTTCTTATGTTCATGAAACCTTGAATTTAGCTATTTTCAATAATGAAAATGTATATTTTGAAACTAATGTTTTCATACTGTTGACGCAGATACCCTTTATACTTTCTTATACTATACTAGCTGGGCCCGCGCGGCTTCGCTGGCGTGGACTACGGAATTATTGTTTAAGATTTAAAAAATATATAGTTGAATTAAGTACAAACACGATTAGTTATTATTGTAATAAAAACCAAACAACACTTAAATTACCTACCTAACAAAAGCGAATCAGAACAAAAAGTAAAAATAATTTTTGTTCTATTTAAATTTAAAAGTTAATTAATGAAAACAATATAAACAATTGACAATCAAAAGAATACCGGCCTGTTCCCTCTGCCCAGTGTTTACTCAGCACGCTCCCTCCTTGCCACACGCCGCGACACGGGTCGCCATCGCACGAATAATATGTTCCCGTATAACATATATTTCGATATTTTCTAAACTATACGACTAAATTGAATGTTGTAAAGGGCAAATTATATTTACATTAAGTACTTAAGACGATGAAATCATTTATATTTCGATAAGGATTAATGTTTTTCAGGTCATAAGTTTAGTTGTTATGTTACCTAACGTAATAAAATATAGCCTATAACCTGGCCAGAGAACGTACCTATGAATTAAATAATTCGGGCAAGACATACACGAGTTTATGCCATAAGGGTTCCGAAGTACGTACTACGTGAAATGTTTGGAACCACTTACAGGTGCATTTTTAAGTTAAAGTTAAAATATAAAAAAGTGTCAAGTTCTACTAATTGAGATCTATATTTTGACATACCACATGCCTAGATATCAAAAAAACGATTTTAGCCCTCTACAGGCGCCATTTTTGAGTTAGAAAAAAAATAAAAAATATGGTCATGTTCTACGAGTTGAGATGTACATTTTGACATATCACATGCCTAGATATGAAAATAAAATATTTAAATTATCTTACACCCCTCCCTATTATTCCAAAAAATTTAAAATTATATTATTGACTTTAGTATTTGTCGTTGGTAGTCCCACCAAAACCTCGTTACCAAATTTTTTTCAGATTTTTTGAGCCGGTAGTTACAGAGTTAGAGGGGGGGGGGACAAAATAAAATACTGCTTTTAGCCCCCTACAGGCGCCATTTTTGAGTTAGAAAAAAAATAAAAAATAGGGGCATATTCTACTAATTAAGACGTAAATTTTGACGTGCCACACATCTTGGTATACAATTTTTTTGTTTTTTTGGATTTGCTTTAAAGCCCCCTACAGGCACCATTTTTGATTTAGAAAAAAAATTAAAAAAGGGTCAAAATCCGCTTGTTCGGTTATACATTTTAACGTGCCACATGCCTTGGTATAAAAAAAAATATTTTTTTTACCTAGCTTTAGCTCCTTATTGCCCCCTCTGAAAAATTATTTATTCAATAAATTTGTACATATTTTACTAGAGGGCATCATTTTACATGTTCAGTAAAAATTTCAAGTTTTTAGCTTATATAGTTTACGAGCTATTTAGCTTTGAGTGAAAAGGACGGACGGACGGACATACGGACGGACGACAAAGCGATATTAATAGGGTTTCTTTGGAACCCTAAAAAGAAACCACGTAAATCAGATAAGTGGTTCTCGAGTGATAAGCGCACAAACGGACAGATAGACAGAGAGACGTTGAGCTTTATATATATTAAGGAAGATAATAAAGAACATGGAACAGGGCCGTAACTACCACCGGGGCAGCGCCCCGGGGCCCCGCGGCAGTGTAAAACTTTTATTTTTATTTGATACATTTCCAAATAAGAATAAAAAAAAATATCTTCAATTTTTCATTTTTTGGGGGACCCTTGGTCTCTTCTTGCCCCAGGGCCCTCGAGCTTGTAGTTACGGCCCTGACATGGAAGTCATGTATGGTTCTCCATAAATATAAATAAAATAAAATATTATTTGAAAATTTTCCTTAATACGGGCCTTATCATATAGCTTAAACTAATTGTAGGGTTTACAAAAAAATATTAAATATACGATATAATTAAAAATTGAATTCGTGAAAGGTTAAACCGATGTTCTGAAATTATTAATCCAGGCTCTGTAAAAACTGATATGTATGTTTATTTAATTGTGTAGGTATGTTATGATATTCGTGACATTTAATATTTGGAATTATCTATATTTATAAACACGTATTTTAGTAAAGGGCGTTTGTTTTACTTTAATAAACACACTTTTAATTAGAAAATGTAATTTATCAAATATCATATTGACCTTTACGAAGATATTAAGATAATTATGACTGAAGGGCTAAATCCGATAGCTTATATAACTTAAAAAATATATAAAAAACCTTTTTAAAAAATAATTCGCCTTTTAAAACCAACTAAAAGCAGAAAACAAAATTCAATCAGATTCTTTTCGTACTAAATATTGAATTTTTTTAAAGTTGATTTTGTTCATACTAGTAGAAGAGTTAGTAATTTTTTTAACTCTTCTAGTATGAACAAAATCAACTTTAAAAAATGCAATATTTAGTACAAAAAGAGTCTATTCGAATTTTATTTTCTACTTTTTAGTTGGTTTTAAAAGGCAAATTAGGTATTTTTTAAAAAGTTTTTTTTTATATCTTTTTTGTTTTTGTTTTTAGTTATAAAAGCATATCAAGAAAAAATGAGAAAAATTATTATGAAAGAAAAGCAATAAAATACATTCTGACATAATAAAAAATAAAATACACGTTTACATCTACACTGATATAATACTTAAACGCAGTGGCGTAGATAGCTTTTTACGATGGGGGGCGATATGACAAGTGGTGACTGAGAGGCCTCTAAAATGTGCGAAAAAAAAAATGTTTAATGTAATTAATAATTGAGTGACCTTTTTTTTTTGGTCATATAATCTGTTCTTACAATTAGTTTACTTTTTATTACTAAAAAAAATGGTAATTCAATATTTAAAAATAACTGAAGACCTTTATTTTTACTCTTAATTTACCAAATTTTTCTATTTACTTCTACTATTTGGTTCCTACTTAGGAAGTTAAAAAAAGATATCTTTGAATTTTCTCTAACTAAACTCATGGGGGGTGATTGATCATCTCAATCACCCCCCTATCTACGCCACTGCTTAAACGTATAAATAGGATTATATCAGTACTTACTGCACAATGTATTTAATAATTAACTTATCAATATTAAATTAAAAAACCAAGATTCATAATTATTATTAGTGATTCCCTTTGGCCTGTCTTGCAGAGGAAAGTTTTTCGAAAGAAGGTTTAATAAAATTATTTTATGAGGAGGGGGGGGGGATGAGAATTGTGATTGAAAATTGGGTCGCAAATATTAAAAGGTTGAGAAACGCTGGTGTACATGCTTCTCTACTCTTTATTAATATTTCATTAGTAATTTCTATTACAAAATTTTTCTTTTCGGGCAGCAATTACAGCGCCATCTGCCCCGAATACAAAAAAATGTTTGAGACAAAAGTTACGTATTTTTTTACGCAAAATCCGAATCTGCAATAAAAAATGGGAGTTTCTATTTAAGATATCAAAGCTGCCGAGACCGGCACGATGCCTATAGTGTGGATGTTTTAATTGTTTATTGTTTATTTATATTTGATTGGAGCGAGACCGGCACGATAGTGTGGATCGACCCTAAAACAATTAACTTCAATTTTTCGGTTTTCTAATTCCAACATAAGAACGCTTGAGTGTGTGTCTATAAAACTCTACTATTTTTGTGGATTAAATTTTTGTCAGTATCAAATATTTATATGTATTTTATATAATTGTTTTTAGTCCAGGAACATTAGGTTTTCACTGGAGAAAAATTCGCAAGAAGCTGAATTTTTGTATACACCTTCATTTTGTCTTTATAAATAAGTTACCAAAAGTCCCCAACAATCCCATGCGAGCATACTTTTTTACAGCCCACAAAAGGTGCTAACAATTAGTTTTAAGTAAATATCTCTGTATCTATTGGTTCTATGACTAAAATAGTTATTATCAAATATAAAGTTTAGAAAATTACCTACAATAAAGATCTTACAACTTTTTTCGTACAAGTAATCGTTTTCTAGTCTAAAAATGTGAAAATATGAAAATTTTTTTTTTGTATTTTATCAATAAACAGGGTTTCAAAAATATGTGTTCAAAACCCTATACCTCAATTCCAAAAACTGACAGAGTTACAGCGATTTGAAGATGATGCGTAGCATTGAATAGTCAGCTATGTATAAACTTTGAACGCGTTTTTCTCGAATCTTTTGTGGGCTGTAAAAAAGTATGCTCGCATGGAATTGTTAGAGACTTTTGGTACCTTATTTATAAAGACAAAATGAAGGTGTATACAAAAATTCAGCTCCTTGCGAATTTTTCCCCAGACACATCTATTTTTCGTCTAAATGTACTGGACTATTTCACTGAAAATTGAGTCCAGATTTTCAATGAACCTAGTAATGTGCAATGACATTGACAACTACATGTACATAGATATGTAGATATACATATGTATGTATAATATACTAAACGTTACAAGGCCGAAATTTGATCTAAAAATAAATGAAGCAAATACAATTCTGAATATATATTTTCATTTTTTCTCGTTCGTGTGTAAAGTGAGTCTAATATATTTTTTAATTTTATTGGACTTGGTCATTCTTTATCAGCAGACAGTAAACGTCATTTTAACACTTAAAAAATAGATAATTTATAGAACATAAACAAGATAATTGTTTATAGAAAAATGTGTATTTAACAAAATTCATACGTTACAATAAAATGTAAGTTATGTAAAAAATAATAAAAAAAATAAATTCTTGATGTTATAAAATTAAAATAGTTCATAAATATGTAAAACATTGTCTTATTATATACGTATTTATTATAATAATATAAGTAATAATAATAAGTATCTAATAATATAAAAATCTGTATTTTTAAGCAATCAATTAAAATATTGTAGGAAACATTATAGGGGAAAGTATGGTATATTGGAGCACTCGCTAAATTGGACCACTTATCTCGATAAGTAGTTTTCTATAAATTTAAATTTCTTAAGGGGGCAGACCCAGTTGGGAATTTCAAAAAAGCTCTTTTTTGGCCACGCATTAAAATAATTAATAACAAATGTTTTTCCACATGAATGTATTTACAGAAAACATTGTAATTTTTTATGGCAAAATATTAAAAAATAAGTGGGATACAACAAATTTGGGAGGGGTCCAAAAAAAGTGTTTTGCCGTGATCGCTGCTGCTCGTCACTAGATCATCTGAAATAAAAACAAAATCAAAAGGGATCATTAGCTAATGACATAATGCTCCGGATGAAAATTTTTCTTGAATTAACCCCTGGTTCTAAGGGTGTAGTTAGTACGAAGGTAAGTATACAGAGTTTTTAATTTATAATTTGCAGCAGCAATTTTTCAACAATTAACTGTCATGTATTGATTGGCAGCTTTGATAGGTCATGTTTTTGTTATATTTTTTTCTCACTTTTCACACTGTTGGTTAAAATGGACCGCACGTAGTTTCCATAACTGGAATCATGAAAGTTGTATCAATAATCCTGACAATATGATAATTGTCTTTCTTGAATAATTTTATTGAAATAATGTAACGAGACTGATTTCTTATAGTTTTTTGTTTTAATACTTATGATAAATAATTGTTTGATTGTCTGTAATTCATAAATATACAGGGTGAGTCATATCAGGTGGAACAAACTTGAACCGTCGATTGAGAAAAATATTTTAAGCAAAAAAGTTTATATGAACATGTGTCCGAAAATTCTTCGTGAGGGAGCTACAGACCTTCGAAGATTTAACCCAAAATTAGTTTTTATTTAATATCTGGAGAACCTATAGTGCTAAAGTTATGAAATTTTATACAAGGTTTAGTATTAATAAGTGTTATAGATTTCCAGTATTAAGCAATTATAATTTAGATCAGGGCTGTATGAAGCCAGTGGGCCCATCGATTTTTATCTAGTATTTTTTTGTTCTTTAATTTTTTCCTGAGTTCGACATTTGAATAAGATTGTATAACACAAAATATACAAAAATATACTTTACTTATTTATCATAGGATACACCGTTTACGAGAAATATCGATGCAAAAGAAAGCATGCAGAATTTTACTTAATACCTACGGATGCTTCTAATTACAAAAAATAAATTTATATTCTTGTTCTATGGTAAAAAATAAGACAAAAAAATAATATTAATATACCTCCAAAAATTCATCCTTACCAACAAATAGCCATTTTAAGTATCGTTTTTTAGTTTTGTTAGTAAAGTACTTGCAACAGTAATAGAACTGGCTATAGGTCTAAGAGAACACGTATTAGGTGATATATGTACATAAACTTTTTTCCTTACTTTTAATCAAAGAACAGGAATATAAATGTATTTTGTGTAATTTGAAGCATCCGTATTAGGTAAAATTTTGCATGCTTTCTTTTGCATCGATATTGCTCGTAAACAGTTTATCCTATGGTAAATGAACAAAGTATATTTTTGTGTATTTTGTGTCATACAGTCTTATTCAAATTTTTAACTCAGGAAAAAATTGAAGAACAAAAAAATATTGAATAAGAATCGACGGGCCTCCTAGGCCCATACAACTCTGGCCAAATTACTATTGTTTGATACTGAATATCGATAACACTTATTAATACTATACCCTGTATCAAATTTCATAACTTTAGCACTATGGGTTCTCCAGATATTAAATAAAAACTAATTTTGGGTTAAATGTTCGAAGGTCTGTAGCTCCCTCACGAAGAATTTACGGACACATGTTTATATAAACTTTTTTGCTTAAAATATTTTTCTCAATCCACGGTTCAAGTTTGTTCCACCTGATATGACTCACCCTGTATATTATATTTTGTTTACAGGTATATTTTAGATAAGATTCTATTAATGTCCAAATTAGCAACCCCGTGGTCCAATTAAACAAAATCTATAAAGTGCTGTTTACTTTTTACTTCATAAAAAAATATTTTCTAAACCTAAAACTAGTGGGTATACTAAATATCAAAAAAAAATTTAAATGGTCCAAATTAACCGACTTTCTCCTATATAAAACGAAAATATAATAGATAGAAATTGTAAATGCTTATATTGTAGTATTTTATTAATTCTAACCTGATTTTTTATCAATTTTAAATTTTCAAATTTTCTTTTTTATATTATTTAATAATAGAATGCAAAAAAATGTATAATCCCACCTTTTATCGTCTATCTTCTTCTGGCAATCTGTTGAACATCTTTGTACCGAGTAGATACATTTCAAATTTGATTTTTGCACATTTAATATTCGGTTGATTTTTGATAGAAACATTTTGTCGAATATTCTAATAACTAATTAATATATTATATTCTAAATCACTGTCAAAAACTGACCGTTCTTCCTGTACCAATATAATTATAATTTAATCTGTGATTTTTATAAGCCAATAGAATCTACTTACACAAAAAAGAAGTGGGAATATTTAAATATATCACGGTATAGTATATTAAGTACGTTAATGACTGAATTACGACGACAAAAGTATAAAATATGATTTTAGTTGATATTTTAATCAGAAATGGAGACTCCTTTCAAAAAAATGTTTAAATAAAAAAATTTTTTTTTATGTAATTTGAATTAATGAGATAGATACATAATACGTCTACAATTTTGATTTTGGTTAATATATTATTCTATATCCTCCTTATCATCTTAATCTTCATTTTTTTTATAACGGGATCGTCACGACTACCTGAAAAGAATACGTTCGATTTGACAAAAGGGAAAACAAGGGGGACTTGTAATTTACATTTTACTTCCATGTTCCGAAGGAAATGGAAGTATTGTAATACCGTCGAAAAATCGTGTCCGAGATTCTGATAGTTCTAACTTCAAAACGTAAAGAAAAGTTAATTTCCGCATGGCGGCTGTGCGTGTGGCTGTGTGCCTGGAAATAGAATATTTTTTCGTTCAAGATAACTACTGTAAAAATGCACTGATCTGAATTATTTTTGGGGAAAATGTTTGTCTCAGTGACTACTCCAGACATATAGATTTTGGTGCTAATCGGATTAGGAGTTTTGTAAATATTCGAAACTTTTTTCGTCTAAAAAGTGAAGATTGCGAGTATTATCTCACTAATTTTGATAAGATTTGGTACATTTGCAGTTCAATTGAATCTATGGGACATTTATTATTTGTACGTGCCTAAACAGCCATTGAAGGGGTGAAAAACACAAAACACAAAAATTTAGAAAAGTAGTATTTATATACAAATGGCAATAACATCTGTAACCTAACCTAACCACAATGAAAAGTTTCATAGATAATTAACTAACGTATTTTTCAATATTAGTGTTATTGCTAGCCGTATTTCCAGTTCAGAGTTATTGCTCATCAAAGTCAAAAAATATATTTATTTTTTTGGAAATTTTTATGAAAATAATATTTTCCCCAAAAGAACCTATAATATGTGGTATTTTTTTTCATTATTTTGGTGTGTCATAAAGTTACCTACAAATTCACTATACCAAGTTTGGACCTGGGTTTTTCAGTTATAAGTTTATCTAAATAATCGCTAAATAACGCTGATTTAATATAAATAATTAATTAATATAATATAATTTAATATAAATAAATTATTACCCAAAATATAGCATTTTTAATTAAGGTGGGCCTTATTTACCTCCATGACCTTATATCTGTTTAATTTTTTAAATAATGCTATATTAAGCAAGTTAGGTCAGATTAATTTTTGAGGTTCGTACTGCACCCCCCCCCCCCCTCCAGGAAAAATTTGATTCTGCCGCCACTAATTACATAAGTACATAATCGTTATTAATTTACTAACCAATTTAGAATTTAGCCGATTGTATTATACCGTGATTCACGATGTCAATAGCTGACGTAATCAAGGTTAGGAAGATCCAAAATATTTTTGATAATTATATAAGAAAATAGATTATTTTTAACTGATTATTATCATTTAACAATAAAATATTTTTAATTAGAAAGTTAATAAGGTAGTGGCACCAATCGTGGATATGACCCCAGTAATGGCTATTTTTTTAAATTAAATGTACTGAATTCGAAATATGTGTTGATATTTGATTACTACCATTTCTGAATATTAATCTATGTACATTTAACTGACTTACAGCGTGATTTGATGACAATCGGCCAATAGATGTACGAACCTCAAAAATTAAGCTGACTTTATTTTACTTGGTGTTAAAATTCAAAATTGTCTTCACTTTTCTTTAGCTTGATTAATATCCGTAGTCATTACGATTTATAAACAAGAGTTATTTAAAAAAAATTTTATAAACTATTTTAGCTACAGTGTTCGTTATAATTTTCATTGAAATTATTAACTAAAAGCTACATTCTGGATTTTTTAAAAGATTTTTTGCATCGATAGTTTAGAAAGTAGAAGGAGGGAGCGGACGCTCTGATAAATACATTTAAATGCAAATATATCGTGACTGAAGTGTTAAAATCAAAAGATCATATAACATTTTTGTTGCATTTTAGGAGATCTCTCTAATGACACCCCACACAATGGGGTAAGTGAAAGAAAAATGTGAGTTCACTTTTCAGTCTATGGGAGGGGGGTCCAAAATAATTTTGACAGTGTTCATTATAATTTTCCGTAGAAGTACTAATTAAAAGCTACATTCTGAATTTTTTTCAGAGTTTTTGAATAGAAAGTTTAGAAATTAAGGGGGGGGGGACGCTCTGATCACGACTTTGAACGCAAATATATCGTGACTGTCCTAAATAATGACACCCCACTCAATGGGGTAAGTAAAAAAAAAATGTGAGTTCACTTTTCAGTCTATGGGAGGGGGGTCCAAAAAATTGTTTTTTCAAAAATCTTATCATTTCTGTTTTTGTGTTATCAGTCTTCGTCCGTATACCAAATTTCATCTTAATCAGCTTAATATTTTTGAGGACGGATATAGCGAAACTAAAAGGTTTCCTAGTTTTCTACAGAAACCTAAAAATGAAAATAAATAGAAATACAGAGGAACCTCGTTAGTACGTTTTTAAAGGGACTGGGGGAAAACACGTACTAACGAAATACGTTAACATGGGGTCTTACGGAAGAACGCCGAAACCCTAAAGCAAAACGTACAGTCGCCTGTATTAATGGTCTTGCAGTTTGTATTCATTTTCGTTTATCACAAACTTAGTAGGCTCCTCCCATTTGTGCAATTATAATATTTAAATCATTTCTCCATGTATCAAACAAAGACAGATATTTTGAAACTCATTTGCTAGATAAAGAACTACTTCTTCGTTTATGGCACTCATATATATTTGTGCAATTGAATTATTATGTAATCTATTGAAAATTGTATACGTAAATTTTGTGGCAATAAATATTTGATATTCCGAATTTTAGTATTTAAATATATTAAACGTGATAGAAAAAGATAACCGATGATGTTTGTCTTTAAATTTGGAATCTGTTGTAAGCGATTCTAGCCTTTAGGGTGCCAGACGAGTTCTGCAGGCGACTGTACCAACGAGTACTCACTTCTTATTATTCTTTGTTTCTGACTAGACTCATGGTTACATTTTATAATTTGTTTGTGAGGTTTAAAAACAGTATGCAAAGGGTCGAGCGGGGTAAATATGAAACACCATAAAAATGGGGTAAAAGTGAAACAAGCTTGCAACTAAAAAACTAATCTGTTTATAGGAGAATTATAAAAACTGACATCATCATTAAAGGTTTGTTAAAGTGACCTGAAAATATGAATCGCCTAATAAGTGATGTGTCACCCCTACAGATTTCCCTGTTAGTCGATGTCAAAACGTGTGAATGAAATGAATTTCTTTGCACATAACTTTCTGTATAAATCAGATATTAATTAAAGTTACAATTTCACATTGATATGTCACAAAGAAGATAAATCACAGTTGCATTTGTAGCTTTTTTTTAATTTTTCGAGAAATATTTTCCATTAGAAGTCTGTTTACTTTTTCCCAAATTAGAGTTTAAAAATGAAACACACTTTTTTCATTTTTAAAGTCCGTGTTGTATCGAACAGCTCAAATGACGTAAGTATTTAAAAAGTTTATTCATAAGCGCATCTAGTAAAAAAAATTAAAGTACGAATTTGTATTGTTAACTGTCAAAAAACAGCAGCCGCCCCCTCCCCCCTCCCCCCAACTCCGGCGCCACTGCTTGGAAAACATTAATTTTCAATTATAACTAAATGTAATTTTATATATTTTTTTATATTTTGAGTGGTTTGAAGATTACTATCTAGTCTAGAACATATTAAAATTTCACTCAATTTGACTGCTAGCAATTTTTCATAATTTTTTTTTACAGTTTCCATTAACTCAGTATTTCTCAATATTTTAGTATTTGTGACCCAATTTTCAATCACAATCCCCCCCCCCCCAATACAATTATTTTCACTGAAATCGTGCTGTAATTGTTATATACGTTTCTATCTTTTTCTAATATTAAACCTTCTTTCGAAAAACTTTCCTCTGCAAGACAGGCCGAAGAGAGTCACTAATAGAGATTTTTATTTGATTTTTTTTCTGTAAAATAGTTTTTTTTTAATCAAAATAGTTGTGAAATAGTTACAATTTTTTTTTACAATAATACATTTTTTATAATTTAATCAATAAATTAGTGAAATCAACGTATTAGTAAAAAGTGTCAAATCCGAAATTTTCTAGATAGATTTTAGGAGCTAAAAAAAAAATAAACAAATAAATATGTAAAAACACAACATAAATATCTATTAAAAAATATCTTTATAATAGACAAAATGTATTTATAAAAATATATCAAACTAAAAAAATCTACAAAGAATTGTATGAATAAAACTCAAACTTATTAGGAAATCACAACAAATATATATTATGTTTATTATCTATAAACATGTATAATATTTTTTATTTTTTTGAAAAAAATCAATTTTTAGTTTGACCACCATTTTGAAAGGTATACAATTATTTTTGATGAAAATAATAATAAAAAAGGTTGTAGATAATTTAATTATCTGTATAAAATGCGAAAGACGAGGTTGATTGAACATTCCGTTCCTTAGATACAGAGTGTTTACAAAATCCTTGTAAAACAAAACTTTGGGCTCTTGGTTGAGGGTGTTCCAGAGCAAATTTTGCTAGGGAGTTTTCAGGAAATATACATCTGGACATGTTCTAATCACTGTTTAAATTTGGCACCTCATACATTTTTCCTAATTTTACACCAGTAAAAATTTCTACGTTGCCTGGACTAAATATAATTAATTAGAATTATTTCAAACTTTGTCTTTATGACTTCTTTTTCAATAAAAAATTTTTAACGTTGGATAAAAAAAGGTAAATAATTTAAAAATAGTTGCAAATAATTGATTTCAAATTGGGTTCAATCAAACCAGTTTTCTGAAATCGATGGAGATATGTAATAAAAATTATAATAGTTGCATTTTTCGCAATAGTTGAAAAACTATTTTTCCAATCTCTACTAATAATTATTAATCTTGTTTTTGTAATTTAATATTGATAAGTTAATTATTAAATACATTGTTCAGTACTGATACAATCCCATTTATAAGTGTATTATATCAGTGTAAATGTAACGTGTATTTTATTTTTTATTATTTATTTATTGCCTTTCTTTCAGTAAATTAAATAAATTTTTTAATAATATTTTTTCTCGATATGCTCGCACCCCCATTTAGTTTTATTACGCCCCCACAGGTTGAGAATCGCTGTTTTAACTGCACAAAATAAATGTTAAAACAATAGTGCATTACACCTATTTACAAAAAAACACCGGCACTAAAATAACAGGTACTACAAAAAAATAAAAACAACAATAAAAAAAACAAGAGCGTTTTTTCACATAATCGCAGTCTACTTCCTTGGTTGACAATAACTCCAGCGATGTCCATGTGCGTTAGCTCGTGTGTACGACAGAGAGGGAGGCAGTGCATGAGTGAGACGCACGCGGCCTTGAGGGTCACGCGCGTCATAGCGAGAGAGCGTCGCGACGTACGATGATTCTCGGCCGGTACCGCTACAAGACCTCTAAACTGCGATTTAGTAGCGGCAGAACTGTACATGGTGCGTTTGTTTGCGTGCTTCGTATTACTCATATACAGAGCCCGGGCATAAGTCAGTTAACCGATTTGCATACTCGGCGGTTATTTTAAGATAATTTTACAACTGCACATTTTCCTTTTGCTTCCTCGCAATTTACGAGAAGCTTTGTGATCGTTTCAGATTGAGACAAAAAAATATTCTCCGATTTCGAAATTTTAAATTGATCTTTCCGTTTCACGTCAAGACAAACACTTTTCGTTCCGTGTATGTCTGTCTGTCCGTCCCCTGAATCCTTGTCACACGCATAACTCATGAACCACTGAATCGATATTGTTGAAACTTAGTCGGATGGTTGGGTCTGGCTTGAGGACGGTACCATTTCAAAATCATCAAAATCGTGTGTAAGGAAGGAGGAGTGACAACACAAAATATTTATTTTTTCAAGATATCTCAAAAACGACACATGTTACGTGAAAATGTTATAGAATTTTTTTGTAGAGCATTAAATTTCCTATAATATTGGTCAACAACGTTTGTTGCAAAATATTCCCTTACAAAGATTTATCTCAATTTATTTTTAAAAATCGTGTTTTGTTTTTCTAAATTAATATTTGCTTGACGTTTTAAATGTCATTTTGGTGTTCTGAATGTCATTTTGACGTTTTAAATGTCATTTTGGTGTTCTAAATGTCACTTTGACGTTTTAAATGTCATTTTGGTGTTCTAAATGTCATTTTGACGTTTTAAATGTCATTTTGACGATTGCATAAATTTATATTTAGATTGAAAATGACAATAAATTCAAAATAGGTATACGAAAAAATAACCAAGTGCGTTTTAAGAAAAATTATTTTACCTACCCTATTAAATGAAACGTAATACTTTTTTTTTGTTTATATTACATTTTTTTATTGTTAACGGTAATTTATATAATCTTAAAACTAATGTTGTAATTATAAACAACAAAAATGTATTACTGTTTTATTTTATATATGGTAGGTAGCAAAATAGTCACTTTGGAGATTAATTTAGATAAATTTGTAACTGGAAAACTGTAAGACCTAGGTCCAAACTTCGCGAGGTGAATTTGTAGGTAACATTATGACACACCGTAATAATAATAAAAAATATCACATATTATTGGTACTTTTCGAGAAAAATATTATTCTTATAAAAATTTAAAAAACAAAAATTTTTTTTTTTTACTTTGATGAGCAATAATTCTGAACTGGAAACACGGCTAGCAATAACACTAATACTGAAAAATACGTTAGTTAATTACCTATGAAACTGACTAATTGTGGTTGCTTGGGGCGGGGCGGTCCGACTCGGATGACACCTTGAAGGGGAGACACCTATCTTATTTGTTAAAAAATAAAACCTATTTACCCATAGACATAGAGCATGGACTGCGTATCTGATTCGAAAACAGAGCTGTGTCAAAAGAAAGAGATGGAAAATGATTTGGGATATACTTGTCCTTATTTAATTATTTCATTCTTATTAGAAAAAGAGAAGGATGTACCCCGAACAAAATGGTGTAACATTTCTTCAAAACAGTGAGAGAGATACGGTGGCGTTTGGGATATATCTATCTCTTTTTCTGTTTAAATAAGGACAAACCATTATCTATTTCTTTCTTTTGACACGGCTCTGTTTTCGAGTCAGATGGTATAATATTTACCTCTTTTTGGTTATTTAAAGTTTTAAAGCTTCCAATGGGAAAAATATCTAATAAATTGAGTGAATTGATTTTTTTTTAGTATTGAAAGTCTATAGAGGTGATGATCATTCACTTTATTTAAATATATATCCCACTGATATTTTTATGTCGTTAAAAATTCACAGGGGGTGACACCCGCTTAATGTGCAAAAAAAATCCTATTGACTTTTTTCGGGGGGAGTGGGTGAAACTATCGATTTACTCCCTGAATTTCACCCCCCCCCCCTAGCGACGCCACTGCCAAGGGCCTCTTTATAACATTTGCTACAGGCCCCGTACTTGCTTAATCCGGCACTGTTCAGAAGTATTTTTCATTTTTATTTTCATTACCTTTTAATTTTCTTTATAAAAGATTACCAAATATTCTAATTGTTAAATGTATATAATCACTAGAGATTGGAAAAATAGTTTTTCAACTATTGCGAAAAATGCAACTATTGTTTTTTTTATAACATATCTCCATCGATTTCAGAAAACTGGTTTGATTGAACCCAATTTGAAATCAACTAATTGCAACTATTTTACCTTTCCAACTATTTTTAAACTATTTGCCTTTTTTCATCCAATGTTAAAAATTTTGTAGTTTTATATATTTTTAGAAATACATTTTGTCTATTATACAGATATTTTTATAGATATTGATGTTGTGTTTTTACATATTTATTTGTTTTTTTTATCTTCTAAAACCTATCTAGAATCGACCATAACATGTTTTCCTCGAAAAATTTCAGATTTGACACTTTTTATTAATACGTTAATTTTACTAATTATTGATTAAATCGAAAAAAACTATTTTGATTAAAAAAAACTATTTGCCAACTATTTTACAGAACAAAAATCAACTATATAGTAACTATTTCATTTAAAATAACAACTATTTTTCCAATCTCTAATAATAATCACTGATTTAATTGTTGACTATACATCGATTGCGTTAGTTTCGGTTTGTACAACTGAACGCGTTCGCGACATATGTATATACTAGTGATGTAACGAATATTCGCATTCGCATTCGCAAGAAAAAGTGCGGATATTTTTGCGAATATTACTTTTTTTTGTAATAAAAAAAAAATATTTTTTTATCTATTATATTAAATAATTATTTTTAAGAACTTAGGAAGAGTTAACATTTATTTTTACTTCCATGTTCTGAAGAAATGGAAGTATTGTAATACCGTCGAAAAATCGTGTACGAGATAAGAGCAAATTCTGATTGTACTAACTTCAAAATGTAAAGGAAAGTTGATTTACACATGACAGCATTGCCTGTCATGTCTGAATGTAAATTTTCATTCGTTCTCGATTACTACTGTAAAAATACACCGATTTGAATTATTTTTGGGGAAAATGTTTGTCATAGTGAGCACTCCAGACCCCACCAAAAAAAGTTTTTTTAATGAAATTACAGCAATTTCAATAATTTAAATTTGGTAGGGGGGGTTGTATGGAGCATGCTCCAACTCCTAAAAAAAGTAAAAGTTATAAAATAAAAACTAATTAAATAATTCAATATTTTTTTAAGAGAGAAGAGATTATATGGATCGTGCTCCCCCCCCCCCACAAAAAATACAAAAAACTTATCAAATTAATATACAAATTAAAATTTACAAAAAAAAGTTGAGGGAGCTTATATGTCTACAAGCCCCCCCTCAAAGCGAAAAAATATGAAAAAGAAAATTTATAATAAAAAAATTTATAATAAAAAAAGTCAATATTCGGCCGCTAATATTCGCATTCGCATTCGCGAATGTTTAAAATCATACATTCGTTACATCACTAGTATGTACTTATCAATGCAAATGGTATTGATAGATACATACACAGTACAGTTCTGTCGCGAGGAGATAGAGCGTACCGTATTATCACGACTACAATGATCCACGAGCAGGCAGTCTCGCGTCAGTCTCGCGTTGCAGTCGGCAGAGACCGCGCACAAGGGCCTCTCGTGGGCCCATCGTGTGTGATTGTGACTAACAGTGACAATACATCGACATTAGTGCAATAAATAATATCTCAATGTACATAACGTATCTGATTCTTGTTATATTACTATAGGTACTATATATACATAGGTACTGTTTAATTTCAACAATGAGTGAACGAGACAGGCTTCCGTCGGCGTCGTCTGCCACCAAGACGACGGCAATCCGTGTCGGCTTTTACGATATAGAAAGAACAATTGGTAAAGGCAACTTCGCTGTTGTTAAATTGGCTAGACATCGTATTACAAAAACTGAGGTTAGTTTTTATTCATTTATCTTGTTTGGATTTGTTTAAACATTTGTAAATAAAAATCATTTTAGTTAATTCAATATTTCAATTTTAATGTTACATTAATGCATGCGAAATTATATAAATACATGTTTTTTTTAATATTATTTAAAAATGCTGTGGCCAGCTCAAGACTTTTTTTTATAAATCACTAGCGCATTGGACCCGGTGTTAACCGGGGATATTAATTCAATTAAACATAAAGTAATCATGCCCACTCCGCAAATTGTTTTTTTTCCGACTTCATGAATTTTACACAAAATATACAAAAATTATACACCTGAATTTTACCTATACATTAGTGAAAACCAGTTAAAATCCGTTCTGTAGTTGTCAGGTCTGCTTCCAAAAAATAGCAGACAAGCGGGGGGGATGTAAGTAGTAAAAAAATAAAAATAAAATTTTACAATTAAATTATATATTTAAATTTTTTTTATAAACATTTTAACATGTACTAAAATAATCACTTTACTTAAAATTCTAAACATCAAATATATTATAAAAATATGTAACATAAATTAATCATGTCCACCCGACATGCCCACCCAACATGCTCGATTCACCGCGAATTGTTTTTTTTTCTGACTTCATGAAATTTACACAAAATATACAAAAATATATATCTAATACTTTACCTATCCATTAATGAAAACCGGAATAAAATCCGTTTAGTAGTTATTGAGAAAATCGTGTTAAATTATATTTTTTAACTACCAGGAAACACCAGAATTTGTATGAAAATCAAAAATAAATAAATAAATAGGTTAGCAAAAATCAAAATAATTAATTTCGATATTTTAGCTTTCTTGGAAGTGAAATGTTTCTTTATATTTCAATTTTCAATCAATACATTTCAAAATATTGAATAATAAACAATAAACAATTTATTCTGTTAATCCAATGTACAAGAAAAGAGTAAGTCAATCAATTAACAGTTCACAGTACATGTAGAGAATTGTTAGCATGTGTCAAAAATTATTTAACTGTTCGACAAAATATTTGAAAGAGACGTGATCATATTAACCTAAATTAATAAAATACTGAAATCGTAAATTATAGAATTCCATGGCTAGGTACTATGTTTTTATATACCTAAATGACAGTTGTAAGTTGTGACATCATGGAAACAAAACACAACTTGATAAAGATTTTTTTAGTATTTTGATGTTAAATCTTAGGTTTTCAACAAATTTTAATAGCCACGATACTGCTCAGAAAAATGATCTAACTATTGGTAAAAACCGCATTGAAATCGGTTCTTTCACAAACCATTTAAAAAAATAAAATAAAATGTTATAATCTAAAAATATATATATGGAAAATTGAATAGAACAAAAATTACAGGCATTAATATTCTCTTCAACTTTTAATCAAAACATTTATGTACCATTTTAAAAATAATTAGAAAAGTTCAAAAATTGATAAATATATAATTTCAAATCTCATTTACTGCATATAAAAACTATGTTTAAAATTCCCATGTTCGTAAGTTTCAACGTATTGGCTACAGTGCATGTTCAAAGGCAGACACAGACAGACATACACACAGACGTCATTGAGATAATGGTCGCACTCGATTACGGATCATCAAAACGTGTAATTCCGTTGATATCTTCAAATATTTTTACTTTCTTATACCATGTATATGAAATATACAATAGTATAAGTATAGTGAAGCCGATTTTTTTCGAAATCTGAATTTTGATGGAATTATCCATTTTGACCTTCCCTGAATCCATTCTGACTATTTTCGCCATGATGTCTGTGTGTCTGTCTGTCGGTTTGTCTGTAAGCGCTGTAACTCAAATACGATAAATTGTAGAAGGGTGAAATTTTATATTTATGATTAATTTTTGTCTGGGAAGAAAACGTCCTGATTTTGAAAACGATCTTTCAACCGTATACGGGTATTTACCTATGTCGATTTTTGAATTTTTCGAATTAGTCTGAAACAGTGCGAAATAGAGAAAAATGGTCAAGTTAAAAATTGTAGGTAATATCAATATCTATAATTTATGTTCTATTCATTTTTTCGTAAAAACGAATTTTGAAGAGATTGAACAATGTGTGTGTTTGCCGTAGGTACCATGGGACTTTCGTATACGTAATACTGAGAGCGAAAAGTGTAGGAGAATCTAAATAATTACATAAAAAATTCTTTCTGGCTAAATCATAAATGTTGGAAAAAATTGTATAGGGAATAAATTATAAATAATAACATACTCGACATTTTTTATCTAAAACATTTTTTTCTTATTTCAAAAATAATTCAAAAATTTACAAGAGTAAACATCCGTTTTCAGTTATTACGTTAAAAAAAATCACTTCTTATATAATGGAAAGAATAATATTACCTATATTATTCATTTTATTCTATCTTGTTAGTTTGTCAGAAATGTTTTAATAAAATAAGAATCACGTATACTATTCACTGTTAGGATTACGTATAAGAAAGTCCCGTGTTTCCCAAAGCAGATATTTTATGTAGATAAAAAATAAAAATTACTGAAAAAAATTAAGTTAATTTAATTAAAAAATAATTAAAAATTAAATTAAATCATTTGGTACTAAATATTTATAAAAATACTTTCTATGTTGATGTATTCTCTTTATTTCAAACCGCAAAATTGTTTAATAAAAAAGAAAAAAATACCCATTTATAATAAAAGTATTTAAATTATTTATATAGATTACTAAGTAAAAACCACACATAATTTCACAATGTGTTTAATCATTTATATTTAAAATTTAATGAAATTGGAATTTTCATTAATATACTTATTCTAAATTTTATTAATGTAGAGTCGCATGCAGAAGAAGTCGACCAGTTTTCATTCAAATTCGCGTATCACGAACTTAGTAGGCTCCTCCTTTTTTATTATTATAATATTTAAATCATTTCTCCATATACCAAACAAAGGCAGATATTTTAATAATAATAATAACTCATTTGCTAGATAAAGAAGTACTCTTCATTTATAGTACTCATATATTGTTTTTGGGTCCCGAATTACCTCCCAAAGTGGAGTAGGCTGTATAAACTCCACCCTAGAAATAGATAACCGATGATGTTTGTCTTAATATTTTCGAATCTGTTGTGAGCGTTTATGACCTTTAGGGTGGTAGACAATTTCTACCAAATCTTATCAAAATTAGTGAGATAATACTCACAACGTTCACTTTTTAGACGAAAAAAGTTACAAAATTTCGAATATTTCCAAAACCCCTAATCGATTAGCACCAAAATCAATAGGTCTGGAGTACTCACTGAGACAAACATTTTCCCCAAAAAAATAATTCAGATCGGTGCATTTTTACAGTAGTTAATCGTGAACGAAAGAAAATTCTACATCCAGACACACGCACAGCCGCCATGCGGAAATTAACTTTTCTTTACGTTTTGAAGTACAATCAGAATCTGTCATTATCTCGGACACGATTTTTCGACGGTATTACAATATTTCCATTTCCTTCGGAACATGGAAGTAAAAACAATCTCGGTTATGATAAATTTTATGAGGTAAAAAATTATCATTTAGTGAATTATTTATTTATTTAATTTACAAATTGAGATAAAGTTTAGAATTAACGTTAATCATGGTTTGAAAACAACTGATTAACTAATCGTGGTTAATTTTGCTTTATGCAACCCAGGGCAAATCATTCATCTTATTTAATGGTTATATTAATCCATACAAATATATTTATGCAGGTATATAGTTAAATTTCATCCATACACCAAAGTGTCCCTAACCCTCAAATCCCATGTATCAGGCCCCCTATACCTAGTATCCTGCGATGATTGGCCCATCAGCAAAGTCCTACTCCGTCAGACATCCCTTGTGAAACAATAGCATTCATAAAATAAAACTAATTGCACAGAAATGACAAAAACACCACTGAGCTGTTGGAAAAGGAGTAATCCAGCCGACAAGAAATGCATCTCATCATCATATAGTTAAATGAAACACCCTGTACATTCATATTTAAATATTAAATCAGCTAATAATCGTCCCTAGTGTGTCTACTATCAAAATTAATTAAAAATCCAATAAGCTATTAATAAATTGTTGACATCATTCATATTATCATCATATTATGTGTAGTAGGTACCACATACTGTTAGTTTTTAATATATGTTCTATACATATATATAATAAGGTACAATAGGGTAAGTGGGGGAAATGGATGTGAAGGGTAGTTGCTTCGGTAAACACACACAATGTTCAATCTATGTAATACGTATAAGAAAGTCCCATGATACTCATCGCAGATATTTCTTCTCTGTTATGAACCATTTGAATTATAATAAAATTTGTTTCTTTCAAAAATTCGTTTTTGCGAAAAAATAAATAGAACATAAATTATAGATAATGATATTACCTACAATTTTTAACTTGACCAAACGATCACTAAACCGGAAACGGATGTTTACTCTTGTAAATTTTTGGATTTTTGAATTATTTTTGAAATAAGAAAAAAATGTTTTAGATAAAAAATGTCGAGTAGGTATGTTATGATCTGTTGCCGCCGCATTTTAAAATAGTGTAGTTTGGTAAATGACCGAACGTAGCGCTGCAACGCCACCGTCTTAGTTTTAAACAAGTTGAGACAACAATCATAATATCCATTTTAACGTGCAACGCGTCAAAAAATATAGTGATATAAAACAGGTCAATCCGCGGACTTTTCTATAGTTAAAAGTACCAAAAAGGGTTTGTGACCACCGCAAGATAAAGCCGTACATATTGGTGTACATATTTATAGTTTTTTTTTATAATCAGACATTGGTCTGCAAATTTGTTTGTATAATTGTGAATGTGTAGAACTTGTGACTGGTGCGTGCCTAGATGCAACATATATTCCTCCTTAACCATATATCCTATCCCTAATATATGCAGGAGCCACCATCTATTAAAGGTAAGTGCCATTTTTACAGTTTTACATGTGAACAATTCAACTCGAACCAGCAAAAAATTAGTTCGTTTCGCAATGCCGCTGATGATATAATTTTTAAGGACAAAAATTATCTCGGCGCTAACATGATCTATAATTTATTCCCCATACATTTTTTTCCAACGTTTATGATTTAGCCAGAAAGAATATTTTTATGTAATTATTTAGATTCACCTACACAGTTCACTCTCAGTATTACGTATAAGAAAGTCCCATGTTACCTACGGCAAATACACACACTGTTCAATCTCTGTAATACGTATAAGAAAGTCCCATGACACTCATGGCAGATATTTCTCCTCTATTATGACCATTTGAATTATTTTTTTTTTCAAAAAATCGTTTTTACAAAAAAATGAATAGAACATAAATTATAGATATAGATATTACCTACATTTTTTAACTTAACCATTTTTCTCTATTTCGCACTGTTTCAGAGTAATTCGAAAAATTCAAAAATCGACGTAGGTAAACATCCGTATAAGGGTTAAAATATCGTTTTCAGAAATAGGACGTTTTCATTCCAGACAAAAATTAATCTTAAATATAAAATTTCACCCTTCTACAATTTGTCGTATTTGAGTTACAGCGCTTACAGACAGACGGACACACAGACATCATGGCGAAAATAGTCAGAATGGATTAAGGGAAAGTCAAAATGGATAATTCCATCAAAATCCGGATTTCCAAAAAAATCGGCTTACTATACTTTCTTATACCATGTATGTATATGAAATACACATACATGGTATAAGAAAGTAAAAACAGCGAACACAAATTGTGAAATTTTACTATCGAAACCCAGAGTCAATATAATTCTGACACATAGATCGGCATGACTTTTGGTCCAGCCTGTACTAACATAGGTAAAGAACACATAAATATGTATAAAACATGCACCATACATAAATAATTAGATTTGATAGTGGATTGAGTTGAAAATGTATTTTACATTTTAATATTCATAACAAGGCTGACATAAAACAATTTTTTCATCGTTGATTTATGAATTATATTATACTAGTGCATTGGACGCGCTGTTACCCGGGGATATTAATTCAATTAAACATAAAGTAATCATGCCTATCCGATATGCCCACCCAATATGCCCACAACACACGGTTCACCGCGAATTATTTTTTTTCCGAAATTTACACAAAATATATAAAAATTATACACCTAAACTTTACCTATCCACTGTCTGTCTGTCTGTCCGTTAGTGCGCTGATCACTCGAGAACCACTTATCCGATTTACGTGGTTTCTCTTTTTTTTGTTACATTAGGTAACATAACAACTAAGCAGTGACGATTATAGTAAATCAAGTCGGAAAAAAGTTTGCCGCCAGCGCGCTCTTTTGCAGTATACTGCCTAAACCGTTCAATATTGAACAAAATAATGTATTAAAGAACTATGTACATAGAATAAAAAGATCTAAAATAAAGTCAGCAACACCATATGTCTAACTTTTATATTTAAGCCACAGTAACCGCTTTAATGTTACAAAGAAAATATAAAATATTTGGGTTCTGTTTACGTGGACTTATGACCTGCAAAACATTAATCCTTATCGAAATAAATGATTTCATCGTCACAAGTACTTAATGTAAATATAGTTTGCCCTTTACAGCATCCAATTTGGTATTTTGATTTAATAAATAACATGAAATATACATGCATACAATAACATATTATTCGCGGCAATTTGCGCGAACTATGATGAAGTGTCGCGGGGCAAAAGGAAGATTCTGCGCTAAGCCGGCAGTTTATTTTAACAGAACAAAAATTACACATAATTTTTGTTCTGATTTGTTTTTTTTATTTAATTTAGGTTTTGATTAGTTATTATTACGATAATAATTAATCGTGTTTGTACTTAATTAATTCAACTATATTTTTAAAAACAATAATTGCATAGTCCACGCGGGCGAAGTTAGTTACATATAATTACACCCCTCCCCCCCCGAATTTTTTTCTGGATGCGCAATTGAGTACACACGTTTTTAGTTACAATAATTATAAATGTATTAAAAAAAACAAAATGGTACTAAACGTCATTTAACAATTTAGTTGAAAACTATGATATGTATGTAGGTAAAGGTAATAACTATATCTCGTTTGCAATTAGTGTAACGATTGTTTTGCATGTTGTCTGCTAAATGTACGTTTAATGTTCTTTACAGTTGTTTCTACTGTCTATAAATACACGATCTGTTATTTTAATACATATCATCTTTTGACATACGTAGATATAACATTCAGAGAATATAAATATAATAAATTTAAAAAATATTTTGCATTGAAATGAAAATGTCATATTTGATTTAAACGAGAATAGAGAGAATGAGAAGGACAAACTACCTATACAGTGCCGGCCTTAGCAAATCTGGCGCCCTGGGCGAGATTTATTTTTCCGCCCTCTCTCCCCCTAAAAAAATGTTAAAACATCACCGAAAATGTCAATTTGATAAAAATTGATAAATTAACAAATAAATTGAATAATTCATATCTCAGCTTGGCGCGATCCTACAGACTCAAACTTTTTTTTTAAATATAGCTTACATAATTAATTTTAAGACTATCAAATGCCCTAAGATCATCGAGACCTCCTTCCCCTATTATGAACAAATTAAAATTAATAAATCAACAAATAAGTTGATAAGTTAATATCTCAGCTAATACCTTATTAAAGGTTTTCTGGGTTGCTGAATAAGTATTTGTTTGTTAGCAGCTATCAAATAATCGATTTTTTTTACAAATTAACATTGTTTATATTTAGCTATATTTTTTGCTTAATCGGGTTTAACAGATCGACAGAAAATTTAAAGATAAAAAAAAGTTTACTCAAAAATTACAGTCTGTACACTGATTTGAACCAAAAAAGTGATTTATGCTCCATTGTGCGCTGCCCCACCTGGCCTGGTGCCTCGGGCGGTCGCCCTGGTCCCCCCCCCCTTAATCCGGTACTGTACCTATATATTATGTACTTATTAGAGAATATTGTATATTTTTTGTGTAGTATACAGGGTGACCTATTTTAAGTGCACACCTCTGATAAGTTTTTATGGTGAAATGTTATCAAAAAACTTTTCAGATAAAAATTTCACGGTTTGGGGGGGGGGGGCATAGACGTATTTAGATGAATTTTTGTTAGGTGACGTTTTCAAGGTCACATAAAGGTCAACACCATATTTTTAAATAAGAACTAATTTTTTTTTATTTAATAATTTTATTTTACGTGAAAAAACACGAATCTTTCATTGATATCCAACTTTCCGAGATATCCAACAAAATAATTCGAGATTTTGAACATTCTATAATTTTTTATTCAGAAATAGTGATCATGAAAAAATTCGAACTTGAGATTTTAACGGAATTACACGTATTGAGTGTCCCTGAATCACGTACGACCATTATCTCAATGACGTCTGTGTGAGTGCCTGTGAACGCTCTACAGCCAAAACGGTGGGACTTACTGACATGAAATTTTAAACTTAAGGTTCTTGTATATTCTAGAATCTAGAGTCTAGATGTACACCTCCTATTTTTTAAAACCATCAATAACCGGAAATGGATATTTACTGGTGTCAACTATTGAATTTTTCGAATTATTTTTTAAACGGTACGTATTAGAAAAAAAAGTTTTAGATACAAGTCATAGAGAATATTATTATCTATAATTTTTGTTCTAATCATATTTAAAAAAAATTGTGTAAGGAAATAATATTTTTTTAAAATTTTATTTCAAATGCTGCATAACAGAAAAAAATGTTTGTAATAAAAGTTGTCGAGAACGTTATTTTCTATAATTTATGTTCTATTTTTATTTTAGTTCTTATATAATAATAATTTTAATAATATGAATAATCTTGTTATCTATAAAAATAAAATCATTTATTATTTGAACTGTCAATTAAATAGAATCATAGAAATAATAATAAACTCTTGAAATATCAAATAAATAAGAAGCCATTGACAAAACAACATTTTTTTAAACAGAAAAATTATACCGATTTATAATAAAAGTGTTTGAAATAAAATCACAGAATAGAATTAAAATATATCTCAAACATTAACAAAAACAACAATTAATGTAATGTAGTTTATATTCAATTTTCTTAGCAGAAAGTGTTAACTTAAATTAATTTCTTCTGTATCATGATTAGAGATTGGAAAAATAGTTGTTATTTTCAATGAAATAGTTACTATATAGTTGATTTTTTGTCTGTAAAATAGTTGGCAAATAGTCTTTTTTAATCAAAATAGTTGGTGAAATAGTTACAATTTTTTTTACAATAAATTTTTTTTAAATTTAATCAATAACTAGTGACATTAACGTATAAGTAAAAAGTGTCAAATCTGAAATTTTCGAGGAAAACATATTATGCGATTCTAGATAGATTTTAGAAGCTAAAAAAAAAGAAAAAAAAAATAAATATGTAAAAACAAAACATAAATATCTATAAAAATTTTCTAAAAATATATAAAACTACAAAATTTTTAACATTGGATAAAAAGAAGGCAAATAGTTTAAAAATAGTTGGAAAGGTAAAATAGTTGATTTCAAATTGGGTTCAATCAAATCAGTTTTCTGAAATCGATGGAGATATGTAATAAAAATTACTATAGTTACATTTTTCGCAATAGTTGAAAAACTATTTTTCCAATCTCTAATCATGATACATAAAAAAAGTTTTATGCTGACCAGAGAGCAGTTTATTTTATAAAAAAAATTTTTTCCTATTAAATTTTTTTTATATTTATCTACTATAAAATTATTATTTTGTAACAAGATACAAAAATAAATAAAAACAATTAATTGTACTATTGATGCGTGCAGTAACAAAATGACACATTTAAAATATGAATGACGTCGGAAATCAGTTAAATTGAAATACTAATTAGTCGAATTAGTACGTGGCATGAAACGTTAAATTTGATTTTCAACAATCTCGAAAACAATGCGAAACTTGTCAACGAAAAACATAGTTTTAATTTAATTGGACTCCCTTATTCAAAAGTTTGTTATAAATGAGAGAAGAAAATAATCACATAGTTTTTTTTTTGTACAGTAACTCTTTCTAACTAAATTTCACCTCCAGTCGAAATAAAATTTCCCCCTAGCCCAAATGTATTAAAGCACAGTATATACTTGAGTATACCATATACATTACGTACATTAAGGTACTGTGAATCCTTGCTTAAATCTAAGTACTTTTTTCCTCTTGTGATTTTTCTTAAAAATTTATAGTTTTCGAATAAAATATTATTGAATATTCAGAATTTTCCTTTTGTTTTGCTCCATATTATAAATAAAACGGTCAAGTGCGTGTTGGGCACGCACATGATAGGTTTCCGCAGTCGTTCCGATTTATAAACAAGAGTTATTTCATTTTTTTTTATAAACTATTCTAGCTACAGTGTTCGTTATAATTTTCATTGAAAGTACTAACTAAAAGCTAAATTCTGTTTTTTTTTTAGATTTTTTGCATCGATAGTTTAGAAAATAGAAGGGGGGAGGGGACGCTCTGATAACGACATTTAAATGCGAATATATCGTGACTGAAGGGTTAAAATCAAAAGGGCATATAACATTTTTTGTTGCATTTTAGGAGACCTATCTAAAGACACCCTACTTAATAAATTAAATTAAATTTTTTTTTGAATATACTAATCAGTCTATGGGAAGGGTGTCCAAAAAAATTTTTTTTTTCAAAAATCTTATCGTTTCTGTTTTTATGTTATCAGTATTCGTCCGTATACCAAATTTCATCTTAATCGGCTTACAATTTTGAGGACGGACGGACAATAAACATTTTCAGAAAAAAATGTTTGAGGTAAAAGTTGCATATTTTTCTTCATAAATTACGAATCTGCAACAAAAAATATAGGTTTAGATTTGAAAAAAAAGTTTAACCTGAAAACCAATTAAGGTGAACTTTTCAAGATCAACCCATATTGTCAGCATTGAGCTCCTTCGAAACCATGAAATTTTGGTATGGAACATTTTCTCTGAAAATTCGTTATTTTGAAAGTAATCCGCTGGAAAGTTTTAAAAAAAATATTTGCCTTGGGAACCACGGGACTTTCTTATACCTAACCTAACCTAACCTAACAGTGAATTGTATACGTGATTCTTTGTTTATTTAAACATTTCTAACAAACTAACAAGAAAGAACAAAATGAATAATTATATATTTATATAACAAGTGATTTTTTTAACGTAATAACTGAAAACGGATGTTTACTCTTGTAAATTTTTGGATTTTTGAATTATTTTTGAAATAAGAAAAAAATGTTTTAGATAAAAAATGTCGATTATGTTATTATCTATAATTTATTCCCCATACATTTTTTTCTCTGTTATGAACCATTTGAATTATAATAAATTTTTTTTTTCAAAAATTCGTTTTTACAAAAAAATGAATAGAACATAAATTATAGATATAGATATTACCTACATTTTTTAACTTGACCATTTTTCTCTATTTCGCACTGTTTCAGAGTAATTCGAAAAATTAAAAAATCGACGTAGGTAAACATCCGTATCCGGTTGAAAGATCGTTTTCAAAAATAGGACGTTTTCTTCCCAGCCAAAAATTAATCTTAAATATAAAATATCACCCTTCTACGATTTGTCGTATTTGAGTTACAGCGCTTACAGACAGACAGACGGACACACAGACATCTTGGCGAAAATAGTCAGAATGGATTCAGGGAAGGTTAAAATTGATAATTCCGTCAAAATCCGGAGTTCGAAAAAAATCGGCTTCATTATACTTATATGTATAATATACTAATGTATATTTCATATACATGGTATAAGAAAGTAAAAACCCGGTATATAGAGATTTTGATTTTTTAAAGTTGTATTTGTAGTTTGATATAGGTATAATTAATGTATTAAAAAACAAACTGACATTTTCCATGAATTTTCTGCACGACACAACAACAATTACATTGCGTTGTTTGCTATAGTGCTTTTATACAATATATATATAAATACATTGCAATGTAACAGACTCATTTCAATTTGAATTATTTATGCTATCGTTTCATGAATTTTAAAAGACGTAACAATATAATAGTCTATGTTTATTTTTAAATCTGGTTACATCAGGGCCGTAACTAGAGGCCCCAGGGCAGCAAGTGATCGAGGGGCCCCTTATAAAAATGTTTTGAACAATTTTGATGTATGTGACTATTTTCGAAAAAATAAAAGTTTTTCAATAAAAATGTGTGACTGCTTTCAAATTTTAATTATCAATATTTTTGTAGAAAATTAGAATTGCACCAGTAAATAAAAAAAAAACAAAACAATAATTTCTCATATTGAGCTACATAAAACTCGATTTATCGTGGAGTCATATTAGTGAAAATTTTTGTACCTTGTTGAAAAACTACCAATTTTACAGTTTTTCGTGTACCTATATACTTTTTTAAATATCTCCAATTCTATTGGCCATATTGCAAAAATAAAAATTCATATTCTTCGTTTTGAATTTCCCTATAAAACTTAATATTTAAAAATCTGATTATTTTATTACATGATCGAAAAAAAAACTATTAGTACCTACTTTTTTTACAACAATCAATATTAAATCGATTTTAATAAAATTTTGTTTCAAGTTCCAAATCAAAACGGTTAAACAAACACAATGAAAAATAAAATTTGACACGTTGTTATCTTGTGAGCAACAAATGGTAGAGGGACATTTTTTTTGTAGATCTTTTAAATATATATTAATATTTTTTTAATATAATTTTTTCGTTTTTTTTTTAAATTTGTGTTGAATCAAAATGATTGTTTGAACTCAAAACTTTTTTAAATCCGTTTCGTAAAAAATACCTTCTTTGTTCGGGCCCCCCCCTATGATCGGAGGCCCCGGTGTTAGATACGGCCCTGGGTTTCATGTTATAGTACATATGTATGATATTTCTAACTTGTGAATTGCATGATTGGCCATCATAATGTCATTATATTATTATCATTCTTAGGATTTTTATATAGGTTTGTTTTTGTCGGAATGTTGAAGGTATTTTTAAATATTTTATTATTTCTTTCAGGAATCTAAAATTATTATTAAATATATGGTAATCAAGCTATTATTTTGGGAGGGGGAAGGGTGGGGTTAGGCATAAGATGTGGCAATTAAGTTTAACATTACATTAAAATGAAATCCAATATTTATTATTTACCTTAAAGTTGTGGATCTTGGCTTCTGGGTGTAAGCCGCGTCGATTTGGTCGTGCTATCGGCCAACGTTTCGTCACACATTACATTAACGAGTGCTGACCTTGCCTCTGTTGCACTTTTAGATGTTCACTGCAATGTGTGACGAAACGTTGGCCGATAACACGATCAAACTGACGCGGCTCACAACTAGAAGCCAAGATTCATTTCAAGATCACCGCGGAAGCCTCAAGACTTGTATACCTAAAAGTTGTTTATAAAAGAATAAAAAATAAAATTATTCCCTTTTGAAGAAATTATGAAAACAGCGATAGAATCGGGAATTACTTAACCGATTTCAATGCGGTTTTCCCCAATAGTTAGATAATTTTTCTGTGCAGTATCGTGGCTATTAATATTTGATGAAAATCTAATATTTAACATCAAAAGACTGAAATAAATCTTTATCAAGTCGTGTTTTGTTTCCATGATGTCACAGCATACAACTGTCATTTAGGTATATAGAAACATAGAACCTAGGCATGGAATTCATAATTCTATAATTTACGGTTTCAGTATTTTATTAACCCTAGTTAGATAACCTACGTCGAATCGACGTACTCATTATGTATATCTTTAATGTACCATAAATATGGTTATCTTTCTAGGGTTAATTTACGTCAACTATGGTTACTACAACTCTTTCAAATATTTTGTCTAACAAATAGATGATTTTTGACATATGCTAGCAATTAAATATTTTGAAATATATTGAATGAAAATTAAAGTATAAAGAAACATTTCACTTCCAAGAAAACTAAAATTCCGAAATTAATTATTATGATTGTTGCTACCCTATTTATTTATTTCTTTTTGATTTTCATACAAATTCTAAGATAAGACTTGATGTTTCCTGAGAGTTAAAAAATATAATTTAACACGATTTTCTCAATAACTACTAAACGGATTTTATTCCGGTTTTCACTAATGGATATGTAAAGTATTAGATATATAAATTTGTATATTTTGTGTAAATTTCAGTCGGAAAAAAACAATTCGCGGTGAATCGAGTGGGCATGATTACTTTAAGTTTAATTAAATTAATATCCCCGGGTAACACCGGATCCAATGCGTTAGTAAGAAATAAAAGAATGTTTAAATTCAATTTACTTAAAACGTTGTCTGGTAATTAAATTCCTGTATTACATCCTAATACCTATCTTATCATGTTCAAGAGATAACCTATTTCATTAATTAGTCAACTTATTAAATGCTAATTTTATCTTGTTTGAGGCAAACCTCTACACTGTTAATAAGTATGTATATACCTATAACGTGATCTCGTATGCAAATGTTACTATCAACTATATTATGTGCATATTTATGTACATACGTATGTATATAGATATATAAAATACTTGGCAAGGACCCCAGTAATGGCTTTTTTAAAATTAAATATGCTGAATTAGAAATATTTGTTGATATTTGATTACTACCATTTCTGAATATTCATCCATATATATTTAACTGTCTTACAGCGTGATTTGATGACAATCGGCCAATAGGTGTCAAAATGGTGGACATTTAAACTAATTATTAGTATAACTTATTTATTAATTATTATATTATCATAGCAAATGTTTTACATTGTTTCAAATTTGACGATTCTTTATTTTATATCTTTTGTGTCGTAGTACTTATCATTTTGTAATCATTAGCAAGTGTCCATCACTGCGTGCTTATTACTGGTTTTACTTTATCCATTACTGGAGAAAAAACATAAACAAAATAAAAGGCTACAATTTAAAAAACAAACTATTTTTGCGGAATTTAGTAATTAAATTGATTAAATAAAGAGTTACTTGTTTTATTAGTAATATGAGTTCATTAGAAATACAATAAAAAAGCCCGTCAATCACAAAAACAGTAAACCTTGCTCTTATAAGTAACGGCCATAACTGGTTTAAATATCTTTATATTATACTTACCCATATATAAATATATTTCGAATAGTAATTTTTGACGTACCAATTGTGAAATGCAAACCAATCAACACATTTTTTTTTCTTTTTTACTCCAAAGCTTATTTTAGTAGAGCCATTTAAAAAAAACTTTGCAAGAGCTATAGTTATAGATTATGAACACAAAATTGTACAGGAATATATCGCTTTGTGATTAAAATTGATTAAAAACGATATTTTAATATATCCGATAAATGCACCTTAGGTATATGTATGTAAATAATTTTTTTAATGCATAGCCATAGTTTCTCTGCGATCCACCACGAAAACAGTTGTTCCAAAAAAAAATGATAATACCTTTTTTCCTGAGAATTTAATAATATACAATTTATATAATAATTAATAACCCTCATTAACCTCCGAGCTATAGAAAGTGAGATATTCGCGAAAAAACGTTTTTCGTGACATTAAACCTTCAATATCTCGCAACGCCGACACGATATCGTTGGGAACTTTTTACACGTGATTTAAAACACTGTAACGAAGGTGTATACAAAAATTCAGCTAATTGCTATTTTTTTCACAATTGAAACCTAAAATTACTGGATTATATGTATATTTATAATTTCTCTTTATCTATCTATGAAAGTGAAAGCATTTATTATTACAACTGTCAATTAAATAGATGTATAGAAATAATATCTAAAACGTGTTAAACTGTTGAAATATCAAATAAATAAGAAGCCATTGACAAAACAACATTTTTTTTAAACGAAAAAATTATTATAATGATTTATGGTCCAGGCAACGTAGAATTTTTTACTGGTGTAAAATTTGGAAAAATGTATGAGGTGTCAAATTTAGACAGTGATTAGAACATGTCCAGATGTATATTTCCTGAAAACTCCCTAGCAAAATTTGCTCCGGAACACCCTCAACCAAGGGCCCAAAGTTTTATTTTACAAGGATTTTGTGAACACTCTGTATCTAAGGAACGGAATGTTCAATCAACCCTGTCTTTCGCATTTTAAACAGATAATTAAATTATCTACAACCTTTTTTATTATTATTTTAACCAAAAATAATTGCATACCTTTCAAAATGTCAAGACAAACACGTTTCGTTCCGTGTATGTCTGTCCGTTCGTCCGTGTGTCCGCCCGTTCGTCTGTCACCTGAATCCTCGTCACACGCATAATTCATGAACCACTGTTGTTGAAACTTGGTCGGATGGTTGGGTCTGGCTTGAGGACGGTCCCATTTCAAAATCATCAAAATCATATAAATAAGATATCTCAAGAACAACACATCTAACGTGAAAATTTTATAGTATATTTTTTGTAGAGTATTAAATTTTCTATAATATGGGTCTACAACGTTTCTTGTAAAATATTTTTTACAAATGTCATTTTGACGTTTGCATACATTTAGATTTAGATTGAAATTGTCAAAAAATTAAAAATATACGAAAACATAATCAGGTGCGTTTTAAGAAAAATTTCGAAGTAATATTTTTTAATAAAATTGTACAAAAATTAAATGGTTAACCAATTCCAGGCAATTTATCTAAACACTATCGGATTTTATTTAAATTGTTCAATAATCAACTACCTTTGGTGAATTTAGTACAAAGAAGCACTGTGCATTTACTTTGCAGATGTTTTTTCTGTATCATGGTGTGTAAAAAAGTCTTGTGCCGACCAGGGCAGTTTAATTTTTACATGAAGATGTATAACAATGAGTTAAATTGACGGTTACAAAATTTCTTTAACTTTGATATTTATGCTGGCTAAGATCAAAAGTTAAAATAGACGAGTCAGAAAATCGCTAAGAGATGTCAATTAAACAATGTTGGACAGTTTTCACGAGCTGGCAAAATCCACGTTCTGGCCACGCGGTGCTCGGTTGCCATAGTACCGTCGTGTAAACCTCCACCCCCCCTGCCCCTCCACAACCCGCCGCGGTACTTACCCCCGCACTTCGCCGACAAACCCCAGACATGATCGATATAGAGCCCCCCTTCATACCCTGGGGCTGTCCAACAGAATGCTTGCATTCCGATGATATTAAAATTAAGTTTTCACAGAATTTGGTTTGTTTGGAAAGAACATTTATGTTTGTTGTTTATCGAATTTCGTTAATGTTATTTTCGAATGTACCTTTTTTGCTCGCTGAAATAATTTTTTACTTCCTCACAATATCGAAGTTACGAGAAGCTTTGTGATCGTTTTAAACTGACAAAAAATTGTTCTCCGATTTCAAAAATTTAAATTGATTTTTCCGTTTCAGGACAAGACAAACACTTTTCGTTCCGTGTCTGTCTGTCTGTCTATGTGTATAGCGTGTTTTTTAAAAAAAAATTATTTTTTCGGTCCCGCAGGTTTATGTTTTAGCTTTGGATCAAAAGTTATTGTCTCAAAATTTCAAACTCATAGATCAAACCTGTAAACGGTGTAAACCGAGTCTTTTTCCCATTTGATTTACATGGGAAAAATAACTTTATAAATATCTCGTTGAAAAAAGTTTTTTTTGAAAATTTCTCAAGGGAATATTTTGTAGAGAATTAAGTGCTCAATTCATAAATCCAATAAATTTTAAGAAATGTTTGTTTAAAAATTATAAAAATTGGATTTTACTTTTTATGATAATCTTTAAATGAACATATCTTTAAAAATATTCGATCTATGAATTGAGCACTTGGGATCTTTTTTGTAAGAAATTTAATTCTCTATGATATACTGCTGTAAAAAATAAAAATAATTAAATTTTTCAACGAGATAATAAATTTTGGGACAATTAACTTTTGATCCAAAGCTGAAATATAGGCCTGTGGAACCGAAAAAAAAATAAAAAAAACCCTAGTGTGTATGTGTGTATGTCAGTCCTTTGAATCCTTATCACACGCATAACTCATGAACCACTGAACTGATCTTAATGAAACTTCGTTGGATGGTTGGGTTTGGCTTGAGGACGGTCCAATTTCAATATCAAAATCGTGTGTAAGGAGGAAGGGTGACATCCAAAAATATTTATTTTTTCAAGATATTTCAAGAACGACAAATGTTACGTGACAATTTGTTAGAAGTATTCAATTTCTTATAATATAGGTCTACAACGTTTGTTGTAAAATATTCTCTTACAATGATTTATCTCAATTTGCTTTAAAAAATCGTTATTTGTTATTTTTATTAATTGATACTTTGACATATTAAATGTCATTTTGACATTTGCATTTTAGATGTAGATTAAAATTATCAAAATATTAAAAATATAAGAAAAAATAATGAGGGGTGTCTTAAGAAAAAATTTGAATTAATATTTTTTAGTAAAATTGTATATAAATGAAATGGTGAATCAATTCCAGGCAATTTATATGAACAGTTTATCGGTTTTTATTTAAATTGTTCAATAATTAACTACCTTTGGCGAATTTACCACGAGGAAGCACTGTGCATTTACTTGGCAGATGTTTTTTTGAGGAGAGGTACGCTTCGGCGCACCTACTCTCTTAGACTGAATTTTGTCGCTCGTGTTCATTTAAGTTTGATACCACTGAGGTACACCATAAAAAGGATAGAATGTTTAGATCAAGCTTGTCCAACCTGCGGCCCGCGAGTATGTTTGATGCGGCCCTCATTGAATAATTAAAAAAAAAAAAAATCATATAATAATAAAATAATAAATATAACACATAACACAACGCTAAAAAGATTCTACGATTTAAAAAATAAAATACAATGTTTTTAGAATCAAAAAGAAAAACTAGAGGTACAAAAATCAAAAACACTATAATAATTAACCTAATAATTAAATTTAACAGTTTTTGAACTGATGTTTTCTCAAAACAGGTTTTTTTAGAACGCTGAATATTTCGGGGGGGGGGGGGGGTAGATTGGGTTTATGCTATACGGCCCAAAAGGTTCAAAAGGTTAGACGCCTATGGTTTAGATTATTATACATTTATTAGCACTGCTTTAAAATCCAAATTAAATTTATTATAACAAACAACAGACAAAAACTATGGTTATGACTTATCAAATACAAATCCCCTAACCATAAAAATTGCATTCTATCATCATCAGAGTCCTAGAGACTCTGATGATGATAGCATTGCTATTGAAACACGTGTAAGTCTAAACTCTCACAATTTTTAAATTTATTATTTTTTCGGTCGCACATTAATTCTTATACATACAATGGCCGGTTTTGGTTTCGACACCCTAATGTCTGTTTAGCAAATTTGTTAGCTAGCAAGCACTTTCAAATGGGGTATGAAACTTATATGACAGTTCTCTTTGAGTTTTTAACAGATATTTGCAAGCACAGTAAGTTGGTTTTTACCATTTTTACTCAAGGTTAGTAAATACACTTTAGAAAATATACTTTACATATATTTAATTTTACCTCCTATGCATTAAATTATCTATCAAAAACTCCAAGAAAACTATCATATAAGTTTCATACCCCATTTGAAAGTGCTTGCTAGCTAGCAAATTTTGCTAGCTCCTTTATAATACCGGACATAAATAAAGCGTTTGATTAGATTTTGGTTTACTCTTGTACTATATTTATAAAAAAAATAAGAGTGAACGAATTGGTTGTTGACATTTTTTTAAATCATAATAAATAAAAGAATAAAAATTATTTGTGTACTACTAAAAGTGTATTTAAATTGCTAAATCTAACATTTTTTTTTGTATAATTATACTCACCCTTTAAAATTGAAGTCACGTTTTTAATTGACAATTAAATTTCCAACCCTTAATACTTAATCAATTTTTGCGAAGTGTAATTATAAAATTAGTTATTCATTTAATATATTTTTGACATTTCCTTCCTCTTAGATAAATTTTATGAAATTTAGAAATGTAGGACAAATTATAATTATTTTAAGATTATAAATAGCTATAAAGAAATTGGGGTTCAGACCTAAATTATTTTTATGGAAAATGTTTTTGGTGCTAAATTTTGTAACTTTTTTCATCTAAAAATTGACCATTGCGAGTATTATCTCACTAATTTTGACTTGGTACATTTGCATTTCAATTGAACCTAAAAGACATTTATTTTCTGACAAAAATTTTTTTTCATATATTAAAAATTATTTTCAAAGATAATAAAGAACATGGAAGTTATGTATGGTTCTCTATTCCGATATTTATTCTTCTCATTGTAAATTGTATTTTACATAAAACAGTGGTTTTCAAAATTTTAAAGTATAGAAGTTTAGAGACTGCTGTTATAAACGAACGTCATTTAGATTAAATATTTTGTACGAAGAAAGTACATATACAGGATGGTCCCGTTTGGGATACAGATATTTCAAGAGCTGATTCCTTGACTCATTATGTGTAAAAAATTGTAAGGGAAGGTGGGGTCTATTTTCAACACCCTCTGAGCTACTGGATGTTTAAAAACTTCCTTCAGAGTAATATTTACAAACAAAGATTATCTCATAATGTAACTAGATAATTAGTCAGTTTCATAGGTAATTAACTAACGTATTTTCAGTATTAGTGTTATTGCTAACCGTGTTACCAGTTCAGAGTTATTGCTCATCAAAGTCCAAAAATATATTTATTTTTTTGAAAATTTTTATGAAAATGACATTTTTTTCCAAAAGTACCTATAAAAAGTGGTATTTTTTATAATTATTTTGGTGTATCATAATGTTACCTACAAATTCACTTTACTAAGTTTGGACCTGGGTCTTACAGTTTTCCAGTTATAAATTTATCTAAATAATCCCCAAAGTGACTATTTTGCTACCAACCCTATTAAATCAAACAGTCATAATTTTTTGTTGTTTATAATTACATAATTATTTTTTAAATTAAGTAAATTACCATTAACAATAAAATTATGTAATTATAAACCTAACCTAACCTAACCTAACCTAACCTAACCTAACCTAACCTAACCTATGACACTGACTTAATGTCAGTTCCGTTACTTTGGAAGTTATGAGATAATCTTTGTTTGTAAGTACTACTCTGAAGAAAGTTTTTAAACATTCTGTAGCTCAGAGGGTGTTGAAGATAGACCCCACCTTCCCTTATAATTTTCTGCTCACAATGAGCCAAGGAATCAGCTCTTAAAATATCTGTATCCCAAACCGGACCAGCCTGTATAAATGTATTTTTGTGATTTACCTTGTTGTAATAAATGTACGAAAACACGACTGATGTATAGAGTATGAGGGACATCCCTGGAGTTATTTTATCCAGCCGTTACGTGCCTTCCTCGGCTACTACTACAATCCCCCCCCCCCTCCTGCTGCAATCCCGGAAGCAAAACATAACGCTCCCGTTTCCCGATTCAGATTTACTTATTTTCTGCCAAGCGGGGATTTTCTTTTTTTTGTTTTAATTTGTTTATACATGCGTAAAATGTTTATTTTGATTTGATGTCTGTCTGTTTGTCTGTTCCCTGAATCCTTATCACACGCATAAATCATGAACCACTGAACCGATTTTAATAAAACTTGGTTTGTTGGTTAAGGCTGACTAAATAAAACTAATTACAACCCTTCATATGTGACAGGGGGTGAAATATTTATTACTAGAAAAAATTCTCCATATCAATTTTTCAACCTTTTTGCAATCCCGTAAGGGTTCAATTTTCGGGATACTAAGTAGCCTATATCCTTCCTAAGGTTGCAAGCTATCTCACTGCCAAATTTCATTAAGATCCGTAAAGCGGTTTAACCGTAAACAGGTAACAAATAGACAGACTGAGAGATACACTTTCGCATTTATTATATAAGTCTCGAATCCTATGTAAGATAAGGGGTTGTGTTGGCCCCCTAATAACCCCTCTTCCGTAGTATTTTTCCCGCCAGATCGAATGTAACTAATTACAACCCTTCATATGTGACAGGATGTGAAATATTAAATTTTTCTTATTTTTAGTTTTCTTTCATTATACATAATCGTAAATATCTCGGCTCCTATGCGAGATAGAGGGTTGTTTTTCCCCCTAATCCTTCCACCCCCGTAGTATTTTTTCCGTCGGATTGAATAAAATCACTTACAACCCTTCATATGTAACGGGGGGTAAAATATTAATTACTAAAAAAATTAAAACATTTCCACCCCCTTGCAATTCATTAGGGGTTTAATTTTCGAGGTATAAAATAGCCTATGTCCGTCCTCGGGATGCAAGCTATCTCTCTGCCAAATTTCATCAAGATCGGTTCAGCGGTTTAGCCGTGAAAAGGTAACAAACAGACAGAGAGACAGACAGACAAACTTTCGCATTTATAATATTAGTATGGACTAGAATGGATTACAAAAGTTCTCAGACATCATTTGAGACAATAAAAATTATGTCTTTTAATAAATTTTTTGAAATTTTCTTTACGTTTTGAAGGTAGTACAATCAGAATCTGCTCTTTCGACGGTTTTACAATACTTCCATTTCTTTCAGAACATAGAAGTAAAAATTATTGATTTAGGTAATCCGTGAGTTCGAAAAGGTTAAGAACCACTGGTTATTATTTGTGGAGCGCTTGTCTGGGGTTAAATTGCGTACAATAACCTCGGACTGTTTATTGTTACAAAGTTCGTGAACATTTCGTACATGTTTGTAAAAATTGCGGAAGCTAGAAATTACAATAAATTTTGCAAACGTCTGTCAATTCTCCTTATTCCAATGACGTACATTTGAATTAACTGCAAGATCTTGTTTTTATACCTACATATATACAGGGTGGCGCAATGAAAACGAAACGGTCGCGTTTTTGGTGAGTTAAAATAAGATTTTGAAAAAACGCTCGAACACGTCGATTTTGCTTTCAAGGGGGACATCTTTTGCAATAAAATTTTTGCAAGAATCTTTTCAACCCTTTGCGCTATGAGCACAACCCTTAAAATTTTAAATAGCATGATAGGGCAAGTGATACCTCATTTGAAAGGTTTTTTCATTTTAAACAAGGTACTTTTTGTTTTTTTCTCAAATCTGTTTAATTTTAGTCAAGTTATTTACATTTTTAATTCCATGAATGCATTTATTTTCTGATCAATAAAACAACAATTTACAACTAAAATTCAAAACAAAGTAGGCTTATTATCGAGGAATGTCGCCAACTAACTTCCCAAACGTTTCAACAAGTGAGAAATAATTTTGAGCATAACTTGTATTTTTGTATGAAAGCTAGCGGAGCTCAATTTGAACATTTATTGAATTAATTAAAGTTTTGGATGTTAGTAAATTTTTGTGAATTATCTGATAAGTAAATAAGCCTACTCTGTTTTGAATTTTAGTTCTGAATGTTTGTTTTGTTGATCAGAAAATAAATGCATTCATGGAATTAAAAATGTAAATAACTCGACTAAAATTAAACAGATTTGAAAAAAAAACAAAAAGCACCTTATTTAAAATGAAAAAACCTTTCAAATGAGGTATCATTTGCCCTATCATGCTATTTAAAATTTTAAGGGTTGTGCTCATAGCGCAGAGGGTTGAAAAGATTCTTGCAAAAATTTTATTGCAAAAGATGTCCCCCTTGAAAGCAAAATTGACGTGTTCGAGCGTTTTTACAAAATCTTATTTTAACTGACCAAAAACGCGACCGTTTCGTTTTCGTTGCGCCATCCTGTATATTAAAAAAAATTAGTTTGAATAATAATATTTAACTGTTTCTGTCGTGATTTTTCCTGATATTAACCCCCCCCCCCCTCCCCACTTGTTGTCCCGGGGCTCTAGAACCTCTAGTTACGGCCCTGCTGTTAAGGCAGATAAAATATTGATCGAATTTCGACCATAGGCGATACTAGTACATATAACTATTTATTACTATTTGTATTAAAAAAATTGCACATATATTTTAATACAAAGTATTTATAACTCTAGTTTATTTATAGATTAAAAAAGAAGATTGAAAAAAATATTTATTTTAATCGTCCTTTCATTGTTTAATATACGTCATTTCCTTTATACATATATAAATAATTAATTTAATTGCAATATAATAGAGATAAAAATTAAAATTCATTCATGCAAATATTTTTTAATTTGCATTTATTTCTACCTTATCGTCAAGGTTGTTCATTTATAATTATCAATTATAGTTTTTATTAATATTAACCAATTGATGTATACAAAGTAAAAAATAATAAATAGTTTTCACATCACGACAATTGAAAAAAACAACGAAGCTTTTTACTTCCATGGAAGTATTGTAATACCGTCAAAAAATCGTGTCCGAGATAAGAGCAGATTTTGATTGTACTACCTTCAAAACTTAAAGAAAAGTTTATTACCGCATGGCAGCTGTGCGTGTGTCTAAAAAACGCACCGATTTATATTATTTTTGGGGAAAATATTTGTCTCGGTGAGTACTCCAGACCTATTGATTTTGGTGCTAATCGGATCACGAGTTTTGAAAATATTCAAAAATTTGTAACTTTTGCGAGTATTATCTCACTAATTTTGATAAGACTTGATACATTTGCAGTTCAATTGAACCTAAGGTACATTGATTTTTTGTATGTGCCTAAATAGCTACTAAAGGGGTGAAAACCACCCTCAAAATTTGAATTTTAAAAACTAATCAATACGTCGCTAATTCATGTTGCCTTGGAAAACAATGCAACTAAATTCAAATTATCAAATTAAATTTTCTATGAATGTGTATTATGTTTTTAACATTAGGACATTAGAAAACTAATAATTTGCTAGCTTGCAAGCACTCTCAAATGAGAAATCAAACTTATATGACAGTTCTCTTGGAGGGTGTTGAAGACTTTTTTCGCGCACATGTTGTAGGTAAATACCAACGGTATTAAAACAGTGGTGATATTATGAAAAAAAACTGTGTTACAATTAGTTGAAGTATCACTGCTCTAAATTCCATAGATACTAGTACATAATTAATACCTCATTTGAGAGTACTTGCAAGCTAGCAAATTTTGCGAGCTCCTTTATAATACCGGATATTAGAGTTTTATTTCTGACAAATCCTATTTAAATTTTTCATATATTAAAAATTATTTAAAAAGATATTAAACAACATAGAAGTTATCTATGGTTCTCCATATCGATATTAATATGTTTCCATTCAAATCATTTTCAGGAATTAAAAAAACAGGCACACAATATCAAAAATCTAATATCCTGCATTTCCGTAAAAATCAATTTATATTAGTAGTCCGAGAAGTGAGCGACAAAATATTGCAACTACTTTATAAAGGCTGATTTTTTGATTTTACGTCACATTTGTAGTAAGATACAGCCTGCCGTCTTTATTTTTGTAAAAAAAATCGATACACGTTGCAACTACTTTATAAAATCTGAAAATTTATTTGTAAGCAGTATACTAATTGTAAGTAAGAACCCCTTTTATCATAGTCAGCCTACAAAATCTTACAACCGGGCACGTTAGCAGTGCGTTTAATTAACGAGTTTAACGCGCTGTTGACGCGCCCGGTTGCAAGATTTTGAAGGCTGATTATGATAAAAGGGGTTCTTACTTATTGTTAGTATACTGCTTACAAATAAATTTTCAGATTTTATGAAGTAGTGTATCGATTTTTTACAAAAATAAAGTCACCCCCGCGCCAAACGCTAACGAAACTAGCTGACTGACGGCAGGCTGTATCTCTACACCACAAATGTGACGTAATATCAGAAAATCAGCCTTTATAAAGTAGTTGTAATATTTTATCGCTCACCTCCCTGACTATTATCAATGGCAAGCTTGTCCAACCCGCGGCCCGCGAGGATAATTTAAAAAATAATAATAATAATAATTTTATAATAAATCTGCAATGAAATTAGCACGACTAAAAAAAGGTCTTCAGTTTTTATTTTTCTTAATCTAATTTTATTTATTCAATAAAATTAGGAATTGAAATTGACGCGATCAAAAAAAAAAATGTCCTCAGTTTTATATTCTAGCCCGCGGCCCTTAGTAAATTGAGTTTTTTTACTATGCGGCCCAGAAAGTTCAAAAGGTTGGACACCTATGATCTATGGTTCTCCACAGGGCTTCGAACCGGAACTGAACCGAAAACCGGAAAAACCGTTATTTTTTGCCGGAACGAAAACCGGAACAGAACCGAAATAAAAATATCGGTTTTTTCGGTTCAGTACATGTTAAAATACGCGCGTTAAAATGATCTTATTTCCCACTTCAATTGTTCTTCGAACTATCATACAAGTACCATAAAATATTCTAAATTATGGTAGAAAATTTTTTTTTAATACAAATAATTTTTTTTTTAATTATTCACTCGGGGCTGAACCGAAAACCGAAAAAACCGGAAAAACCGTTATTTTTTGCCGGAACGAAAACCGGAACCGAACCGAAATATATTTTTTTACTCGAACCGGAACGAAAACTGCAACGAAAAAAATAACAGTTCGAAGCCCTGGTTCTCCATATCGATAATAATATGTTTCCATTCAAATCATTTTCAGGAATAAAAAAACAGGCACATAATATCACAATATCAAAAATTTAATATCCTGCATTTCCGTAAAAATCAATTTATATTAATGAATGCATTCCACATATGCGCGGTTTTCCGATTAATATTACCCTCTATATATAATTGCACACTCGTATGCACTATAACGCAGAGGTTTATTGGTGAAATGACGAGGGGGGGGGTAGAGGGTAGTATAACAATGGAAACATTTCAGCGGCATATTGAGATCACCGCCGCTGCTACCAAACATCTTTAAAATCCTTTTATAGTCTATTGACGTTTTCACAAGTGAAACCATGCTTTCAGTATGCCGCTCTGACGTCATCGACTGACGCACGCGGTGTATGTATATATATGTATATTGCGTGTAAAACAAAGATAGCTATATGTTTTTTACGTTAATTGAATTATACTATCACTGTTTCACATTAAGTTTGCTTTGTAGATCACAAAGACGGTTGTTTGACAAGGACAGCGTACGCGATAAATGTTTTAATTATGATGCATTGTTTCTTACTAACGTAGTAGACAAGTGCCTAACAGAGTAATTTTTAATAGTGTTATTTCTGGCCAAGATCATGTATTGAATTTGTGGAGTAATTGCGTACGTTGTATTTTTTTCTTTCTTATTGGTTGTATGTTTTGTCTCACGTGTGACAGAAATAGATCCCGTAACTGTTCACCTGAATGAATTGGTCACTGATTCACTGATCAGTTGAATGATTGTTTTTTTTCGTGTCATTAGTTCGATTGCAACAGCTTTACTAATGCTCTATCGTCATGTATGTACATTTAAAAGTGTTTTTAAATATTTGAATAAATAGTAATTTTTTTGTTTTATTTATGACTAGCGCATTGGATCCAGGCGCGTATACAGTAGGGTGTTTTTTTTTATTTGTTTTTTTCGGTCCCGTAGGTCTATGTTTTAGATTTTGAACAAAAGTTAATTGTCCTAAAATTTCAGACTCATAGATCGAACCTGTGGACGACGCAAACCGAGTCTTTTTTCCTATTTGATTAGCATGGAAAAAATTACTTTTTTACTTACGCGTGAATATCTCGTTGAAAAATTTTTTTTTGAAAATTTCTCAAGGGAATATTTTGTAGAGAATTAAGTGCTCAATTCATAAATCCAATAAATTTTAAGAAATGTTTGTTTAAAAATTATCATAAAAATTAGATTTTACTTTTTATGATAATGTTTAAATGAACATATCTTTAAAAATATTCGATCTATGAATTGAACACTTGGGATCTTTTTTGTAAGAAATTTAATTCTCTATGATATTAATTAAAATAAATACATTTTTCAACGAGATATTCACTCATAAGTAAAAAAGTAAGTTTTCCCATGTTAATCAAATGGAAAAAAGACTCGGTTTGCACCGTTCACAGGTTTGATCTATGAGTCTGAAAATTTGGGACAATTAACTTTTGATTTAAAGCTAAAACATAGGCCTGCAGGACCGCAAAAATACAAATAAAAAAAATTTAAAAAAACACCCTAGGGAATATATTAAAATATTAACAATATACAGGTTGGTCCGATTTGGGATACAGATATTTTAAGAGCTGATTCTTTGGTTCATTGTGAATGAAAAATTGTAAGGGAAGGTGGTGTCTATCTTCAACACCCTCTGAGCTACAGGATGTTTAAAAACTTCCTTCAGAGTAGTATTTACAAAAAAAAATTATCTCATAACTTCCAAAATAATGTAACTAGAGCAACCACAATGAGTTAGTTTCATAGGTAATTAACTAACGTATTTTTCAGTATTAGTGTTATTGCTAGCCGTGTTTCCAGTTCAGAGTTATTGCTCATCAAAGTTAAAAAATATGTTTATTTTTATGAAAATGACATTTTCCCCCAAAAGTACCTATATAATATGTGGTATTTTTTTATCATTATTTTGGTGTATCATAATGTTACCTACAAATTCACCATACAAAGTTTGGACCTGGGTCTTACAGTTTTCAAGTTATAAATTTATCTAAATAATCCCCAAAGTGACTATTTTGCTACCGACCCTATTAAATGAACAGTCATAATTTTTTGTTTGTTTATAATTACATAATTTTGTTGTTAATGTTAATTTACATAATTTAAAACTAATTATGTAATTATAAACAAACAAAACATTATGACTGTTTCATTTAATAGGGTTGGTAGCAAAATAGTCACTTTGGGGATTATTTAAATAAATTTATAACTTGAAAACTGTAAGACTCAGGTCCAAACTTTGTATGGTGAATTTGTAGGTAACATTATGATATTTTTTCATTTTTTGATTTTCATACAAATTATAAGACGAGGCCTGGTATTTCCTGGGAGTTTGAAAATATAATTTTACATGATTTTCTCAGAACGAATTTTATTCCGTTTTTCACTAATGGAAGTCGGAAAAAAACAATTCGTGGCGAACCGTGTGTTGTGGGCATGTTGGGTGAGCATATTGAATATTTTTGGTCACTATGATTATATGGATATTAACCCGGGTAACACCGGGTCCAATGCGCTAGTACTAAATAATAATAAATAAACTGAATTAAAATTACATTAGATAGAAACAGATATCGTACAAAAAATTGCAAAATTACACAAATCAAAATTACCCACTGATTACTTCCTTGAGTATTTAATTTAAAAATGACAGAGGTGGAAAATTAGATTATTTTTCTTATATAATCAAAACAAGGAAATACTAGATTAATCTATAATACTATGTATGTATATAAACTATGACGCACTATAAATATTTTTGTTTATTAAAATCTAATTACAGTTTAAAAGCAAGTCACTATGTCACTATCCAATTAATTAATACAAGAACAATACTAATATTTTTACCAATTCTATTTTTATGTTTAGCCAATTAAAATAATGTATTGAAATTATGTACCGTTCATAAAATAATTTAGAAATATGCTGGGCATATGTTTTTAATATCTCAATAAAAGTTTAATTTTTCTAATAAAGTTTCATTATGTACGTCAGAGATAAAAATAAAATTGTGAAATAGAAATTCATTCGTTCTTATTGTCAGACTACTTTAATAAGAATAGTAGGTACATATAGGGGAAAGTATGGTATATTGGACCACTCGCTAAATTATATCTTGAAAAGTAGTTTTCTGATTTCTTAAATGACAGAACTGGTCAGTAAAATCAGTAAAAGTCAGTTTTTTGTAACCCGGTCAGTTAAAGTCAGTTTTTTGGAAAAATGGTCAGTTTTTTGGGTTTGGCCAAAGTTTTCACATCGGAGCCCTATTTATCGTGAAAAAACTCACTATTTGTTTTCAAAACGACACAATTATCGTAAAAAATATATTCAAATTATAAATAATGTTCTATTTTGTTTACTTATTTGTATTGTTTATTATCAACTTTTAATTACGAATGTATATATACGTGAACATATAAACTACATAATGGTCACGTTCACGACTGACCAAAAACAGTGAACTACAAGCTTTGATTGGTTGATTCATGGAATATCTGGTGGAATGTACCAAAAATTTAAAGAATGTCAGTTTTTAAGCGTGTAAGGAAGTGAGAAAGAAGTAACCATAAAGAGATAGAAACTAGTGTTCTGGCAGAAACGCTCAACATGAAGTGAACATAAAAGTTCTTTGGTTAGCTTGGTTACTAGTTTCTATCTCGTTCTAGTTACTTCTGTCGCACTTCCTTACACGCTTAAAAAATGACATTCTTTTAATTTCTGGTACATTCCACCAGAAATTCCATGAGTCAACCAATCACACCCCGTTGTTCCGTTTTTTGGTCAGACTTGAACGCTCCCAATCTCACGCATGCACTGGATATGCCAAGTTCGGTGAGAAAAATTAACAAAAATTAATTGTAATGTTTGTTACCTTTGTTATGAACATAATAAAAAGGTGATAAGGGTTGGCTATTGGGATGGTGGAGGCCAATAATTATAAAAGTATTTTTTTAATATTATACATAACACCTACATTTTTAACTTGGTTCAGATAGTCAGTGAAAGTCAGTATTTTAAGATTTCTGTGTCATTAAAATCAGTATTTTTGAACACTGAACTTGTTTCGACCCCTGATATTGGCTATATTGTTTTCCTTGACAAGTTGAATGTTAGTATTTAGTTCCCGCAAATGTAAATAAGTGAATTTTGATGTAATTTTGAGTTATTCGTGCTAAGGTAATAGTTAGTACAAAGGTAAGCATACACCGTTTTTAATGTATAGTTTGCAATAGCAATTTATTAACAATTAACTGCCATGGATTGATTGACAGCTTTGATAGGTTATGTTTTTGTTAGATTTTTTCTCACTTTTCACACTGTTGGTTAAAATGGACCGCACGTAGTTGCCATAACTGGAATCATGAAACTTGTACCAATAATCCTGACACATGTGATGATTGTCTTTCTTAAATAATTTATATGAAATAATGTAACGAGACTGATTTTTTAGTTTTTTGTTTTAATACTTATGATAAATAATTGTTTGATTGCATGTAATTCATAAATATACAGGGTGATTCAGTGCTGTCGTGCCAAACTTGAACAGTAAATTAAGAGAAATATTTTAAGCAAAAAACATTATATGAACATGTGTCCGGAAATTTTTTGTAAGGGGGCTACAGCCCTCCAAAGATTTTATTAAAAATTAGTTTTTATTTAATATCTGGAGACCCCATTGTGCTACAGTTATGATACAGGGTTTAGTATTAATAAGTGTTATCGATTTCCAGTATTGAACAATTATAATTTAGATCAGGGCTGTATGGGGCCAGTGGGCCCATCGATTTTTATCTAGTATTTTTTTTGTTCTTTAATTTTTTCCTAAATTAGACACTTGAATAAGATTGTATGGCACAAAATACACAAAAATATACTTTGCTCATTTATCATAGGATAAACCGTTTACGAGAAATATGGATGCAAAAGAAATGATGCAGAATTTTACTTAATACGGATGCTTCAAATTAAACAAAATAAATCTATATTCCTGTTCTTTGATTAAAGGTAAGAAAAAAGTTCATGTACATATATCACCTAATACGTGTCCTCTTAGACCTATAGCCAGTTCTATTAATGTTGCAAGTATTTTACTAACATAACTAGAAAGCTATACTTAAAATGGCTTTTTGTTGGTAAGGATGTATTTTTGGAGGTATATTTTTTATTATTTATTTGTCTTATTTTTTATCATAGAACAAGAATATGAAAATATTTTTTGTAATTTGAAGCATCCGTATTAAGTAAAATTCAGCATCCTTTCTTTTGCATCCATATTTCTCGAAAACGGTTTATCCTATGATAAATGAGCAAAGTATATTTTTGTGTATTTTGTGCCATACAATCTTATTCAAATGTCTAACACAAGAAAAAATTAAAGAACAAAAAAATATTAGATAAAAATCGATGGGCCTACTGGCCTCATACAGCCCTGGTCTAAATTATAATTGGTTAATACTGGAAATCAATAATACTTATTAATACTAAACCCTGTATCAAATTTCATAACTTTAGCATAATGGGTTCTCCAGATATTAAATAAAAACTAATTTTGAATAAAATTTTTGGAGGGCTGTAGCCCCCTCATGACAAATTTCCGGACACATGTTTGTATAAAGTTTTTTGCTTAGAATATTTTTCTCAATTTACTGTTCAAGTTTGGCACGACAGTGCTGAATCACCCTGTATATTGTTTTGTTACAGGTATATTTTAGTTAATATTCTATTAAAGTCCAAATTAGCAACCCCGTGGTCCAATTTCACTACCGGTCTCACCTTTTGTTGATTTTTGTGGAGTTTATGATAATTATGTTGATTAATACTTAATAAAAACAAAATCTATAAACTGCTGTTTCATTTCATAAAAAAATTATTTATCTAAACCTAAAACTAGTATATTAAATATCTTAATTTTAAAAAATGGCCCAAATTAACAGACTTTCCCCCACGTATATTATATTTTTGAACGTATGTTAATGACATAGAATATTATAAAATGATTAAAATTGTTTTTTAATTAAAGTATCAATAAGTTTGACATGTTAACAAAACTAAATCAATTCTGAAAATGAGTATGGATTGAATTAATATTAATAACTACGAGTACTTGCAAAAACGATTTCTAAAATTATACTTTCATTAATAAGTAAGAAAATATAGAATAACTAGCAGACCCGTCCCGGCTTCGTACGGGAGTTAATATATCACCCACTGTTACGTTTGGAGGGTTGTAATTGTTGTTTTAGCTGACCCGGCAAACGTTATTCCACCGGGCATGAAAGTTTCTATTCATTTATCTAAAAATATAACATTATTTTGTGTTTGAAATAAGTACTTAAGGCAGCGTTTCTCAACCTTTTAGTATTTGCGACCCAATTTTCAATCACAAATCTCATCGCCCCCCCCCCATACATTAATTTTCATTGAAGTCGTGTTGTAATTGTAATATAAGTTTCTATTTAATTTAATTGTATTTTCTGTCGAAAAATTTTACTATATAAGACAGGCTCAAGTAGTCCGGTTTGTGATACAGATATTTTAAGAGTTGATTCCTTGGCACATTGTGAGTAAAAAATTGTACGGGAAGGTGGGGTCTATCTTCAACACCCTCTGAGCTACAGGTGTTTAAAAACTTCCTTCAGAGTAGTATTTACAAACAAAGATTATCTCATAACTTCCAAAGTAACGTAACTAGAGCACCCACAATGAGCTAGTTTCATTTGTTTTAAAATTATGTAAATTACCATTAACAGTAAAAATATGTAATTATAAACAAAAAATTGTATGACTGTTTGATAGGGTAAGTAGCAAAATAGTCACTTTAGGGATTATTTAGATAAATTTATAACTAGAAAACTGTCCAAACTTTGTATAGTGAATTTGTAGGTAACATTATAACACACCGAAATAATGATAAAAAAATATCACATACGTATTATAGGTCTATACTTTTGGAAAAAAAATGTCATTTTCCTAAAAAAATTCAAAAAAATAAACAATTTTTTGACTTTGATGAACTGAAAACACGGCTAGCAATAACAATAATACTGAAAAATACGTTAGTTGATTATCTATGAAACTGATTCATTGTGGTTGCTCTAGTTACATTACTTTGGAAGTTATGAGATAATCTTTGTTTGTAAATACTACTCTGAAGGAAGTTTTTAAACACCTGTAGCTCAGAGGGTGTTGAAGATAGACCCCACCTTTCCGTACAATTTTTTACTCACAATGAGCCAAGGAATCAGCTCTTAAAATATATGTATCCCAAACCGGACCACTCTGTATATATGAACACCAAATCCAGTGAGTCTGCGAGCCACAATAGATGAAAAATTACAATTAAGAATTTGTTTTATACGTAAAAAAATACCTACGTTGAGAAAATAAACAATTATATAGGTATATTTTTATCTATTATTCGGTGACGTACCTACTCAATTAGAGTATGAAAAGTACCGATTTCACTGATAGAATATCAACTTTGCTTTCGTAATAAAAAACGTGAACCTTGTATGTATAGGAACTGCGTGCATTTGTCCATTATCTTTATGATACATATATGCATATGTAAATGTGTAAGTATGTATATGTGTACTTGTGGTTTTATGTCTATAATTGATAAAATAATAATAATATTGTTGACGTGAGTTGTTTGTATTTTAAACTGAAGATGAATAATAATAACGTATACGTTTGACGTATTAGTGAAAGTACATATGTTGGAGACATTTTGCTTCCTCGCAATATCGAAGATACGAGAAGCTATGTGATCGTTTCAGATTGAGACAAAAAAAATGTTCTCCGATTTCAAAATTTTAAATTGATTTATCCGTTTCACGTCAAGACAAACACTTTTCGTTCTGTGTCTGTCTGTTTGTCCGTCCGTCCGTCTGTCTCCTGAATCCTTGTCACACGCATAACTCATGAACCACTGAACCGATATTATTGAAACTCGATTTGGTTTGGTTTGGTTTGAGGACGGTCCCATTTCAAAATCATCAAAATCGTGTGTAAGGGGAAGGGGTGACACCCCAAAATATTTCTTTTTTCAAGATATCTCAAGAACGACAGATCTTACGAGAAAATTTTATAGAATATTTTTTGTAGAGCATTAAATTTCCTATAATATGGGTCTACAACGTTTATTGTAAAATATTCCCTTACAAAGATTTATCTCAATTTATTTTAAAAATTCGTGTTTTGTTTTTCTAAATTGATATTTGATTGGATATATTAAATGTCATTTTGACGTTTTAAATGTCATTTTGGCGTTTTAATTGTCACTTTGACGTTTTAAATGTCATTTTGACATTTGCATAAAAGATTTAGATCGAAATTGTCAAAAAATTAAAAATATATGAAAAAATATTCAGGTGCGTTTTAAGAAAAATTTCGAACTAAGATTTTTTAGTAAAATTTGTATAAAAATTAAATGGTTAACCAATGCCCGGCAATTTATCTGAACACTATCGGTTTTAGTGAATTTAGCACCAGGAAGCACTGTACATTTACTTGGCAGATGTTTTTATATATTAAAAATGATTTAAAAAGATAATAAAGAACATGGAAGGAAGTCATGTATAATTTTTTATACCGATATTTTAACTTTGTAATATGAAAATAGAAGTAAACCATCTAGGTACTAAAATATTTCAAGTGTGTTCGTTCAAAGGTACCTACGATATGATATGTCAAAGATAATTGTTAATTAAAAACCAAGGTACATGATTTAATTGTACATTTGTTACGAAATCTATAATTTACGGTTAAACGAGAATAAACAATACTTCTCCTATGTTATCGTTGCTTTATAACAGTAATAGTAAATTTATTACATTTCAAATGTGATAATATTTATGAAATAAATCACTGTTTTATATACTTAATATTGATGAAGTTGTTCATAAAGATTTTTATTCTATACTTTGAATTTTCGAGGTAATTAAATAGACATGATATTTTTTATTTTGATCTAAATATTTATACATATTTAATTTATTTATACTAACAATAAGTATGTAATATACCTATAAGTCTGTAGGATAGAATCAGTATAGGTACAAGAAAAATAGTTTCACATAATCCATTTTAATATTTTTTTATTTACATATTTATTGCCATTTTTGTCAATACAGCCAGTAAGTTATATTTATCTAATATAGATTCTACTCCACACCTGACTAGGATTACTTGAAGGAAAGGGAATTGCCTTGGGGCGATCAAGGTTGGCGACATTCACGAGGCCCGGTGATGACGGGGAATTCACTATGTTTAATTTTAGGCTCTGAAATAATTGATGATTAGTTATTTACACATTATCAAAAGGTGATATCTTTCAGTTACCCTTTGATATTACAATTTTTGCTGTCTTATTCTTACTGGCTGTTACAGGTTAATCTTACATGTTTTTATAAAATCATATAACAAAAAATATATCTTTGAATTATTTAGGCTTAGAAGAGATGTGATGTTGAAAGGCGGCAGGATTTCTTGGTTTATGAGTTGGTTAATTAAAGATTTTGTTTCTGTTGCGTAGCGATGGCAAGCGAAAATCATATGATTAATGTCCGCTATTGAAAGGTTGTCACATTCGCATGTTTCTGAGGGGCTTTTTCCATTTTTGTATAGATATTGTCGCGTTTTTGTGTGGTTGAATCTTACAATTAATCTTGTGATTGTAACAATCATATTTCTTGTGTAATTTTCTTTTCTGAACCATGGAGATTGGGGAATCTTTGGTTGACTACTAAAGTACGATCCTCCTCTGAATTTAGCTGATTCTGTCCAAAATATCTGCCATAGTTCTGTCATGAGATTTTTTATGTATATTGGAATAGTATCATGAAAGGGTATTATGCTGTCTATTGTGGAGTTTTCCATGACTCCCTCCTTCGCCAGTTCATCTACTTCTGCATTCCATTTTATGCCTCTGTGGGCTTTTACCCACACCGCCAGGATCACTTTGTAGCACCTTATCATTTTAATAATTTTTTATAATTTTGCCTGTTTCGACTTGACACAACAATGATTTAACCGATTTTGATTAAACTTTCATGGCTTAAAAGCCTAAGATCTTTAAATTACACTAGGTTCGTATTATGAAAAATTCATATTAATATTTTTCAATGAAAATAAAATAAATATCGATAGTAGCTATGATGTTGATATAATTAGGTCAGGCACGTGTTAAAAAATTTACAATTGATATCAGGGCTTCGAACCGGAATTGAACCGAAAACCGTTATTTTTTGCCGGAATGAAAATCGGAACAGAACCGAAATAAAAATATCGGTTTTTACGGTTCTGTACATGTTAAAATACGCGCGTTAACATGATCTTATTTCCCACTTCAATTGTCGCTCGGACTATCATACAAGTATCATAAAAAAAAAAATTTATACAAATAATTTTTTTTTAATTAATCAAAAAAACCGGAAAAACCGTTATTTTTTTCCGAACAAAAACCGGAACCGAATCGAAATATATTTTTTTACTCGAACCGGAACGAAAACCGAAATGAAAAAAATAACGGTTCGAAGCCCTGATTGATATTATCTAATAAAATATAAAAACATGAAAATGATTTAATTTCGAAATAAACGTGGGTAAACTACGGGAAATTTCTATTACACTAATTTAAAAAATGTATCTCACATTTAACTTGGTTATTCCTGCGGTTTATATATTTATAATTAATTGTATTTGCTACTAAACTGACTAGTTGTAACTGATAACAATCTAATATTTTCTTTCTCATACAAGGACAAAATATCGTCATTGGTTTACCCCAAATTAAATACTTCAAATACATATATTAATAAACTTTTCATTTCTAAGAATTTATTTTATCTAAAGTATAGATGGGTCAAACATTAATATAAAAGTGTGTGTGTGTGTGTGTGTATGTGTATGTGTATGTATGCACGTTGCACTCATTGAGCTCTTAACAACAGTTTTCTAGGTATTATTCTATCTTCTATGTACAAATACTACAATAATGTAGATAAGGTAACAATATATAAGTTATTATATTGTTAGATATGGTTTATACATGGGCGTAGCCAGGGTGGGGCATGGGGGGGGGGGGGGCGCTTGCCCCCCCCTCCTAGCTTGTGGACAAAAAGTAATAAGTAAATCAGTATTATTGTCCAAACAGGGATATTTCTAAACATCTATGATGTTTATTGGATTTTTGAACGTAAATTTATATTTTGCATCCAGAAAATCAAAAACATCTGCCAAGTAAATGCACAGTGCTTCCTCGTGCTAAATTCACTAAAAACGATAGTGTTCAGATAAATTGCCTGGCATAGGTTAACCATTTAATTTTTATACAAATTTTACTAAAAAATCTTAGTTCGAATTTTTTCTTAAAACGCACCTGAATATTTTTTCATATATTTTTAATTTTTTGACAATTTCAATCTAAATCTAAATTTATGCAAATGTCAAAATGACATTTAAAACGTCAAAGTGACATTTAAAACGCCAAAGTGACATTTAAAACGTCAAAATGACATTTAAAACGTCACAATGACACTTAATATATCCAATCAAATATCAATTTAGAAAAACAAAACACGAATTTTTAAAATTAATTTAGATAAATCTTTGTAAGGGAATATTTTACAACAAACGTAGTAGACCCATATTATAGGAAATTTAATTCTCTACAAAAAATATTCTATAAAATTTTCTTGTAACATGTGTCGTTCTTGAGATATCTTGAAAAAAGAAATATTTTCGGGTGTCACCCCTCTCCCTTACACACGATTTTGATGATTTTGAAATGGGACCGTCCTCAAACCAAACCCAACCATCCGACCAAGTTTCAATAATATCGGTTTAGTGGTTCATGAGTTATGCGTGTGACAAGGATTCAGGGGACAGACGGGCGGACGGACGGACGGACGGACGGACGGACGGACGGACGGACGGACGGACGGACGGACGGACGGACGGACGGACACACGGACAGACAGACAGACACGAAACGAAAAGTGTTTGTCTAGACGTGAAACGGATAAATAAATTTAAAATTTTGAAATTGGAGAACTTTTTTTTTGTCTCAATCTGAAACGATCACATAGCTTCTCGTATCTTCGATATTGCGAGGAAGCAATATCAAAGTTTTTTTAATCACAATCATTTATTTTTACATGTAAACTAAAATATCAGGGAAAATTAAAAATAAAATAAAAACACCTAAAGACAAAGATCGCAGTGTTGACAACAGTGAAAACTGTGTTTTGTTTTAAAATAACTACCCACAAAAGCATGGTCGTAGCCAGGCATGGGCAAGGGGGGACGCTTGCCCCTCCCCCTACCTCGTGAACTTAGAGTAACAAATGAATCAGTTCATTGGCTAAATATTGACATTTTTAGATTCGAAAATTTAAATATCATTATTTTTTTTTATTGCAATCTCTTGTTATAGCGGGTAAACTATTCATGTCATTGCCTTTTTATCCTTTTTATACAAAAAAAAGTTTTTTTGATATTTCAACTATACATGTGTATTATCAATTCAAATTAGATCGATTTTTTACATTAAATAAAAAAATTATAAATAAAAAAAAACACCAAAATAGCAACGTAGAGTACATTTTTGTAGAGGATTTTGTCTTCAAAAAGATATGCATATATGTACATATAAATTTAATTGATTGAAAAACATGTGGCGAAAATAAAAGAAGAAATGGAAAAAAATGACTTTTCATTGTTACTTTTTGCGCACCTATCTTTTACAATTCTTCGATAATAATCAAGAACACACCAAAAAATTGATTTATTAAGTTAATGAAAATCACGGATTTTCACGAGCCAAAGTTCCAAGTTGCAACGAATTGATAGAATTTATTTTAAGAAAAAAAGGATTTACCAAATTTTATTTACATTAATGGCATTTTTCGAGGTCCCAGACGTCAAAAATTTGAGGCCCATTGAAAATATTTTTATTAAAAAATTTTTTTATAAAACTTTTTAGGTAAGGTTACCATAATAATGTGAGAGCTTTTTTTGCTCACCCCTCTCTCATTACCTCGGGGTCCTAGGCAAAACACGCCGACCAATCGGTTTAAAAAAAAAAAATTCCCCCCCCCCCCCCTGAACAAAATCCTGGCTACGCCCATGGGTTTATATGTAGATTTTTGCATTAATGCGTTTTTTTCCCACATTCCCGACCGTACTGTTCGTCTTCGAACCTGTTCCGACAGGTCCGGTAGCAAACTCCACATCCATCACTCCAAAAATCCCAAGTGATGTCATATAATTAGGTAGTCAGCAAATAACAATAGAAATAAAGAATCGAAAATAGGAAAAAATAAATAAAACAAAAATATAGAATAACGTGAAAAAAACAACAGAAATAAAAAATGAAAATAAACACTAGAAAAAAAAATATATACAATACAGTTCAAGTCTTGCTGAGGGGCTACGCCCGATGGCCAATAACTTAAATTATAAAAAAAAAATGCGTTTTATTGCTTCCTCGCAATATCAAAGATACGAGAAACTTTGTGATCGTTTTAGATGGATTTTTTTGTAGATCTTTGTAGGTTCCCACAGATCAAGTACCAGTGAAAAAACTTCTGCCAAGTAAATGCACAGTGCTTCCTCGTGCTAAATTCACCAAAGATAATTAATTATTGAAGAAAATTTATATAAAAACCAATGCTCAGATAAATTGCCTGGAATTGATTAACCATTCAATTTTTATACAATTTTACTAAAAAATATTAGTTCGAAATTTTTCTTAAGATGCACCTGATTATTTTTTCGTTTATTTTTAATTTTTTGACAATTGTAATCTAAATTTAAATTTATGTAGAATTTATGAAAATGACCATTTTTATTGATTTTTATTTTGATTTCGAGGTGTTTAGGTTATAAATAAAGTAGACTCTGATGAAGTCTTCAACAAGACGAAACGTTTATCAAAATAAATAATGTTATATCTCATATAACTATTTTATATTATTTATGACCTAAAAACCTCGAAATCAAAATTAAAATTAAAATTTATACAAACGTCAAAATTATAGTAAATATTAGTAAATATCAATTTAAAAAAACAAAACACGATTTTTTAAAATAAATTGAGATAAATCTTTATAAGGGAATAATTTACAACAAACGTTGTAGACACGTATTATAGGAAATTTAATGCTCTACAAAAAATATTCTATATAATTTTTACGTAATATGTGTCGTTTTTGAAAAAATAAATATTTTGAGATGTCACCTCTCTCCTTTACACACGATTTTGATGATTTTGAAACAAAGATTCAGGTGATAGACGAAAAGTGTTTGTCTTGACGTGAAACGGAAAGATAATTTAAAATTTTGAAATCGGAGAACATTTTTATTGTCTCGTTCTAAAACGATCACAAAGCTTCTCGTAACTTCGATATTGCGAGGAAGCAATATCTGCTATGGGAGCCACAGGACTTTCTTATACTTAATACTGAGATTGAACAGTGTACGTGATTCTAATTTTATTGAACAATATATGTGACAAACTAATAAAAGATAGGATAACATTTTTTATTTAAATTGTTCAATAATGAACTACCTTTGATGAATTTTTACGAGGAAGCACTGTCCATTTACTTGGCATATGTTTTTACTTTCTTATACCATGTATATGAAATATACATTAGTATAAGTAAGTATAGTGAAGCCGATTTTTTTCGAACTCTATTCGACCTATTTTCGACTCTATTTTGACCTTCCCTGAATCCATTCTGACTATTTTCGCCATGATGTCTGTGTTCGTCTGTCGGTCTGTCGGTCTGTCTGTCTGTAAACGACAAATCGTAGAAGGGTGATATTTTATATTTAAGATTAATTTTTGGCTGGGAAGAAAACGTCCTATTTTTGAAAACGATCTTTCAACCGGATACGGATGTTTACCTACGTCGATTTTTTAATTTTTCGAATTACTCTGAAACAGTGCGAAATAGAGAAAAATGGTCAAGTTGAAAAATGTAGGTAATATCTATATCTATAATTTATGTTCTATTCATTTTTTTTAAAACGAATTTTTGAAGAAAAAAATTTATTATAATTCAAATGGTTCATAACAGAGGAGAAATATCTGCCATGAGTGTCATGGGACTTTCTTATACGTATTACAGAGATTGAACAGTGTGTGTATTTGTCGTTTAGGTAACATGGGACTTTCTTATACGTAATACTGAGAGTGAACTGTGTAGGTGAATCTAAATAATTACATAAAATAATTATTTCTGGCTAAATCATAAATGTTGGAAAAAAATGTATGGGGAATAAATTATAGATAATTAAAAACATTTTTTTCTTATTTTAAAAATAATTCAAAAATCCAAAAATTTACAAGAGTAAACATCCGTTTTCAGTTATTACGTTAAAAAAAATAAAAAATATAAAATTATTCATTTTATTCTTTCTTGTTAGTTTGTTAGAAATGTTTTAATAAACAAAGAATCACGTATACAATTCACTGTTAGGTTAGGTTAGGTTAGGTATAAGAAAGTCCCGTGGTTCCCAAGGCAGATATTTTTTATACATATTACCATTTGAAAGCTATATGAGACGGCTGTCACCGCCTTGAGTAGGTCACCTATTTGTTTTGCAAGATGTGTATGTACGATACAAGTAGCTATTTAAATTTTATAAAATCGTGTAGAAAAATCAATACATTTTATAAGGAAACTCTTTTGTACTGGAAAGTACGATGATATTTAAATATGAAGACAAAATAAATACATGTTAATTAAGTGTAATTATCGACCACGGCAAGAAACATATCGCAGATTGAATAATTAACAAAAGAATAAGGAGAAAATGAGGTGTGACGTCAATCTGAGTAGCTATTTTATATTTAATAATATGTCCGGTTGAAATACAACATTAAATTTGAATGTAGGTTATTTCGAATGACAAGACATAAAATATGATTTTCTAATGGTTTTAGAAATTGTGTATTGAGAATCAAAGTGCAGATTCATGATTTGAGGTTATGAATCTTGATTGTTTTTCGGCCTTTTCTGCTGTCGGCCCTATAAAAACATGTTCATATCTAAAAGTAAGGCAACAATCAATATCTGGTTCTTCGAAATTGGGGAAATTGGGATACCTATTCACGCGTAAGTAAAAAAGTAATTTTTCTTATGTTAATTAAATGGGAAAAAGACTCGGTTTGCACCGACCACAAGTTTGATCTATGAGTTTGAAATTTTGGGACAATTATTTTTTGATCCAAAACTAAAACATAAGCCAATGGGACCGAAATTTTTTTTTTTTTAATTTAAAAAAACATCCTACTGTATACGTATCGTTTTTAATTCTATGTTCTGAAGGAAATGGAAGTTGAAAAATGGTGTCCAAGATAATAACAGATTCTGAACGTAAAAAAAGTTGTTTTCCGCATGGCGGCTGTGCGTGTGTCTGTGTGTCTGGATGTAGAATTTTCTTTCGTTCACGATAACTACTTTAAAAATGCGCCGATTTGAATTATTTTTGGGGAAAATGTTTGTCTCAGTGAATACTCCGCAGATCTATTGATTTTGGTGCTAATCGGATTAGGGTTTTTGAAAATATTAGAAATTTTGTAACTATTATCGTCTACTAAAAAGTGAATGTTGCGAGTATTATTTCACTAATTTTGATAAGACTTGGTACATTTGCAGTTCGATTGAACCTAAGGGATGTTAATTTTTTGTACGTGTCTAAATAGCTATTGAAGGGGTGAAAACCATCCTTAAAGCTTAAATTCTCAATACTAATTAATAAGTCACTAATTCATGTTGCCTTGGAAACAAATATGTTACAAATCACTTCAAATTGTCAAATTAGTTATTCTACGAAAGTGTATTATGTTTTTGACAATAGGACATTAGAAAACTAATATTTAGGTATAATACAAAGATGAGTTTTATTTCTGACAAATCCCATTGAAACTTTTCATATACATGTTAAAAATTATTAAAAAAGATATTTAAGATATGTGTTGAAAAAAGGTCATTGCAGTTGTAAAAGCAGAAAATGTAAGAAAAGTAATGCAAAAAACAAAAGTCATTGCAATTGAAAAGCAAAAATTGTAAGTATGGAGCAAAAAATAAGGTCTTGCAGTTTTAAAATTTTCTTAAAATAACCCCTGCAGGGAGGGAGTCCATGAGAAATAATTGTTCAGAAGGGGGTCCCTAGACTACATAAGTTTAAGAACCGCTGATACAGGTGTATATGAATGATTCATATACACCTATATAAAGTGTTTTTACATACGAGCAGATATTTGTAGCATTACAGCGAGTACATGCATATAAATTATAAAGTGAGTTACATTTAATATGTGTCCTGGTCAGGCCCGGATTTAGAAATTTGCCGCCCCTAGGCAGTTGCGAAAATTGCCCCCCCCCCTCGAAACTAACAGTTTAAGTCATAGATGTCAAAATATAAAACTTCTTTTTTTTTGGTTGCGTCAGTTTCAAATTTTAGAAATTTTTATAAAGTTACATTAGGAAACATAAAATCTGAAGACCTTTTTTTTTAGTCATGCTTGAGTTACATGTATAGAGAAATTATTGCTTATGGGTTGAAATTTTTACGTCTCGATTTTCGGATGGCAAACTCATCGATAATGGAATCAAAATCAAATTAAATTCCCACGAATATAACAAGTTTTCAAAGTTTCCACCAAAATTTGCCGCCCTTCAATTCTTGCCGCCCTAGGCAGCTGCCTACTCTGCCTGCATGGTAAATCTGAGCCTGATCCTGGTGTCAGACGCAGTTTTACGTAATTGTATTTAGTACGAGGCGACGCGCCGAGGCATTAGCCACACATTAAATATTTTGTCGTGAAGCTAGCTTACGACCGGATTATTGTTCTATCTTTATGTAGAGACACTTTCAGTTGGCAACCGTTGTTTTCAGTTCAGAGTTTATTTTATAGATACAATTGTACTTGTTGGTTATACTGATTGCAATCAATATACTATACGCGTATGTAATTAACGGGTAGTTCTAATTATTATTGTTATTACAATGTATGTAATTCATTTAGGCCAGGCCTGCACAACTCAAAATGTAAGGCGAAAAGAAAATTTTTTACCCGAAAATTATAAACGTTTAACAAAAATCATAAAATTAAAAAAGTGCTTAGAACTAAGCAAGGATTCTCGGAGAATTGTTTTTAAAATTTATTGTTAATTTTTTTATGAAAACTTTTTTATAAAGAAAAAATTTTGAAATTTTGAAAAAAAAATTGAATTACATATTAAAAAAAATTTGTGAGAATGTTTGCATAAATCTAAGTACTTTTTACCTCTGGCGATTATTTATAAAAATTAGTAGGTAATTTTCGAGTAAAAAAGTAAGGAATATCCAAAATGTTTCTTTGGTTTGCTCCTTATAATAAAAAATTGACATTTTCAGAAAAAATGTTCCAAACAAAAATTGTTTAGTTTATTACTAATGTGCAACAAAAAATATAGGTTTAAATTTGAAAAAGAAAAGTTGAACCTGAAAGCCCATTAAATTGACCTTTCTTAGCTCATCACATAATGTCAATATTTAGCCCGCTCAAAACCATGAAACTTTTGTCTAATACATTTTTTCTGAAAATTCGTTATTTTGGAAATAATCCGTTGGAAACGAGTCTATAGGTATATTATAACTTTTATAATATTGTAAATCAATAAGCTAGGGAATATTATTTTTAATTTATAATATTATGAATTTTTACGTCTTTTTAAGTCTTCGCGGGTCACAAAGTAGGTGCTGGCGGGCCGTATGTTGTACAGGCCTAATTTAGGCCATAGGTGTCCAACATTTTAACCTTCTGGGCCGCATAGCAGAAATTTTATTTAATTTAATTTACTAAAGGCCGCAGGCCAAAATATAAAACTGAGTTCCTTTTTTTTTAGTCGCGTCAATTTCAATTCCTAATTTTTATTGAATAAATAGCGAGTTACATTAGAAAAAATAAAGACTGAAAGTAAATTAAATTACAGTAGTTATAGAAATGTAAATTTATTACTATATACATTTTTTTTATAATTATCCTCGCGGGCCGCGGGTTGGACAAGCTTGATTTAGGCTATTGATTATACCGGAAAATAAGAGGTAGAAAGGAACAATTGCGTTAAATGGGTTTTATTGTTTTATATGTTTGTTTGACATTTACAGATGATAAAATCACAAAGTGCTATTTAATTCACCTTTACGTTTTTGAGGAGGGTGGGGTAAAACTAGTTACTTTTCATTGTTTTTAGTATAACTCGAAAACTAACTATGCGGAATTGGACAATTTTACAAGAATAATTTTTTATAGAAAATTGAATTTCCCATCAAAATGGAAGGTTTTAAAATTTTTTTTTTATTATATAATTTTTATTAATTATTATATTATCATATAAACTGCTTTACATTGTTACAAATGTGACGATTCTTTCTTTTATATCTTTTGAGTCGTAGTAAGTACTTATTATTTTGTAATCATTAGCAAGTGTCCATCACTGCGTGCTCATTACTGGTTTTACATTATCCATTACTGAAGAAAAAAACATAAACAAAATAAAAGGCTATAATATAAAAAAATATTTATATATATTTGCGAACTTTGGTATTAAAATTGATTAAATAAAGAGTTAGTTATTTTATTAGTAACATGAGGTCATGAGAATTACAAATAGAAGCCAATCACAAAAAACAGTCAACCTCGCTCTTATAGCGGCCATAACTGGTGACAGTACCTTATTTATATGATTGTATTTTAAATTTTTAACTTGATATTTTTGTTTCAGGTTGCCATTAAAATTATAGATAAAACGCAGCTAGATGCAGCAAATTTACAGAAAGTTTATCGAGAAGTAGATATAATGAAACGGTTGGACCATCCGAATATAATCAGGCTATATCAGGTGAGTTATTTATATAAATAATAAAATTAATATTGCAAGTGTAATTCTACCCTGCTAAGCACAAATCTGACAATTTTGTCAAAATTGAGTTAAGCACAAAATGGCATTATCTATATCTTCCTGCGTCTTACTAGTATTAAATATGATATATACATATAAACAGTGGCGTATTTACGTTAAATGCCGCCCTGGTAAAAAAAATTGCCGCCCCTGTACCAAGGGAAAATATAATATATTTTTAACAGTCAAAATTTCTATATGAACTAAAAAGTGAGAAGTTTATATAAATAATGGAAATTATAAACCACATAAAAAACTGATGACCTTTTTTAGTCTTGCTACTCATTTTTTGTTTCCCTATATTTTTTTTAAATATGCTAAAAAAATCTACCGCCCCTCTCGGTCTGCCGCCCTAGGCCATGGCCATCATGGCCCCATGGTAAATACGCCTCTGCATATATACATACATATACAATATATGTACATATATATATATACTTATTTTTTCTAATAAAAATCACATTTTCAGGTTTCCGTAGAAAACTAGGAAACCTTAGTTTCGCCATATCCGTCCGTCTTCAAAAATTTTAAGCCGATTAAGATGAAATTTGGTATACGGACGAAGACTGATAACACAAAAACAGAAATGATAAGATTTTTGAAAAAAAAAATTTTTATACCACTTTTCCATAGACCACCATTCACTTACCTCATTGAGTGGGATGTCATTAGATAGGTCTCCTAAAATGCAACAAAAAATGTTAAATTATCTTTTGATTTTAACCCTTCAGTCACGATTTATTTGCATTAAAATGTCGTTATCAGAGCGTTCCCTCCCCCCTAATTTCTAAATTATCAATTCAAAAAATCTGAAAAAAATCAGAATGTAGCTTTTGATTAGTACTTTCAATAAAAATTATAACGAACACTGTAGCTAGAATAGTTTATAAAAAAAATTGAAATAACTCTTGCTTATAAATCGTAATGACTACGGAAACCTATCATGTACGTGCCCAACACGCACTTGGCCGTTTTATTTATTTATTGTTATCTGCATTTTAGACTGAAATACTAGACTATATTATTGTATCTGCAGTTTACTAACAATAAGAAGTGTTTTATATCTACTGTAGATGCAATTTTTAATAATCTATTTACAATGTTACAAAAATTGGTTCATGCCTTTAATTTTAAAAATTAATATAAACCAGATTTAATGCAGTTTTACTTAATTCTTAGAATATTTAATGTATATACAATAAAAAGCAAAGATAAACAACTAAACTTTACTAATGTAAGCCGTTTTCACGTAACTATATTTTACTAGGCATAAAATTAACTTAGTAAAATCAAGTGAGTTTACAAATCTGTAAAATGTTAATTGATTTTTTAATAGAAAATATTCATTCTAACACATTTATAATTTAAATAAAACGGCCAAGTGCGTGTTAGGTTTCTGTAGTCATTACGATTTATAAACAAGAGTTATTTCAATTTTTTTTTATAAACTATTCTAGCTACTGTGTTCGTTATAATTTTCATTGAAAGTACTAACTAAAAACTACATTCTGGATTGTTTTTAGGTTTTTTGGATAAATAGTTTAGAAAGTAGAAGAGGGGAGAGGACGCTCTCATAACGTCATTTAAATGCAAATATATCGTGACTGAAGGGTTAAAATCAAAAGGTCATATAAAATTTTTTGTTGCATTTTAGGAGACCTATCTAAAGATACCCCATTCAATGGGGTAAGTGAAAAAAAATTTGAGTACAATTTTCTGTCTATGGAAGGGGGTCCAAAATAATTTTAACAGTATTCGTTATAATTTTCAGTGGAAGTACTAATTAAAAGCTACATTCTCGAATTTTTTCAGATTTATTGAATAGATAGTTTAGAAATTAGGGGGGGGCGCTCTGATAACGACATTTAAATGCAAATATATCTTGACTGAAGGGTTAAAATCAAAAGGTCATTTAACATTTTTTGTTTCATTTTAAGAGACCTATCTAATAATACCACACTTAATGGGTAAGTGAAAAAAAAATGTGAGTTCACTTTTCAAAAATTTTTTTTTTCAAAAATCTTATCATTTGTGTTTTTGTGGTATCAGTCTTCGTCCGTATACCAAATTTCATCTTAATCGGCTTACATTTTTGAGGACGGACATGGCGAAACTATAAGGTTGCCTAGTTTTCTACGGAAACCTAAAAATGAATTCAGCTAAAGAAAATACTTTAGATAGAAACTTTATTTATAATTTTTAGCAAGTATTAAATGCAGGGCAACAATTTAAAAATACAAACGGAAATTCTCTATTTTCATCTATATAAATGCAGATACCATATTGAATTGTACTGTTTTACCAGAGTTGCATAAAAATCCGATTAACATTTAAATCTTTTAAATTTTTTTATTTAAAGTAAAATTTAATTTTTTGTTAAATTCTTTAAATGATGTTAAATAATATATTGGTGGTATGAAATACGGATTAAATCAAAATAGTGGTTTGCATATATTACGAAAATCAATAGGTTTTATTAAAATTTTTATATCATCAATGGAAAATATTCACATAAATAAAATTTTTATTATCAAATATTTTCTTTCATGAATGATGTATTATAAAAATATTTTCTCTCTGAATTAAAATAAATAAGTAAATTTACCAAACGGAAAGATCAATTTAAAATTTTGAAATCGGAGAACAATTTTTTTGTCTCATTCAAAAACGATCACAATGTTTCTCGTATCTTCGATATTGCGAGGAAACAGTATTCATTTATTTTGAAAACTTTGATAAAGAGTGAAACTTAAATCAATGCAACCCTGGTTTTAACCAAATTTCCATAATTTACTTCTTAAATTTCTCATGTAATACTAGTAGAAAACCATAAAGAATATATTCACATTGCAAAATAGTCCAGGCTGGTTAGGCTAAAAAGAAGCTTATTTTTGTATCTTTTACCGCTTAACTCGAAAACTACTGAACCGATTTTAATGCGGTTATCACCAATAGATAAATAATTATTCAGAGCAGGTTCTTGGGTATTATTTTTTTAATATTTCTAGTTTTATGAAACAATTGAATTGGTTTAAAATAAAATAAAACTCAACAATAAGATTTTAGTGTTACCATTTGCCAAAGAATTAAACAATTTAACTTTTTTATGGTGGGATTCGATTATATAAGTCTTTGAGAACACATACAAACAGTTGTACAAAAATAAAGGTTTTACAAATACTTTTATTGTTAGTCAAAGACAAGCATGACTCCATTATTAACAATTTAATAAAACAAAAACAGTTGATGATATCAGGTTCTAATTTTCAGTGAATGTTCTGTACTACAGAATGTTTATTTTCCAGGGGTATCAACTTAAAAAACGTTAAACTTTATTAGTTACTACAGCTTAAAAAAGTGTGTTTTCAACCATTTTAATCAGCGTAGCGGATAAACAAATTAATTTTTTTCAAAATGGAGGTTGTAGGGAATTTTGTAGCGAATAATTTTTATTTAATAGTTTTTTTCGTATAATACTTATTTAGACCGCTATTTAGCAAAAATCAGAAAATCTTAAGAATTTTGCAATTGTACCATGGATAACGCCTGTCGCAGACAACCAAAATCTCAGCAAACTTAGGGTATTATTCTACACTACTTTTCTAACATATCCTGTAAGTATTAAAACTGTACGCAAAAATAATCGGTTTTAGCCTCCACAGCCTGGACTAAAAAGCAATCAATAAGAAACTTTTTAAAATAGATAAAATCAAATTAAGTACGTATAGTGTCATTCAACCAACGCTTGTAACACATCATTTACAAATTGATAATTATTATTATTATATCATATCAAAGACAACAAAAGAATTCACTGTCACCGTAAATTATTCTGAAACGTGGAAAATGATGTGTTGCATTTGACATGAATTAGCACTTTTGCCTCGTTTATACAAACTGTAACAACGTTTAGGGGTAAAGTGACAGGAACAGATATACGGATTATGTATCTACCATTGAAAACGCGACGTTTATATGTGTGTAAGCATAAGAGTCGACTAAAGGTTAATAACAGGGGTGGGCGATTCAATATTATAACTTATTCGCAAGCCGTTTGATAACTGTTAGATCAAAAGATGACTGGAAAAAAACTAGCCTATCAAGTACCAGGGTAAAATGTTTTTTAAATGTTAGTATCTATAGCGAACATGAGAAAAATCATTTTGTGCCTGGCCGAAACTTGTTCATTTTTCAGGAGGTGGGGAGAGGGGCTAAGGAGTTAAAGCTAGGTAAAAATATATTTTTTTTATACCAAGTCATGTGGCATGTTAAAATGTATAACCAAAACCGCGGAAAATGACCCTCTTTCTTATTTTTTTAATAATATTAAATAAAAATAAAAAATAAATTGACGCCCCTCCCTATTGTTCCAAAATTTAAAAAGATATTGTTGACTTTAGTATTTGTAGTTGGTAGTCTCACCACAGCCTCGTTACCAAATTTTTTTCAGATTTTTTGAGCCAGTAGTTACAGAGTTTGAGAAGAGGGGGCACAATAAAATAATGTTTGATTTAGACAAAAATAAGAAAGAGGGTCAAATTCCGCTGCTTTGGTTATACATTTTAACATGCCGCATGCCTTGGTATAAAAAAATATTGTTTTTATCTAGCTTTAAGTCCTTAGCCCCCCCCCCCCCCCCGAAAAATGAAAACAAGTTCCGCCCAGGCACAAAATGATTTTTTTCATGGTCGCTATGGGTACTAACATTTAAAAAATATTACCCTGTTACTCGATAGGCTAGTTTTTTTGCAGTCAGCTCTTGCTATATGTAGTGTATTTTAACAAAAATTAGCTTTAGAATGCTCTCACGACTAACAATACAGCAGGGCGAGTCCAGGCTAACCGCAACTTTTACTAACTTTTTTGATTGATTTATTTTTTGCATAAAAAGTTCACTTCTTGATGAATTGACGCCTAAATGATAAGAAACAATCAGACACCTTTTTAGGTTTCCGTAGAAAACTAAACTTAAGTGGAGTGTCTTTAGATAGATCTCTTAAAATACAATAAAAAATGTTATATGACATTTTGATTTTAACCCTTCAGTCACGATATATTTGCGTTCAAAGTCGTGATCAGAGCGTCCCCTCCCTCTATATTCTAAATTATCAATATAAAAAATCTGAAAAAATTCGAGAATGTAGCTCTTAATTAGTACTTCCACTGAAAATTATAACGAACACCGTGAATATTATTTTGGACCCCTCTCCCATAGACTAAAAAGTGAACTCACATTTTTTTTCACTTACCCCATTGAGTTGGGTATCTTTAGATAGGTCTCGTAAAATGCAACAAAAAAATGTTATATGACCTTTTGATTTTAACTCTTCAGTCACGAGATATTTGTATTTAAATGTCGTTATCAGAGCGTCCCCTCTCCCATTCTACTTTCTAAACTATCGATGCAAAAATCTATTAAAAAATCCAGAATGTAGCTTTTAGTTAGTACTTTCAATGAAAATTATAACGAACACAGTAGCTAGAATAGTTTATAAAAAAAATTGAAATAACTCTTGTTTATAAATCGTAATGACTACGGAAACCTATCAAGTGCGTGCCCAACACGCACTTGACCGTTTTATTTATTGTTACATATTATTTTAAAAATCACTTAACATTTAACAACTCCAAGCAATAATAAAAATTATCTATATCAATCGTGTGTTACACTTATCAAAAAACATTAAAAATAAATAAACATACAATCTAGCTTCATTTTTATATTTATATCTGCCTATATTAATAAAGTCATAGAATACAAAAACACACATAAATGGAATAAGAGTTTTTGCAGATTTGCCTGACTTAATATCTTAGCTTAAAAATAGTCTTGCGAAATTTGTAACGCCCGTTACAGGTACTTATGAGTATTTTAAAAATCTAATAATAAGTGTGCAAAATTCTCCTTTCAACATAGTTAAGTTAATAAAAAATCAGTTCCTTTTCAGGTGTTAGTTCATATTATTTTATATTAATATCAAAAATATCGTTTAGATTAGCATAAACTTGTAATATCCATTCCATGGACTCGCCCAGCATCTATTTATGAAATTTTGGATAAAATCAAAAAAATCAGTGGGACAAGCTCAAAAGTATACAATAGACCGGTGCGTTTTGCACGAATGTTTAAAAATCGTTGTGGCACCGGCAGAATTGGATAGTCCAACTATCCAAATGAAGATTGCCGAGACCCTATCTCTGACAGATCACGGGAACAGGTCACGATATGTTTTGAAAGGTTTAAAAACGTAGTTCAAAAACCCAGCCTTATCATCAGTACACAATGTTTCAATTCCCAGCTTCGTTGTAGGTCAAAAATTTAAATCCAAGATACGTAATCTTGTGTATTTTTTTCCGCTGAATTGAATGGTGCTATTAGTTTTTGGATCAGACGTCAATTTTAGGCGTTACGTAGACTTTTCTGAGCGGGAAAATCGAGATTTTTCGTAAACCCCTTGTTTACGCACTCTGCAAATGAACAGAAACAATCTGAAAAATATTTAAAACGTATTTTTGTTTGGGATTTTTCCTGCAGAATCCGGTGATATTATTGCTTTGGCCCTAAGAAATTATTTTCATTGATAAAAAATGAATTTTCGATTTTTTTAAATCTAAAAATGGTAAAACTCCAATGTATCACAAAGAACTAGCTTGCATTGGAGTTGGACCACAATGGTTTGTTTACAAAATATAGCGGGTGTCTGTCTGGCCTGGGTCTTCTCTATCTAATTGTAACATCAGTTTTCATTCGACTTACTGCAGTCACATGGTGAACTGTTAAGAGAAACCAAGCTTTTGAATTTCGTTCTTCATTGCGAGTGCGAGCAGAAAAAGTTTTTTGTGAAAATCCCTATGTAAATTAAACATTAATTTTGATTCGACGTACTTCAGTCACTTACTAAGTAAAGTGTTGAGAGAAGCCAAGCCTTTGAATCTTGTTCTTCATTGCGAGTGTGAGCAAAAGAAGTTTTTTGTGAAAATCCGGAATTCCTATGTAAATTTAACATTAATTTCTGTTCGACTTACTGCAGTATCCTAGTAAAGTGTTTAAAGAAGCCTAGCTCTTACATTTCAGTGATTACGATCGTTCACCAATCATTTAAGCTCGATTTTGTGATATTTTTAGATTTAAAAAAATCGAAAATTCATTTTTTATCAATGAAAATAATTTCTTAGGGCCATAGCAATAATACCACCGGATTCTGCAGGAAAAATCCCAAACAAAAATACGTTTTAAATATTTTTCAGGTTGTTTCTGTTCATTTGCAGAGTGCGTAAACAAGGGGTTTACGAAAAATCTCGATTTTCCCGCTCAGAAAAGTCTACGTAACGCCAAAAATTAACGTCTGATCCAAAAACTAATAGCACCATTCAATTCAGCGGAGAAAAATACACAAGATTACGTATCTAGGATTTAAATTTTTGACCTACAACGAAGCTGGGAATTGAAAAATTGTGTACTGATAAGGCTGGGTTTTTGAACTACGTTTTTAAACCTTTCAAAACATATCGAGACCTGTTCCCGTGATCTGTCAGAGATAGGGTCTCGGCAATCTTCATTTGGATAGTTGGACTATCCAATTCTGCCGGTGCCGCAACGATTTTTAAACATTCGTGCAAAACGCACCGGTCTAGTATACAATTAAAAATCCGAAAAAAATTATATTAAAATTTTTATTAGTCCAATAAAATTAAAAATTATCTATAGGTGTCAAATGGAATTAATATTCGCCTCGATAATTTTAGTGCTGATCGATGGCTAATGATGTCCTTAATAAAATATTAAATTTGCAAGGTTGTGGGCCCCGGGAAATACACAAAAAAATAAATAAAAATAAAAAAACTTCACCGCCGCTTATGTTTAAATCATCAATGCAGCGAAAACGATGGGAGCTAGAGCAAAAATGAACAGGACCCATTTGATAAAGAATAAAATTTCCTATAAAAAATAATAAAGTTCATATCTCTAAAATTAATAGTTTTTGAGTGATAGTCGTCGAAAATCTCATGACTAAAATGTAATTTTTGAAAAATGTTGCTTTATGTCTCGATCAGCTGTAGAAGGAATATTGGTATTTAACGATTAACAAAAAGTTTCAAAAAATTCACTGTTTAACTATGGATTTCACTTTTTTTTTTTTTAAATATAGGAGCTACATCAAGAGATTTTTTTGTAATTTTTTGCCTTTTTTGGTATTACGTAATTTAAAAACTATCCAACGTAATAATAAAACAATATAATGCATTTTGTAGATTTTATTCTCTATAAATTGAATCTCTTGATATGTCAAAATTACTTTTTTTATATTGGTTGCTAAATAACTATTTGTTGATTAATTCCATTTGGCATTTCATAGTTTATTTGTTAAAAGATTTTACATGGAACATTCATGATAGTAAAAATATCGTCGCGGGCCAGACAGTTTTTGCTCACGTCTGGTACATAAAATTTTTTGGTGTCTTCTTTTAGTATAGAAAAAAAATTATAGGAAAAAACCCTAAAAACACTGAAAAGTATACTACCTAATAATTAAAATTAACAGTTCTTGAAGTCGATTTTCTTTTTTTCTCTATTAAAAAGTTATTTATTGGCTTGGCATCGATTTTAAAAACTGTTAAATTTAATTATTAAATACTTTTCAATATTTTTAGAGTTTTTTTTATATCGGTTTTATTATTTTCTTAAAAAGTTCTTTAGTTTTCCCTTTAAAGTGGCATATATTTAGTATATTTTGTGTATTTTGTGTCATACAGTCTTATTCAAATGTCAAACTCAGAAAAAAATTAAAGAACAAAAAAATACTGGATAAAAATCGATGGACTCACTGGCCCCAAATAGCCCTGGTCTAAATTATAATTGGTTAATACTGGAAATCGATTACACTTATTAATACTAAACCCTGTATCAAACATAACTTTAGCACAATGGGTTCTCAAAATATTAAATAAAAACTAATTTTGAATAAAATCTTTGGAGGGCTGTAGCCCCTTAACGAAAAATTTCGGATACATATTCATATAATGTTTTTTGCTTAAAATATCTAATTTCAACGAGAAATAGTTGAAATTTGGAGAAGATACTCTTTTATAAATCTTAAGTACCCACACAAAATTTCAAAAGGTTTTACAATATAGTTTCAAAGTTATTATTTTTTTAAATTAACATGGGCTCTTATGGCAGAATGGTGTATTTACGGTTAAAGTCCAATAAAACACATGGTTCAAGCATCGAGAAAATACTGAAATTTTCACAACACGTCACTTACATATTTAGCAACAAGTTTCATTAAAAAAAATTATACACATACAGAACTAAATTGTGAGAAAAAAAAAATTATTGGTGAAAAATATTAAAAAAAAAAATGGCGTACTGAAATGTAATGATTTGTTTTTATTACATATTTTTTCATATATAGTAAGAAGTACTAATATTATTATTTTCATTACATTTGTATGTTCCACATATGTTCTAAATAGTGTTATTTAAAAATATTTTAATTTATGTCATTTATAACAATAAAATACTTTCGTTTTTATATCTGACAGATGAATTCAGAATAAAATTTTTCGTATTATCAACACAAATATGAATTTTTTGGCTAAAATTCTAAAATAACAGTCAATAATGGGAAATAAGGTTTTAAACAAATGTATTAATATAGTTTATGTAGTATGTATATAAACCAATTTGACTTTTTTATAAGCATTTAAAGTGAATAATTGATAATTTGATTTTGATCGTTCATTGCATCTAGATTTACAATATTTTTGACTCAGACTGTACGTGCCATACATCTTTAACTGTTCAAGTTTGGCACGACAGTGCTGAATCAACCTGTATATTAAGGATGAGAAACTTAACTGTTTAATAGTATTTTTATTTACAAACGACGTATTGACCTTGGTAATGATCACAACTACGTCACATGGAAATACAAGTCCAAATATTGCTTGGTTCAATAACCAAATATATCGAATCCGATAAAAAAAATTTGAAGTACATTTGTATTTATACAGATAAAAGTAAAAAGAATTTTAATTGAATGATAACAACATAATTTAAAAGTTGAATTTGTTGATTGTAAATACGAAAACAGAAAGAAATATTGTTTGTATCTACGTATTTCTTATTTTGTTTATATTATATGCCTCGTATTATTCATTTCAGAATGTAGTTTTGCTTCCTCGCAATATCGAAGATACGAGAAGCTATGTGATCGTTTCAGATTGAGACAAAAAAAATGTTCTCCGATTTCAAAATTTCAAATTGATTTATCCGTTTCACGTCAACGCAAACACTTTTCGTTCCGCGTCTGTCTGTCTATCCGTCCGTGTGTCCGTCTGTCCCCTGAATCCTTGTCACACGCATAATTCATGAACCACTGAACCGATATTATTGAAACTTGGTCGGATGGTTGGGTCTGGCTTGAGGACGGTCCCATTTCAAAATTATCAAAATCGTGTGTAAGGGAGAGGGGTGACATCCCAAAATATTTATTTTTTCAAGATATCTCAAGAACGACACATGTTACGTGAAAATTTTTTATAGAATCTTTTTTGTAGAGCATTAAATTTTCTATAATACGGGTCTACAATGTTTGTTGTAAAATATATATTAAAAATATGTATTTCATTTTGCTTTAAAAATTCGTCATTTGTTTTTTTAAATTGATATTTTCTATGACATGTTAAATGTTATGTTGACGTTTTAAATGTCATTTTGATGTTTTAAATGTCATTTTGACATTTGCATAAATTTATATTTAGATTGAAATTGTCAAAAAATTAAAAATATATGAAAAAATATTCAGGTGCGTTTTAAGAAAAATTTCGAACTAATATTTTTTAGTAAAATTGTATAAAAATTAAATGGTTAACCAATTCCAGGCAATTTATCTAAACACTATCGGTTTTTATTTAAATTGTTGAATAATTAACTACTTTTGGTGAATTTAGCACGAGGAAGCACTGTGCATTTATTTGGCAGACCTTCGCAGTTCCGGTGCCACTGATACTAACATAATTACAGGTGAAATTAAATAAAAGCTTTTAAAAATGAAAAAAGAAAAAACCTAATCTGAGTAACTTTTGTCTGATTTTTTTTTACTAAATAAAAATTCGTAATGTTTTATTTTAAACATTCGGTACGTATGTAATAGGTACATTTGTGAAGGTATTTTGTAACGAAATCAAATTTCATTAGGCTGAAGTTACTTCGTTGTACGTTATTGGAAAATTTTCTTTATCCTTTACGTATTTCAATGCAACTCGATATATGTAGGTATTTTAATTAAAAAGGAATAATCTTGTTATTCGGTGCATTTACTTGGCAGATGTTTTTTAATTTATTTGTTATATGATATAATATTTTCAAAAGTATTTATAAAATAGTAAAAGTTTTAAATATACTTTTTAGTGACTGTGTGCAAGGTACATTTTTGAATAATAACACTTTTGAAGTTCTTAGTAATTATTTATTTATTGTTGTATAAATGTATAAGTCGTATGATGTATGTTACTTATAGTGTATTATGTGTATTCAGCGCGAAGGTACTGTAGTGAGATCTTTACCGTGTCAGGAGTTGAAGACCAAGTGTTTAGCGAGATGTTTACTATGTCAGTAGTTGAAACCGAGTGTATAGCGAGATGTTTACTATGTCAGGAATCGAAACGAAGTGTGTAGCGAGATGTTTACTATGTCAGGAGTTGAAACCAACTGTCTTGTCTCGAAAAATGAAAGATCCTGTTTCAGAGCGGTTAGACAAGGATAGCGATAGATATTTAGAGAGGGGGAAAAATTCAGAACGTACTCAGAACGTTTTGGAAAAACCCCGGTCGGCATGTTTAAAGCATGTTTAAAGCCTTTAAGCCTTATTGGACCTTTCCGCCAGCATTATCGGGAATTCCAAATCGAACGTGTTTAAAACGAAATGGACAGGCTTAAGAGATTTGAAAGTTTTATAATCCTGTAAGAAATTTGTCGCCAAACTGCAATAAAATTATTTCTTAAAAATAAATGTGTGTATGAAATATTTACATTAAACTTTTGGAAATCTAATATGTTAGCGTGGGAACGTCGCTACAACTTGAAAATCTTCGCGTAAAATTAAAACAAACCGTTTGCAAATGAAATGCATGCAAACTCACTATAATAATATGTAATTAAGTGCAAGAGGCCTTGCACTTCTGTTGTGTGTGTGTGTGACCTCAGGCCGGGCGTCGACATGACCGTCGATGTCGCATGCAAGGCCTTCCGCGCTTTGAGGTCACTCCATTCATCCTAATACGTTTTTTTGTGTGTTGTTGTCACTGCCATGCAAATTATCAACCGGTTTCCTCAATTGTGTATAATCAAGTTTCACTTTCTTTGGGTGAATCTCTATTTTCAGTTTCTCTGTTTGGATCTGTAATTATCTCATAACCTTAACCTTAACTTTAAATGTTAAATAGGCTCGGACTTGGCAACGTTTTAAAACGTATTCAATCGTTCATATCATTTGTCATTTGTCGCGTCAATTTCAATTCCTAATTTTATTGAATAAATAAAGTTAGATTAGGAAAAATAAAAACTGAAGACTTTTTTTTTAGTCGTGCTAATTTCAATGCATGTTTATTATTATAAAATTATTATTATTATTTTTTTTTTAATTATCCTCGCGAGCCGCACCGAAGATCCTCGAGGGCCGCATGTGGCCCGCGGGCCGCGGGTTGGACAAGCTTGGTTTATATTATTATAAACTAGATGCTTCACCTGAGTATAAAAAATCAATCGCCTATTTTTGTTTCCTCGCAATATCGAAGATACGAGAAGCTTTGTGATCGTTTTAAAATGAGATAAAAAAATTGTTCTCCAATTTCAAAATTTTAAATTGATCTTTCCGTTTCAGGTCAAGATAAACATTTTTCGTTCCGTCTCTTCTGTGTGTGTGTCTGTCTGTCCCCCTGAATCCTTGTCACACGCATAACTCATGAATTACCCATTTCAAAATCATCAAAATCGTGTGTAAAATTTATATACACTAAACTCCAAAATTAAGGTGTCACTAATTTAAAAATATATATTTTTAAAGCTTGAATGTTCTAGTTTTCGAATCATTTGTTGAATATTTTATTGTCTTTAAGGATAGTATCTTTTTTTTGAAGATGAAACGCCGAAAATAATTTTCAAAAATGTATATCAAATTTGAGAGGCTCTACAGGACTTTTTTTGGTTAAATCAAATAAAAGATGTTAAAAGATCAGAGTTTTTTCTTTAATTTGCTTTTTTTCTATTGCTGTATTACCATTTTTGACCAAGTTATTTGCAATCAAAGCAAAAATCACATATTTCACTTTGAGCACCTATAACAAATATATGAGCCGTTGATTTTGAAAGTGGCCTAACTCCATTTTTCAAATTTTTTTTGTTGACTGTAGTAACGTGTATAATTAGAAGTAAACTATCATAAAAAACAATTTTTGGTTAAATATATTCAAAGGAAAAATTTTTTTTGAACACATTAATTTTCACAATTAATGTCAAGTTAAAAAGTTTATTTTGAAAGTGGCCTAACTCCACTTCATTATTAATAATGTTGTTTTATTTATCACAATAGCTGGAAAACGAAAGCTTTCTATGGAAAATGTTTGGTACAAAAGTTTTAGGATTTGGCGGGGCAAACCCAATGAAGGTAACAATTTTGACCTTGAGTGGAGGTTTTAAGGTCATTTTGGGGTCAGCAATTTTTTTTTAAATAGAAACTTAGTTATTTTTTTGCAGATTTGTATTTTGCAAAAAAATCGAAATAACTTTTGTTTGAAAAGTTTTTTTTTAAATTTCAATTTTACGTAATTTTAAAAAAAAATTTACATCAAAAAAATTTTTTTGTGATCAAAAATTTTGAAATTATTTGAGGAAAAATGCAATTTAAAAAAATATGTTTTTTATATTTTCATAAATTTTTAATGCAAAAATTTTTTTTTTGTTACAAATTTTAAAAAAATATGTTAAAATTGAAATTTTTTATAAAACTTTTCAGACAAAAGTTATTTCTTTTTTTCTGCAAAATACGAATCTTCAAAAAAATAAATAGATTTCCTTTGAAAAAAAATTGTTGACCCCAAAATGACCTTCAAACCTCCACTTAAGGTCGAAATTGTTAACTCCATTGATTTTGCCCCTCTAAATCCTGAAACTTTTGTACCAAATATTTTCCCTAAAAATCCATAGTTTTCTAGATATTAAACAATCTCAAGACTTAAAAATCACCTGTGTATACATACTTAGATTTTCTGAATTGTATAATTTTTTTAAGAGTTATAAAGAAATAATATAAATTAAAATGAGTGTTAGTTTTTTTTTTCAATTTGAAGCATTTTAACTAACTACAAATGGAGTTGAGTTCTTTTAAATTAATAACAAACGTAATTGTTGATTTTGAAAGTGGCCTAACTCCATTTGTGGTAAAAAAACACATATTATTGATTTAATAATTGGGGTTATTTTAATAGTAAATATAAATTTAACTCCCTTAGAAACACTTAATCAATGTGACACATTGATATCTTACACGTATATTTTTAATTTTATTGAAACGCAAACTCTTTAATATCTCAGTTTAAACATAAATGGAGTTAGGCCACTTTCAAAATCAACGGCTCATATAATATAGAATGCTCCGGTCTGTGGGAGACTTTATCCATAATATGTAACAGTCCACAAAAAAAGTGGTCTGTGCTGGGGTACAGACCCAACTTTTCTTTTGTATTTTTTCCCGCTGAACATATATCCGTCGTCATAGTTAGGGGTTGATGAACAAAATCACGAGAAAACCCCAAAAAACCGATAAAAACCTGTTTCTTGTGATTTTGTTCATCAACCCCCAATTATGACGACGGATTCGTGTTCAGCGGGAAAAAATACAAAAGAAAAGGTGGATCTGTACCCCAGCCCAGATCACTTTTTTGTGGACCTGTGTAAATTAATAAAATGTAATAAAAACTTATCAACACATACTTTAATACATAAAATAATAAGTGATTAATAATTTGATTTACAAAATTAAATCCATCTTTTTAATTTAAGTAGCTCGAATGCATTATCGTGTTGATAAGGTTTTTAGATTACACGTGTTAAAAAAAAGAAGAAAACATTATTGATTAGATCGACCTTGTGTCTATTAAATTTACTTCCTATCAGTCAATCTGGATATTAATTACTGTTCCTAAATAGTATGGTTTTAATTTTATTTAAGTATTAACATCTTAAATATTGGCCTTGTCTTGTAGATTATTACGATTTTTTTTCTTTTTCTTTTGTCCACATTTCCGCAATTTACATAATTAAAAAATATCTGCCATGGGAGACACGGGACTTTCTTATACATAATCCTGACAGTGAACAGTGTACGTGATTCTTATTTTATTAAAACATATTTCTGATAAACTATAGATAATATTATTATCTACATTTTGTATCAAATTAATTTTTTGAACATAATAACTTAACCGAAAACGGATGTTTACTCTTATCAATTTTTGAATTATTTTTGAAATAAGAAAAACATGTTTTAGATAAAAAATGTCGAGTATGTTATTATCTATACACCAATACCTCACTTTGCGTCATGGTTACGTTCCAAAAAAACACGACGCAAATTGAAACGACGCAAAGTGAATTATGATTTTCTATAGCAAATCATGTAAAGATCGAAGATAGGTTCCAGGGTTACGAAAATACTACTGTTTAAAAAGAAAATTGAACAAAGTAAACATTTAAAAAACAACAATAATATAAAATTTTATTACATACATACAAAAACAAAAAAAAAACAAATTCAATTAAAACAAAATAAAATATTCAATTAATTTATAAAAAACAAAATAAAAATTAATCACTGTCTGATGAGTCCATAATGGCTGTTGTCGTAAGTCGGCTTTCTTTCACAAAAAATTGGTCCCAAAATTAAAGACTCGAACCCAAAACAACGCAACTTCGAAAATCTAACGACGCACAGTGAAAATTAGTACTAATTCAGCAGCGACGCAACTTCGAAAAAACTCAAAACGAAACGACGCAAAGCGAGGTATTGGTGTAATTTATTCCCCATACATTTTTTCTCAACATTTATGATTTAGTCAGAAATAATTATTTAGACTTACCCACACTGTACACTCTCAGTATAACGTATAAGAAAGTCCCATGGTACCTATGGCAAACACGCACACTATTCAATCTCTGTAATACGTATAAGAAAGTCCCATGACACTCATGGCAGATATTTCTTCTCTGTTATGAACCATTTGAATTATAATAATTTTTTTTTAATTTGTTTTTTCGAAAAAATGAATAAAACATAAATTAAAGATATTATTAATATTATCTACAATTTTTAACTTGACCATTTTTCTCTAATTCTCACTGCTTCAAAGTAATTCGAAAAATTCAAAAATCGACGTAGGTAAACATCCGTATCCGGTTGAAAGATTGTTTTCAATAATAGGAGGTTTTCTTCCCAGACAAAAATTAATCTTACATAAATATAAAATTTCATCTTTCTACGATTTGTCGTATTTGAGTTACAGCGCTTACAGACAGACAGACAAATATACAGACACATGGCGAAAATTCAGTGATGGTCAAAATGGATAATTCCATCAAAATCCGGATTTCGAAAAAAATCGGTTTACAATACTTACGGGTATAAGAAAGTAAAAAAAAAAACTGTAGAATATTCTTCGAAGTTAAAATCAATTTGTTACTTTATTTGTTTTGTTTGATAATAATTTATATAAATCATACTATGCTAAAGTTATTTCTGTTTATGAAAGGTTTGAAAATGTCAAAATTACTTTTAAATATCATACGATTTTATTTTTAGAATGAACATCAGGTAAAAATTGCTTGCCAGGTGATATTTTTTAATTGCGAAGTCACGTACATAAATAAGACTATGAAATTTTAATTTTCAACTGTATTATTTTTAGAATTCTTTCATAAGAGATTTATCACAACAAAATCTTCAAATTGACTTTTGAAGTCCACAATTTATTATTAACTTTGACAGTCAGGAATAATGTGTTTTGGTTTCGTGGTTAAAGTAGTAACACTATATTGTTATTTTTCTGGGAACACAAATACAAATTTCGTTTCATCTTATAGAGTAAAATACAATATACCAAGTGAAAAATATATTAATTAACAAAAGTTGTTTTTAATCTTAAGTTAATTATAATTTACATTTTATAAAATGGTATGTGGTAAACATTTGAATACGCTAGTTATAAATATAAGTAAGTACCTATGTGTTATGTTTTTTATTTTTTTATTTTCATATAACATTGGTATACTTAAAAATATAAGGTACTGGCACCAGTTATGGCCGCTATAAGAGCAAGGTTTACTGTTTTTGTGATTGACGGGTTTCTTTTTTGTAATTCTCATCAACTCATGTTACTAATAAAACAAGTAACTCTTTATTTAAATACCAAAGTCCGCAAATATAGTTTGTTTTTTAAATTATAGCCTTTTATTTTGCTTATGTTTTTTCTCCAGTAATGGATAAAGTAAAACCAATAATGAGCACGCAGTGATAGACAATGCTAATGATTACAAAATGATATAAAAGATAGAATTTGAAACAATGTAAAGTAGTTTATATGATAATATAATAATTAATAAATAAATTATACTAATAGTTGAAATGTCCACCATTTTGACACCTATTGGCCGATTGTCATCAAATTACGCTGTAAGACAGTTAAAAATATATAGATTAATATTCAGAAATGGTAGTAAACAAATATCAACAAATATTTCTAATTCAGTACATTTAATTTAAAAATAGCCATTACTGGGGTCATATCCAAGACTGGTGCCAGTACCTTATTTAAGTATAGTAATAATTATAAATATATAATAACAATAATTCATTATACTTTGTTTATAATTAAGAGTTCTACAAATATTGTTATAAAATTCAAATTATTATAATATATTTTCAATAAAATAAAACAATTTTTAAATATAATTAAATACAACAAATAAAATCGTCATATTTGAACTTTTTCACTCTGATTAAATTTGCGGTGTAAATAATAAGGCCGGAAATCCTAGACTTTTTAAAAATATCTCGTTAAAAATACGTAATAGAAATTCACATATACAATATCTACATATGTATATGTGAAAATTATCATTCGTTTTTTTAGTATTTATTATAAATGGAGGTAAATGAAACTTAGGTATATCATTCGAAAAATACTGTAGTTGTGCCAATCATATATGTTGTTAAGGCGTTTTTTTTTTAATATTTTTTTTTAATTTCTCAAAGCAATATTTTGTAGAGAATTAAATTTATCCAATAAATTTAAAGAAATGTTTGTTAAAAAATTATCATAAAAATTAAATTTTACTTTTTATGATAATGTTTAAACGAAGATAGCTTTAAAAATACACGATCTATAAATTGAGCAATTGGGATTTTTTTTATAAGAAATTTAAATCTCTACGATATACTGCTGTAAGAAATTAAAATAAATAAATTTTTCAACGAGATATTCATGCATAAGTAAAAAAGTAATTTTTCCAATGTTAATCAAATGGGAAAAACACTCGGTTTTCGCCGTTCACAGGTTCGATCTATGAGTCTGAAATTTTGTGACAATTCACTTTTGATCCAAAGCTAAAACATAGGCCAATGAGACCGAAAAAATATAAAATAAAAATAAATTTAAAAAAATACCCTATAATGTTGCTGTTAAGGCAGGTAAATAAAATAAAGTTAACATAACACATGATTTCACCTCTCGCTGTTTGTTTATTTCCTCTCGCATCGTTCAACAGCATAGCAATACTCCTAGCGCCACCAAGCGACAAAAATAACTAGTTTTGGGTATCTGTCAAACGTAGAGAATGCGTATAGAGATTTCAATTCGCGTTCAATTTCAGAGTTTTTATTTGGAAAGTTTTGTAATAAAAGCAGGTTAGGTTAGGTTAGGTTAGGTTAGGTTAAGTATTGTGCTATAGATGTGCACACAAAAAAATCATGTATGTATACTGTCGTTAAGGCAGGTTTAATATTGGTCGAATTTCGACCATAGACAATACTAGTACATATTAATCTGTATCCAGGCCCGGATTTACCATGCAGGCAAAGTAGGCAGTTGCCTAGGGCGGCAACTTTTGGCGGAAACTTTGAAAACTTGTTATATTCGTGGGAATTGAATTTGATTATGATTCCATTATCGAAGAGTTTGCTATCCGAAAATCTAGACGTAAAAATTTCAACCAATAAACAATAATTTCTCTACAAAAAACAATCGCATACATTATGGTAATTGTTGAATGATGTCATATACTTCATGATTATAAAGATACTGACTATAATAAAATAAAATATTTGCTCTCAGAAAGGTGCATTTTATTTATTGAAAAACTTTTCGTACCAAAATTATTCCACCATTGAAGAAGTTTCGAGGGGCGGGGTGGCAATTTTCGCAACTGGGGCCTGTCTGTATCTATATTTTACACCCAACATTATGGGAGTATTAAAAATAAAATCTTAAATCAACAATCAACCTATACGATTTGATTGTTTATAATTACTACGTAGTGAATATTTTTGTGAGTTTCGTAACTGAACATTCCACCGCTGGCCCTTAAACTTGAGAAAAGGCCACGCTAAATATACCGCGTCGCGCCGAGCGGTGACGTCAAGATCGGAGCGTCGCGTCGTCGCCATTGACCAATCTGTCCTCGCTGTAACATACATACATATATACATATGTATAGCTTCAAAATGCAAAGATCTCGTAAACATAAAAATTAACATAAACTAGTTGAAATTGTGTAATCTCTCAAATTGAATCAGTGAATAGTCACTGATAACAGTTACACAAAAAAAGTACGGAGCAAAAAAAAACAACCTATATAGCATTGTCGAGCATAGTCGAAATCCAAATTTTTGGAATTTTCTGCTTACCAGTTTTGTCTGTTTGTATGTCCGTCCGTCTGTCCCCTAAATCCTTGTCACACGCATAACCCATGAACCACTGAACCGATATTATTGAAACTTGGTCGGATGGTTGGGTCTGGCTTGAGAACGGTCCCATTTCAATATCATCAAAATCGTGTGTAAGGGGGGGGGGGGGGGTGACACCCCAAATATTTATTTTTTCAAGATATCTCAAGAACGACACATGTTACGTGAAAATTTTATAGAATATTTTTTGTAGAGTGTTAAATTTCCTATATTATGGGTCTACAACGTTTGTTGTAAAATATTTCCTTACAAAGATTTATCTCAATTTATTTTTAAAATTCGTGTCTTGTTTTTCTAAATTGATATATGCTTGGATATATTAAATGTCATTTTGGCGTTTTAAATGTCATTTTGACATTTACATAAATTTAGATTTAGATTGAAATTGTCAAAAAATTAAAAATATATAAAAAAATATTCAGGTGCGTAGTAAAATTGTATAAAAATTAAATGGTTAACCAATTCCAGGCAATTTATATAAACACTATTGGTTTTTATTTAAATTGTTTATTTAGCACGAGGAAGCATTATGCATTTACTTGGCAGATGTTGTTTTTAAATATTTTTTATATTATTATTTTATTTATTTTTTTTACTAAAAAAAAATTCGTAATGTTTTTCGAACATTCGGTACATTTGTGAAGGTATATTATAACGAAATCAAATTTCATTAGGCTGAAGTTACTTCGTTGTACGTTATTGGACATTTTTCCTTTATCCTTTACGTATTTCAATGCAACTCGATATATGTAGGTATTTTAATTAAAAAGGAATAAACTTTTTATTCGGTGCTTTTACGGTATATTAACCATATAAATTTGTTAATAAAAAACACTGTAATTATTCTCTCGTTATTTATATAGAGGGAAGGAAGGGATGATTAAAAACATATGCCAAGTAAATACACAGTGCTTCCTCGTGCTAAATTCACCAAACAACAATTTAATTAAAAACCGATAGTGTTTATATAAATTGCCTGGAAATGGTTAACCATTTAATTTTTATACAGTTTTACTAAAAAATAACAGTTTGAAATTTTTCTGATTATTTTTTCGTATATTTTGACAATTTAAATTTAATACGTCAAAATGACATTTAATATGTCAAAGTAAATATCAATTAAAAAAAAAAACACGATTTTTTAAAGCAAATTGAGATAAATCTTTGCAAGGGAATATTTTACAACAAACGTTGTAGATACATATTATAGGAAATTTAATGCTCTACAAAAAATATTTTATAAAATTTTCACATAACATGTGTCGTTCTTGAGATATCTTGAAAAAATAAATATTTTGGGATGTCACCCCTCCCCCTTACACATGATTTTGATGATTTTTAAACGGGACCGTCCTCAAGCCAGACCCAACCATCCAGTTTCATGAGTTATGTGTGTAACAAAATTTCGGGGGACAGACACACTGACATTGAACGAAAAGTGTTCTTCTTGATCTGAAACAAGGTCAATTTCAAATGAGTTTTTTGTCTCATTCTAAAGTGATCACAAAGCTTCTCGTATCTTCGATATTGCGAGGAAGAAAAAATTAAGGTTGATATATAAAATTAATATTTATAAAATTTACCAAAAATATGCTATTTTACATAATAATTAGTAAAGTTCATTAATGCGTCTACTTTTAATTATAAAATCAGTTAGTTGAAAAAACTTTTTTAATAATAAAAAGTGAACATCATTTTAATTATGTAAATTTGTTGCGAACTGTTTGAATTCGTCGCACAATTCATTTATTATGCACCTCTCTTTATAAACGGGCACAAGTTGGTTCTTATACTTTACATAATCGCTTTACTTTTGACCGCTTAAAGAATTCTGTTTTTCTGTTTACATTCAAAGTTTGTACGTTTTAATAATAGGGGAGAGTGGAGCAATTATACGAACAGCTAAGACGAAAATCAAATAAATTAAAACCTGACTAAGAAACCAATATATATGGGCAAATCCACAGAACGTGGCCGCTTTGGGGAACGGCAATAGTGCGCGTGTGGGAATGTATATTACCCACCCATAAGTACACGAACTCAAAGTATACTTTATTGTGGATGTAAACATGGAGTTACAAGTCGATTGCTTGATTCATATAAAAACTGCAGCACAATTTGCATTGAAAAATCGGTTATTTTCACGTTTTCAGAATGGAACTTTTAAAAAAAGAAAAATTCATACCACCGCAATTTTCTCAGATTCAAACCAATGAATCTGAAATTTTTACTGGACATGTTTTTTGGTACAATGAACCTTTTCCCGGAGTTTCAAAGGCGCACACCTATTACATTTCATATACGCGATTGTTTTATCCGGCGAACGGCAATTTCAGCGTTTTTTATTTGGTTTATTTGCTGTAACTTTTGGAACATCCGAAGCACACTCCTGAAATTGAGACCAATTATTCTTCTCTTTGTTACGAAGATTTTGAGACGACATAGAAGAGTGTGCGTTCAATGCTCCATTTTGAAGAAGCATTTGAGTATTTTAATTTAAAGCTAATGCGGCCACGTTCTGTGGATTTGCCCATATATTGTGTATTACTTCCATGTTCCGAAAGAAAAGTGGTTCATAAGTTATGCGTGTGACAAGGATTCAGGGGACAGACACACACACACAGACAGACAGACAGACAGATACGGAACGAAAAGTGATTGTCTTGACCTGAAACGGAAAGGTTAATTTAAAATTTTGAAATCGAAGAACAATTTTTTTGTTTCATTTTAAAACGATCACAAAGCTTCTTGTATCTTTTTTGTTTTTATTTATGGTTTGTAATATTCCATTATACCGGATGTTTTTTTTAACCTGAAACTTTCAAATATCTCGAAAAATAAGCACTCTACGGAAAAAATTTCAATAATCAAAATTTAATCATTCCGTGGAGGAAATACATTAGTACAAAAAAATAGTCCTCCATCCCCCTCTTTGTAGGTTGGGGAGGGGTTTATCTTTGAATCTTAAATAGGAACCTCAATTTTTTATGGCAGATACGGATTCTACGGCTAAAAGTACGTACGATTTGATTGAACTATTTTGTTCGATTCATAATTATAATAGATGGCGCTGTAATCGACGAAATAAAATTTATAATACGACAAAAAAAAACGGGAAAATTAAAAAAAAAAAAAAAAACGATCGCACCGAGAATCCAACCAGGCCATTCACGGTTGTCGGTCCGTAGCGCAAACTACCGTCTACAGTACGTGATGAGCTACTTTTCAACTGAATTGGTACATAAGTTATGCGAATTTACAGAGGAATTTAATAAATTTTTTTCTCGGTTGTTTACGAGTTTTCGGTCAACCGGCTTGGTGAGTAGGTTTGTCTATGCCACTACTACAACCCTATTTTTTTTTTAAACAAATTAGTGCATCTGATATATGGTTGCTCCTTGTTAGAAGAAATCGAAAAAAATTGAATTTTGTCGATTACAGCGCCATCTATGATGAATCGAACAAAATATTTCAGTCAAATGGTACGTACTTTTAGCTGTAGAATCCGTATCTGTAATAAAAAATTGAGGTTCCTATTTAAGATTCAAAGATACCCCCTCCCCAACCTACAAAGAGGGGGGTGGGGAATATTTTTTTGCACTAATGTATTTCCCCCGCGGAACGATTAAATTTTGATAATTGATATTTTTTCCGTAGAGTGCTTTTTTTTCGAGATTTTTGAAAGTTACAAGTTAAAAAAAACACCCGGTATTATAATTACTAAAATAGTATGAAATGAAAAATCAAATTATTATATTTTTGCCGTTACAGGAAAAAACCGTATCGTGCGAATGCAGCGTTTTATAAAATTCAATTTTTTATGTAAAAAAATTTAGACTCTACAAAACCGAGACATTTAAAATTAATCAGAAAAAGTGGTATGAGCTATGTACAATAATAATTTTTAAATTTGATGTATAATTGTTATATTTTGATTTTCTTGATAGTATTGTAATACCGTCGAAAAATCGCGTCCGAGATAAGAGCAGATTCTGATTGTACTAACTTCAAAACTTAAAGAAAAGTTGTTTTCCGTATGGCTACTGTGCGTGTGTCTGTGTGTCTGGATGTAGAATTTTTCGATATTTTCTGCTGTCGGCTCTATAAAAACATGTTCATATCTAAAAGTAAGGTAACAATCAATATCTGATCTTTCGAAGTTGGGACATTCTGTATATGTTATATACTTTACTTATCATTTTTACTTCCATATTCCGAAGAAAATGAAAGTATTGTAGTACTGTAGAAAAATGGTGTCCGAGATAATGTCAGATTCTGATTGTACTAACTTCAAAACTTAAACAAAAGTTGTTTTCCGAATGGCGGCTGTGTCTGTGTGTCTGGATGTAGAATTTTCTTTCGTTCACGATAACTACTGTAAAATTGCACCAATTTGAATTATTTTTGGGGAAAATGTTTGTCTTTGTGAGTACTCCAAACCTTATTGATTTTGGTGCTAATCGGATTAGATGTTTTAGAAATATTCTAAATTTTGTAACATTTATCGTCTAAAAAATGTTGCGAGTATTATCTCACTAATTTTGATAAGACTTGGTACATAATTTGTAGTTCAATTGAACCTTAAGGACATTTATTATTTGTACGCGCCTAAATAGCTACTGAAGGGGTAAAACCCACCCTCGAGATTTTGAACTTTTTACTCAGAAACCACAAACTTTCGAAAAAAGTACAGGATACACAAAATATTTATTTTGGTCTAATAAGGAGAATTATTTTTAAAAATTAAAAAACTTTTTCTATTTATTTTAATTAGCAAAAACAAAAAAAAGTACGAAATGTTAAAAAAAATCTAGAATAATTCTCCAAGTTTCATTAGACCAAAATAAACATTTTTTGTATCTTGTACTTTTTTTCTAAAGTTTATGGTTTCTGAGTAAAAAAGTCTTGAAAATTCAAAATCTCGAATTATTTTGTTAGATACCTTGGAAAGCTTGGGTTGTTCAAAAAAAAGTTTTCAATGAAAGATTCGTATTTTTGGACGTAAAATAAGATTACTAAATAAAAACTATAGGTTCCTATTTAAAAAAATGATGTTGACCTTCAAATATCCTTGAAGGCCACGTTAAAATAGCTAATATATATTACTATTCGATTACCCCCTTACAACCAAACATTTTTTGGCTTAAACATTTTTTTCAAATATGCGATGGTTCTGAGATAATCAACTGTAACACTTTAAATGCCCCACCCTGTATAATAATTAATTATTATTTTGTTTTGTTACAGGTTATGGAGACTAAAATGATGATATACCTGGTCTCAGAATATGCAAGTCAAGGTGAAATATTTGGTAAGTAATTATTGTAAATAAAAAACATCTGCCAAGTAAATGCACAGTGCTTCGTCGTGCTAAATTCAATAAAACCGATAGTATTCAGATAAATTGCCTGGCATTGGTTAACCATTTAATTTTTATTCAAATTTTACTAAAAAATCTTAGTTCGAAATTTTTCTTAAAACGCAACTGAATATTTTTTCATATATTTTTAATTTTTTGACAATTTCAATCTAAATCTAAATTTATGCAAACGTCAAAATGACATTTAAAACGTCAAAGTGACATTTAAAACGCCAAAATGACATTTAAAACGTCAGAATGACATTTAATATATCCAATCAAATATCAATTTAGAAAAACAAAACACGAATTTTTAAAATAAATTGAGATAAATCTTTGTAAGGGAATATTTTACAACAAACGTAGTAGACCCATATTATAGGAAATTTAATGCTCTACAAAAAATATTCTATAAAATTTTCTCGTAACATTTGTCGTTCTTGAGATATCTTGAAAAAATAAATATTTTGGGGTGTCACCCCTCCCTCTTACACACGATTTTGATGATTTTGAAATGGGACCGTCCTCAAACCAAACCCAACCATCCGACCAAGTTTCAATAATATCGGTTCTGTGGTTCATGAGTTATGCGTGTGACAAGGATTCAGGGGACAGACGGACGGACGGACGGACGGACACACGGACAGACAGACAGACAGACACGGAACGAAAAGTGTTTGTCTTGACGTGAAACGGATAAATTAATTTAAAATTTTGAAATTGGAGAACTTTTTTTTTGTCTCAATCTGAAACGATCACAAAGTTTCTCGTATCTTCGATATTGCGAGGAAGCAAAACACTAGTACTAACCTAACCTATCCATACTTCCATATTAATATTATAAATGCGAAAGTGTGTCTGTTTGTTACCTTTTCACGGCTAAACCGATCTTGATGAAATTTGGCAGTGCGATAGCTTGCATTCCGAGGACGGATCTAGGCTACTTAGTATCTCCTAGTTTTCTACGGAAACTTAAAAATGCAAATTTTGTTTCTAATATCACTCATATATTAAGTTATATTATCCCACTATTAATACAAAAATATACAAACTGAGTGAGTGTTTATTAAATGAGTTGATAAAATGATGTTATTTCCCATCTGATTTATGAATCATCGCTGATATTGTGTTTTTATACGTCGTATGGGACTTTTGTTTATAATGTGATTTGTTTTTGTTCAAATGATTTTCTGCAAAACATTTTTATACATAGAATACGAGTAAATAAAAACTTGTTTTCTAAGAAATGATTGCTTTTCATAAATAGATATGTTATTTTTATTTTAATAGCTTTTTAATTTAAGAGAGGCTAGCAATATCATTTTTAGGTTATGTATTTCTAATAAAGTTTTTAATGCGTGTATCATTTTTTGTTTCGTGCGATGTAAAAGATTAAAATGATACCCCCCCCCCCCCCCTTCGCACTTGTATTAAGTGACATTCTGATAGTCTATGCTTATCATAATATTGTAAAAAAAAAACTATTTATAATAAAAAACTTTTTAATAAAATAACAAAAACGACTTCAAAAAAACCCTAAACATACTGAAAAGTAATATAGTTTTTTAAAGTCGGTTTTTTATTCTTTAATAAAAAGTTTTTTTTGTTGGCTTGACACCGACTTAAAAAACTGTTAAATTTAAATATTATATAAGGTACTGGCAAGTTAAGACCACACAACCGGACACAATATACTGACACTGTTGTTTCAGTAATCACTAGACTTAAGATTGTATTATCTTAATTATAGAACATAAAATATTATCTTAAGTATAAAATGAAATGTATTCATATTTTAAGAAGCCACTCTTATATTGGCTTGCACATGTAGTGAAGCTTATGCTGTTTAGTTAATATAATTGTCAAAAACAGTGTAATTGTTTTTAAAAAGACCTTTTCCGGGAACCGTCACTTAACTGGCACCAGTCTTGGATATGTAAATGTATTGAATTAGAAATATTTGTTGATATTTGATTAATACTGTTTCTGAATATTAATCTATATACATTTATCTGTCTTACAGCGCGATTTGATGACAATCGACCAATTGGTGTCAAAATTATGGACATTTAAACTAATTATTAGTATAATTTATTTATTAATTATTATATTATTATCTTAGCCACTGCTTTACATTGTTTTTTTTTCGTAGTACTTATCATTTTGTAATCATTAGCAAGTGTCCATCACTGCGTGCTCATTACTGGTTTTACTTTATCCATTACTGAAGAAAAAACATAAACAAAATAAAAGGCTATAATTTAAAAAAAAAACTATATTTACGGACTTTGGTAATAAAATTGATTAATAAAGAGTTACTTAGTAGCTAACTTTTCGGGCTGTTGTCCACGTTGTCGTATTTTTCTTACACTTGACGTTTCGACTCTCATGTCGGAGTCTTCAGTTTCAGAATCACTTCTGAAGAAGACTCCGACATGAGAGTCGAAACGTCAAGTGTAAAAATACGACAACGTGGACAACAGCCCGATAACGGCCACGAAAGCCTACAGAAGAAAAAGAGTTCCTTGTTTTATTAGTAATATGAGTTGATGAGAATTACAAAAAAGGAACCCGCCAATCACAATAACAGTAAACCTTGCTCTCATAGCGACTATAAATGGTACCAGTACCTTACTTACGTTTCCATATTTTTAAGGTTGTTTTGAAATCGATTTTATTTTTTTTGTTGAAAAGTTTAGGGAAATGTTGGCATTTTCCTCCACTATAAATCAATTTCGTCTGCATTTTCCGACTGAAACGCTTTCGGTTAACCGGTGTTTCGGTTGGTCGGTGTTCGGATAATCGATACTTTACTGTATTCTAAATAAGAAACTTCAAATGTAGGGTCGAGCGGGGTAAATATGAAACACCAAAAAAATGGGGTAAAAGTGAAACAAGCTTGCAACTAAAAAACTAATTTGTTTATAGGAGAATTATAAAAACTGACATCATTATTAAAGGTTTGTTAAAGCGACCTGAAAATATGAATCACCTAATAAGTGATGTGTCACCCCTACAGTTTTCTCTGTTAGTCGATGTCAAAACGTGTGAATTAAATTTTAATTCTTTGCACATAACTTTCTGTATAAATCAGATATTAATTAAAGTTACAATTTCACATTGATATGCCACAAAGAAGATAAATCAAAGTTGCTTTTGAAGCTTTTATTTTAATTTTTCGAGAAATATTTTCCATTAGAGGTCTGTTTCACCTTTTCCCTTACCTGTTTCACTTTTTCCCAAATTAGAGGTTAAAAATGAAACATATTTTTTTCATTTTTTAAAGTTCGTGTTATATCGTATAGTTCAAAATAATGACGTAAGTATTTAAAATTATGATTCATAAGCGCATCTAGTAGAAAAAATTAAAGTATGAATTTGTATCGTTATCTGTCAAAAAACATGAAAGATTTGTATTTTGTTTCACTTTCACCCCAGTTGACCCTAACTCATCAGTCGACCTTTTCCTAAAAACTTCTTAAATAATGTTTAATACATACATACATGTTGCTCCATAAAATAAAGTATTAAAATTCACGCTAGATTCTGTTCTCAACCGATTAACCAAACAAAGTTCCATAGCTTGTGCAAATCTGTTCATTCCACTATAAATATTTAATATACATGATCTGATTAAGGAATCGACACTTATTGGATATTCTACGCTGTCTACCAGGCATACCGTGGCATCTCTTTAGGTTCAAAACAATATGTATGTATATACGCGTACATTATTAGATATCGTCGCTTCTTTCGAAGACTACACCACTTTTGAAATATTTATATTAACATATTTTAACGAAAACATTTGCCAAGTAAATGCACAGTGCTTACTCGTGCTAAATTCACCAAAGGTAGTTAATTATTCAACAATTTAAATAAAAACCGATAGTGTTTATATAAATTGCCTGGAATTGATTAACCATTTAATTTTTATACAATTTTACTAAAAAATATTAGTTCGAAATTTTTCTTAAAACGCACCTGAATATTTTTTCATATATTTTTAATTTTTTGACAATTTCAATCTAAATCTAAATTTATGCATACATCAAAATGACATTTAAAACGATAAAATGACATTTAATATGCCCAAGCAAATAGAATGTAGAAAAACAAAACACGAATTTTTAAAATAAATTGAGATAAATCTTTGTAAGGGAATATTTTACAATAAACATTGTAGACCCGTATTATAGGAAATTTAATGCTCTACAAAAAATATTTTATAAAATTTCCACGTAACATGTGTCGTTCTTGAGATATCTTGAAAAAATTAATATTTTGGGGTGCCACCCACCCTCTTTCACACGATTTTAATGATTTTGAAATGGGACCGTCCTCAAACCAGACCCAACCATCCGACCAAGTTTCAACAATATCAGTTCAGTGGTTCATGGGTTATGCGTGTGACAAGGATTCAGGGGACAGACGGGCGGACGGACGGACGGACAGACAGACAGACATTGAACGAAATGTGTTTGCCTTAACGTGAAACGGAAAGATCAATTCAAAATTTTGAAATCGGAGAACATTTTTTTGGTTTCAATCTGAAACGATCACAAAGCTTCTCGTATCTTCGATATTGCGAGAAGCAAAATAATTCTAAAAGCTATCAAAATAAATTGTATTGCCTGTAAAACGATGCATAGATATTAGATTAAATATTAAAAAATCCAACCAAAAACTTGAAACCCAACTTACCTATACTCGTTGTAAACTATGACGATGCGCGTCATAAGGGTTGGGGCGGCACGAAACAAATGACGTCTGACAAAACTCGACGTTGGGAAGGGGTTGTAGTTTGAGCGTCAGTACTGACGTCAGAAGTTCTCCCGGGATTGCGTTGCTCGTCCCCCCACCCCTCCTGCCCTTAACGGCCACATTCCACTGATTCCTATAGAGTCCGCCACGGCCGTGGAACCGTTGGGGCTGGTCACGTTGATCAGACGTACTCAAACATTTTTTTAGTGATTCGTAAATAGGGTTTCGAAATTCGGTCAAAGGATGTCACGAATGTTATAATTGTTTTTATACTATAGTATGTCTGGTATGTACGTAAATAAACACTACACTTTTTATAACAAACAACACACAAAAACTATGGTTATGACTTATCAAAGGCTATGATTTAAACGGCGGTAATATATTACAGTTTCGATCAGTATTCAGTATTTCAATAACATATTGGGTGATAAAATGTGAGCAGTAAAAAAATGGAAACGAGCGGTAATATATTATGAAATGGGTGGTTGAATAAATACTTTGGGAAGTAAAATAAATTATTGGGCAGTAACACGTGAGCAGTAACTAAATCAGAATCAGTCAGTTAGAAATATTGGGATAAGCGGTAACCATTTTTTCTGAGAAGGCTATTCGGGACGGACTTTTTCGGAGAATGGGGGGTGGGGGTTGCCTTATTAGTTTTTTTTGGGGGGGGGGATTTCTTTTAAAATTATTTATTTATATTAACTTAAATTTTGAAATTTTAAAAATAATAAATTTTATGTTTAATTATAATTAAAAGGTCGGGATTTTTAAAAGGGGGGGATTTTTTATAGGGGCCATTAATATATAGTATATATATTTTATATATATATTAACTTGCGTAACCATTTGGTCTCTTGTTTGTTACAACACAAGGAGAGGAGCAAGGGGCCCTGCCCCCTCTGCATTTTTGTAACCAGCGGGGGGCCAGATAATATATTTGTAAAATATATATTATATGTGAATTGGCCCAATAAAAACAATTGCCTCGTCTTCCCAAAAAATATCCTGGTTACGCCAGTGCATGGGGGGGATCAGGCCCCTTTACCCCCCACTGGTTACACTGATACGCTCGCGCCTCATTGTCACGTAAGTCCGTCCATTTTAACAAACGCGTGCCGCTTTTTTCAACCAAAAGTCAACTTGACTTTTACCGAACTGCCGAACTATTTATTTAACTGCCCAATTCAATTATTTTACCGCTCAAATAATTATTGTACTGGCCATTTATTTAATCTACTGCTCGAGTAGGTTTTTAACTGCCGCTGAAAGATTAAATAACTTACTAAACTCTTGTATATTACTTGCTACATTTTACTGCCACAATTGATTTAATTACCGCACAAAAAGTTTAGTACTGCCCAAATAAATTATTAACTACCCAATGTAACCGCTTGAATATTTAAAAAACTGCTCAAATAATTACTTCTCCTTATCAAATACAAATCCCCTAACACCTAACCATAAAAATTGTAAGAGTTTAGACTTACACGTGTTTCAATAGCAATGCTATCATCATCGGAGTCCTAAAGACACTTTGATATTTATTTTTTCTAGATATCTCTAGAACGACACATGTTACGTGAAAATTTTATAGAATATATTTAGGACTCTAATGATGATAGCACTGCTATTGAAACACGTGTAAGTAAACTCTTGCAATTTTTATGGTTAGGGGATTTGTATTTGATTCTTTCTATACTTTTTGATTGGAATATACCATTTTCTGTGGTCATAGACAGTGGCGCCGGAACATTTTTTTACTTGGCGTTCTTAAAATTCAAAACTAACATCAATTTTCTTTAACTAGCTTTATAGTAGGTATTTGTTAAAAAAAATTAAACAGAGATACTAACTTTTCATTATTATTTTTTTGTCTCTGACTAGACTCGTGGTTACATTTTATAATTTGTTTGTTTGTTTACAAGAATTAAAGAATTTTTAAGAGTAAAAAAATAACACTTAACTCCAAAATTAAGGGATCACTACATTTTTTCAATATTTTTAGGTATTTTTGTTAGCCAGAAAGAATTCTTTTTATGTAATTATTTCGATTCACCTACGCTGTTCACTCTCAGTACTACGTATAAGAAAGTCCCATGTTACCTATGGCAAACACACACACTGTTCAATCTCTGTAATACGTATAAGAAAGTCCCATGACACTCATGGCAGATATTTCTCCTCTGTTATGAACCATTTGAATTATAATAAATTTTCTTCTTCAAAAATTCGTTTTTATGAAAAAATGAATAGAACATAAATTATAGATATAGATATTACCTACAATTTTTAACTTTACCATTTTTCTCTATTTTGCACTGTTTCAGAGTAATTCGAAAAATTCAAAAATCGACGTAGGTAAACATCCGTATCCAGTTGAAAGATCGTTTTCAAAAATTGGACGTTTTCTTCCTAGACAAAAATTAATCTTAAATATAAAATATCACCCTTCTACAGCGCTTATAGACAGACCGACCGATAGACGGACATCATGGCGAAAATAGTTAAATTGGATTAAGGGAAGGTCAAAATGGATAATTCCATCAAAATCCGGATTTCGAAAAAAATCGGCTTCACTATATTATTGTATATTTCATATACGTGGTATAAGAAAGTAAAAATATTTTTCCCATGTTAATCAAATGGGAAAAACACTCGGTTTGCGCCGTCCACAGGTTTGACCTATGAGTCTGAAATTTTGGGACAGTTAATTTTTGATCTAAAGCTAAAACATAGGCCTATGGGACCGAAAAAACAAAAATAAAAAACACCCTAATATGTATACAAGTAGAAAGTCAAACAAAAATAAGGAAAATGTACAGTTGCAAAATATTCTTAAAATAACCCTTGCTATCAAGATCTGATTTAATCACTTTAGATCTAATTTGTTTTTCCCGGGTAGTTGAAGTAGAAGCAGAAAAAAGAAAAGAAAATTTGTTTAGGGATCACTTAAAATTTCATTTATATTTAAAGACGTAGTTTAAGTACCGCTGGTACAAAAAGCCGCCGGGGAAGTTTCTCAGGTTTTTACTGAATTGTAATGAGAGTTAAAAGACTAGACGAGCGTGCGTCTGAAATATTTAATACGTTAGATATACAATCGCATTTGCGACGCAACATGTGACACCATCAACTGGAGATGTAGTAAAAAACACTCGACTTTATGCATTGTTAATGCCATGTATGGTTTCTCTATATTCCTTACATGGGGTTAGGATGATTTTTTTTTGGTATTACTTCTGGATAATTTTGTCAGAAAAATGTTTGGCAATGAAAACATTGGTCTTGAAATAAATAAAATAATTCGGGCAAGACATACACGAGTGTATGCCATAAGGGTTCCGAAGTACGTACTACGTGAAATGTTTGGAACCACTTACAGGTGCATTTTCTTCAGATTTTTTGAGCCGGTAGTTACAGAGTTAGAGGGGCGGGGGCAGAATAAAATACTGCTTTTAGCCCCCTACAGGCGCCATTTTATAGTTAAAAAAAAATATGGTCAAATTCTACTAACTGAGATGTACATTTTGACATGCCACACGTCTTGGTGTACAATTTTTTTGTTTTTTTGGATTTGCTTTAAAGCTCCCTACAGGCACCATTTTTGATTTAGAAAAAATAGAAAAAGGGTCAAATTCCGCTTGTTTGGTTATACATTTTAACGTGCCACATGCCTTGGTATAATTTTTTTTTTTTTTTACCTAGCTTTAGCTTCTTATTGTTCCCCCTGAAAAATTATTTATTCAATAAATTTGTACATATTTTACTAGAGGGTGTCATTTTACATGTTCAGTAAAAATTTCAAGTTTCTAGCTTATATAGTTTACGAGCTATTTGGCTTTGAGTGAAAAGGACGGTCGGACGGACGACAAAGTGAGATTAATAGGGTTTCTTCTGAACTCTAAAAATGATTCTAAAATCAAAAAAGATCATTTCATATCAATTTCTAACTGGCGCGACCAATTAATTTTAATCTTAGAATCAATTTTTTTTATTTCCAGATCAATATTTTCATTGTCAAACGTTTTTCTGACATATTTATCCAGAAGTTATACAAAAAAAATTGTTAAAAATTTTCTCTTCATGAAATGACTAAATGGCCCATATAGCTGTCAACGTTGAATCACAAATTTAATTAATCCATCTAGATATGGAATATAAGTACCAGGAATGCTTTCATGAGTATTTTAGATTTTTAGAAAGAGTTTAGGACACTCTAGCACGCAGGTCTTTGAAAAATCGAAAAAAACACGTGTATTTTAAATGGGAAAATCACCCCATTCTGGTAATGGCCATTTTTCAAGATAGGGGGCTGAAACTTTTTCCACTTTTTTTTAAATTATTTGGAGCTGATTTGGGGGGCGGCCCGGTCAAAATTCGTCCGAACCCCATATAAAGACCACCCTAGTGTATATGCGTCAATAAGGTACTGGCACCAGTTTTGGCTGCTATAAGTGCACGGTTTACTGTTTTTGTGAATGACGGGCTTCTTTTTAGGGTTCTGAAGAAACCCTATTAATCTCACTTTGTCGTCCGTCCGTCCGTTCTTTTCACTCAAAGCTAAATAGCTCGTAAACTATATAAGCCAGAAACTTGAAATTTTTACTGAACATGTAAAATGATGCCCTCTAGTAAAATATATACAAATATAACAGTTTCAATCTAATTCTAAATTTTTCTGCTATGCAAACGTCAAAAAGACATTTAATATGTCAAAAAAAATAACGGCTGTAAAAAACAAATAACGATTTTTTAAAGCAAATTGACAACGGGATAAATCATTGTAAGGGAATATTGGACAACAAACGTTGTGGTGACCTATATTATAGAAAATTGAATCCTCCACAAAAAAGATTCTATAAAATTTTCACGTAATATGTGTCTTTCTTGAGAATTCTTTAAAAAATAAATATTTTGGGATGTCACACACGATTTAGGTGATTTTAAAATGGGATCGTCCTCAAGCCAGACCCGACCAACCAATAAAGTTTCATTAATATCGGTTCGGTAGTTCATGAGTTATGCGTGTGACAAGGATTCAGGGGACAGACAAACACACAGACAGACAGATACAGAACGAAAAGTGTATTTTAAAACGATCACAAAGCAATATATTACCATTGAATGAAATAAACAAAACAAAAAGAGAGAACCAAAACGCGATTTTCTTTTTATTTATTTATTTACAATTTTTCTATACACTATTTATACTTTTTACACTATTTACATCTATACAGTTGGGCGCCATTTGGCAATGGGGCCAAAACCCACACGTTTGATGAAGGAGAACCGTTCTTCACGTTCTACCTCCTACGGCACTGCGGCGACTTTATCCCCACAATCGGGTTTGCACACACAAAAAAAAGTTGATGGTTACAAACTTTTTAAAAACGCCAATAATTAGCTTACACACTGTGCCGCGGCCGATATCCGTCTGTCTCTACCCTGTATGTGATTCTGAACGACCTTCAGAATCACGCACCAACTTGTGTAGTTCTTATCAACACAAGGTGCAATATCTATAATCAAATGCATTTAAACTATTAATCAAAAAAAGAAAACTTTAATATTACCAACAAAAAAAAAAAAAATCTTACAATTAAAAAAAAATGTAATAAAAAGAACCAATTTTTTTCAAGATACTTCCTCGAACTGTAACATAATAAAATGAAAATCAAAATATTCTACATAAATGCTTTGTCAGTTAAAAAAAGTTTCCCCTTGAAAATACCAAAATTTTATAATTATTTATGCAAAAAGATATTTTAAATTTAATTCTACCAAAACATTAACTTTGTATACAGAAAATCATGCAATGCTTTCAGGCACAATTACAGAATTATTAAAGTAATACAATAACATAAATAATAAATAATCTCAAGTGCTTTCTTTATGAATTCTGATCACGTAAAAATCGAAAAGAAAAACAAATGAGATACCTTCATTTTTACATCATTATGCTTTCTGAGAGTCCGTAAAACGTTTTCTTTTTTATAAAATATTTAATATTACTTACTAGCAATAATTTTCCATTATCTGAAATAAATGAATTTTGCTTCCTCGCAATATCGAAGATACGAGAAGCTATGTGATCGTTTCAGATTGAGACAAAAAAAAAGTTCTCCAATTTCAAAATTTTAAATTTATTTATCCGTTTCACGTCAAGACAAACACTTTTCGTTCCGTGTCTGTCTGTCTGTCCGTCCGTGTGTCCGTGTGTCCGTCTGTCCCCTGAATCCTTGTCACACGCATAACTCATGAACCACTGAACCGATATTATTGAAACTTGGTCGGATGGTTGGGTTTGGTTTGAGGACGGTCCCATTTCAAAATCATCAAAATCGTGTGTCAGGGGGAGGGGTGACACCCCAAAATATTTATTTTTTCAAGATATCTCAAGAACAACACATGTTACGAGAAAATTTTATAGAATATTTTTTGTAGAGAATTAAATTTCCTATAATATGGGTCTACTACGTTTGTTGTCAAATATTCCCTTACAAAGATTTATCTAAATTAATTTTAAAAATTCGTGTTTTGTTTTTCTAAATTGATATTTGATTGGATATATTAAGTGTCATTTTGACGTTTTAAATTTCACTTTGGCGTTTTAAATGTCACTTTGACGTTTTAAATGTCATTTTGACATTTGCATAAATTTAGATTTAGATTGAAATTGTCAAAAAATTAAAAATATATGAAAAAATTTTCAGGTGCGTTTTAAGAAAAAATTCGAACTAAGATTTTTTAGTAAAATTTGTATAAAAATTAAATGGTTAACCAATGTCAGGCATTATCTGAACACTATCGGTTTTAGTGAATTTAGCACGAGGAAGCACTGTGCATTTACTTGGCAGATGTTTTTATTTTATTATGCTTCCTCACAAAATCGAAGATACGAGCAGCTTTGTGATCGTTTTAAAATGATACAAAAAAATTGTTTTCAATTTCAAAATTTTAAATTGATCTTTCCATTTCAAGTCAAGACAAACACTTTTCGTTCCGAGTCCGTCTATGTGTCTATCTGTTTGTCTGTGTGACTGTCCCCTGAATTCTTGTCACACGCATAACTCATGAACCACTGAACCGATATTATTGATATGGTTGATTGGTTGGGTCTGGCTTGAGGACGGTCCCATTTCAAAATCATCAAAATAGTGTGTAAAGGGGAGGGGTGCCATCCAAAAATATTTATTTTTTCAAAATATTTCAAGAACGACACATGTTACGTGAAAATTTTATAGAATCTTTTTTGTAGAGCATTAAATTTCCTATAATATGGGTCTACAACGTTTGTTGTAAAATATTCCCTTACAAAGATTTATCTCAATTTGCTTTAAAAAATCGTGTTTTTTTAAATTGATATTTACTTTCACATACGTCATGTCATCTAGATGTTTCCATTTTATATTTAGATTGAAATTGTCAAAAAATTAAAAATATACGAAAAAATAATCAGGTGCGTCTTAAGAAAAATTTCAAACTAATATTTTTTAGTAAAATTGTATAAAAATTGCTAGGCAATCGGAAAAAAATAATTCGTGGTGAACCGTGTGTTGTAGGCATGTTGGGTGGGCATGCTTTAGTTCATTATGATTTTGCAGATATTAACCCGGGTAACACCGAGTCCAATGCGCTAGTTTATTATATTTATTATAGATGTTTCATGCTTGCGTTTATTTGTTACAGATTATATTGCGAGGTACGGGAAAATGTCAGAGTCTATGGCAAGATCCAAGTTTTGGCAAATCTTATCTGCTGTGGAATACTGCCACAACCGTAATATTGTTCATAGAGACCTTAAGGTTAGTATTATTGTTTGTAAAGTTTCAGTTATGTATTTCTATTTATTTTTGTGATACATGATTTTATCAATTCGGTGATTTGTTATGTATTAAGAAAAACACAATATTTAAGCTTCTGAAATTGTATTTTGTGTTCTTCAAGATACATACCTATGTATATAAACTGGTGAAGAAATACCGAGAATATACATAAATATCGATAAAAGACAAAAAATACGTAGGTACGTGTTCTCCGAAAACCAAATGTATTTATGGAAATATATTTTATCAATATATTTTGTAAGTACGTAGGTACATATGTTTTTTTTTCTTCAAAATATACAAATGATTAATATCATATTGATATTCGTCTATTGATGCATATTTTGAATCTATGTTAGTTTTTTTATAACAGTGGCGTAACCACTACAATTAATAATAATAATAATAATAATAAAAATAATTATAATTTATTTTTTACGGTTCCGAAGAAACCCTATTAATTTCACTTTGTGGTCCGTCCGTCCGTCCTCTTCAATCAAAGCAAATATCTCGTAAACTATATAAGCTAGAAACTTAAAATTTTTACTGAATTTTTCGAAAAACGTATTTTTCAGAGAGGGTACGAAGGGGCAAGACAAAAAAATATTTTTTTAATACCAAGGCATGTGGCACGTCAAAATGTATAACCAAACTAGTGGAATTGGTTTATTTTTCTTATTTTTTTCTTAATCGAAAATGGCGCCTATAGGGGGCTTTAAAGCAAATAAAAAAAATTATATATCAAGACGTGTAGGATATCAAAATATAGATCTCAATTAGTAGAATATGACCCTATTTTTATATTTTTTTCTAACTCAAAAATGCACTTGTGGTTCCAAACAGTCCACGTATTACGTACTTCGGAACCCTTATGGCATATGTACATACGTATGTCTTGGCCGAATTATTTTTTAAATATATGATACGATCTTAAAACTAAACCAAAAATGTAAATTCAAAATCTGCTTATGATCAAGAAACAATTTGAAAGTTTATTTTACAAATTTTTTATTTGACCTTATGGCGTTGACAGTATTTTAAAATATTTATATTTTCACAACTATACTAGATTATATTTTAAATATTTTGCCACATAACTTTTCTTCGTATATGTAGGTACCTATCCACGGCACACATGGCAGATATTTTGACATATAAATAAGATCAAAGACTATAATATAATGAACAGTAATGGACATGAACAGGGTTAAATTTTTTAATTGTTTTTACATTACAAGTATTGTCAATTAAATTTGAATCTACGGTAAAAGCATATCCTTAAATAATTTAAAAATACAAGGTGCCGGCAGCTGTTGTGGTTCGTTTGCCCTCTTTACCACCCCCCTTTTTTAGGTAGGTAATTAAAGTGTTCTTTGGTTTTTATTAGAAAAATAACTAATCGTGTTTGTACTTAATTCAACTGTATATTTTTTAAATCCTAAACAATAATTCCGTAGACCACGCGAGCGAAACCGCGCGGGCCCAGCTAGTTTAGGTATATAAATATGAATCATTTTAATTTCTGTAAGACATAAAAAAAATTTTGGCCACAAATTTGCCGCTCCTAAAATCTACCGCTCTAGACTCCAGCCTACTCAACCTGCTAGTAAATCCGTCACTGAGTGATAAGGAAATAAGCAATTAAATTGTTTATAATAATTGATCGCGTGAGAATTAATCAATTCTGGCGATAAGAGGGAAACAGAAATTTTTTAAAGTTTCGTTTCCCCCATACATACGTTTTTAATGATTTTGAAATGGAACCGTCCTCAAACCAGACCCAACCAACCAACCAAGTTTCATTAATATCGGTTCAGTGGTTCATGAGCTATGCATGTGGCAAGGATTCAGCGGACAGACAGACAGACACGGAACGAAAAGTGTTTGTCTTCAAATTAAAATTTTGAAATCGGAGAAAAAAAATGTTTTTGTCTCATTTTAAAACGATCACAAAGCTTCTCGTATCTTCGATATTGTGAGGAAGCTAAATGTCTAAAATAAAAAGTCTAAATCAATAAATAAATATCTATATAAGGTAGTGACACCAGTCTTGGATATGACCCCAGTAATGGTAATTTTTAAATAAATGTACTGAATTAGAAATATTTGTTGATATTTGATTACTACCATTTCTGAACATAAATCTATATATATTTAACTGTCTTACAGCGTGATTTGATGATAATCGGCCAATAGGTGTCAAAATGGTGGACATTTAAACTAATTATTAGTATAATTTATTTATTAATTATTATATTTACATAACAACTGCTTTACATTGTTTCAAATTTCACAATTCTTTATTTTATATCTTTTGTGTCGTAGTACTTATCATTTTGTAATCATTAGTAAGTGTCCATCACTGCGTGCTCATTACTAGTTTTACTTTATCCATAATTGAAGAAAAAACAAACAAAATAAAAGGTTATTATTTAAAAAAAACTATATTTGCGGACTTTGGTAATTAAATTGATTAAATAAAGAGTTACTTGTTTTATTAGTAACATGAGTTTATGATAATTACACAAACGACGGCCGTCAATCACAAAAATGTGAACCTTGCTCTTATAGCGGCCATAACTGGTGCCAGTACCAGTTCCTTATATGTGTATACTATTGATGTAACGAATGTATGATTTTAAACATTCGCGAACGCGAATGCGAATGCGAATATTGACTTTTTATTATAAATTTTCTTTTTCTTATTTTTTCGCTTTGGGGGGGGGGGGGCATGTAAACATATAAGCTCCCTCAACTTTTTTTTGTGTTTTTGTATTTTTTTGTGGGGGGGGATATATAACTCCTTCTCTCTTAAAAAATTATTGCATTGTTTAATTAGTTTTAATTTTATAACTTCTTATACTTTTTTTAGGGGTTGGGGCAGGATCCGTACAACCCCCCCTCCCAAATGTATTGTATTATTTAAATTGCTTTAATTTCATAAAAAAAAACTTTTTTTGGTGGAGTCTGGAGTACTTACTATGACAAACATTTCCCCCAAAAATAATTCAAATCGGTGCATTTTTACAGTAGTTATCGTGAACGAAAGAAAATTTTACATTCAGACACACGCACACACACACAGCCGTCATGAGTAAATCAACCTTTCTTTACATTTTGAAGGTAGTACAATCAGAATTTACTCTTATCTCGTGTACGATTTTTCGACGGTATTACAATACTTCCATTTCTTCAGAACATGGAAGTAAAAATAAATTTTGACTGTTTCTAAGTTCTTAAAAAATAATTATTTAATATAAAAGAAAAAAAAGTATTTTTTTTTTATTATTACAAAAACGAGTAATATTGGCAAAAATATTCGCACTTTTTTTGCGAATGCGAATGTTAAAAAATGTGCGAATATTCGTTACATCACTAGTACATATATAAGGTACTTGTATATTACGTGTGGGTAGTATTTTATATAGTGGAGAAATTTTTAGCTCCTTTATTCGTTTATTAATAGACAATAATTTATTTTTGTTGTGTTACACAAAACGGACAAAAATAATTAGAACATACGTAAATATCACCATTGTACAAAGCATATTTATTTTGCTAGTTCATAAATACGGTGTCACATCATTGACGTCATTCAAATGTAATTTTAATCTATTATTTGTCTTTTTAGATATTTTTACCTCGGTGTTGTTTACTAAAAAAAGAATTCTTGCAATATTCTACTTATAAGAAAACAATTCTCCTGAGAAATAATTTTCTGTTATGTAAATATAAATATTTTTTCTATATATATAAGTAGAATATCATCTTTTTCTGTTTGAACTATTCATGTATACATTCAAATTAAAATTAAATCTATTTTATCTAAACTAATCTTCTGATCTAATAATAATACTGAACCGATTTAGATGAAATTATATATGTGAGACGCTTTAGGTCCACACAATCAACTTCCTAACACGGTATCATTATAAATATTTCGAACTAATATTTTTTAGTAAAATTGTATAAAAATTAAATGGTTAACCAATGCCAGGCAATTTATCTGGACAATTTATCGATTTTTATTAAAATTATTTAATAATTAACTACCTTTGGTGAATTAAACACGAGGAAGCACTGTGCATTTACTTGGCAGATGTTTTTTTACATAATTTAAAAAAAATGAGTATTTAAAAAATACTCTAGTTTAGTAAAGTCGACAACGGTATAAAAACAAAAAAATTTTAGAAAAAAACTTGATACTTACACTAACAAGTATCAAGTTTTTTTGTAAGTATTAGTAGTAAGTATTACTTACATACATACATGTAAGTATTAGTGATGTAACGAATATTATATAATATATATAAAATATATTTTATTTTATTATTGCAATTTTAATTAATTAACATCAGAAAACCAAATAATATATTACATTTACATATAAATCTTTCTTTCTCTATGAAACTATTTTTATCACCAGTTCAAAATAAAATGGTTATAACCGGTTGTTACTGATTGGAGGTTGGTGAACGTCAAAACCCGTAAATATATCTGCATTTCAGTGATATATATGTCATTAGTTATTAGTAATGAAATATTATATTAAAATTAGTCTGTGATCTTGTTTATAGTATCCAGATTTGTTTATTGCAATATTTAAAAACCTCATAAAATCGACTAACTTTTCCAAGTGACATATTCGTAACGAGTTTAAATTTTGTGTATAATTAGAAGGGGACAGAGTAAGTAAGAAAAAAATTTTCTTAGCTGCGGTAAAACGGTTTAAGGGGGTGAAACACCACTATGAAAATGTGCAAAATAATCATATATTTCAAATAACTAATGAATATTTTTAAAAATTTAAAGTACTTTTCTTATCGCTAACGTAATAAAAAATTTTAAATATATATTTTTTGAAATATGATAATGTGGCGCTGAAAGGGTAAATTTTTTTTGTGAAATATCTGTTCTGCATTTGAATTACTTCTGTATATTACAATGAAATTTAGTTGATAAAAAAAAAACTTAAATAAATAATTGGGTGGGAGTTAACCAGGCGCAGCATATAGAAGGGAGAGTCAATGGGTCATGACCCCTCCCCCACCCCAAGAATTAAAAAAATATGAAGAAATCCGAAAGTTATTTAAAGTAGTCAGATGAGTTCAATGTATTGTATTAATAAATTTTTAGCTACAAAATCATTTGAATAAAAAATTTATATTTTGATAATTAGCTCCTTGACACGTAGAAATGAAGATTGGCATACTATTTTTATTATACCTAATTACTAATTAAAATTATTTTATATGAGTTATAGAAAATTGATTTGACTTCATTTCTAGTTGTCATATCTCACGGTAATAGAGAGATTAACTTTGAAAATTTGTGTATTCAATATAACCGTGTATTATGTCTACAATGTGCGCACTTTATAAACGGAACTAGCATTATTTATTTTACATCAATTGTTAATGTAATTACATGTCATAATTATTTAGAATATTCAAATAATTTACAATGAAAGCAATATAAAACACTTTATTCTGAAAGTAAAAAAAAAGTATTCATATAATATAGTATTCAAAAAATTAGTGCCGTTCATAGACATATAGAGAATGGACAGTGCATTCTGTATTAACTCAATGGTGTAACATCTGTTCAAAAAAGGAGAGAGAGATGCAGTGTAGTTTGGAACATAGACATAGAGTTACACTCCTGTTTAAAAAAAGGACAAGTTATTCCAAACCTGTTTCTATCTCTTTCTTTTGACACGGTTCTGTGTTTGAGTCAGATGCCTGGTCCATTCTCTATGTCTATGGTGCCGTTTATAAAATGCGCACATTGTAGACAATGTTTGTGTTTCAATTGTTTTTATGATCTTTATCATCCTGAAAATTGTACAAAATCTTCAGATAGTGACAGTGACATATAATTATAATTTTGAATACTTTATTATATGAATACGTTTTTTTTTTTACTTTCAGAATAAAGTGTTTTATTTATTTATTGCTTTCATTGTAAATTATTTGAATATTCTAAATATGACATGTAATTATACTAACAAGTTGATGTTATTTACACACAAATTAAACCAAATAAAAATATTTTCATTAACTAGTAAATCACAGAATTTACTTTTTCAGAATTAAAAACCGAAAATAAAAAAATAAAATGATTTCACATGAAAATATTGATATATACGCCAATATATAATTATTAATTTGTTTTAAAGTAAATAAATAACACACTTATATTTCGAGTGAACATAATACACGGTTATATTGAATACACAAATTTTCAAAGTTAATTATTTTTGTAATTAAGGCCTATGAGATCAAATTGTTGGACACGTGTCTTTTTATTTTTGATCTAGTTTTACATACTACAAGCTCATTGAAATTCTCATCGCGCGTGCTGTGTTGTCCCATTGTCAGTGTTTTATATCTGATTGTTTTTCAATTGAATGGTTTCATGAAACTAAAGTTTCAAGTTTCTTGAAACTGGTTTCATAAAAAAAAGTTTGTTCTGTGTGCTTTAGTCGCTTTAGTTTCTGAACGGGTAATTTCCATTTCTATTTACGGAAAGTTGATCAACAGAACCCGTACACGCACGCAAAAGTTTATATTGAACTAAAACCGCCCTTGATGGTTGTAGATTAAAGGTCACATTTACTCCGAATGCGTCACGACCGTCCTTCTACCCCTATCAATGTGAAAAATAATAATCCTCTTAATCCCGGATGCGGTGAATTCATAAAAATATTGCAATTCTGTTCATCCGTATGTCTAACAAATAGCAGATATTGGTTTTCTAGAATTCTTTCCGGCCGTCTGTGGTTTTTATTTCGTTTTTTAGTCACGCTATATGAGATGAGCGGTCAGTGCCGGATTAAGGGGGCAGACCCAGTTGGGACTTCCAAAAAAAGCTCTTTTTAAGATTTTTTTTTGGCCACGCATTAAAATAATTTATAACAAATGTTTTTCCACATGAAAGATATGTATTTACAGAAAATATTGTAATTTTTTTATGGCAAAATATTAAAAAATAAGTGGGATATAGCAAATTTGGGAGGGGTCAAAAAAAAAGTGTTTTGCCGTGATCACTGCTGCTCGTCACTAGATCATCTGAAATAAAAAAAATAAAAGGGATCATTAGCTAATTAGATGAACGAAGGAATTTGAAAATTTTTGAATTTTCATAAAATGGCGGATATTGAAAGTCAAAGTTCTTTATTCGACTAAAATTTCACTCGCATTTTCGGCTATAAAAAAAATAATAATCGTCAAAAAAAAATCCTTCGTTCATCCGAAGAACAATTATGTATAGAATAATTGAGAAAAATTTCAAACCGATCGGCAAAGCTGTTCTCAAGTTACAGTGATCGCCGACTTCGAAAACATGGTTTTGAGAAAAACGCGTTTAAAGTTTTGAGTACGATTTGCATGCAGATAAAAAAATTATTTTGGAACTTACACTGAATCGTCTATGGACAGCACATTTGTCTGAAATTTTCAGATAATACTTTTGAAATATTCTACTTTGAGAAAATGCAAAAAAAATGTTTTTTTTTCAAAATTCTAATTGGGTCTGCCCCCTTAAGCAAGCGCGGAGCCTGTAGCAAATGTTATAAAAAGGACCTTGGCAGTGGCGTCGCTAGGGGGGGGGGGGGGTGAAACTCGAGGAGTAAATCGATAGTTTCACCCACTCCCCCTGAAAAAAGTCAATAGGATTTTTTTTGCACATTAAGCGAGTGTCACCCCCTGTGAATTTTTAACGACATAAAAATATCAATGGGATCTATTTTTTAAATAAATTGGATGATCATCACCTCTATAGACTTTCAATAATAAATTTATTAGACATTTTTCCCATTGGAAGCTTTAAATAACCAAAAATAGGTAAATATAGACATAGAGCATCTGACTCGAAAACAGAGCCGTGTCAAAAGAAAGAGATAGAAAATGGTTTGTCCTTATTTAAACAGAAGTAATTATTTCTTTCTTATTAGAAACAGAGATAGATATATCCAAAACACCACTGTATCTCTCTCACTGTTTTGAAGAAATGTTACACCATTTTTTCGGGATACATCTATCTCCTTTTTGTAATAAGAATGAAATAAATGAATAAATTAAATAAGGACAAGTATATCCCAAATCATTTTCCATCTCTTTCTTTTGACACGGCTCTGTTTTCGAATCAGATGCACGGTCCATGCTCTAAGTCTATGGATAAATGGACTTTATTTTTTAACAAATAAGACAGGTGTCACCCCTTCAAGGTATCACCCGGGTCGGACCGCCCCGCTCGCCTACCCGCCCCCCTACCCACCCCTAACTACGCCGCTGACTAACTTGATTTAGAATATACAATTCTTTAAAAAATTGATCCATTAATAAAAAAATAAGAGATATTTTTTTGAACTCTTTTAACCGTTGGTTAAGAACGGAAAGGGATGATAATATTTGTTTAAATTTGTATTCAAAAATTAGAAAGTGCAAGCTTTTGAATGAGCTTTGGAACACGCAAATCTAATTAATTTTCGCGGAAATATAACTGTTTGAAAATTTGAATTTTTTCTTCTGCTTTTTTTTTAATTATCCCTTAACTTTTTTGAGGAGTGTATAATAAAACACCACTTTTACAAACAAAATTTTCTTGATTTGATCTAAGCAAATTTAGAAAAATCGATAAAAAAAATCAAAGATTGGAGATTCAAAAATCGATTTTTCGATTAAATCGAATCGAGATCGCAAACTCTAAATTTAAATTACTAATTACTCTAGATTTGGACACCCCGTATCAACCATTGGACGTTAAGTGGTTAGTCCAATAAGAGATATTTTTCCGCAAAGTCGCGGGGCCCCCAAAGACGCGTAGCATTTACTACTCTTGTTACGTTGTTAATCCGGCACTGTGAGCAGTAGATATTCAAAGCAATGGTAGTTCAATGCATAATAGTCCAGGCTGCGGAGGTTAAAACAGATTATTTTTGCGTACAGTTTTAATACTTACAGGATATGTTATAGAATATGTTATAGAATATGTTACAGGATATGGTGTAGAATAATTCCCTAATTTTGCTCCTATTTTGGTTGTACGCGACAGGAGTTAACCATAATTCAATTGCAAAATTCTTCTTCTTTCTGATTTTTGCTAAATAGCGGTCTAAATAAGTATTATATAAAAAAAAGTTTTAAATAAAAGTTATTCGCTACAAAATTCCCTACAATCTTCATTTTGAAAAAATAAATAAAATATTCATTTGTTTATCCGCTACACTGATTAAAATGGTTGAAAACACACTTTTTTTAAGCTGTAATAACTAATAAAGTTTAACGTTTTTTAAGTTGATACCTAAACATTCTGTAGTACAGAACATTCGCTGAAAATTAGGACCTGATGTCATCAACTGTTTTTGTTTTATTAAATTGTTAATAATGGAATAATAATGCTTGTCTTTGATTAACAATAAAAGTTTTTGTAAAACCTTTATTTTTGTACAACTGTTTGTATGTATCCTCAAAGACTTATATAATCGATTCCCACCATAAAAAAAATAAAAAATTTCAATTCTTTCGCAAATGGTAACACTAAAATGATAACAATGGTAACAATCAAAAAATCTGAAGAATTTTGCAATTGAACCATGGTTAACTCCTGTCGCGGAGAACCAAAATCGAAGCAAAATTAGGGTATTATTCTACACCACTTTTGTAACATATCCTGTAAGTATTAAAACTGTACGCAAAAATTTCTATTTTAGGTACTTTTTAGCCTAACCAGCGGGAACTATACTATAACTGATCTAGGATTTACTAACAAGGCAACCTTTTAAAGTGATAAAATCGTAACGAATCCAAATTTTGTATATAATTAGAGGGGGTCAAGGGTAGTAAGAAAATAATTATTTTAGCTGCGGTAAAAAAGTTTAAGGGGGTGAGATGTGCAAAATATTCATATATTTCAAATAACTCTGAAGCTAATGAAGATATAAAAAAAATCTATAATACAAAATTTTCATGATTTTTTATACTCTTTCGAATGGCAACAGTCGAAATTCAAAAACGTGAAACCGTTCACCCCCATCTCCCACCCACCCATTATTTTTTAAGATTTTTTTTCTATTTACTAAATTTTATTTTTGAAATTTTTATCAGGTATTTATAACATAAAAATACATTATTACTCTTATTTTTGTAAAAATCCCTTCATTTTTACGTTAATTAGTGATAAAAAAAGTTTTTCGACAATTTTTTTATTTTTGAGGTTATGATGCGTTTTAAAAGTAACGCTACCTAAACTACCTATGCAGTTCTACATAACATATATTCTATTAACTTATAAGTATTTTAATATTTTTTTATTTTCCTATGACCTGTAGAACCAGAGATATTTCAAAAACAATGTAGCGATACACTTGAAATGTATCAAAAATGCACAATTATGCAATTTTATCGGGACGCACATGGCCGATTTTCCCAAATTTTTGATTTCCAACTCATCTTCGAACATATAAATAAAAAAAAAACAAAAAAATCCAACTTCCCGAATGCATCCCTTCAAAATGCAAATTTCCCTCTACTATAAATATATATTCCTTTAAAATCAATAGCGATCATTAAATCTATTTTTATTTTTCATCAAGAATTTCAGCCAGGCGCCTTATAATGCACGGAATTCCGAAAACATAAAAAAAACCATGCGCACCGAGCATTACACGATCTCCAAAGAGGGAGTGAGAGAGTCGCATAAAAAAATCTACGATAAAAATAAAAAAATAATATTTACTATCGTTTGCGTGCGTTGATACCTACATACACCCGCACTTCCCCCCCTCCCTCCCCCCACCCTAACGTCAAATGCAACAACTATAATCCTCATAAATAAAGACCGGTCGCCGGTATGTGTAGATTTGTAACGCGGCGTGGCCACGCGCTGGGCGCCGGAGGACACGGGGCGGCGGCGGCGGCGGACGCGGTTGTAATGACGTCACATGCTCCTGGATCGATGTGGGGAAGTGCTGGAGGGGAAATCATCGGTGGTTAGGCGGAAAAGTGGGAGATATGGTAAACTGGGGCAGGGTTTGTCAACTTGTTGGGGTGAATGGTGTGCGCTTGTTTTTGTTTAATTTTAGTAGTATTATGGATGTATAAAATAAACAATAAAAACCGAGATTTTGCTGAAAATAGTTTTCTATTTTTAGAATTTGGGTGTGTTTTTAATTGCAGTGTTTCTGGCTATATTTCAAAATATCATATATGGTCATTAAGAAGTCAAAACGATTACATTTATACTACATTTAATAACTGGTAAAAAATAGATGGATTTATAATATTATAGTGACGTTAAATATGTAAAATGAAAACAAATTAATTGTTTAAACGTTAAATTTATTAGAGCAATAAGTATTCGCGCAAGCTTTCGATTCACATAATCATCGTCAGGCTAAAATATAATAAATAACAATTAAAGACAATTAATATAATGAAAATATTGACATTTTAAAATAAAAATTCAGAATTATACCTATTAATAAAGATCAAAAAAAATGGCCAAGTGCGTGTTGGGCACGCACATGATAGGTTTCCGTAGTCATTACGATTTATAAACAAGAAATATTTCAACGGACGCTCTGATAACGACATTTAAATGCAAATATATCGTGACTGAAGGGTTAAAATCAAAAGGTCATATAACATTTTTTGTTGCATTTTAGGAGACCTATCTAAAGATAGCCCACTCAATGGGTTAAGTGAAAAAAAATTTGAGAACAATTTTCAGTCTATGGGAGGGGGTCCAAATTAATTTTGACAGTGTTCGTTATAATTTTCAGTGAAAATAATAACTCAAAGCTACATTCTGAATTTTTTTCAGATTTTTTGAATAGATAGTTTAGAAATTAGGGTGGGGGGGACGCTCGATATTTAAACGCTTGATATTTAAATACAAATATATCGTGACTGAAGGGTTAAAATCAAAAGATCATATAACAAGTTTTGTTGCATTTTGGGAGACCTATCGAATGACATCCCACTCAATGGGTTAAGTGAAAAAAAAAATGTGAGTTCATTTTTCAGTCTATGGGAGGGGGGTCCAAAATAATTTTGACAGTGTTCGTTATAATTTTCAGTGGAAGTACTAATTAAAAGCTACATTCTAAATTTTTTTCAGATTTTTTGAAAAGATAATTTAGAAATTAAGGGGGGGGGGCGCTCTGATAACGACATTTAAATGCAAATATATCGCTACTGAAGGGTTAAAATCAAAAGATCATTTAACATTTTTTGTTGCATTTTAGTAGACCTATCTAATGACATCCCACTCAATGGGGTAGGTGAAAAAAAAATGTGAGTTCACTTTTCAGTCTATGGAAGGGGAGTCCAAAATAATTTTGACAGTGTTCGTTATAATTTTCACTGGAAGTACTAATTAAAAGCTACATTCTCGAATTTTTTCAGATTTTTTGAATAGTCAGAAATTAAGGGGGATGGGGGTACGCTCTATCACGACTTAGAACGCAAATATATCGTAACTGAAGGGTGAAAATCAAAATGTCATATAACATTTTTTATTGCATTTTAGGAGACCTATCTAAAGACACCCCACTTAATGGATTAAGTGAAATTTTTTTTAAATATATTTTTCAGTCTTTGACAACCTACAACTATGCAAGACGATTTGAGCGGCTTCTTTATTCCAATAAAATATTGGACACCTCTGGAGTGAGAACACAGAAAAATATGTTCAACGAAAAGTGGGGAAATCCAGGAAAATAGGAGAGGATAAACAGGCCGCCTGTTATGTAGAGGGGAAGTGGGGGTAGGAGGGGGGGCGACGGCCAGATTAGCGAACGCTTATCTCTCACCCTGTTAGATTTGCATAATCTATGGCACGCACCTCACTTTTGATACCCTCTCTGTTTTGAAAACTTTTCTGACAGTTACTCAAATATTATCTTGAATGAATTAAGCTTGTTTAACTCTATTATTAGATTGCATTTTGATTAGGTTATAAAAATTAAGTTTTACGGTAGATATGTTTAAAAATTATTCTTGAATTTCCAATAAATATAATCGATTAAATACCAATTATGTAAAGGTCGTTCATTAAGAGTGATACATCTTTGAATTTAAGTTGTATTTGAGATATAGCGGATATTTTTATTTCAAGTTAAAATATCCGTATGGAGAATCATACACTAAATAATTTTTGGATATAATTTTTTGAAAAATATTTTATTTATATAATCTACTACTATGAATTTAAATTTCGTAATACATAAAAAACAAATATACTTACGACGGTTACAGCAGTTATTGCCATTTGTATATAAATATTAGTTTTCTAATGTCCTAATGTCAAAATCATATTACACATTCGTAGAATAAATAATTATTAACAATTATTTGAATTTAGTTGCATTTGTTTCCATGGCAACATTAATGACGTATTAATTAGTATTTAAAATTCAAATTTTGAGGGTGTTTTTCACCCCTTCAATGGCTGTTTAGGCACGTAAAAATAATAAATATCCTTTAAGTTCAATTGAACTACAAATGTACCAATACTCGCAACGTTCACTTTTTATTAGACGATAAAAGTTACAAAATTTCGAATATTTCTAAAACCCCTAATCCGTTTAGCACCAAAATCAATAGATCTGGAGAACTCACTGGATTTATAAAGGAATAACTTCTCCTTTCAACTATTTCTCGTTGAAATTAGATACCTGCCATACATCCTTAATTATAAGTTTAATTTATATAAATTTTAATAAAGAAAATGACAAAATTTGCAACAAGAAGTTAATGATGACTTAATAGGCATGATGCCAGTAACAAAGTATCACTGAAATTATGATTTTAAATAATGAAATAAGTTAAAAAGATTCTAAAAAATGTATTTATTTTTATATTAATAGCGAGATTAATATGATTTTTGTTAAAATAAAAACGCAAAATACAGCAATCCACCATGTTTGATAAAACACCAGTCAGAGTGGATGACGTCACGGCTACGTAAACGTCATTTTTGTTTCATTAATATCTGCACTGTTTATAAATTATTTTGTGGTTTTAAATTATCAATTTGCTCAGTTTTGTGTTACCAAAAGTAAAACCGAGAAACATTAGCGATGGAACAAGGATTTATTATAGTTGACAAGAAGTGTTTACATAGACGTGACGTCAAAAATGCGCCATGACACCTGCGAGCGTTTTGGCATCAAATTCAAAATTAGTTTTAAAAGGGTCAATTTTTGTGATCTGCAGAAATAAGCATTTTTTTGGAAATAAGAGACACGTAAGTTCATCATAAAATAGTTTTTAAAAATTAGGCATCGTGCCTATTACCACAAACTAAATCGAATATAATCTCCACATGAAAAGAAAGGAAAAATGTATTGCAGTGTTTACTTATGTACTTTTGACATCCTGTGTATTCCACGTTGATTAAGGCATAGGAAATTTAACATGGAGACAGTTCGAAATATTGTAGTAGCCTTTGATCAAATTTAACGATGTGTGATTGGTGCATTTTGAAATGCCGCCTTGAAACTAACTGATAAATTTTAAATTAATCAACAGTATTTTGTTTTCAACTTTAAAGTAAGCATCCTAGATAAAATTATAATAACAGTTTTTGGATGATATAAATATGATAACAAAATAGGTACTAATTACTATTTTATTAAATTTTGTGGCGGCATTTCAAAATGCACCAATCACACATCGTAAAATTTGATCAAAGGTTACTACAACATTTCTAATTACCCCCATGTTAAATTTCCTGTCTTAATCCACTTGGAATACACTGTATATACGTGCGTCAGATACATTGGCACGACCTTGGCTGTATCGGCGCCCCGTATCACGACGTTGATAGCGTGGAACAGCGTGTCCATGTTTACAAACATACTTTCTCGATCACGTTACGTATCCGTGACTCTCACACACACAAATACATTAATTCAAAAAAAAAACCTGCTCGCCAGTAGGTAATTATATTTATCTTAGACTTTTGAATGGTGTTATTTTTATAATATATTATTACAATAATAACACAACTACACACAAAAAACATCTGCCAAGTAAATGCATAGTGCTTCCTCGTGACAAATTCACCAAATGTAGTTAATTATTGAACAGTTTAAATAGAAACCGATAAAGTGTTTAGATAAATTGCCTGGGATTGGTTAAACATTTAATTTTTTATACAAAATTTGTTGGATTTTTAATGTATAATTAAATTGTTTAATTAGTAATTTTGTACTACTATTTCTTTCATCAAACTATAGAAATGCAAACTGCTGCAATTTTTAATTTGTTATTGATTGATAGACAAGATCGATATTTTTCTTTTTTTTTTAATCGAACCCTCGATATATATGAAAATTTTGAAACATTATTTATTGTATTGTAATTTAAGCAATATATTTAAATTTCATTAAAATCTGTGATATTCCTTTTTGTTGATTGTCATAAAATAATATAAAAATCACGTGCTTTTGACAGACATATTGCATTCATGTGAACTAAAAAAATTCAATATAATATAATATATTTAGTAAAATAAATTCAAAATTGGTAATAAAGTATTGAAAACGTAAATTATTAAAGATAAAAACCGTTCAATCTCATTTTTAGAACAGTGTATTTGAAGTGTATCGGGAATAGACCGAGCTCTGATAGCAAAAAATGGTACGTCATCGAACACCTCAAATTTAAAATGTGAAAATGGTTGGAAATAATGTGAACAACATATTAGACCCGGCAGACTATTAAAAATATGTTAATTGCTATGCTTAATGAATTTTTGAAATGAGTTAAAAAAACAATGAATATACCTTACAAAACACCTGCATGAAATTTACACAGTTTATAGTAAATAATGTGCAATTTTTGAAAAAAAAATGCTGCTTAGCAATTTTTGTTAATTACCTTGTCTGCCTTAAATTTTTATAAGTTATAATTTTCAACAAAAGTACGTCACATAACACCTTTTTTTTATTTATAAAAAAATGAAGTTTGAGATCTCCCCTATCTGTTAAAACTTTGCTGACTAGAAATTTTCGTTAATTACCTTGTCTGCCTTAATTTTGAATGTGCACCATCCATGCATGAGATGGATGTCCGGCTCAACCGTTGGCGTGACATAACACCTTTTTTCTTTTTTTTTTAAATAAAGTTTGAGACCTCCTCTATGCTTATAAATTTGTGTGCCATCGAAAAAATGTTTTTTACTATGTCAGTCTTAATTTTTAAACGCCGTGCCAATGATTTTTTTTCGTTTAAATAGTTTATAAAAACACATAGTGAAAAAACACCATCTTAATTTTTTTTCTAACATTAACTTTGAGACTTCTTATTGCATTAAAATTTTGCTGCCAGCAAAAAAAACGTTTTTTACTTTGTCAGTCTTAATTTTTTAAGCGCTACGACCACATTTTTTTGTTAAAAAAAAATGTAATATAACCGTTGACAACTTTTTTTTTTTTTTTTTAATTATCAATCGAGGTTTTACATCTCTTTTATATATTAAGAGAGTTTTTTTATCGAAAAAATGTTTTTTACCAGGTCAGTCTTAAGGGGGAAAGCCACTGTGATGTGATTGTCAATGTTTGCGAATTTTATATATGTATACCATATTATTTTGCGATCAGGTAGTAGACATCTTATTAAATATATATTCAACTTATTGAATACCAATTTTTATTGAAAAATATTAAAAATTAAAAAAGTTATGGGCCTCGATGTGACGACCAAAAAAATAAATTCCTCTCCATTGTCATATCGAAATTTTGGTGAAGGGTTATCGAAATTTAGAAAAAGAATATACCTTCCCTGAATCTATTCTGATTATTTTCGCTATGTCTGTGTGTCTGTCTGTTTGTAAGCGCAGTAACTTAAATACGACAAATCGTCGAAGGGTGAAATTTTATATTTAAAATTAAATTTTGTCTGGGAAGAAAACCTCTTATTTAGAAAACAACTCTCAAAAAAAAAATGACAAGAGTAAACATCCGTTTCCGGTTTAGTAATTACGTTTAAAAAAATTTATTTGAGACATGCTGCAGAGAATATTATTATCTATAATTTATGTCTTTTAAATAATATTCTATTTTTTATTATTTTTTTAAATCAATAAATTATATCGAATTTATCAGATATTTGATTGAGCTTATAAAATATTTCATTGCAACGATTTAAATAAATAATTTGCTAGATTCAATCAATTATTTATTGGAACTATAGTAATTTTTTAATGTATCAGGATAGTTAAAAATAATAATAAACATTCATAATTATTTCAAATAAAACAAATAGGGTTTACCCTAGAGTCTAGACCCTAGACCAGCGATCACCAAAATTGGACCTGCGCGCCGGCCATTCCAAGATTTACATCCGGCTACCGATGAATATATAATATATAGAAATATTAATTTTATAAAATTTAATGATTCGATTGTTAATTCAGGACAATTATTTATTTAAAATTTAAATAAATCATTGTCGTGAATTCCAAAATCCTAATAGATGAATATCCTGCCTAAAGTACGCGTACTCTCAGGGGTACGCGAAAAAAAATTTATAATGGCGAAAAAAGATACAGTGGCACACCCCCTCCTCCCAACAAAAAACATAAGCTGTGTGAAAAGTTAATTAAGCACCGAGCACTTGATAACTGATCTCCACAAATAAATAAAATGAAAGTTGGGAACCGCTGATCTATTGGGATTTGAGATAAGACTTGCAGGTAGTAGATATTTCTTTGCTCGGAAACTTGAATATTACCATTTATCGAAATTCTATGAAAATAGTACAGGCAAAATAAAAGTTTGCAGGTATTAATTAATAAAAATTGTTAGGCAGACAAGTTTTAATAGATAGAGGTGATCCCAAACTTTATTTAAAAAAAAAAAAAAAAAAGGTGTTATGTGACGTACTTTTGTTAAAAATTATAGCTTATAAAAATTTAAGACAGACAAGGTAATTAACAAAAATTTTCAGTCAGCAAAGTTTTAACAGATAGGGGAGATCTCAAACTTCATTTTTTTATAAATAAAAAAAAGGTGTTATGTGACGTACTTTTGTTGAAAATTATAACTTATAAAAATTTAAGGCAGACAAGGTAATTAACAAAAATTGCTAAGCAGCATTTTTTTTTCAAAAATTGCACATTATTTACTATAAACTGTGTAAATTTCATGCAGGTGTTTTGTAAGGTATATTCATTGTTTTTTTAACTCATTTCAAAAATTCATTAAGCATAGCAATTAACATATTTTTAATAGTCTGCCGGGTCTAATATGTTGTTCACATTATTTCCAACCATTTTCACATTTTAAATTTGAGGTGTTCGATGACGTACCATTTTTTGCTATCAGAGCTCGGTCTAGAACTATTGAACTCAAAGAGCGAAGCGCATACGAACTAGTTCCTCTAGTTCTCGTGTGGGAGCGCTCTTTGAACTAGTTCGTTCGTGAACTACACAAGTCTACTAGACATAGAGCATGGACCAGCACGTTCCTTTGAGATGCCTATGGTGTTAGCTAGTTCACTCACTTTCATTTTGCAGTCATTCAACACAATAGGAATGATGCCTAATTTTTAAAAACTATTTTATTATTATCTTTCGGGTCTCCTATTTCCAAAAAATACTTATTTCTGCAGAAAATAAAGGTTTAATCACAAAAATTGACTCTTTTAAAATTAATGTTGAATTTAACACGCTTACAGGTGTCATGGCGCATTTGTGACGTCACGCCTATGTAAACACTCCTTATCAACAATAATAAATCCTTGTTCCATCGCTAATTTTTCTCGGTTTTACTTTTGGTAACACAAAACTGAGCAAATTGATAATTTAAAACCACAAAATAATTTATAAACAGTGCAGATATTAATGAAACAAAAATGATGTTTACTTAGCCGTGACGTCATCCACACTGACAGGTGTTTTATCTAACATGGCGGATTGCTGTATTTTGTGTTTTTATTTTAACAAAAATCATATTAATCTCGCTTTTAATATAAAAATAAATACGTTTTTTAGAATCTTTTTAACCTATTTCATTATTTAAAATCATAATTTCAGTGATACTTTGTTACTGGCATCATACCTATTCCTGAACGTGGTGCATCATTTGTGTTCAAACGATCACGACGAAACTCAGCAAACCAATATTTTACAGTTGAATTAACTGGGGCAGATGTGCCGTAACACTTATCAAGCCATTCCTTTGTTTGGACGGTATTTTTCCCCATCAAAAAACAATGTTTAATCAAAACACGAAATTCACTTTTTTCCATGAGATTAAAAAAATAACAAAAGTAGCGTCACTTCGAAGGCAGTAACTTGAACAAAAGTACATGAAATATCATGAAATTTTGACAGTATTCTAGTTAAGGTCGGTACTCTATTGGAAGCATAAGGATTTTTTGTTTGTCGCCATCTGTATGTTAGACCAAAGTCTTTTCAGCCCGTATAGTATATGGTATATTGGAAATTAAATAATTGATTTATTATTTCTGTATTTCTGTCACTAACAGGAATAACCAATACTATATCATACATAAACTTGACTCTTTGTGTCTCAAAGTAAACCACAACGTTAAATACGGATTTGTATCATTAGTAACTACCCATATAGTGTATTCTGTGGTAGCTACATTTGTTTCTAATGATGTTAACAAAATACAAACATACATATAGGCAGGCGCGTATACAGCATAACTTCTCGGAGGGTGTCATGTACAATATGGCAACTAGAAATGAAGTCAAATCAATTTTCTATATACATATAAAATAATTACTTTAGCAATGCTTAATATTAATTAGGTATATTAAAAAAAGTTCATTTCTACGTGTCAAGCAACTAATTACAGGGGTCAAAACTGGTCAGTAAAATCAGTTAAAGTCAGTTTTTTGGAAAAATGGTCAGTTTTATCAGTTTTTTGGGTTTGGCACTCAAAGTTTTCACATCGGAGCCCTATTTATCGTGAAAAAAATTGTTTTCAAAACGACACAATTATCGTGAAAAATATATGTATTCAAATTATAAATAATGTTCTATTTTGTTTACTTATTTGTATTGTTTATTACCAACTTTTAGAAGATATTTTATGACATAATTGTAACGTATGTTGTAACATATAAACAACATAATCTCACTCTAGCACTGGCTATGCCAAGTTCGGTGAGAAAAATTAACAAAAATTAACTGTAATATTTGTTACTTTTGTTATGAATATAATAAAAAGGTGGTAAGGGTTGGCTATGGGGATGGTGGAGGCCCATAATTATAAAAGTATTTTTTTAATACATAACATATATGTTTTAACTCGGTTCAGATAGTCAGTAAAATTCAGTATTTTTAGATTTATGTGTCAGTAAAATCAGTATTTTTGAACACTGAACTTGTTTCGACCCCTATCGAAATTATCATAATATAAATTTTTTATTCAAATGATTTCTTCATAATATCTAGTGTATCTTTTAATTCTTGGGGGATGGGTCATGACCCCTTGACCCCTCCTTGTATACACGCCTGCATATAGGTATCGTTAACAAAACAGCTAAATGGACTAACATAATCAAATGATATAAATCAAACAATACATTACAATCTATAATAAATCTCATACAAATTGATGGCAGTCCCTCTTGGGTGTGGTTTATCAAAATAACAAAAGAGGAGATAATTGAGTTGACATGAAAATATCATAATGTAATAATTAGGTAAATATATTATCAAATAAGATTGATTTTGATCTGATTGAATTTGCTAATGAGAAATATATACCTACTGTTATTAATATTAACTAACAATAAGTTAGTGGCACCAGTCTTGGTAAGGACCCCAGTAATGACAAATTTTTAATTAAATGTACTGAATTAGAAATATTTGTTGATATTTGATTTCTACCATTTCTTAATATTAATATATATATATTTAACTGTGTTACAGCGTGATTTGATGACAATCGGCCAATAGGTGTCAAAATGGTGGATATTTAAACTAATTATTAGTATAATTTATTTATTAATTATTATATTATCATAGCAACTGCTTTACATTGTTTCAAATTTGACGATTCTTTCTTTTATATCTTTTGTGTCGTAGTACTTGTAATCATAAATAAGTGTCCATAACTGCGTGCTCATTGTTAGTTTTACCTTTGCCATTACTAGAGAAAAAACATGAACAAAATAAAAGGCTATAATTTAAAAAACTAACTATATTTGCGGACTTTGGTAATTAACTTGATTAAATAAAGAGTTACTTGTTTTATTAGTAACATGATTACATGAGAATTACAAAAAATAGGCCCATTAATCCAAAAAAACCGAAAACTTGCTCTTATAGCTGCCATAACTAGTGCCTTTACTTTTCCTGGAAGTTTTATAAAAGTTAATAAATGGCTCTTCAGTTATACAATTCTTTATCGCCGATTTGCCATTATTGGCGTTATTTTAGCAACCCATTATTTTCCAAAAATGCTAACCCAAAGAAGGTATCTGTAGGAGGCCAAAAGAAGTATTTTATTTTATCCCCCCCCCCCCTTTAACTCGGTAACTACTTTTTCATATCTAGGCATGTGGGGTGTCGAAATGTAGATCCTAATTAGTAGAATATGACTTTTTTTAACTCAAAAATGACGCCTAAAAGGGGCTAAAAGCATTATTTTATTTTGCCCCCCCCCCTCTAACTTGGTAACTGCTGGCTTAAAAAATCTGAAAAAATTGGTATCGAGGCTTTGGTGGGACTACCAACGACAAATACTAAAGTCAACAATATAATTTCAAATTTTGGAGAAATAGAGAGGAGCGTCAGAGAATTTGTTATTTTTATTTTCATTATTAGACATGTGGGGTGTCGAAATGTAGATCTCTAATTAATACAATATGGCCCTATTTTTTTCTAACTCAAAAATGGCGCCTATAAGTGGCTTTAAACAGTTCACTTCGGAACCCTTGTGGCATACACCCGTGCAACGGCGGATTTAGGCATGGGCAACATGGGCTACTGCCCAGGGCGGTAGATTTTGAGAGAATACAACTTTTTTAGTTTAATACAGTCAGGACTCGTTTATTCTAAGCCTTCTGAATCGTTTTGAATCGAGGAAGTCGTGTTTATTCGAAGTCGAGAGGGGCTCCCACCAAGTTATGTATAGATCCTTGAACAATCATCGTTGGCGCGGGAATTGACGTCAAATGTTATAAGTTTATAATAGAATATCAATTACAAGAAATCCTTTATTTATTCTTGTCTTCGTATTTTTTTGATATTTTAACAACATATACATTCAAAGAAGTACAAATTCGATATTGCAAAATCTTGAAAAAGCTATCACAGACAATTTTGTCTATTCGGGAAGTGTCATTTTTACTATTCTTAAGTTCTGTAATTTTGACAGGTTTCTGTGATTTTGCAATGTCGAATTTGTACTTCTTTGATTGTATGTGTTGTTAAAATATCAAAAAATATGAAAACCAGAATAAATGAAGGATTTTTTTGTAATTAATATTCTATTAAGAATACATACATTTATAACATTTGAATACGTCTTCGTGGTGACTTCAATTCCCGCGCCAACGCTGATTGGTCAAGGAGCTATAGAGACTATGTATGTAAATGTCTTTATATACCTTGGTATTTAATATTTATCGTTAATAGTTAATCGTGATAGTGAAATAATTTTACTTTACTTTTAATTTGGAATATGAGCAAGGTGACGAGTGACGACAGTGATAAGTGTCTCTAATTAATTCTCGAAAAAATTTCAAAAATATGTTCACTTACGCCATGACTCGAGAATGGTGGAAGGTGAAGGAGGAGAAAAAATTTCGAATAAACGAAACTCGACATTTCAGATAAACGAGACTTACAATAAACGAGTCCCGACTGTATATACACAACATTAAAACAAAGAAATACAAAAAATTACTCCGATTATCAAAATGATTTTTCTACATCTTGTAAGAATTAGTAAAAAATAGGTAATATTTTCTCTCGGTAGAGGGGCGGCAATTTTTTTTGCCCAGGGCGGCACTTAACGTAAATCCGCCGTTGCACCCGTGTATGTCTTGCCTGAATTATTTATATCTAAACGAAAATGTGTTTGGTTAAAACTGGATACTTTATTAACATAATCCATAATCATTCAGAAAATATGTAAAGAAGTCATTCAAAAGATTTTCTTTCATATTTTTGTAACACGAACATATTAAATATATATTGAACGATAAAGAACCGAGAAAACTATTTCGTTCATATTCATTTTGTTTAATATTGGCTACATGTCCACTATATGCGCATTACTTACGTATAAATCGAACAATCAAAAGTGTTTCTTTAAATAAAATATCTACCATGGGAACCACGGGACTTTCTTATACGTAATCCTGACAGTGAATAGTATACGTGATTCTTATTTTATTAAAACATTTCTGACAAACTAATAAGATAGAATAACATGAATGGGACATAAAATATAGATGATCTTGGCTTCTGGGTGTAAGCTGCGTCGGTTTGGTCGTGTTATCGACCAACGTTTCGTCACACATTGCAGTGGACATCTTCAGGGCTCTGATGTCCAAGATCTATATCAAGACCACCGCGGAAGCCTCAAGACTTATAAAATATAGATAATATTATTTTCTACATTATGTATCAAATGAATTTTTTTGAACGTAATAACTGAAAACGGATGTTTATTCTTATCTTTTTGAATTTTCGAATTATTTTTGAAATAAGAAAAAAATGTTTTAGATAAAAAATGTCGAGTGTTATTATCTATAATTTATTCCCCATACATTTTTGTCCAACACATATGATTTAGCCAGAAAGAATTTTTTTATATAATTATTTAGACTCGCACACACTGTTCACTCTCAGTATTACGTATAAGAAAGTCCCATTGTACCTATGACAAACACGCACACTGTTCAATCTCTGTAATACGTATTAAAAAGTCCCATGACACTCATGACAGATATTTCTCCTCTGTTATGAACCATTTGAATTATAATAAAATCTTTTTTTTATGCCTTCGGGCTAGTCCAGTCCTGTTTAGCAACAAATTAGTCTTAAAAGAATCTTATAAACAAATATATATTCACAAATTATGTATTTTTCCATTTATTTCTTAGTTTCCTTCTGTAAAAAATCTAATATCCAACCTATGAAAATAATTACTTAAAACAACATCTACAAAATCCCGAAACAGAAAATGATTGAGTTTATTATGAAACTAATTTAGTTTTCATTAATGTTTTAGGCTGAAAACCTATTAATGGACTCCAGCGGGAATATCAAAATCGCAGACTTTGGTTTCTCCAACTATTTCACTGAAGGTGGGCAACTATCAACGTGGTGCGGGTCACCCCCTTATGCCGCTCCTGAAGTGTTCGAGGGTAAACGTTACACCGGTCCTGAAATCGATATATGGGTATGTATTATTCATTATACACTTGAATAACATTTTTATAAATAAATTATACCAATTGAGAAATAATATACCTTTATAGGGGAGAGTGGGATAGTAGGCATGATGCCTAATTTTTAAAAAAAATTTGATGATGATCTTACGTGTCTCTTATTTCCAAAAAAATGCTTATTTCTGCAGAAAATAAAGGTTTAATCACAAAAATTGACCCTTTTAAAACTAATTTTGAATTTGACGCCAAAACGCTCATATGACGCATTTTTGACGTCACGCCTATGTAAACATTCCTTGTCAACTATAATAAATCCTTGTTCCATCGCTAATGTTTCTCGGTTTTACTTTTGGTAACACAAAACTGAGCAAATTGATAATTTAAAACCACAAAATAATTTATAAACAGTGCAGATATTAATGAAACAAAAATTATGTTTACTTAGCCGTGACGTCATCCACTCTGACTGGTGTTTTATCTAACATGGCGAATTGCTGTATTTTGCGTTTTTATTTTAACAAAAATCATATTAATATCGTTTTTAATATAAAAATAAATACATTTTTTAGAATCTTTTTAACTTATTTCATTATTTAAAATCATAATTTCAGTGATACTTTGTTACTGGCATCATGCCTATTACAAACAGCTAAGGGAATAATAAAATAAGTTAAAACCTGAGTATGAAACCAATATTGTTTATTATTATTGTAGGGGAAAGACTTGTATCTTGGGACATTTTTTACTTTTTTAATTATTGCACTGACATTTCTCGTTCGAATACAATAATCTTTTAACTCTACAGAGGCTACAATTGTAGGCAGCTGTTACCAAACAATCATTTTGCTATCACCAAAGCGTACCCCACTACTCATTGTTTAATAAGTTGCTGATTTTTGTCCTCATGTACAACCTACGGTTTTATCTTGGGACAGCATTGGTTCTACCTTGAGAAATGATTTGGAAATGAAGTAAGACCTAAGTAGTAAATGTTTTTTATTATGAAAATATGTTAAACATAATTATTATTAATAAGGATAAGAAGAAGAAGTCGAAAATTGCACAACTCTTTTTTTAACAACTTCTTTCTTTGGGCATAATTTACCTTTCTTACTGCCTTTTTTACTCTTTTCCACTTCAATTCTCTGCTTCTCTGGCGTGTCGGTAGCAATCATACACTTTCCCAGGGTTTCGTCCTATACCACAGGACACGTCCCAAGGTACAACCAAATAAATGTCCTAAGGTGTAACCAAGCACACTTTTCACAAAATAAATTTTCTAATATCTAAAAAAAAATATCATTCGACAACTTCTTGCATATATTGCTTGTTAGCTAGTTATCTAGTGAACATGATTATACTGGGCGAGTTTACTAGCAGCTACAAGCCAGCTTATTTACAAGCTGCTTATAAACTCGCTCAGTGTAATCATGTTCACTGGCTAACAAGCTGCTTGTAAACAATCTGCTACAAAAGTTGAAAGCCGGGTTACTTCACTCGCTGGCTTGTAGGCTTGTTAACTTGTTAGCTTATAAACTAGCCGTGTGTCATCATAGTAGCTAGTTCGCTAGTTGCGAGTATCTCGGTGATTCTTGGTTTCAGTGTCTACAAAATGTATTGACAACACGTGGTTTACTCGCTAGCTAGTTGGCTACTGAGCGAGTGGAAAGTTTTGTGTGTCATCATCACTATCTTACTATCTGACTCGCTCGCTTGTAAACTCGCTCAATGTAATCGACCCTTAATCGACGCTAAATAATGCTTACAATTAGCTTGTTTGTATATGATCCGGAAGTTGCAGCAAAATTTTACTTTCAAGGTACAAAAACTATAATATGACACTTAAAGCTTCAAACAATGACTAAAATTGAAATAATTTGGTGAGCAAACAAAGAATAGGGTTGCCAATATAACATGTATTATTTTGACGTTACTGAAAATTTGTCGGTATATTTAATAGACCCTGTATATGTATAACAATAGAAACAAAATTTCATTAACAAAATTATTTAATTGTATTTTATTTATGTTGTTTGTATAAACGTAAAAACGAAGTAGTCTAGTTTACCATTGTGTCATATACAACAGAGTTGGGCATTTTAGTTGATGACAGAGAGCGCTCCCTATAGTTCAGTGGTCTTTAATGAACTAGTTCGTTCTTCTAGTTCTTTTAGTTCATAGAATTTTTTTTCGGACTATACGATGACAATTTATTGATTTAGATATATTGGATTGTTGGATTTTTAAATTAAATTGTTTCATTAGTAATTTTGTACTACTATTTTTTTCATCAAACTATAGAAATGCAAACTGCTGCAATTTTTAATTCGTTATTAATTTATAGACAAGATCGATATTTTCAAATGTATATATTTGCAATAATCTTCTTTTTTTTAAATCGAATCCTCGATATATATGAATTAAGCAATATATTTAAATTTCATTAAAATCTGTGATATTCTTTTTTGTTGATTGTCATAAAATAATATAAAAATCACGTGCTTTTGACAGACATAATGCATTCATGTGAACTAAAAAAAATTCAATACAATATATTATCTTTAGTAAAATAAATCCAAATTAGTAATAAAGTATTGCAACGTAAATTATTAAAGATAAAAATCGTACAATCTCATTTTTAGAACAGTGTAGTGTATTTGAAGTGGTATCGGGAACTATTGAACTAAAAGAGCGGAGCGCATACGAACTAGTTCCTCTAGTTCTCGTGTGGGAGCGCTCTTTTGAACTAGCTCGTTCGTGAATAACACAAGTCTAATATACAAATGAATGTGATATTCAGAAAGTTTTGTTTATTTTTTATTTTCTCTTTATTTGTTCGAACATGAGTTAAAATCGAAAAAGTTAGGAAAATCGACCATGTGCATCCCGACAAAATTGCATAATTGTGCATTTTTGATACATTTCGAGTGTATCGCTACACTGTTTTTGAAATATCTCCGATTCTATAGGTCGTAGGAAAACAAAACAGAAATTAAAATACTCGTCGGTTAATACACTATAGAACTGTATAAGTAGCATTACTTTTCAAACGCATGCTAACCTCAAAAATAAATAAAAATGTCGAAAAACTTTTTTGATCACTAATAATACAATAATTAACAAAAAAATCAGGGAATTTGTTGTTGTTACTGGCCATCCTGTATATGTAGAACAACAAAAACAAAATTTCATTAACAAAATTATTTAATTGTATTTTATTTATGTTGTTTGTATAAACGTAAAAACGAATTAGTCTAGTTTATGTACAAATGAAATATAGGTGTGTATATGTATTTATTTACACTATTGATTGAGAGCCACTGTTCCCGGAACTAATAAAGTATTGTTTGTATGTGGAATATTTATAAACATTGTGTTATTTTGTCCAACGTAAAATAAGATACTAAAATAGATGTATACAAATAAAATAACATTGATTTATTTGTAAACATTTTCTACTTATCAACACATGCTATTTTTAGATGTACTACAGTATATATATACGAATACGTTTCATACGTACGTCCTGTTATTTTTTTTTAAATTAATATTAAATTAAATTTAAAAAAAAAACTTTTAAAAAATAAAAATAAAACCGCCTTAAAAAAAACTTTAAAAATACTGACACACTATACCTAAAAACAGGTGTTATTTTAGTGTGTAGTTGTAGTTTGTTTCTGCAGTTTTAAAAATGAAAAGTGTTGTTGTAAAAGTCAATTTGTGTAGTTGAAAATTATAAAATATATTATATGTACATTAGGACGAATTTTGACCGGGCCGCCCTCCAAATCAGCATCAAATAATTTTTAAAAAATGTGGAAAAAGTTTCAGCCCATCTTAAAAAATGGCCATTACCAGAGAGGGGTGATTTTCCTATTTAAAATTCACGTGTTTTTTCGATTTTTCAAAAACTCTTTCTAAAAATCTAGAATACTCATGAAAGCATTCCTGGTACTCATATTCCTTATTTAGATGGATAAATTAATTATATGGGCCATTTGGTCATTTCATCAAGAGAAAATTTTTAACAATTTTTTTTGTATAACTTCTGGATAATTTTGTCAGAAAAACGTTTGACAATGAAAATATTGATCTTGAAATAAAAAATTTTGATTCTAAAATTAAAATTAACAACAACAAAAATTGGTCGCGCCAGTTAGAAATTGATATGGACTGGTCTTTTTTGATTTTAGAATCACTTTATTATACAAAAAAAATTTGTAAAAATTGCCTCTTCAATGACCCATATAGCTGTCAACGTAGAATCAAAAAATTAATTTATCATTCTAAATATGGAATATGAGTACCAGGAATGCTTTCATGAGTATTCTAGATTTTTAGAAAGAGTTTAAGACACTCTAGTACGCAGGTCTCTGAAAAATCGAAAAAATACGTGTATTTTAAATGGGAAAATCACCTCCCTCTGGTAATGGCCATTTTTCAAGATAGAGAGCTGAAACTTTTTCCACATTTTCCAAAATTCGTCCTAACTCCATATAAGGACCACCCTAATATACTCTTTCAAACAAACAAATAATTATCCAAATCGATGCATATTTCTCGGAGTTATGCCCGAACATACATAAAAATGAAAATTGAGAATCCCCTCCTTTTTTTAAGTCGGTTAATTAAAATAATTTTTACTTTAAATAAATTAAATTTAGTTTGTGGAATATAAAACACAATAAACTTTTTTTTTATTATTTTGTATTGATTTTCATGAGTTTTTTACTCGAAATGTCTAAGGTCAAAGTATAAAATATGTAGTTGTTATAGGTTATATAAATTTCAGCTTTTTGAAAGATAAATAGACATTCAATTATTAAATTTCTTTATCCAATATTGGTTCAAGCATTTATTATTATTATTGAATATTGCGAGTTCATTTTATATTCTTATTAAGATACTGGCACCAGTTATGGCCGCTATAAGAGCAAGGTTTACTATTTTTGTGATTAACGGGCTTCTTTTTTGTAATTCTCATGACCTCATGTTACTAATAAAACAAGTAACTCTTTATTTAATCAATTTAATTACCAAAGTCCGCAAATATAGTTTGTTTTTTAAATTATAGACTTTTATTTTGTTTATGTTTTTTCTTCAGTAATGGATAAAGTAAAACCAGTAATGAGCACGCAGTGATGTACACTTGCTAATGATTACAAAATGATAAGTACTACGACACAAAAGATATAAAAGAAAGAATCGTCGACTTTGAAACAATGTAAAGCAGTTGCTATGATAATTAATATAATAATAAATAAATAAATTATACTAATAATTAGTTTAAATGTCCACCATTTTGACACCTATTGGTCGATTATTATCAAATCACGCTGTAAGACTGTTAAATGTATATAGATTAATATTCAGAAATGGTAGTAATCAAATATCAACAAATATTTCTAAATTCAGTACATTTAATTTAAAAATATCCATTACTGGGGTCATATCCAAGACTGGTGCACTGTGCATTTACTTGACAGATGTGTTTTTCAGGGTGCTGTGATCAAACGGACAAAATGATTATACTTATCCTAAATATTTCTCAGTTCAAATAATTAGTTGAGATTATACTACTTCCACGTATACATATTATGTCTGAATGTACGTCTATGCATTATAAAAATAGAATTACGTTTATGATATAAATAAAAATATAGTTATTGATATAACAACACGTTATCTTACAATAGCTGTTATCATAGAAGTACGTATACAAAGTATTTCCAAGAAATATTTCATTTTACTCTCTAAAACTGAATTAGCGAGAAATCACTAATTAATAGAAAACATTTACTATTTGAAATAGTTAAAAATATACCACTATGAATTAGTGACTATTCACTGCTTGAATTAGTGAATAGTCAAGGTACAGTTAGACGGGCAATAATATTTCCAACAATGTTATAATTTCCATCGATACACAAATATTGCTCCGTGTAACCACAGTCGGCAATGATATTTTTGACAAATTTGTTAAATATATCGAAGATACGAGAAGCTTTGTGATCGTTTCAGATTGAGGCAAAAAAAATGTTTTCCGATTTCAAAATTTTAAATTGATCTATCCGTTTCACGTCAAGGCAAACACTTTTCGTTCCGTGTCTGTCTGTCTGTCCATGTGCCTTGTCACACGCATAACTCATTAACTACTGAACCGATATTGTTGAAACTTGATCGGATGGTTGGGTCTGGTTTGAGAACGGTCCCAATTCAAAATCATCAAAATCGTGTGTAAGGGGGAGGAGTGATATCCCAAAATACTTATTTTTTCAAGATATCTCAAGAACGACACATGTTACGTGAAAATTTTATAGAATATTTTTGTAGATCATTCAATTTCCTATAATATAGGTCTACAATGTTTGTTGTAAAATATTCCCTTACAAAGATTTATCTCAATTTATTTTAAAAATTCGTGTTTTTTTTTCTAAATTGATATTTTCTTGGACATATCAAATGTCATTTTGACGTTTTAAATGTCATTAGATTGAAATTGACGAAAAATTTAAAAAAAAACGAAAAAATAATCAGGTGCGTTTTAAGAAAAATTTCCAACTAAGACTTCTTAGTAAAATTGTATAAAAATTAAATGGTTAACTAATTCCAGGCAATTTATCTAAACACTATCGATTTTTATTTTAACCAAAGGTAGTTAATTTACCTTTGGTGAATTTAGCACGAGGAAGCACTGTGCATTTACTTAGCAGATGTTTTTTTGCTAGTGGGCAATGCAATTGCTTTGCCGTGTAATCACATACAGTAATAATATTTCCAGCAATTCAAAAAATTATTTTCGCTATAATATCTGTATGTCAGTCTGTCTATAACTTAAATACTACAAATTGTAGAAAGGTGAAATTTTATATTTAAGATTAATTTTTGTCTGGGAGGAAAACTTCCTATTTTTAAAATTTTATTTTACTAAGCTCAATTTTTTAATTTTTCGAATTACTTTGATACACTGCAAATTAAAGAAAAATGGTCAAGTTCAAAATTGTAGGTAATCTATAATTTATTTTCTATTCATTTTTTCGAAAAATCAAATTTTTTATGGGGAATAAATTATAGATAATAAGTAATAACACTCGACATTTTTTATCTAAAGCATTTTTTTCGTATTCAAAAATAATTCGAAAATTCAAAAATTGACAAAAGTAAACATCCGTTTTTGGTTAAAACGTTCAAAAAATTCATTTGATACATAATGTAGAGAATAATATTATCTATAATTTATGTCCCATTCATTTTATTTTATCTTTTATTAGTTTGTCAAAAATGTGTTTTAATAAATAAAAAATATAAAAAAAACTTTTTTTAAAAACAATTTGCGTTTTAAAAACCGACTTAAAAGCTGAAAATAAAATTCAGTTAGACTCTTTTCGTACTAAATATTGCATTTAAAAAAAAGTTGGTTTTGTTCATACTAAAAGAGACATTTTTTTAAAACTCTTCTAGTATGAACAAAATCAACTTTTTTTAAATGCAATATTTAGTACGAAAAGAGTAACTGAATTTTATTTTCAGCTTTTTAGTCGGTTTTTAAAACGCAAATTGTTTTTTTAAAAAGTTTTTTTATATTTTTTATTTTTGAGTTTTTAGTTATACATTTACAAAGAAAAAATTCAGAATAGTTCATGTAAATATACCTACTTGTTCTGTCCTGAATCTTTACCAACAAATAACCATTTTTAATTTCGTTTTTATGTCAAGTTTGTAATGATCATTACGAATATATTTTTTATTGTAAATTATCACTAAAACACATCACGTATATACAATAATATACATATTATTAATATTTATTAATTTTAACAGATTTCGTTCTATTTCTTTCGTTGTCTAAAGTATAAGAATTAAAAATATTCTTAATTTACAGTAATGATAGGTAAGGTATTTAATAAAAATAATCCTGTGGGTCCAAGTGGCAGATATTTTTACTAGTAAAATAAGCAATTAGTTTTGGAGTTACAAGTAGTGACATTTCCCATTTAGGTGTTAAATATACACACTTGAACGTATGTTATGATTATTGTAGAGTTTGGGAGTGGTGCTGTACGTGCTAGTTTGCGGTGCGTTACCGTTCGATGGCTGTTCAATACAAGCACTCAGAGATCGCGTGCTCTCTGGAAGATTCCGGATACCGTACTTCATGAGTTCCGGTAAGTACAAATACAATAATTACATTTCTAATATATAATAAGCGTGAAATTCATGGTGATTTCCTAAATGGTAAGAGATACAGATTCGGTTAAATGAGATTAATTATTTGTAAGGAAGGGGTGAGTAATACTATAATATCAAAAAATTTTATTAACTATCTGCTACCCGCGGCTTCACTCGCGTGGATTTCGAAACCCCCATCTCCATGATATTTATTCCGCCGGATCAAATGAAACTAACTACAATCATTCAATATGTAAAAGAGTGTGAATTATAATTTTTTCTATATTTTGGTTTTCATTCATTATGCAAAATCGTAAATATCTCGACTGCTATACGAGATAGAGGGTTATTTTTCCTTCTAATACCCCACTCCTGTGGTATTTTTCCCGCTGGATCGAATAAAACTAATTACAACCCTTCATATTTGACAGGTGAAATATTTATTACTAAAAAAAATCTCCCATACAAATTTTTCAACCCTTTTACAATTCTTTAAGGGTTCAATTTTCGGGATACGAAGTAGCATATGCCCTTCCTCGGGATGCAAGCTATCTCACTGCCAAATTTCATTAAGATCGGTAAAGCGGTTTAGCCGTAAACAGGTAACAAATAGACAGACTGAGAGATACACTTTCGCATTTATAATATAAGTCGCGACTCCTATGTAAGATAAGGGGTTGTTTTGTCCCCCTAATAACCCCTCTTCCATAGTATTTTTCCCGCCAGATCGAGTGTAACCAATTACAACCCTTCATATGTGACAGGGGGTGAAATATTAAATTTTTCTTATTTTTAATTTTCTTTCATTATACAAAATCGTAAATATCTCGGCTCCTATGCGAGATAGAGGGTTGTTTTTCCCTTTGATCACCCCGCCACCTTAGTATTTTTCCCACTGGATCGAATAAAACCCTTCATATGTAACGGGGGGTAAAATATTAATTACTAAAAAAAAGATTTATTTTCCACCCCCTTGCAATTCCTTAGAGCAGCGGTTCTTAAACTTATGTAGTCTAAGGACCCCCTTTTGAACCATTATTTTTCAGGGATCCCCTCCCTGCAGGGGTTATTTAATGAAAATTTTACAACCGTATTTTTTTGCTCCATACTTACAGTTTTTGCTTTTCAACTGCAATGACCTTTATTTTTTGCATTACATTTCTTACATTTTTTGTTTTTACAAAAGCAATAACTTTTTTTTACTCTACATTTCTTACATTTTTTGCTTTTACAACTGCAATGACCTATTTCCACATATTTTATTATTTTATTTATTTATTATACATTTTTTCAATTTTTTGCACTACACAAATCAGCTTTTACAACTGAACAAACAAACTACAACTACACGCTAAAATAACCCCTGCCTCCCTGACAGAAAAACAAAGAAGGTCGTTAGATAGTAATTCATAATTGGTAAATAGAAATGTAAAAGTACTTTAATTTAAGCCAAACATGTTTCACGGACCCCCGGCAAAAGTTCCGCGGACCCTAGCTTAAGAATCGCTGCCTTATGGGTTGAATTTTCGAGATACTAAGTAGCCTATGTCCGTCCTCGGGATGCAAGCTATCTCACTGCCAAATTTCATCATGATCGGTTCAGCGGTTTAGCTGTGAAAAGGTAACAAACAGACAGACAGACAGACTTGATTAGTGTATTTAGAATTTTTATTTCACTTTTACTTTCCGAATTACAAGCCCTAACTTTAGTTTTTCCTACAGGCGACTAAGTTGGCTATAGCATATTTGAACTTTTCTTTAAGTTTTGAAGGTAGTACAATCAGAATCTACTCTTATCTCGGACACGATTTTTCAACGGTATTACAATACTTTTCTTTCAGAACATGGAAGTAAAAACGCTCATTTGTACGTAGCATTGTTCTTGACTATCGTAACACAAAATAAAGTTGATCTATAAAGTTTTTGCTTCGTTTGAACTGCCCCGTCGGTTAATTATGTAACAAGATACGACAATTTACAACATAGTAAGGAGTTAACAGTTGCTTGAATGCCGTATTTCCTTGTCCTGTTAAAGACGGACCCTTTTTACCGATAAATTACAGCGGTTTCCGCTTACGTTTTCTAACTAGTCTGTATAAGTAAAGCGAGTTCAAGATTCAGACAGCGTTCTTGGAGATAATTGGTTTATATTGCAAGCAGGATGGACTAAGGGAGGTTGCGGCTCGGGTGGAATGTTATTATCCCCCCCCCCCCCAACCTCATTTAATTTTTTTCTCTTGTATAATTAAATAATTTAATTTTTTTTTAGGAATTAATATTGATGTCACTCTGAAATTCACAACACATGTGGATGACATTTGTAAGAGATTGTGCAGGTGTTATTATCAAATTAGAATATTAAAACAATATTTAGAAAAGCACCAGTTGATGGCATATTACGACGCGAATGTAGGGGGTAACACTGTGGATGCTGGGAGAGTTTTTATAATTCAGAAAAAAATAATCAGATTAATTTTTAACCTTAATAAAATACAACTACAGCGAATTTTTTTCAAAAATAATAAATTATTAACACTTTGGGGGATATACAGGTGAATAGTGCGTCCGGCTTTCCTAGCGCACTTCACGTAGGAGATAGAAAAAAAAGTTTAGTACATAATAATATTAGTCTGAAAAGATGAACGTCGTAAAATTATTTTCAATAATACAGGTGTCCCATTTTTTCGCTATAACAAAAACGAAGTTTTTTTAAATGGAATACCTGTAATGTTTTATGTCTTCCGATGTCATTTTTTAACCTCTACATTAACGTTTGTTCATTTTTGATTTAGTGACAGTGTTGCCAAATTATATTTTTTTTACGAAAAATAATCCATATACTCAACCAAAAAAAATCGTAGCGACCTCGTTTTTTTTTTTGAAGAAATGAATTTTTTAGCAATAATGTTTGTCTTGATAAAGAGTAACATTTTGATAACAAATAATTTAAATTTAGTTCTAATAAAAAAAAATGCAATTTTCTAAATGATAAAACTCATAATTTTCAAATGTGACTACCCTTTTTTTATTTCACTATTCGATGGGTATTTTTCTCCTTTTCAATTTGTATAGGAAATATACTGTGTCTTAACCTCATACTTTCTGAGATATTCAATAATTTTCACAAAAGTAAACATTTCATTACATTTTTATGGACCGAAGTAGGCTGTGCTGATGCAAAACAAATGCCAAAATGTAAGTACTTAAGTATCAATGTAACATTTGATTAAATTTAATAATTAAAATGGATAATACTTATGTAATAAAATTATTTATTTTCTTCAAAAAAACTATGATAAGTAACAACATTGAAAATACCTATAAAAGATAAAAGACTACAATAAATGTTCCAAATGTCTTCCATTTTTATCCAGGTACAAATCAATTCACCGGCATTTGTTTTGCATTTTTCTGGTCTACTTCGGTCCATAAAAATGTGATGAAATGGTTACTTTTGTGAAAATTACTGAATATCTCAGAAAGTATGCAGTTTAGACATAGGATATCCTGTACAAATTGAAAAGGAGAAAAATATCCATCGAATAGTGAAATAAAAAAAGATTTTTAATGTATTTATTTAAAAGATTTTAATATCAGCATTGCTGAGTGCCTATAAATGTATTTTTATTTATTTTTATGATTTTTCTGTAATTGACGTATTGGTTGAAAATTAGAAAAAAATATTATTATTATTATTATTATAAAATGAATAAAAAACAATGATATTTAACTTTCCGAATCTAAAATATAGATTTTGCCTAGAAATATCGATGTTTAGCCAATGGACTGATTCATTTGTTACTTTTTGTCCACAAGCTAAAGGGGAGTTGAGACAAGCGTATTATTTAATAATGGTATTATTTAATAATATTTGTCTAAGGAGTACTTCTAGTAAGTGAAGTAATCAATGTTAACACCAAGTAGACACTAACTGTATTATATATACCAACGTAGTAATTAGTAACTACTTACGTGGGGGTTATTACATCTAATATCTAATATGCAGTAAATTTTCATTAAACTCTAGACCTTTCTCAGGTTCTATTTGTCGAGTATGTATCATATATGGTACTTAGTGGTTAGTGAAATTATTGTGGTTTTTAATTAACAAAATACATACAAGTACGTATGCTATATTTAATATTTAAGTACATACGAGTACATTGTTAATAAATGCAGTCTGGGTAAAATGTAGAAAAAATTAGTGTATGTTTTTCAACTGATGGTTTTAATTACGGTTGTTAATTATTCTACATATATACCTGTATATATAATATATATACTATATATCAACATTTTCAAATGGAACACCCTATATATATTCACATTTTCGAATTGCCTATTCAATTCTAAACACATTTTATTATACCTAAATCTAGCCTTTAAATAATTATTTGGAAGATTTTTAAAATCTTAACATGTTTTATAAAAACAATGCAACTTTATTATAATCCATAAAATAATTTGCTAGAACTTAAAAACTTTAACAACATGAAAATCTAGAAATTAAATAAACAAAATGATACACAAAAGTTAATTTTTTTGTTCAAAATGTTCACCAGCGGCGTTCAGACGTATCATTCAAATTAAATTAAATCTTCAAATAACTTTTTAACGGCTAGATTTAGGTATAGAACATAGTTTATAAAATTTGTTTAGAATTGAATAGGCAATTCGAAAATGTAAAAATATATAGGGTGTTCCATTTGAAAATTTTGAAAAAAATTAAGTTCAGAGTTTTGATACAGCCTGTACAAAGAATACGATTTTTGTAAATATTTGAATATCGCAATAATAGAGCATATGCCAAAACTATTTTTAATAGAAAACACATTTTTTTTTGGTTGTAATATAAAAATAACAACGTGTTGAAAATATGTCAATTTTCTTATAAAAATGACCATAATTTCTAAACCGCTCAGTATAATCCTACACATGCTTGTATCAAAATATCCAGAAAAATGAATGCTTTAAGATTATCAATAAAAAAAATACACATTGTATTTAAAAAAACATAACTTTGATTTGTAACGCACTTATGGGACACCCGATATAAATGTAACTATTTTTAAAATATGCGGTTTGTCTAACCTGACAACTTTTGTATTTAAAGTTTTCTTCTATTTGATATAATAAACTAAATATTGAACTTTGACGCAGTCTTGGGACACCCTGTATGAATAATTATATATGGTGAAATATGTAAGAGATTGTGCAGATCAGGGACTTGAACCTGAACCCGAACCGTAAACCCGAAAAACTCGTATTTTTCATTAACCTAAACCCAAACCGAACCGTTATATCTCAAAGTCAACGAACCTGAATCTGAACCCGAACCTTTTCATGGATAACCGGTAACCAGATATTTTTAAAAGGTTCAATAAATTATTTTTAATATTTTCCTCCATTAATTTTTAAAATAGATTAAGCCCAGTAATTTTAGATATTAATGCACCCAATCTGGGAAAAAAATAGCAGTTAGCTGAATTTTTGTATACACCTTCGTTACAGTGTTATAAATAACGAGTAAAAAGTATATTGATAATGTTATACGACATTTTGATATATTTGCGTTCAAAGTCTTGATCAGAGCGTCCCCCCCCCCCCCCCCTTAATTTCTCAACTATCTATTCAAAAAATCTGAAAAAAATTCAGAATGTATCTTTTAATTAGTACTTCCCCTGAAAATTATAACGAACACTGTCAAAATTATTTTGGACCCCCCTCCCATAGACTGAAAATTGTTCTCAAAATTTTTTTCACTTAACCCATTGAGTGGGGTATCTTTAGATAGGTCTCCTAAAATGCAACAAAAAATGTTAAATTACCTTTTGATTTTAACCCTTCAGTCACGATATATTTAAATTTAAATGTCGTTATCAGAGCGTCCCCTCCCCCCTTCTACTTCTAAACTATCGATGCAAAAAATCTAAAAAAAAAATCCAGAATGTAACTAGCTTTTAATTAGTACTTTCAATGAAAATTATAACGAACACTGTAGCTAGAATAGTTAATAAAAAAAATTGAAATAACTCTTGTTTATTAATCATAATGACTACGGAAACTTATCATGTGCGTGTCCAACACGCACTTGGCTGTTTTATTTTTAATATTATAGTAGTATTACATAGGAAATAATTTCTCTAAAAACTTTTGCTAAAACATTTTTTTAAATCTATATATAAAAATAAACTCGGGAATTACTGAAACGATTTCAATGTGGTTTTCACCAATATAAATAGTTAGATAATTTTAATGTGCAGTATCGTGGCTATTAATATTTTATGAAAATCTAAGATTTAACATCAAAAGACTAAAAAAACCTTATTATCATTATACAACTATCATGTACCTAGCCATGGAATACAGAATTTTATAAATTACAATTACAGTTTCAGTATTTTATTAATTTCGGACACTATGACCACGTGTCTTTCAAATATTTTGTCGAATGATGATCTTATATGTCTCCTATTTCCAAAAAACTACTTATTTCTGTAGAAAATAAAGGCTTAATTAAAAAATTGACTCTTTTAAAACTAATTTTGAATTTGACACCAAAACGCTCGCAGGTGTCATGGCGCATTTGTGACGTCACGCCTATGTAAACACTCCTTGTCAACAATAATAAATCCTTGTTTCATCGCTAACGTTTCTCGGTTTTAGTTTTGGTAACACAAAACTGAGCAAATTGATAATTTAAAACCACAAAATAATGTATAAACAGTGCAGATATTAATAAAACAAAAATGATGTTTACTTAGCCGTGACATCATCCACTCTGACTGGTGTTTTATCTAACATGGCGGATTGCTGTATTTTGTGTTTTTATTTTAACAAAAATCATATTAATCTCGCTTTTAATATAAAAATAAATACAATTTTTAGAATCTTTTTAACCTATTTCATTATTTAAAATCATTATTTCAGTATTACTGGCATCATGCCTATTAAATATTTTGAAATATATTGATTGAAAATTAAAAAATATAAAAAATATCGAAATTAATTACTATGATTGTTGCTAACCTATTTATTTTTGATTTTCATACAAATTCTTTCCTGAGAGTTTGAAATTATAATTTAACACGATTTTCTCAATAACTACTGAACTGATTTTATTCCGGTTTTCACTAATGGATAGGTAAAGTTTAGTTATATAAAAACAATTCGCGGTGAATCGTGTGTTGTGGACATGTCGGATGGGCATGTTGGGTGAGCAATTATTATTTTAGAAAATATAAGCATTATTTCATATTTTTTTCTTACCCTGTATATAATTTGTAGAGAAACAAAAGGATTAAATGTAATGAGAAATTACAATGAAACACGTGTATTGCATTATTTACTTGAACGTTTGAAACGAATCCTATTATGTGCCCTGTTAATGAAGATTTATCATTAATACATTTGTTTGTAAATACTTATGTAAAGCCACGTTTCATTTATCGTGTTCCATTGAAGCGTTTGTTGATTGATTCATAGAAACACTTTATTAATAACTGTGAAAATAGTTAATGTTGATAAAGTATTAGTGGAGGGAAATTAGAATTTTGAAGTGATGCATTTTCTCTTTATATGTTCGAAGATGAGTTGAAAATCGAAAAAGTTAGGAAAATCGACCATGTACGTCCCGAGAAAATTGCATAATTGTGCATTTTTGATACATTTAGAGTGCATCGCTACACTGTTTTTGAAATATATCCAATTATATAGGTCGAAGGATAAATAAAAAATAAAGAAATAAATTAATTGTAAATTAATAGACTCTAGATTTGTGCAGGTTGCGTTATTTTCCAAAAGCATTCTAACCTGAAATAAGTATTTCTTTATGTTTCAATTTTCAATTAATATATTTCAAAATATTTAATTATTAACATGTGTCAAAAATCATCTATTTATTCGACAAAATATTTGTAAGAGACGTAACCATAGTGACCTAAATTAATAAAATACTAAAACTGTAAATTATAGAATTCTTTATTCCTGGCTACTGTGTTTTTATATAAATGACAGCTGTATGCTCTGACATCATGGAAACAAAAGACGCTGTGCAAAAGATTCTTATTAATCTTTTGATGTTAAATCTTAGATTTTCATAAAATATTAATAGCCACGATACTGCTCAGAAAAATTATCAAACTATTGGTGAAAACCACATTGAAATCGGTTTAGTAATTTCCGAGACTATGTCACACACAAACGAACATTAATTTATATATATATATGTATATAGATTTTATAAAAAAAATCACCTCGTTTAGAAATAAAAGGGAACATATTTAAAAAAAAACATATAACCTAATCAAATTGTATTTTTGCTTCCTCGCAATATCGAAGATACGAGAAACTTTGTGATCGTTTCAGATTGAGACAAAAAAATGTTCTCCGATTTCAAAATTTTAAATTGATTTATCCGTTTCACGTCAAGGCAAACACTTTTCGTTCCGTGTCTGTCTGTACGTCCGTCCGTCTGTCCGTCTGTCCCCTGAATCCTTGTTACACGCATACCACATGCACCACTGAACCGATATTAATGAAACTTGGTTGGATGGTTGGGTCCCATTTCAAAATCATCAAAATCGTGTGTAAGGGAAAGGGGTGACACCCCAAAATATTTATTTTTTCAAGATATCTCAAGAACGACACATTTTACGTGAAAATTTTATAGAATCTTTTTTGTAGAACATTAAATTTTCTATAATATAGATCTACAACGTTTGTTGTAAAATATACATATATTAAAATTATGTATCTCATTTTGCTTTAAAAATTCGTCATTTGTTTTTTAAATTGATATTTTCTATGACATGTTAAATGTCATGTTGGCGTTTTAAATGTAATTTTGACGTTTTAAATGTCATTTTGACGTTTGCTTAAATTAAGATTTAGATTGAAATTGTCAAGAAATTAAAAATATACAAAAACATAATCAAGTGCGATTTAAGAAAAATTTCGAACTAATATTTGTTAGTAAAATTGTATAAAAATTAAATGGTTAACCAATTCCAAGCAATTTATCTAAACACTATCGGTTTTTATTTAAATTATTCAATAATTAACTACCTTTGGTGAATTTAGCACGATGCATTTACTTGGCAGATGTTTTTTTTTCTGCATTATTGGTAATTAGATATGTTCACAAGCTTAAGATATCAGTATCTGGTGCAGTTACCTGGGGCGCCAAACGGTGAAGATCACCCTGACATGTGTTTGATACACAGTACATGTTGATAGTAACCCCATAGCTTTACTTGCTTGAAGTAAATTGTTTGTTATACCTAAAACAACAAAAATAAACTAATTAATTAGTTATATAAGAAGAGTTACTAAACTGTTAACTAACAAATTAAAAATAAATAGTAAATAAGTACATAAGTACATCAGAAGCAATAAAAATTTAATATTTGTTTTTCTAATCTATTTTATTAAATGTTCAACAATAGATTTCAAAATAAAGATAAGAATGTCTAGTTTACGTATTTTTAACCTTCTTCAAAAATGTATGTTTTATGTATTTTTACATATGTTTGGGCATAATAACATCTAATCACCACTACCAACATAAAATTGCGGCATTTTATACGATGGTCCATAGATTAATTAATATCCCTTTAACTCAAGAAAGATTTAATAAAGAATTTAAATACATCCAAGAGATTGCGGAATTCAATGGTTTTAATAAACAAATTATTAATAACATTTTAAATAAAAAACATTCTAAACTAAATCGTCTCCAAGACATTACTCTAACTAAAGAAATTAAAGAAGAACCTAAAAACTACATTAAACTCCCGTTTGACAAGACCACCAAAGGGTTGTCCAAAATGTTTAAGAAATTTTATTTTAAATTAGCCTTTTCTAATAATAATAACATTAAAACTCTCCTAGGTAACCCCAAAGATAAAATAGAAGTAAATGATAAATCCGGTATTTATAAAATTAGCTGTTTAAATTGCGAAAAAAGTTATATAGGCCAAACTAGGAGATCTATAAACATTAGATTTAAAGAGCACATGGCTCACCTTAAATACAATCGGGTGGATAAATCTAGCGTAGCTCATCATATGACTACATTAAATCATAAAACGGACATTAATAATTTAAAATTAATTAAAACATGCAATAATAATCAATTAGACGCAGCAGAAAGCTTAGAAATCTTGAGGGATAAGAATAGTGTTTTTAATGGAGGTACGGGACCTATCCCAGCTTCAATCCTTCTAGACCTTGCCGTTAATTGGTCTGAATCATTGAAGCGTGATAAGTCCTTTTAGTATATATATAGGTTCTGACCAAGACTGTATCAGTCTGGAATCGTTAGGCTCCTGATGAGGACTTCTTGTGAAGTCGAAACACGTGTCGAGTGACATTATTTTTGTGGTTAAGGTGTATTTTTAGTTTAATAATAACATATAACAAATATGTACCGATTTGGACGATTTTTGTTTGTTTGTAACAGTATACTTCCAATTTAACTCCCATATATATTTTTTTCAAAATCTGACCACTGGCTTCAAAAAAAGAGGAGGTTTTCAATTTTTCTGTATACAGGTCTATCTTCAACACCCTCTGAGCTACAGGATGTTTAAAAACATCACTCACAAGGGGACAATACAGCATGCGGGATGAGAATTGTGGTATGTAAAACTAGAGCAAAAATAAAAAGACACGTGTCCAACAATTTGATCTCATAAGCCTTAATTACAAAAATAATTAACTTTGAAAATTTGTGTATTCAATATAACCGTGTATTATATTCACTCGAAATATAAGTGTGTTAACCGCGCGGTCAACGATGCTTCGAATCTCGCTTTTAAGATTTTGATTTTTATTTACAATTATTTTTTATTTTTTATTATTTTTTTGTACACATTACCTCTCCCTCTTGCATAAAAATCGATAAATTAGACATAAATAAATTATTTTTGCTCTAGTGTTACATACCACAAGCTCATTGAAATTCTCATCCCGCGTGCTGTATTGTCCCCTTGTCAGAGTAGTACTTACAAACAAAGATTAAAGAAAACTTCCAAAGTAATGTAACGAGAGCAACCACAACGAGTCAGTTTCATAGGTAATTTACTAACGTATTTTTCAGTATTAGCGTTATTGTTCAGAGTTATTGCTCATCAAAGTCAAAAAATATATTTATTTTTTTGAAAATTTTTATGAAAATGACATTTTCCCCCAAAAGTACCCATAATATGGGTTTTTTTTTATCATTATTTTGGTGTGTCATAATGTTACCTACAAATTCACTATACAAAGTTTGGACCTGGATCTTACAGTTTTCCAGTTATAAATTTATCTAAATAATTCCCAAAGTGACTATTATTGCTAGCTACCCTATTAAATGAAACAGTCAAATTTTTTTTGTTTATAATTACATAATTTAATTGTTAATGTTAATTCACATCATTTTAAACTAATTATGTAATTATAAACAAAAAATTTTTATGACTGTTTCATTTAATAGGGTAGCTAGCAAAATAGTCACATTGGGGATTATTTAGATAAATTTATAACTGGAAAACTGTAAGATCCAGGTCCATACTTTGTATAGTGAATTTGTAGGTAACATTATGACACACCAAAATAATGATAAAAAATACCACATATTATAGGTACTTTGGAGGAAAAATGCCATTTTCATAAAAAATTTCAAAAAAATAATTATATTTTTTGACTTTGTTGAGCAATAACTCTGATCTGGAAAGACGACTAGCAATAACGCTAATACTGAAAAATACGTTAGTTAATTACCTATGAAACTAACTCATTGTGGTTGAACCCAAACCCGAACCTGAACCGAAATTTATCTTTGAACCCGAACCGAACCATAAATAAATTCCGATTCAAGTCCCTGATTATATCTAATATTATAAATTCCCCGCGGTTTCACACACGTTTATTTCGAATTCAAAACATTTTTATATATTCTATGAGAAAACATCAATGGTATATTTTCTTTAAACTTTCCTGCCACAATTCAATTATTATATAACTTAAACTAATTCTAAGGTTTTATGCTTCCTAACAGTGAAAGTCTCATCAAAATCGGTTCAGTAATGTTCGGTTAAGTTGGAACAAACAAATAAAAGTTCTAAAAACTATTAATATATATGTATATTACATATTAGTTATTATTTTATTAATTGAAATAATAAATATATTAAGTTAATATTAACTAATATAACCTAATATCAAATGAAACAATTTTCTTGCTCTTTTTTTAGAAACGGTGATAAAAATACGAATATTGCATGTTAAAAATATTTATTATTTATTACAGTATATTTTATTTAATATTGTATATTTATACACATTCTATGACGCAAGTACTTCGGAAAAATGCACAGAAGATGTGTAAAATGTGTCGTTATTCATATTTATGTAAGATGTTATAAATGTGATTCAAACAAATTCATCATATATCTTTTAACGTGTTATATTTCATATAAATACACTTCAGATATACTTTCTTAGCATATAAGGTACTGGCATCATTATTGGCTCCTTTAAGAGTTGGGTATACCGTTTTTTATGATTGATGCAAGGGTTATTTTAAGAAAAATACCATCTTTTTTTACTCTACACTTACACATTTTTATATGTTACTGGCACCAGTTATGGTCGCTATAAGAGCAAAGTTTACTGTTTTTGTGATTGAAGGGCTTCTTTTTAGTTTTCCGTAGAAAACTAGGAAACCTTATAGTTTCGCCATGTCCGTCCGTCCGTCCGTCCGTCCTCAAAAATTTTAAGCCGATTAAGATGAAATTTGGTATACAGACGAAGACTGATAACCCAAAAACAGAAATGATAATATTTTTGAAAAAAATAATTTTTTGGACCCCCTTTCCATAGACTGAAAAGTATTTTAAAAAAAATATTTTCACTTAATCAATTAAGTGGGGAGTCTTTAGATAGGTCTCCTAAAATGCAATATGACATTTTGATTTTAACCCTTCAGTCACGATATAATTGCGTTCAAAGTCGTGATAAAAGCGTCCCCCCCACCCTAATTTCTAAACTATCAATTTAAAAAATCTGAAAAAATTCATGAATGTAGCCTTTAATTAGTACTTCCACTGAAAATTATAACGAACACTGTCAAAGTTATTTTGGCCTGAAAAATGAACTCACAATTTTTTTTTCACATATTCCATTGAATGTGATGTCATTGGATAGGTATTCTAAAATGCAACAAAAAATGTTAAGTGATCTTTTGATTTTAACCCTTCAGTCACGATATATTTGCATTTAAATGTCGTTATCAGAGCGTCCCCTCCCTTAATTTCTAAACTATCTTTTCAAAAAATCTGAAATTTTTTTTGAATGTAGCTTTTAATTAGTACTTCCACTGAAAATTATAACGAACACTGTCAAAATTATTTTAGACCCCCCTCTCATAGACTGAAAAATGAACTCATATTTTTTTTCACTTAACCCATTGAGTGGGATGTCATTAGATAGGTCTCCCAAAATGCAACAAAACTTGTTAAATGATCTTTTGATTTTAACCCTTCAGTCACGATATATTTGCATTTAAATGTCGTTATCAGAGCGTCCCCCTTTTCCTAATTTCTAAACTATCTATTCAAAAAATCTGTTGTTCTCAAATTTTTTTTCACTTAACCCATTGAGTGGGGTATCTTTAGATAGGTCTCCTAAAATGCAACAAAAAATGTTATATGACCTTTTGATTTTAACCCTTCAGTCACGATATATTTGCATTTAAATGTCGTTATCAGCGTCCGTTGAAATAATTCTTGTTTATAATTCGTAATGACTACGGAAACCTATCATGTGCGTGCCCAACACGCACTTGGCCATTTTATTTGTAATTCTCATCAACTCATGTTACTAAAAATAACTAACTCTTTATTTTGTTTATTTTTTTTCTCTAGTAATGGATAAAGTAAAATCAGTAATGAGCACGCAATGATGGACGCATGTTAATGATTACAAAATGATAAGTACTACAACATAAAAGATATAAATGAAAGAATTGTCAAATTTATAACTATGTAAAGCAGTTGCTATGATAATATAATTATTAATTAATAAATTATACTAATAATTAGTTCAAATGTCCACCATTTTGACACCTATTGACCGATTGTCATAAAATCACGATGTAAGACAGTTAAATGTATACAGATTAATATTCAGAAATGGTAATAATCAAATATCAACAAATATTTGTAATTTTGTACATTTAATTAAACAAGAACCCAACATTGGGGTATGATCCAAGACTGGTGCCAGTACCTTATATTCATATTGTCTATTGGGATGTTACATGTTATGATAACTCTCCATCAACCCAAAGGGATTACCTTATCCTAATGTAAATGTTTATAAATAAATAAGTTTTTACCTGAAAATGACAACAGATAAAAAATAGATAGTTGTATATAAAGTTCAAAATGATATACTTTTCTTTTCGAATAAAGTTTTATTCCCTTTGGAGTTGTACGTATAGATATATAATTAAACTTTTTTGATATCTTTTATTACTTTCCAGACACAGTAAATGTTTCTCTAGTGTTTAATTGTTTATCATTTTTCCTATTTTTGGAAACTAAAAATTGTTTTTTTAGTGTCCGTCCGTCCGTTTCTCACAGAATGATTTTCTCTGAAACTATTCGATGTAAAAATAATATAGCACAGTAATAGAGTATGTTGGCCCAATTATAGACGTGAAGTATAATAAAACGGCCAAGTGCGTGTTGGGCACGCACATGATAGGTTTCCGTAGTCATTACGATTTATAAACAAGAGTTATTTCAACGGACGCTCTGATAACGACATTTAAATGCAAATATATCGTGACTGATGGGTTAAAATGTAGAAAAATCGTTTTGATATTCGGAGTAATTTTTTGTATTCCTTTTTTAGTGTGTTGTGTATTAAACTAAAAAAGTTGCATTCTCCCAGAATCTTCCGCCCCCAAAAATTTGCCGCCCTGGGCTGTAGCCCATGTTGCCCATGCCTAAATCTGCCGCTGACTATGGATAATACATGTTTCTGTATTAAAATATTATGTTCTTAAATAATTTGAAGAAAATCAGGAACATAAGGTTTAAATGACATTATTGCGTTACTATTAATAATTTAAGTGGGGAGGGGAGGCTGATGGCACGGAACACTAATTATGCAAGTATAGCTTGCACTTGTCTTAATTTTTTTGGGGCCGTATTTAAGAACATATTGGTGGCCACTGTGGTTGTATCTGTATATGTATAATAAAGATTATAAATAACCGCGTTTAGAAGTTGCTACACTTGAGATATGTCTTCTAGAGTAGACAGTGTTTGCACTGAGATGACGCAAACAGAAGTAATTAAAGCTAGGACGTTATTTACATTGAATCCACTTATTTCTCATATTTTAATTTATCTTATTTGATGTGTAAATATTAAATACTAATTTCATCAAGTACTTTAATATACGCCATGCGTCAAATGTATCGTATTTTTGGCCCGCGTGACGTCGGTTTTAGACGCATATTATTATTATTATTTAAAAATTTTAAATCTGTAAATAACCATATTGCCGTGCTTAAGTAAAAGACAGTAAGGTGCAAAAAATAAAAACGAAGAAAGTTTTTGATTTTTTACTTCTATGTTCCGAAGGAAATGGAAGTATTGTAATACCGTCGAAAAATCGTGTTCGAGATAAGAGCAGATTCTGATTGTACTAACTTCAAAACTTAAATAAAAATTAATTTATGTGTGTGTAGAATTTTCTTTCGTTCACGATAACTACTGTAAAAATGCTCCAATCTGAATTATTTTTCGGGAAAATGTTTGTCTCGGTAAGTACTCCAGATCTATTTTGGTGCTAATCGGATTATAGGTTTTAGAAATATTCGAAATTTTGTAACTTTTATCGTCCAAAAAGTGAACGTTGCGAATATTATCTCAGACTTGGTACAGTTGCAGTTTAATTTAACCTAAGCAACATTTATTTTTTGTACGTGCCTAAACAGTCATTGAAGGGGTGAAAAAAACACCCTTAAAATTTGAATTTTAAATACTAATTAATGCGTTACTCCAGCCCCCTCCCCCTTCAACCCCTGTTTTTACGCTTATTCAATTTAAAAAACAAACAATAATAAAGATAATAATATAAAACAAGATTTGTAAAATTTAATCTGTGAGATTCAGTGGCGTAGTAAGACAAATTTTCAGGGGGGGTGTAAATATATTACATTTTTTGAAGATATTTTTTTTACTGATGTTTTCTCCAAACATACTTTTTTTTTGAACACTGAATATTATGGGATGGGTTTCGTCCCTCCCCCCTCGTTACTGCGCCACTGGTGAGATTGATTATAAAATAAGCTCATTCAATTTAAAATACAAACAATAATAAAGAGAATAATATAATAGATCAAAGATGACCTTTTTGCAATGATTTTTAGTAGAGCGTCGGGAGTTTAGAGTGAAACCACATAACATTGCAGTTGACAGACTCTTTGTTGTAGGTACTCACCCCCCGTGTGACCTTTAACGTAAGCCAGTCACCCACGCGCGCAGTGCATTCTGTTGTAGTGGAATGTTCAACTCTTAAGGGGGCAGACACAGTTGGGACTTCCAAAAAAAGCTCTTTTTTAACTTCCCAACTAGAAGTTATTGTGATCGATCCGAAAATCAAAATAAAAAATTTTAACATACATATTTGTATGTTTTAAGATCATTATAGTATATTTACTCTATTTTTAGAAAGATGTCTGTGTGTGCATGCGTACGTACGATCATTTTTTACGTTCACGAAATCTCGCAAATGAAAAAAGCTATTGACTTCGTTGAGGTGCCAATCGAAGCGTTTTGACGTAAATATGATCTGAAAGAAAGGATTTTTCGAAATTCAACCCCTTAAGGGGGTAAAAAGGGGTGTACAGTTTTTTTTTTTGTCGGATTTTCTTGAAACTTAGCATAAATATTCTACAATACAAATAATGAAACATGTATTCCAGTATTTTTTTAGGGAAGTAATTATTTGAGCAGTTTTTTAAATATTCGAGCGGTAACATTGGGCAGTATTAAACTTTTTGTGCGGTAATTAAATCAATTGTGGCAGTAAAATGTAGCAAGTAATATACAAGATTTTGGTAAGTTATTTAATTTCACAGCGGCAGTTAAATACTTACTCGAACAGTAGATTAAATAAATGGCCAGTACAATAATTATTTGAGCGGTAAAATAATTAAATTGGGCAGTTAAATAAAAAGTTCGGCAGTTAGATAAATAGTTCGGCAGTTAGATAAATAGTTCGGCAGTTCGGTAAAAGTCGTCGACTTTTGGTTGAAAAAAGCGGCACGCATTTGTTAAAATGAACGGACTTACGTGACAGTGAGGCACGGGCGTATCGGTGTAACCAGAGGGGAGTAAAGGGACCTGATCCCCCACTGCACTGGCATAACCAGGATATTTTTTGGAGAGAGGGAACAATTGTTTCTATTGGGCCAATTCACATATAATATATATTTTACAAATATATTATCTGGCCCCCCGCTGGTTACAAAAATTCAGGGAGGCAGGGCCCCTTGCCCCTCTCCTTGTGTTGTAACAAATAAGAGACCAAATCGTTACACAATATAATATATATGTAAAATATATACATATATATGTATATATTATATGTTAATAACCCCCCCCCCCCCTCCTAAAAATCCCGACCTTTTAATTATAAATAAAAATCGAGTATTATTAACATAAAATTTATAATTTTTAAACAAAATTTTTTTTAAATTTCAAAATTTAAGTTAATATAAATAAATAATTTTAAAAGAAATTTACCCCCCCCCCACAAAAAAATTAACAGGACCCCCTAACCCCCCATTCCCCGAAAAAGTCCGTCCCGAATTGCCATCTCAGAAAAAATGGTTACTGATTTTACGTTGTTCATTACTGGAGAAAAAATATAAACAAAATAAAATAAAAAACTATATTAGTGAATTTTGGTAAGCAAATGAATTTTTTTATTTTTTTCAAAATAGAGGTTGTAGGGAATTTTATAATGAATAACTTTTATTTGAAACTTTCTTTTGTATAATACTTATTTAGACCACTATTTAGCAAAAATCAGAAAATCTGAGGATTTTGCAATTTAACCATGGTTTACTCATAACGCGGACAACCAAAATCGGAGCAAACTTAGGGTAGCTATTATTCTAAACCACATTTGTAACATATCCTGTAAGTAGCAAAACTGTATCTAAAAATTCCTATTTTAGGTACTTTTTAGCCTAGACAGCCTGGACTATACGGGATTTATGTCACAATTTTAAATATCAATTTTTTATAAAATCTACAAAGTTGTAATTTATAATCCCGGCTCGAACGATAAATTATCTTTCATATCATGACGTTCACACATATTCATTGTTTTTTTAAAAATTGAGCAAGGGTGAAACGTTTAAAATTATATTAAATCACATTTATCTTGTTTTTGAGTGAGTGGTGATTTTTTTATTAATACGTGTATGATATCAGAAATAAAACGGCTAAGTGCGTGTTGGGTACGCACATGATAGGGTTCCGTAGTCATTCTCACTACGATTTATAAAAAAGAGTTATTTCAAAATTTTGCATAAACTTTTTTTCTACAGTGTTTGTTATAATTTTCATTGAAAGTACTATACTGAATTTTTTAGTTTAGATTAAAATCCAGTAATGGCAGTAATCAAATATCAACAAATATTTCTAAGTGGATTAAAAATGTTTAACACTGGGGTATTGTTCAAGACTGATGCCAGCTCCCTTATCTACCAACAACAACTTTTAAAATAAATAAAAAACATCTGCCAAGTAAATGCACAGTGCTTCCTCGTGCTAAATTCACTACGTCAAAGTGACATTTAAAACGCCAAAATTACATTTAAAACGTCAAAATGACATTTAATATATCCAATCAAATATCAATTTAGAAAAACAAAACACGAATTTTTAAAATAAATTGAGATAAATCTTTGTAAGGGAATATTTTACAGCAAACGTAGTAGATCCATATTATAGGAAATTTAATGCTCTACAAAAAATATTCTATAAAATTTTCTCGTAACATGTGTCGTTCTTGAGATATCTTGAAAAAATAAATATTTTGGGGTGTCCCCCTCTCCCTTACACACGATTTTGATCATTTTGAAATGGGGCCGTCCTCAAACCAAACCCAACCATCCGACCAAGTTTCAATAATATCGGTTCAGTGGTTTATGAGTAAGGATTCAGGGGACAGACGGACGGACGGACGGACGGACACACGGACAGACAGGCAGACACGGAACGAAAAGTGTTTGTCTTGACGTGAAACGGATAAATCAATTTAAAATTTTGAAATTGCAGAACTTTTTTTTTGTCTCAATCTGAAACGATCACATAGCTTCTCGTATCTTCGATATTGTGAGGAAGCAAAATGGTCGACAAGCTAGGAATAAAACATTATATCCAAAACCAAATAAAATATAAGTATATATAAAAGCTTAACTTCGTCTATTCCACATTGCAATATTTTTTTCTTGGTGAACTCTGTCGTATGTATTTACTTTTATGTGAATAGATGGATTTCTTTTGAAAACGCAATAAATTATAGTTTGTTCGTGAAAATACTTTCACAGTCTCCCAAAAGACATTCAGCAGCTCCGTACACGAACTGTTACAAAGTAAATAAAATACCTATTGAAATGGATACAAAGGTACACATTTGAAAACTTTAAGCACGGGATTCACGTGAAATTAAAGTGTACAAATACACTTTTAGAATAGCTAGTTGGATGCCAGGTTAGTTAATACTTGCATTACAATATTGGACAAAGTACCAGTTAATACGCTTTTTAGGCTTCCGAAAAAACCCATCTCACTTTGTCGTCCGTCCGTCCTTTTCAGTCAAAGCAAAATATCTCGTAAACTATATAAGCTAGAAACTGTAAATTTTTACTGCACATGTAAAATGATGCCCTCTAGTAAAAAATGAAGAGTGAAGTCGGTATATATGGAACACCATTCATGTTTTAGGTATGAGAACTATGATAATATTATTTAAAATCAGCTCTTATTATTTCATTGCACAGAGAATTTATTCTTCTAACGAGATCGAGCAGGCCAAAAATAGAATTTTTAAATGAAAAAGAAATAAAAATAGTTATTTGTGTATCTTGTAAAATGCGTTTTTCGCACTCGTGTGATTGTTAGTCTCGGCTAGCGCCTCGACTAACAAACATTCACACTCGTGCGAAAAACTATCATTTTACACCCGAGGTGCACACAATATTTTTTCTACAACCCTATTTATTATATAATATTAACAATAATATAATATAATAATTAATTTATATACTTTGTATTTTGCTATATGAATATTAAAATTCAACTCTAGTAAGCTTTGGACAAAATTTCTGACAGTTCTATTTTCATTCAAATGTGTTTCATGTTATTCTATAATATAATAAGATGGATGTGGTGATACTAAGAAAGAACATAAATGTGCACCACCAGAGATATCAGAAGCTGCACGTTCTGTAATTTTAAATTTACTATTTGCAAAATCTAAATTGATATATGAAAACTACACATAATGCCATGAATGTACCAAGAAAAAAACCTTAAGGTATTGTTTATAATTGATTTAATTTTATTAATAATTTTTATCATTATAATAATTAATATAGTGCTCAAATTTTAGTAATTTGTTTAATTAATACTATAATATCATAGTATTTATAAAATTAATTGATCGTAAAAAAAATGTAAAAATGTATGTGTTACTATGGGAACACTTTTGAGCACGCCGTGCGTGAAAAAACTTTTTACGCACGGCGAGCGCAAAAGTATTACTTTACACACTGAAATGTCAATGAAAAAGCCTACTTTTTTACACGGTTGTAGAAAAAAAATCTAAAACAGTGGTCCATATTACACGCTTGTTCCATATATACCGAATTTACTCTACAATTTTTTCGAAAAAAATAATTTTTCAAGGGGAGCGCGAAGAGACTAAAGCATGACAGTTTTTTCTTTTTAGGGTTCCGAAGAAACCCATCTCACTTTGTTGTCCGTCCTTTTCAGTTAAAGCCAAATATATCGTAAATTATATAAGCTAGAAACTTTAAATTTTTTACTGTACATGTAAAATGATGCCCTCTAGCACGGTCCTATTTCAAAATTATCAAAATCGTGTGTAAGGGGGAGGGGTGACATCCTAAAATATTTATTTTTACAAGATCTCAAGAACGACACATGTTACGTGAAAATTTTATAAAATATTTTTTGTAGAGCATTAAATTTTCTATAATATGGGTCTACAACGTTTGTTGTAAAATATTCCCTTACAAAGATTTATCTCAATTTATTTTAAAAATTCGTGTTTTGTTTTTCTAAATTAATATTTGCTTAGATATTATACTAAATGTCATTTTGACGTTTTAAATGTGATTTTAACATTTGTCAAAAAATTAAAAATATACGAAAAAATAATCAGGTGTGTCGTAAGAAAAATTTTTTAGTAAAATTGTATAAAAATTAAATGTTTAACCAATTCCAGGCAATTTAGCTCAACACTATCGGTTTTTATTTAAATTGTTGAATAATAAACTACCTTTGGTGAATTTAGCACGAGGAAACACTGTGCATTTACTTGGCAGATGTTTTTTTCATATCTAGGTATGTGGGGTGCCAAAATGTACATAGATCTCAACTAGTAGAAAATGACCGTATTTTTATATTTTTTTCTAACTCAAAAATACAACTGTGGCTCCAAACAGTCCACGTAGTACGTACTTCGGAACCCTTATGACATACACCCGTGTATGTCTTGTCCGAATTATTAACAATAAATTAATACATTTTTTCAAACTGTTTATAAATTTCTCTCCGTTGTTAATTAAAAAAAATATTCACACAATTACCTTCGGCAAATAAACCGTCAACGAGATTCAAAATGTGGTTATTAAAGTTCAACACATAGGGGAATATGTAACATAGTAGCACGGTATAGCTGAGTTTTGAAAGAGCAACCTTGGTTTATATTAAGACTAGCAGTGCCCACGCGGCTTCGCTCGCGTAGACTACGGAATTATTGTTTAGGATTTTTGAAAAATATAGTTTAATTAATTAAGTACAAACACGATTAGTTATTATTGTAATAATATTTTATCAATACCTAAATTACCTAACAAAAACGAATCAGAAGAAAAAAGTACAAATAATTTGTGTTTTGTTTAAATTTAAATGTTAATTACTGAAAACAAAATAAACTCAAACGATCAGCCGAGGTAATTCGAATATCTACCGAGCGTAAGCGAATCCAGTCTGATGTACATCGCTTCGATGCGGCACGACACCATACATTTAAAATGTTACCTTTATAAATATATTTTAAGATATTTTCTAAACTATACGACCAAATTGGATGCTGTAAAGGGCAAATTATATCTACATTAAGTGCTTATGACGATGAAATCATTTATTTCGATATGGATGAATGTTTTGCAGGTCATAAGTCCATGTAAACAGAACCCAAATATTTTATGTTTTCTTTGTAACATAAAAGCAGTCATTGTGGCTTAAATATAAAAGTTAGACATATGATGTCGCGGACTTTATTGTAGAACTTTTGATTCTACACAATTCTTTAATACATTATTTTGTTCTATATTGAACGGTTTAGGTATTAGGTATTACAAAACAGCGCGCCAACGGCAAAAATTTTTCCGACTTGATTTACTATTATTGGCACTGCTTAGTTGTTATGTTACCTAACCTAACAAAATATAGCCTATAACCTGGCCAGAGAACGTACCTATGAAAAAAAAAACACGTAAATCGGATAAGTGGTTCTCGAGTGATAAGCGCACGAACGGACAGACAGACAGATAGACAGAGAGACGTTGAGCTTTATATATATTAAGGATGCAGCTCACAATCAGCATTTAAAATTATTTTTATTATATACAGTGTAATCTTAATATAACGAGCCTCAATATAACGATTTCCTCGATTTAACAAATTTTTCGAAATCCCCTAGAACTGCCCGTAAGAGCTAATGTAAAATATACCTTTATATTACGAATACATTTGTCAACAACCTCTTTATAACGAATTTTTCGAAAGGTTCAGACTAGGGTGACCAGATTTCAAATGATGGAAACCCTGAGAAGGGGAAAAAAATGCTCGCCTTAATCTGAAGACCTTTTTTTCAGTATATTCACTTACAAAACTACTTACCTATTTATTTTTTTACGGATTTCATTGCATTTCATTTTGATTATTTTGTGACAGAAAACTGTAAACTGTTTTTAAATAAAACACAGGTTTTTCTTTAAAATGTGTTTTTTTTATTAGTGGAAATCGTTCGCTATAACAGGGTAAGCAGATGAGTACCTACGTAATGTTGAGGTTAATAAACTAGTTTTCTTACCTTGTTATAACGAATTGTAGACCAACCTAAGCTTTATACAGGGTGGGGCATTTAAAGTGTTACAGTTAATTATCTCAGAACCATCGCATATTTGAAAAAAAGTTTTCAACCAAAATATGTTTGGTTGTAAGGGGGTAATCGAATAGTAATATTTATTTGCTATTTTAACGTGACCTTTAAGGATATTTGAAGGTCAACATCATTTTTTTAAATAGGAACCTATAGTTTTTATTGAGTAATCTTATTCTACGTGAAAAAACACGAATCATTCATTGAAAACTTTTTTTTGAACAACCCAAGCTTTCCAAGGTATCTAACAAAATAATTCGAGATTTTGAATTTTCAAGAATTTTTTACTTAGAAACCATAAACCTTAAAAAAAAAGTACAAGATACCAAAAATGTTTATTTTAGTCTAATGAAACTTGGAGAATTATTCTAGATTTTTTTTAACATTTCGTACTTTTTTTGTTTTTGTTAAAATAAAATAAATAGAAAAAGTTTTTAAAAGTTTTAATTTTTTTTTGAAATAATTCTGCACGCTTTATTAGACCAAAATAAATATTTTGTGTTTCTGAGAAAAAAATTCTTGAAAGTTCAAAATCTCGAATTATTTTGTTAGATACCTTGGAAAGCTTGGGTTGTTCAAAAAAAAGTTTTCAATGAATGATTCGTGTTTTTTCACGTAGAATAAGATTACTAAATAAAAACTATAGGTTCCTATTTAAAAAAATGATGTTGACCATCCATATCCTTGAAGGCCACGTTAAAATAGCAAATAAATATTACTATTCGATTACCCCCTTACAACCAAACATTTTTTGGTTGAAACATTTTTTCAAATATGCGATGGTTCTGAGATAATCAACTGTAACACTTTAAATGCCCCACCCTGTATAACAAACCTCACTGTAACAAATTACTTGGTATAACGAATATTTTTTACTTCCCTTCAGTTTTGTTATATCGAGGTTGCACTGTACATTGCAACTCCAGATAACTGTCACATATGTGGTGTTTGACAGTTCTTGCTAATTAAAGTCGACAGTATATCATATACAATCGACTCTCGATAATTTGAAACTCGAGGGACCAGAGCAAAAAATTCTAATTACCGATAGTTCAAAATAATAAGAGTTCAAATAACCAAGAGGAAGTTAGGAAAAAATTCAAATATACAAGAGTTCGACTAAAAGTACGTACATATGTACAACGTGGTCTTTATTTAAAAAGTAATACATATACTATGTACATTAGGGTGGTTCTTATATGGGGTTAGGACGAATTTTAACCGGGCCGCCCCCCAAATCAACTCCAAATAATTCCAAAAAAAAATGTGGATAAAATTTCAATTCTCTATCTTGAAAAATTACCATTACCAGAGGGGGTTTTTCCCATTTAAAATACACGTGTTTTTTCGATTTTACAAAGACCTGCGTAGTAGAGTGTCTTAAACTCTTTCTAAAAATCTAGAATATTCATGAAAGCATTCCTGGTACTCATATTCCATATCTAGACGGATAAATTAAATTTGTGATTCAGCGTTGAGTCATTGGGTCATTTTTACAAGAAAATTAAAAAAAAAATTTGTTTGTATAATTTCTGGATAATTTTGTCAGAAAAACGTTTGACTATAAAACCATTGATCTTGAAATAAAAAAAAATTGATTCTAAAATAAAAAAAGACTATTTCTAACTTGCGCAACCATTTTTTTTTTTCAATTTTAATTTTAGAATCAAATTTTTTTATTTCAAGATCAATATTTTCATTGACAAACGTTTTTCTGAAAAAATTATCCAGAAATTATATTTTAAAAAAATGTTAAAAATATTCTCTTGATGAAATGACCCATATAGCTGTCAACGTTGAATCACAAATTTAATTTATTCATCTAGATATGGAATATGAGTACCAGGGATGCTTTAATGAGTATTCTAGGTTTTTAGAAAGAGTTTAAGACACTCTAGTACGCAGGTCTTTGAAAAATCGAAAAAAACACCGTGTATTTTAAATGGGAAAATCACCCCCCTCTGGTAATGGTATTTTTTTAAGATAGAGGGTTGGCACCCTGGGTGATACTGTTTACCTCCCCCACCCAAAGAACGATAATTAATAATTCATTTCATGACTTTAATAACACAACTACACAAAAAAATTAAAATGCACGGAGCCAAAAAAGCGACTTATACAGCATTGAAATGTTGGTCGAGCAAAGTCGAAATCCAAATTTTTTTGAATTTTCTGCTCACCAATTTTTTTTTATTCTAGCTTACATTTTGGGCTTATGTTGAATTTTTCCAAAAAAATGGGGGAGTTACCAAAAAAAGCGACCTATATAGCATTGTAATATTGGTCAAGCATAGTCGAAATTCAAATTTTTTGAATTTTTTGCCTACCAGTTTTTTTATATGAATTTTGGGTTTAGGTTAAATTTTTCCAAGTTGGTTAAACTCAAAATTCAAGCTCAAATAAAAAAACTGGTAAGTAAAAAATTCCAAAAATTTGATATGATTTCCTTTTCATATTTATATTTATGGCTTATGTTTCATTAAAAGTTTAATACTTACCTAAAATATTATGAATTTTAAATTGTTTAAGATGTGGCCCCTTGGGCTTCGTTAATGTGACTTATCCTGATAGCCCATATATATTATGAAAGTGTGCAGTAACAATTTCTAGTTATATTTGTAAAAAAATCAAAAATTTTTATTAATTACTTCCATGTTCTGAAAGTAATGGAAGTAGAAAAATCATATGCGAGATAAGAGAAGATTCTGATTGTACTACCTTCAAAACTTAAAGAAAAGTTAATTTGTGCATGACGGCTGTGCGTGTGTTTGTGTGTCTGGATGTAGAATTTTCTTTTGTTCACGATAACTACTGTAAAAATACACCGATCTGAATTATTTTTAAGGAAAATGTTTGTCTCAGCGAGTACTCCAGACCTATAGATTTTGGTGCTTATCGGATTAGGGGTTTTAGAAATATTCTAAAATTTGTAAGTTTTATCGTCTAAAAAGTGAACGTTGCAAGTCTTATTCACTAATTTTGATAAGACTACATTTGTAGTGCAATTGAACCTTAGAGACATTGATTATTTTTAAGTGCCTTAACAGTTATTGAAGGGGTGAAAACCACCTCAAAATTTGAAGTTTAAATACTAATTAATACGTCGCTAATTCATGTTGCCTTGGAAACAAATTCAACTAAATTCAAATTGTCAAATTAGTTATTCTACGAATGTGTATTATGTTTTTCACATAAAGATATTAGAAAACTTATATTTATAATTCAAAGGTGAGTTTTATTTCTGACAAATCCCATTGAAATTTTTCATATATTAAAAATTATTTAAAAAGATATTAAAGAACATGGAAGTCATGTATGGTTCTCCCAGAGGCGTATTTACCATGGGGCCAAGAGGGCCATGGCCTAGGGCGGCAGGTCGAGAAGGGCGGTAGATTATTTTTAGTTTAATATAGTATATTTTAAAAAATAAATAGGGAAATAAAAAACGTAACGCGACTAAAAAAAAAAAAAAGGTCATCAGTTTTTAATGTATATTATATTTTCCATTATTTGTAAAAATTCTCACTTTTCAGTTCATATAGGAATTTTGACCGTTAAAAAAATATTCTATTTTCCCCTGGTGAAGGGGCGGCAATTTTTTTTGGCCAGTGCGGCAATTTTTTTGCCCAGAGCGGCAATTATTTTTTACTCAAGGCGGCATTTTTTTTTTTGGCCGAGGGCTGCACTTAACGTAAATACGCTACTGGGTTCTCCATACCGATATTTTTTTAATTATAATAACATTTAATAATATTACTTGTAAATGTAACTAAACATAATTTAATATATGGCTCTTTCTATAGACACTTGTGGTGTTAACAGACTAGAACCGATTTTCCATGTTATTTTATAAGCAAAATTCACCGATTTCACTTTTCAAATTGATTGTTTTTCTTTCCATTTACGTTAACGAATAAACAAACTACAAGTTTTTTTTTGTTTTTAAAAAACAAATGGTAATATTTTTTTAACAATTTAAAAACAAACGTGGCTCTTTGAAACCACCTCTCCTTTACACATACATATATTTTCGCCAATTGATTTCGGTGAGTGAAATTCGGGTGCGGGTAAAAAGGGGTTGGCGGGGAGGTGTGCGGGGAGTCGAGGCGGCGGCGGCGAGCTGTGATGACGCAAGTGAATGACGTCAACGGGCAACAGCGGCGGCGGAAGTTGCGTGGGTATCCGAGACACCAGCGTCGGAATCCAAGCCGGCGTCGCGCTCGTCTGTGTGTCTGTGTGTATGTGTGTTTTCGCAAAGCATGCTTTCTGGATTCTAGACGACCTTTTGACAGAAAACACGCGCTGAGCATCATACATGCTAGTGTGTGTGTGTATCTGACAGCGGTTCACGAAATGTATAACCTTATGACCTGCTTATGTCAAGCTGTGCGTTTTTATTGACATTAACTATTTTAGGACTGACGTATTATAATATTCACATATTTACCGTCGACCTTCTTCTCAGCAAAACAAACCATTTTAAATAAAATCTGTCGTATATAAATATTGTATCTGCATCGTCTTTTGTTTATATTAGTGACTCCAAAATTTATCCGCGGTTTTGGCAGCTCTAATAGTATAGGAGCCAGCTGCATAATCGGTGTAGATTTAACAACCGTCTGCCGTTGTGGTTTTTTTGAAGTACTCACTCAAACAAAGCTCGGACGATGAGTTCGGGATTTAAAAGATAGAGCCCACGAAAAATACGCACAAAAAAATCACGTAACAACCGTTTGAATGAGACGGTTGCTTATAGTAGACCCCAATTAAAGATATTTCGGATATACGGCAGAAATTTTTACGTAGGGATTTAATTACAGGGGCTTCTCAAAATTTCGACCCAAAAAAATCAGATAACAACCGGACCAGACCTGGTGCAAAATGTTTATTTGGACGTATACTTACATAAAAACATAATGGCAGATTTTTTTATGTAGGGACTTCGGAGATATAAGACCTACAAATGGCCAGAATTGTGCCACAATCTTAAAAATGCTGTAAAATCTAAAATAGCGAATGGAAATTTCTGCCGCGCGGTGTATGCCTTTGTTATGAACTATAAAATAGATATATACCCATGGCAGAAGTTTTTATTCATGCAGTTTCCCCTTCCAGCTCCCCCAAAAGTAAATTTGGGTTAGTAATAAAATGCACTAAAAAATCATAACAAATAGGCCTATAGAGGCTTATAAACTTATAAAATGATAATATATTATTATATGTAATGTTAGACACCCCCCGTGCCCCCCCTCATACAATAATATATTATCATTTTAAAAGTTCATAAGCCATTATAGACCTAATTGTAATGATTTTTTAGCGAATTTTATTACTAACCCAAATTTTCTCTTGGGGGTGAGGGGGGGTCTATACTATTATAGACCTGGACCCCTATTCACTCGAGATATGTCGAATTCGAGTTTTTGTTCTGTTAGGTTAAGTTAACTGTCCTTGTTAAGTTAACCTAACCTAACAGAAACTGACCAACCTAAACAAGGACAGTTAACTTGTATTATTAGAGCGGGAAATTAGAATATTTAATTGTTGTTTAACAAAAATGTTAAAAATCTGCAAAAGTAATAACTATCAAACGACAAAATTAGACTATCAAACGATTGCATATAAAATAAACAAAAAATATGAATTTGGGGGGACTAACTTTTTGGACGTACTAATTCTAGGGTCTTAGGCTTGCGGTTTGAAATCGATATTTTAATTTACAATATTGTTTCAGAATGCGAATCTCTGATTCGAAAAATGTTAGTACTCGAGCCGTCTAAAAGATATCACGTGGCTCAAATCAAGCGACACAGATGGATGCAAATGGAGACGCCGCCCCCGTCACCGGTACTTCCGTCGACAACTCACCCCGACGAGCAGACATTACGACTCATGCAAAGTCTCGGTATTGACAGTAACCGAACTAGAGAGGTAAGTGCACAGTATATGTATATAAATACTTAAATACTGATTATTTATTGTTTCCATATAACAATTTTTTTAAGAATTTTCCAACAGTTATATCTCAGCAAAAAATGATTGAATTTACATGATCCAAAGCTCATTCGTAAGCTTGTACTTTTTAGTTTTTGAACTAAGAACTCAATAATTTTTATCATTCCCTGCCGCTCTGTGGCAAGGGTTAAAAGAGTTCGAAAAATTATCCCTTAATTTTTTATAAACTTTGAAAGCGTAAAAACAATACAATATAAGCGTTCAAAAGCTTGTTCATTTCTCTTGAAAATGCGTTTTTTTTCATCCCCGTATGATTTTTTTTGACCGCGTTATCCAGTATCAAAGTAAAAATAATACTTTTGACTTTAAACTCCTGTATATCCTGAAATAATGATGCACAATATTGACTTGATATCATTAGAAAGCTGAAAGTGCTCTCTTTAAAATAATTACATACGATTTTGTAAAAAAAATTATTCCTCCCGATTTTCGTTTTTAAAACACGTAAAAAACCGGTATTTTCTCATTTTTTAGTTATCTAGGCGCCATTTTGTTAAAAATGGCGAAACCTTAAATGTAAAAGTGTTTTATTTTAGTTGATAGTGTCCTAAAAAGTTATCTAAAACTGCAAGTTCCTGCGATTTTTATTTTTTCATGTTCACAGCTGTCAAATTTTAACTAAAAGATATTTTTTCCATCTTTTTTAGTGTTGAACAACAATTAGAAATGGAATTTTTTAAAATTACCGTATTTCCGCGAAAAATGATTCAATTCTAATAAGCCAAGACTTTTTTTGAAGCTGATACTTTCTTGATTTTGAATTATAAACTCAAATTTTTTTATAACTGTTTGAAAATTCGTAAAAAAATTGCTATTTAAAAATTATCCTTTAATTTTTTTGAGAGTATTTATATACCAGATATTTTTATTTTATTCGTACATCGATGGATTAAATATCTTTGATTTACTAATACAAGTATTCAGATCGGATAGAGGGGCCATGTTAAAGTATTGTCTCTGGAAAATAATTAATTTAATTGTAAAAGCAATCATTATCTAGATATGTCGGATGTCGTCTTAAGCCTGATAAATATACTCACTTTCAAAGTTGTCTTCTTAAATTAATTGCTTTTTTTTTGTTTACAGTCGGTCCGTGCTGGAAGCTATGATCATCATTTTGCAATTTATTTTTTGTTACTTGAAAAAAGACGAAACCAAAGCGTGAACTGTGCAACAGGAGATAACAGTGGCAATGGCGGCCGAGACGCGCAACGCCGTCGGCCCTCGAGTATTGCGGAGCAAGCAATGCGCAAGCTAGGGAGGGCCGGCACCAGTGATGATTGTCGGCGCGTGCTCCCGCAGACACGTATTCCGCCCGCGACAGTCAAATGCACGCCCAACCCTTTCGTAGGCAGCGAAGATGCTTTTCGTATAACGCAACCGTCATTTAACAAAACAACGAATCCATTTTCAATAACCTCCCATCAAACGATAGACCCGGAAAAGTTACTTGCTACAACTAACAGCGAAGATGCAATACGTATCTTGCAGCAATCGACATCCGCAGGAACTTTTACAATGTCGAATGAAGCTACCAAGTTGATGTCGACACTGCAGTTGTCTCCGGTACCGCCACCGCAACACGCTGGCCCGCCGCCCTTTCGGGAAGCCTGCCGGTGTCCCCCGACCGCCGCACAGAAACCTCCCGCTCCCAGTCCAAGTAACGACACCCTGTGTCGGCACCATGGCCCGCCGTCACCGTTACCACCTCCTACCGCGAGGGAGATTCACCCGCAGTACTCCAGTTCGACAGACGAAGGTTGCGAAACGGACATGGAGGATTCGTCCATTCCACGGTTAAGTTCCTACGCTAGCTCGAGTTCGAGCAGTGGTGTCGTCACTAATTTCAAAAGTCTGAGCCAAAATCTAAGCTGTGATTCGTCGCGAAGTAATTTCTCAATGTACGAGAGTCTCGAGTATCCGCTATCCGACTCCGGAGACTTGGCGAGCAGTTTGCCGAGTTGCACGACGACGGACAAAACGCCCAACGAGCACGTGATCATCAGCACGAGCTCGATCCATCCGGCCGTGTGCGTGTCTAGTTCAAGTCGCGGTACATTCGTCAACAAGACTAACCCACTGGTGTACGCCTCGAGCGCCAAGTCCGGGACACGTCATATAACACGCTCGCCTGTCGACTTTCGCGAAGGCAGGCGAGCGAGCGATGGTCTGGTTGCACAGCAGGCGAGTCAGTCGCCGGACACGCCGTCAAACGTTGTGGCATTCAACAGCCAGAGACTCAAAGACAATTGTAAAGCTAAGGGTGTACTCGAACTGCACCTAGTTCAAAAAGAAGCGCAGAAGTTGCTCAATCAATATCAGCCTAGCGACATTCACACAATGCTTAACAAAAGAGCAAACGATATAGACAGTAACGAAACGCCGTCTAAGCCACCTTTGCAACAACTAATGCAGCACCGTCTGCTCCAACAGAAGCGTCAGATTCTGCAGAAGCAATGTGCTCTCGCCGGATCCACCGGTGGGTCGAGTTTAGACGCGACGGCCCCACCCTTGTTGACGCTTTCGCGTAAACAAATGTTACGTCAAGCGAGCTATAAAATCGCGCAACAGACTCAGATCGTACCGCCGTTACCACTCGGTGAGACGGACGGAAGCAATGAACTGTTGACCATCTGCCCGGACGGTTGGGCTACACTACCAGGCAGCATGCAGGCTGCTTGTCAGATCTCCGAGCTGGCCGCGTGGTCGCCCAACCCCATGCCGCCCTCCTGGAGCCAGGTACAATACTACTAGCCTCTGCATTCACCGCCAAAGACACAACGCACACATTATAGACTTATATTATAACAACAAATGATAGTTCGTACTAAAATGTGTAATTTTCACACAATTACAATATAACATTGCAGTACATTCTGTATTCTGATTTTAATATTAAATATTTCTTTAAATTAATAATATCCTGAATTTTAATTTAGCACATCACCATTAATATTTAAATGTTAGGTACATACATGTAGGTAGTATACAATATATATATTAAGGTTGTCCTTAGATGGGGTTGGGACGAATTTTGACTGGACCGCCCCTTAATCAAAATATTTTTTTTAGATATGGGAAAACTTTTAGCTCTTTATCTTAAAAATTGGTCATTACCAGAGGGGGGTGATTTTCCCAGTTAAAATACACATGTTTTTTTCGATTTTTCAAAGACCTGCATACTAGAGCGTCTTAACTCTTTCTAAAAATCTAGAATACTCATGAAAGCATTCCTGGCAGTGGCGCCAGAGACAGGGGGGCAACTCCCCCCAAATTTCCGGTGTGGGGGGAATGATTACTTTCTGCCCCCCCCCTTTAGATTCTGTCTTTTTAGGGTGGGTTTGAAGTGACGTGCAAATATAAAAATTAATTTCTGTAATTTTTTTACTCTTAAAAATTCTTTAATTTTTGTAAACCGATGTTAAACCTCACAAACAAATTATAAAATGTAGCCATAAGTCTAGTCAGAAACAAAGAAAAATAAAAAGTGAGTATAGTGAAACTTCGTTAGTAGGTTTTTCATTTTTTAGGTCCCGGCATTCTTCCAAACAAAATATTTCGTTATTACGTGTTTTCCCCCCAGTCCCCTAAAAATGTACTTACGAGGTTCCACTGTATTTTTTTTTATAAATAATACGATATTAATCAACCTAAAGAAAGATGAAGTCAATTTTGAATTTTAAGAATGCCAAGTAAAATTAGGTCAGCATAATTTTTGAGGTTTGTACTGCCTCCCCCTCCAGAAAAGTTGGTTCCTGCGCCACTGATTCCTAGTACTCATATTTAGATAGATAAATAAACTTGTGATTCAACGTTGACAGCTATATGGGTCATCAAGAGAATTAAAAAAAAAATGTAATTCTAAAACTAAAAAAGATCATTCCATATCAATTTCTAACTGGCGTGACCCATTTTTTTCTTCAATTTTAATTTTAGAACGAAAATATTGTATTTCAAAATCAATATTTTCATTGTCAAACGTTTTTCTGACAAAATTGTCCCGAAACTATGGATAAATGGCCCATTTTTAACATAAAGCGCTGAAACATTTTCCACGCTTTTTTTTAATTATTCGGAGCTGATTTGGGGGGATGGCCAAGTCAAAATTCGTCCCAACCCCGTCTAAGGACTACCCTAATATATAATATGGTAAATATTACGAATGTAGTTAGGTACAACATATCACCCAAATAAATATATTCAAAAGATGTTACCAAATATAAAATAAACACAGTATTACGAACTGTCATTGTATTTAGAGTGGATTTAGTTATTATATATTATTTTGTGTATTATAATTATTAAATTTCCAAATATAGAATAATCAGAAACTATTTAATTATTACATTATAGTCATTTTTATAATCTTGAAATAGTTGTCGCGTCACTTATTATTATTATAATTATTATTATATTAACATAGTTTCGGGTTTTTCTATAGCATTTTGCTGTGCTATTATTATATATAATATTTAGTTTTTAGTGTAATACCTAATTATTTAAAATCAATGTATAATTTTGAATCTATGAGTAAATACATACATAAATTATGTTAGAATTTTATTGATTTTTTTATCATTTTGCTTGCCAAAATTTACCCAAGAAATATGCATGTAAGTTTTATTTTCTAGTTAATTATTGCATGAAAATTATTATACATACATGAGCGTCGTTCTGATATTTTTAGGGGTGAAAGAGTATAGAATTTGTGGACTATACATTCTTTAAAATTAATCTTATAGGACCGATTCAAAATTTAAAAGTAGGGGATATATTAATTTATTTCTCCTTGTCGACGCCTGTGTATGTATGTACAAAATAACACGCCTACATAAAAAAAAGTGCGGAACCAAAAAAGCGACCTATATCAAGCATAGTCGAAATCCAAATTTTTGGAATTTTCTGCTTACCAGTTCTTTTTTATTTCAGCTTGAACTTTGGGTTTAGCCAACTTGGAAAAATTAAACCTAAAACCAAAATTCAAGCTCAAATAAAAAAAACTGGTATGCAGAAAATTTCAAAAATTTGGATTTTGACCATACTCAACCAATACTATATACTATACCGGGTGTTTTTTTAAAGACTTTCCAGCGGGTTATTTCCAAAATAACGAATTTTCAGAGAAAATGTTTCAGACCAAAGTTTCATGGTTCCGAAGGGGCTAAATATTGACATTATGGGTTGACCTTGAAAAAGTCACCTTAATGGGTTTTCAGGTTCAACTTTTCTTTTTCAAATCTAAACCTATAATTTTTGTTGCAGATTCGTAATTTACGAGGAAAAATAAGTAACTTTTACCTGAACATTTTTTCTGAAAATGTCCATTTTTTATGATATGAAGCAAAACAAAAAGAAATTTCTGGATATTCAATAATTTTTTACCCGAAAACTATAAATTTTTAAGAAAAATTACAAGAGGAAAAAAGTACTTAGGTTTACGCAAGGATTCTCAGATAATTATTATAATATAATATAATATAATTTAATAACTTTTTATGCAACTTTTTAATAAAGTATTTTTTTTTTTAATTTTTAAGAAAAAAATTAAAAATAAATAAAATAAAAATCTCTGAGAATCATTGCCTAAATCTAAGCACTTTTTACCTCTTATGATTATTTTTTTAAATTAATAGTTTTAGAGTAAAAAATTATTGAAAATCCAAATACTTCTTGTTTGACTCCATATCATAAAAAATATACATTTTCAGAAAAAATGTTTCAGGTAAAAGTTGTTTATTTTTACTCGTAAATTACGAATCTGGAATAAAAAATATAGGTTTAGATTTGAAAAAGAAAAGTTGATCCTGAAAACCCATTAAGGTAACCATTTCAAGGTCAACCCATATTGTCAGTATTGAGCATCCTCAAAACCATGAAACTTTTATCTGAAACATTTTCTCTGAAAATTTGTTATTTTAGAAATAATCCGCTGGAAAGTCCTTAAAAAAACACCCGGTATATAGTATACGAGTATGTAGGTCGCTTTTTTTGTTCCGCACTTTTTTTGTGTAGCTGTGTAATCTTTAAATCGAACATATTTTTTTGTAGCTTAAAATTTTGACGCATTGTGCACAAGTTTTGATTGCTTTGAAATAAAATGTTAATATAATTTTATATTTATTTGTTTATGGTAGGTATTTAATTTGTTTTTTTCCATTTCACTTCAATGTTAAGAGTTAAAATAGTGAATCATTTTTTTAATATTCATAATTTTAAACGCAGGGGTTATTTTAGTGTAGTTGCAAATTGTTTCTGCGGTTCTAAAAAAATGAAAACTGCAGTTGTAAAATCTAATTTGTGTACTTTTAAAAAATTACAAGTAGAAAGAAAAATATAAAAAAGTGTAAGTGTAGAACAAAAAGAAAAAGGGTAACTATAATTATATATTTACAGTTGAAAAATTTTGTTAAAATAACCCCTGTTTAAACGTCATCTTAAAAAATTATTTTGAAATAAAATAAAACAATTCGTTATAAAAGACAGCTTTTCATAAAGTTTTTACAGATATCAGTGACGAAGCGTGATAAAGTGTTTATAATATATGTAGATACTTGGGTGTTTAATTTATTTTTATTTTTATTTTTTCGGTCCCATTGGCCTATGTTGTAGCTTTGGTTCAGAAATTAATAGTCCCAAAATTTCAGACTCGTAAATCAAACCTGTGAACGGCGCAAACCGAGTCTTTTTTCCATTTGATTAACATGAGAAAAATTATTTTTTTACTTATGCGTGAATATCTCGTTGAAAAATGTATTTATTTTAATTTCTTACAGCAGCATAACATAGAGAATTAAATTTCTACAAAAAAGAAGAAAGTATTTTTAAAGATATATTCGTTTAAAAATTATCATAAAAAGTCTTGAGGCTTCCGCGGTGATCTTGATATGGATCTTGGCTTCTGGGTGTAAGCCGCGTCAGTTTGGTCGTGTTATCGGCCAACGTTTCGTCACATTGCAGTTGACATCTTCAAAGCTCTTTAAAAAGTGCACTTTTAAAAAAGCCCTGAAGATGTCCACTGCAATGTGTAACGAAACGTTAGCCAATAACACGACCAAACCGACGCAGCTTACACCCAGAAGCCAAGATCCATAAAAAGTAAAATCCAATTTAATTTAATTAATTTAATTAAACAAACATATATTTAAAATTACTGGATTTATGAATTGAGCACATAACAGCCCCTTACACACTAGCGACTTTTAGTAGTGCGACTATCGCGTCATGGCATGCTATTGTATGCAATGCGACACACAGTGTGTATAGGTTTTGCGATTTACATATAAAACAATGTAAAATAAATGTACGCGATAGTCTCGCTACTAAAAGTCGTGCGATTAAGTCGCTAGTGTAAAGGGTTTAATTCTGTAAAAAAAATTCCTCTGAGAAATTTTCAAAAAATGTTTTTTCAGCGAGTTATTAACACGTAAGTAAAAAAGTAATGTTTCCCATGTTAATCAAATGGGAAAAAGGCTCGGTTTGCGCCGTCCACAGGTTTGAGCTATGAGTCTGAAATTTTGGGACAATAAACTTTTGATCCAAAGCTAAAACATCGGCCAATAGAACCGAAAAAAATAATTTTAAAAAAACCCTAGTACCTACACTACCGTCCAGTGGGAGGGCAATGAATACATCCCCCCCCCCCCCCCCCCAAATGTTTTCTGTTTTTTAGCGCGGGTTTGAAGCGACGTGCAATTATAAAAATTTGTTTTTTATACACTAAACTCCAAAATTTTCTTTTTGATAAAAAATTTTTTTTTAATTTCAAAGCAGAACGATGAGAAAGCAACAACAAATGTTTGTACGCAAATAACCCGATTCTAAATGGTCGTAAAGTAATACAAAACATTAAATTGAAGAGAAAAGTCTGATCTACAAACATCCTTTATTTGATTTGACCAAAAAAAAGTCCTGTAGAGCCTATCAAAATTGATATACATTTTTGAAAAAAAAAAAAATTTCGGTGTTTCATCTTCAAAAAAAGATGTTATCCTTAAGAATATTAAAATTTTCAACAAATGATTTGAAAACTAGAATGTTAAAACTTTTTTTTTAAACTGTTCTACGACCATTTTTCGCGGAGATGCAGCCATTCAAAAGTATTGAAAAAATTTAGTGATTTTTTAATTAATTTTGGAATTTTGTGTAATTTTTTTACTTTAAAAAATTCTTTAATGTCCGGTATTATAAAGGACCTAACAAAATTTGCTAGCTAGCAATTACATTCAAATGGGGTATTAATTCTGTACTAGTATCTATGGATTAGTTATGGAATTTAGAGCAGTGACACTTCAACTAATTGTAACACAGTTGGCATCTTAGACCGTACAAAATAATTTTCATAATATTACCACTGTTTTAATACCGTTGGTATTTACCTACAACGCGTGCGCGAAACTTTTCAAAGTCTTCAACAAACTCCAAAAGAACTGTCATATAAGTTTGATATCTCATTTGAAAGTGCTTGCTAGCTAGCAAATTTGCTAGCTTCTTTATAATACCGGACATAATTTTTGTAAACTGATGTCTAGTCAGAGACAAAAAAAAATGAAAAGTTAGTATCTCTGTTTAATTTTTGTAACAAATAATACAATATTAAGCAAATTAAAGAAAATTGAAGTAAATTTTGAATTTTAAGACCGCCAAGTAAAGTTAGGTCAGTTTAATTTTTGAGGTACGTACTAGAGCTGGGCGCGTGACCCGACAACTCACGAGTCTTTTATTATCCCTGAACGGTGAGAGATATTAAAAAAAATGTAATAACAAAAATTACTCCACTCATTTAGATCTATCATTTGGCACCCCCAACAAATCAATTGTTTGAATAATTTATAAAAAAAATTCATTAAAAAAATTATGCATAATTAAATAGATTTTTAAATAATAAATTAACACTTTATAGGTGTCCTAAAAGTCACTACCAGCTTGTTAAAATAGATTTTATTTTGAATAATGAAATTTGTAAATAACTTTTTTTAATTGTATAAACATTTTATTTATTAGAGGTTCTAGATCAGGGGTGGCCAAATCATGGTGCATGCGCCAAACGTGGCACATTGGATGATTACAAGTGGCGCATTGCATCCTTGCGCCTACTTATTCTTTTGAAGTAGACGCCATAATAATATAATATGGTCAGGCCCGGATTTAGAAATTTGCCGCCCCTAGGCAGTTGCGAAAATTGCCGCCCCCCCCCCCCTTTCAAAACTAACAGTTTAAGTCATAGATGTCAAAATATAAAACTCAGGATCTTTTTTTTTTGGTTGCGTCAGTTTCAAATTTTATAATTTTTTGTAAATTTACATTAGGAAACATAAAAACTTTTTTTTTTAGTCATGCTTGAGTTACATGTATAGAGAAATTATTGCTTATGGGTTGAAATTTTTACGTCTCGATTTTCGGATGGCAAACTCATCGATAATGGAATCAAAATCAAATTCAATTCCCACGAATATAACAATTTTTCAAAGTTTCCACCAAAATTTGCCGCCCTTCAATTCTTGCCGCCCTAGGCAGCTGCCTACTCTGCCTGCATGGTAAATCCGGGCCTGGCCATAACGCCATAACTGAATTCATCGTCATATAATATCGTACATATTTTCAACACCAAAATGTTCTCAATTCAATTTAGCCTTTTTTACAGCCTTCTTACTAATCAGTTCGTCTTATTTTTTGACAATTTCCTAGCTATTATTTCCAAGCCATGCTTACAGTTTGGTAGAACAACCTAACAGACGAGAATTTAGAGAATATTGTGAATTGTTAGATTTGAAATGAGAGAAAATATGCAAAAAGTTATAACCATGAACGTAAGAAGGTAGAAAAAGTGCTTGAGTTAGCATCTGAACTCGTCTCCGACAAAAATTGGCGCGTAATATGCAAAAGGTTGACCACCCCTGTTCTAAATGATAGTTTTAAATGATCGAAGTAATTTTTGCTTCAACATTTTTTTAATATCATTTACCATTTAGGAATAATAAAATAATTACACTGTGCGCGAGTCGTGCGTATATAGGGTGGCCAGATTTTAGTTTTGGTAAACCCTGTGATGTAAATGAAGACCCCTTTTTTATTTTATCTTAAATCTATTTTATTTTTATTTTATTCATTTTATTTTTATTTTCATAAAATTTGTTACCAAAATCTGCACTGTTATGTCCCCTGCTTTATTTTTGACGACCTTTTTTTTTAGTAATTTTTTGCAAAACCCGGAGAAATTGCACCCAAACCCGAAGCCCGGAGATTCAGTATGCAAACCCTGAGACTCCGGGTCAAAACCGGAGACCTGGTCACCCTAGTCGTGAGTCACGCCCAGCTCTAGTACGTCTCCCCCCCCCCCAGAAAAAAAATTGGTTCCGACGCCTATGCTGGATCTCTTGCATCTATAGACGCTTCGTCACTGGGTAGATGTTAGAGTTGGGCATTTTAGTTGATGACAGAGAGCGCTGCCTTCAGTGGTCTTTAATGAACTAGTTCGTTCTTCTAGTTCTTTAAGTTCATAGATTGTTTTTCTGGACTATACGATGACAATTTATTGGTTTAGATATATTGGATTGTTGGATTTTTAGTGTATAATTAAATTTTTTAATTAGTAATTTTTTTCATCAAACTATAGAAATGCAAACTGCTGCAATTTTGAATTCGTTATTAATTTATAGACAAGATCGATATTTTTTAATGTATATATTTGCAATAATCTTTTTTTTTTTTAAATCGAACCCTCGATATATATGAAAATTTTGAAATATTTTCAATTATACATTATTTATTGTATTGTAATTTGTATTTGTAATTGTTAAACATAAAAATCGTACAATCTCATTTTTAGAACAGTGTATCGGGAACTATTGAACTAAAAGAGCGGAGCTCATACGAACTAGTTCCTCTAGTTCTCGTGTGGGACCGCTCTTTTGAACTAGTTCATTCGTGAACTACACAAGTCTAGTAGATGTTCACATAAACGAATCTTAATTCCTTGTGGATGTTTATAGGGATCAACTTTAGCAGCTTCCACGTACACAACCGGTGGTAGCAGTGGATGGCCGCCATTGTTACCACTCAGCGAGAGCCCTATTTTGGAACTGACCGAACAAACGGAAACCATTTGATCCGAAACGTCGGGCCGCACACGGCTTGTCTAAAACCATATCAGTCAGGGGCAGAGCCTGCGTCCGCCACAGACTTCTATACGAAACAACTCAGTCTCGAACAAAAGCAAGTCAATTCGGAATGCTCGAAACAGTTGGATCAAAATTCGTAAAATTGGTTATTTGGTTTGTTAAACATAAAAAAGTTGAATCGATTGTTGAATTTCAAAACTATTGGATACTTTATATGTTTATTGTTGTTGATTTGTAAAAAAAAAACACAATCGATTGTTGAAATGTTACCTGGAAATCTATCCAAAGATAATAATTGATTTAGGATTGCCGCTAGACTAATTTTAAAAAATAAATTACTTTCGGATCATGCCTAATTTTTTACATATACCTAAAAATTTGAATAAAAAAAGTAAAATAAATTAGTAGAAATAGAGGAATCCGGTCAAAAATGAAAACCCCTAAAAACTTGTTTAATATAATCTAGAGGTAAAAAAACATTGTAGAAATTTTTTTTGTACTCCAAAAGTTTATTCCGACCCTAAAATATCAAATTTAAAAAAATGTACTTTTAAAATGCTCCCAATTGCGCGCCATGTTGCGTGAGGTCATAATCCAGTATTGAAATGTCAGTCAATGCTTAAATATACAAGTGTCAACGATAAACAATGAAAACGCACGAAAAATAATAAGTTATAAATATTGTTTCGTGACTTGTTGTAATAATTCAACTCACAAAACTTCTGTAAAAATATTAATAACTGTGCCAGAAGGAAATTAAGAAAAAAATTAAAAGTAAGGTTATTCTATATAGTTCCAAAATGTACAATAATAATATACTCGAGGAATAACTGCTTTCTGAGGGCAATAATCCCAAATTTGAGGATTTCGGCTTATTTTTATTATACTAATTTTGTAAATTATGCGTTGAAACTTTGTATACAAACAATATTGACAGGTGGACAGAACATGGATTATGACGTCACAAACGCTTCAATCAATCACGTCGCGTTTTAAATGCGAACTGATTTTTACAAATTGAATAATATAAAATTGAGCAATAAAAAACAATTTATTCAATGCTATTATTATTTTTTAGCCTAATCTTTGCAATTAAATAATAAAAAACGTATGCCAAAAATTTCCGGATTACTCTATTGTTATTTTGGCGCTTTGCCTGTGTATTTAACGGCTACCCTGAATTGATTTGATTAGAATTTAATCGAAACAACTACTTTCGAATAATTTTTATGCAACAAAATTTTCTTCGATAAAATATTAATGAAACAAAAACATTGATTATCTAAAACAAAGATGTTGTTTTGCAATAATTGAATGTTATATTATGTACCTACATTTATATTGGATATTGCAAAGCAGTAGTGCCATCAAAAAGCAGAACTAAATTCACGAACTTTAATGGAATACATACGAACAAGTAAAATATTTGTATTTTATATTTCTATTAGATACATCGCTTATACAGAATGGTCCGGTTTGGGATACAGATATTTTAGGAGCTGATTTCTTGGCTCATTGTGAGTAAGAAATTGTACGGGAAAGTGGGGTCTATCTTCAACACCCTCTGAGCTACAGAGTGTTTAAAAAATTTCTTCAGAGTAGTATTTACAATTAAAGATTATTTCATAACTTCCAAAGTAACGTAACTAGAGCAACCACAATTAGCCAGTTTCATAGATAATTAACTAACATATTTTTCAGTATTAGCATTAATGCTAGCTGTGTTTCAGTTCAGAGTTATTGCTCATCAAAGTCAAAAAAATATTTAATTTATTTGAAAATTTTTATAAAAATGACATTTTTCTCAAAAAGTACCTATAGTACGTGGTATTTTTTATCATTATTTTGGTGTGTCATAATGTTACCTACAAATTCACCCTCCAAAGTTTGGACCTGGGTCTTACAGTTTTCCAGTTATAAATTTATTACTACTTTATTATATTTATTATTACCCTATTAAATGAAACAGTCATACAATTTTATTGTTTATAATTACATAATTTAATTGTTAATGGTAATTTACATAATTTTAAAACTTATTAAGCAATTATAAACACAAAAAATGTATGACTGTTTCATTTAATAGGGTAGGTAGCAAAATAGTCACTTTAGGGATTAATTTAAATAAATTTATAACTGGAAAACTGTAAGGCCCAGGTTCAAACTTTGCAGGGTGGATTTGTAGGTACTTTTGGAGAAAAATGTCATTTTCATTAAAATTTTCAAAAAAATAAATATATTTTTTGACTTTGATGAGCAATAACTCTGAACTGGAAACACGGCTAGCAATAACGCTAATACTGAGGGTAATTACCTATGAAACTGACTCATTGTGGTTGATCTAGTTACATTACTTTGGATGTTATAAGATAATCTCTATTTGTAAATACTACTCTGAAGGAATTTTTTCAACAGCCTGTAGCTCAAAGGATGTTGAAGATAGACCCCCCTTTTCATTACATTTTTTTACTTACAATGACCCAGGGAATCAGCTCCTAAAATATCTGTATCCCAAACCGAACCACCCTGTATACAGAGCTGCAAGCCGAGATAAGATTTTTCTCGGTCTCGATCTCATTTTGAGACCTAAACAACACTAACTATTTTTCATGGAAATAATAATTTTTTAGAAAAAAAAATTAATCATGAAATCTCACCTCGTTTCGTATGAGCCGCTACTCGTTCATATAATATAATGAATACATTTGCAGTTTATTAATATACATAATATATCCTTATTTTAAAGAAGCCCAATATCGCGTAATATTTCTATGTAGAAGAATAAAAAAAAAGTATTCAATGACTATTGAATACATGAGCGCCGGGAGGGGGATGCAAGGAGGTGCACTTGCACCCCCCTGGCAAATGAAATAATTAAGAAATAAAATTGTTATTTTAAAATTTAATACATTTGCACCCCCCCGGCAAAATGGAAAAAAATTCACTCCGTGAATAACAAGTTATAAATGTGAAAATATAAAACTGAGGACCTTTTTTTTTCGTGTTAACTTCCATCAAATTTTTTTTTTCGTATATACTTTCATCTCAATCTAAATGCACCCCCCTAAAAGAAATTCTGCCGGCGCCCATGATTGAATATATAATATAAATATATAATAGGGTATTTGACACTATTAATAATAAAGATTAAAATGTTGTAAATAGTGTCGTAAATATATAGGATGATTTACAACTAGTGTACAAAAAATTAACAGTAGATCAAAAGCAAAAAATTTATAGGACTCCGTGTCCGGAAATTCTTCGTGATTAATGTTTATTTAATATCTAGAGAACCCATTGTCAGGCCCGGATTTACCGAACAGGCAATGTAGGCAGCTGCTTAGGGCTGCAAATTTTGAGGGGAACATTCAAAAATTGTTTTACCCGCGAGGAACTGGAACTGGACAATAGTGTCAATATTAGAACGTTAGATTAGGAAAGACTATGGATACATAACAACCAAAGCTAGTCCGTATATGAAAGTGTTACCAAAATTTGTCGGCGGCCATCTTTTTTTAATTGTCAAAATCGCATATTATCCCAGAGGCGTCGGTTGAAAATTTATAATATGCAAATATGCTTTTAATTACAATTGAATTTAGTATGTACGAGAGATGATAGTTCCAAATAGACGTTTCTCTGTTAATCAATTAGCACTGAAATACTTTTAAAGACAATATAAAACATTTATTATTAATTTAATTTTATAATTTAAAACAATTGATATTTATTTTAAAATCTGAATGATACGCCAATGACTCGTGGAGCGATATGGTAACAACGCTAGGTAATGTGTTATTTGTCATTTATCTTTCCTTGTCTAAGATTGGAACCAAGAATGTATGTAATATAAGGTTAGGTTAGGTTGGAACACTCCAAGGTATGTAAAGAACAATGTAGCATCAGTAGCTCGGTACAAGAGAGGGAAATACGTCATCTGGGGTGCCGAAATGTAGAGAGGGGGAATTATGTGACCGATCATAACAAATATAGCCTTGTAACTCGACGCGAGAAGGGGAAAATACGTCATCTGGGGTGCCCAAGCTACTGAGGCAACCTTGGGAACACTCGATCTGAGAATTTTCTGCCTATTTAGTTGGTTCGCGTACCAACATAATAAATGGAAAATTCCCAAATTGAAAAAAGAGTCGTTTTACAAAAGCATATTATATAATTATAGAGTTGAAACACTTGTATGTATCGATGTTTCCCTGATATCGAATATTCGATAAGTATCGATAGTAAAAATCATCTTATATGCCCTACAGTGGGTATTGTGAAAAACATAACCTACTCTGTCATTTTTACTGAACATAATGTAATTGATTATTATCGACGCTATTGTTAATTATAGAAAGTGTTACACGTTTCAACGGTACACATTGCAGGTTCGTTATTTTAACAAGAATTTTTTCCGACCCACGGGTTTCCAAAAATCAAAGCGAAATTAACAATTTTCCTAAAGTGGCAGTTCACGTTTTTTTTATTAATCGCAGCAAAAAGATTGAAAAGAGGGGGGATTTTCCAAATTACCTAGGGGCGCCAAATTCCTAAATCCGGGCTTTGTCATACAGTTATGAAATTTGATAACCTGTTTATTATTAATAAGTGTTATTGATTTTTAGCATCAAACAGTAATAATTACCTAAAATAAATCCTCGCTGAAGGATTATTCTGTAGTTCAATTTTAAGAAGTGCCGTAAAGGGGTGTCCCGTTTCTCATTTAAATAACATGGGAAAATGATTCTTTAGTACTAAATTTGGTATTGCTGATTCATGATAACTGTTGAAATTTTTTTAAGAACATCATTTTATAGAAGATAAAATTCTCTACAAAAATATCTACAAAGTGATGACCCTCAATTCAACGTATCAAAAGATACAGACATTCTAAATGATTTATTTGTTAAAATTAACGTCTAAAAGGCTCTCATAACTAAACTATTGTTTTTATAAAAATAAATTAAATGTTAATTTGGGGGGAAATTTAATTCTCTATAAAAATAGTCTAGAGAGGTATAAGTATAAATGCAATGAGTTGAATCTTATATAAGCATTTTAAAAATTTATGTTTCTACAAAAATCAACATTTTAACGTCAATTTTCTATAAATATCAATTATATAACAATATATAACCCTACTTCTGAGCTATCAGAAAAAGAATGACCAAGCCGACTACTGGCATTATTAGAAAATAATTTTATTCTCTACAAAATGACGTCCTTAATTTTTTTATCAGTTATCATGAATCATTAATATCAACTTTAGTATTAAAGAATAATTTTTCAATGTTATTTAAATGGGAAACGAGACCCCTCTTTGCAGCACCTCTTAAAATTGAACTACAGAGTAATTCTTCAGCGAAAATTTATTTTAGGTCATAAACTAACTTATTTTTAATGAGATCAAAGAAAAAAATATTGCTTTCTTTTTACTTGTTAAATATTTTTCAAACGAACACGCCAACTGAACGAATTTCAATGTTTACTAAAATGGCCAGTGTTGTCAGTATGAACTCCCTAAAAAGTACGATAGGCTTACCAAAATGGTACGGTTTCAACTTTTTAAACTGTTGTGATTAAAGAACTTTTTTTATCACATTTTGTCGCCCACAATCCCTGATACTACAAATGTTAAAATTGTTAGAAATGTATTTGAATTATTAATTTTTATTTAATTATACCCTTTATTTCATTTTGTGTTAAAGACATCAATTATCAAGTACCTAATTAAACCGTCAATACTGAAAATTAGATATAGACGAAAAAATTAAGGTACGTTTCATTTTTACTTTATTTTTATTGGTGTCAGACAAATTTTCGGAGGGGGGGTTAAGCTTGGAGTTCCCAAAATATGCGAAATTATTATTAGAATTTATAATCTATTTAATTTATAATCTTATGACAAAAAAAAAAACTAAGTGCAGTTAAATATATTCATTCAATTCAAAATTATTATAATTATTTCGCATACTTTAAGAACATTGAATATTTCGGGGGGGGGGGGGGGGTTATAATCACAAAAAAGGTCATTCAATTCAAAATTGTAATAATAATTTCATATATTTTAAGAACATAAAATATTTCGGTGGGAGGTTTCGACCCCAAAACCCCCCCCCCGTTCCTACGCCACTGATTGTAAAAATCTTTGTGGGGCAAAAGTTACGGTCAGAACTGAGGTACGATTTTGGTACGGTCGGGTCATAAATAGTACGAAAACCGTACTAAAAAGTACGTTCTGGCAACACTGAAAATGGCCGATTGGGAAATACACTTCTACTACTACTAGAGGTGCTGTTATTAAATATGCTGAGATATTGACGGGGTACAATACGCACAATTTACAATATATTTTAAAATTGAGTCAAAAACCCTATTATATTAGAAGATATAGGTACTTCTTCTTCAAAATAAAAATTTGGCGATTTCTGAAATATATTCCATCATGTATCATAGGTATTGTACATACATATTTCAAATAGTTTTTCCATTGAAATAAATAAAAATGTATTGCTCAATTGTTCTAATACAGATGTATTTTCATACAACGACAATGTTGGTCTGACGTCAACAGTTCTATGGTTTCGAGAACAAATTCCCTGTACTAATTATTGTACGTGGGGACAACATTGTTCTATTTGTATTGTTATCAAAAGGTTATTTGAACTGTTATTATTTTTATTAAATTGTAATTTCGTATTGAAGTTTATCAGTAATAATGAATTTGAAAGAGGCTGTGTAAATGGAAGATATATGTAGAATATTATACGTATCAACTTAATTTATTGAGTAGTTCAGAAGAAATTGAGGTTCGTTTCAATTTATATTTTTATTTTATTTTTTTTATTAAGGTTTTGGCGTTAGGGTGGGCTCCGTACAGCCACGACTCAATTTTTTTACAATTAATTAGAATAATAATTCAGAATAGTATCTAGATATATTTTTTTATTTTTAGAATATTTAATGTAGATACAATAAAAAATAAAAACTAAACAATTAAACTTTACTAAACCGTTTTCACGTAACTATACTTTACTAGGCATAATTATGGTATCTGCGTTCAGATTCCATAATTATGTCTAAGTAAAGAGTAGTAGCTTAGTAAAGTTAAGTGAGTTTACAAATCTATAAAATTTTAATTGCCTTTTTAATAGGAAATATTCATACTATCACATTTATAATTTAAAAAATTAATTCACCTTAAGAAAATACTTTAGATAAAAACTTTATTTATAATTTTTAGCAAGTATTAAATGCATGGCAACAATTTAAAAATACAAACTGAATTTTCTCTACTTTCATCTAAATGCAGATACCATATTTGTGCTTAGCAGGGTAGTAAATATAATGAACATGTTTATTAAAGTTAGTTGTCAGAATCGCATCTCGCGCGATATTTGCGTCAGTTTGAGAAAAGCTTAATACTTTTGTAATTATTGTATATCAATGAAAAAATAAATAATCTAATTTTGATCAGTACAAATACAAATGTAATAAAACATGTTTTAAATTGTACTTCAGTAACTGTTTTTGAAATCCTAAAATCCAAGGTGTTTTTATTTATAAATAAATTAATAAATAAAAAAATAACAATTTTAATCAAGTTGACTTCTGAACGGCTCAATTATATTAAAAAACTCAATATAATAAATTAGATGGCAATTCAAAACGCAATGTTTGTTAAAAATATGTTATTTTTTATTTCTAGTAAGATCAAGGACGTATATTTACGTAAGGGCGAAAAAAACTGTCCTAGGCAAATTTGAATAAGACAAACAATGGGGGTCTGACTAAAGCCCCCCCCCCCCTCCCCGAGGATAGTTTGACGAGCAAAACAAACTCATTGATAAAAATCAATATTTCTAATTGAAAAACATTTCTATTGCATTTTTTTCCTAATTGGAAAACCTAAAAAAAAATTTTTAGGGTGCCCTAGTAAGGTGACCAGATTTTAGTTTTTGTAAACCCTGATATGTAAATGAAGACCCTTTTGGTTAATATGCAGAACATGGGTGTCCGCAGTCAGATTTAGCAATAATCACGTATACCTATAATTATTCAGAAGAAAGTTGAAGCTCTAATAATATACACGTTTACTGTCTTTCGTTAGGCAGGGCAATCTATTGGGGCGAAATCAGGAGTGTACTGGAGTCGGTAGTTAAGATTTTTGAAAATCGGCGAGCCGGTTGTTAAATTTTCCGCGAATAAAAGTTCAGACCATTATAATATTTTCGTTTTCACGCGGAATCTGTTGGTTTCGGTTCGGTTCCACGTTCTATCAATAAAGCCTTTGTACCACATATGCTTAACCCTGTTTTGCTATTTTCCTCAGTTCTGCCAATCGTTTTTAAAAGTAAAAATTTAAGAATAAAATAAAACGGCCAAGTGCGTGTTGGGCACGCACATGATAGGTTTCCGTAATCATTACGATTTATAAACAAGAGTTATTTCAATTTGAATAGATAGTTTAAAAATTAAGGGAGGGGACGCTCTGATAATGACATTTAAATGCAAATATATCGTGACTGAAGGGTTAAAATCAAAAGATCATATAATATTTTTTGTTGCATTTTAGGAGACCTATCTAATAACATCCCACTCAATGGGGTAAGTGGAAAAAAAGAGTTCACTTTTCAGTCTATGGGACTTCCTCCCATAGACTGAAAAGTGGACCCCCCCGTCCAAAATAATGTTGACAGTGTTCGTTATAATTTTCAGTGGAAGTACTAATTAAAAGCTACATTCTCGAATTTTTTCAGATCTTTTGAATAGATAGTTTAGAAATTAAGGGGGGGGGGCGCTCTGATCACGTTTTTGAACACAAATATATTGTGACTGAAGGATTAAAATCAAAATGTCATATAACATTTTTTATTGCATTTTAGGAGACCTATCTAAAGACACCACACTTAATGGATTAATTTTTTTTAATATACTTTTCAGTCTATAGAAAGGGGGTCCAAAACATTTTTTTTTCAAAAATTTTATCATTTCTGTTTCTGGGTTTTCAGTCCGTATACCAAATTTCATCTTAATCGGTTTAAAATTTTTGAGGACGGACGGACGGACATGGCGAAACTATAAGGTTTCCTAGTTTTCTACGGAAACCTAAAAAGTAGGTACATATACACATAACCAGTATTAAAAACTATTCATTAAAATAATAATGAGCTTGTCCATTTAGAAATAATTTCAGTATTGCACATTGGGCAATTATTAACGTAAATGCGTTTTTAAATTGGTAAAACAAACTCATTTAAATCGTAATATCAGACAAACATAAGTATATTAAAACACTCGTTTCCAAATTGCCAAGCTTTTTTCGGTTAAAGTTCTTGTGTCTAAACAAACATACGTACGAAAATGAGGAACAAAACAAAATGGGAAAATAACAATTGTACTTCAAATTACAAGTAACAAAAACTCAATTGCTATGGAATTTATGGCTTATTGCATTGCCGACTTATTTTGTTGTATTGAGGTTGGTATATGAGTATTTGTATGTATGTATTTCAGAAGTAAATGTGAACCTATGGTACTGGGTAGTTTCCAGACCTAACGGAAAAAATAATAGTAGTGATACTTTTATTGGCTTCTTTGTTTTTATATTTTGGTAAATAAAGTACTGGCGCCAGTCTTGGATCATACAATACCCCAGGCAGGCGTGTATTCAAGGGTGGAGGGGACAAGGGGTCATGACCTCCCCCAAGTAAATGCACAGTGCTTCCTCGTGCTAAATTCACTTAAGGTAGTTAATTATTCAACAATTTAAATAAAAACCGATAGTGTTTATATAAATTGCCTGGAATTGGTTAACTTAATTTTTATACAATTTTAATATTAGTTCGAATTTTTTCTTAAAACGCACCTGAATATTTTTTCATATATTTTTAATTTGTTGACAATTTCAATCTAAATCTACATTTATGCAAACGTCAAAATGACATTTAAAACGCCAAAATGACATTTAAAACATCAAAATTTAATATATCCATGCAAATATCAATTTAGAAAAACAAAACACGAATTTTTAAAATAAATTGAGATAAATCGTTGTAAAGGAATATTTTACAACAAACGTTGTAGACCCATATTATAGGAAATTTAATGCTCTACAAAAAATATTCTATAAAATTTTCACGTAACATGTGTCGTTCTTAAGGTATCTTGAAAAAATAAATATTTTGGGATGCCACCTCTCCCTTTTACACACGATTTTGAAATGGGACCTTTCTCAAGCCAGCCCCAACCATCCGACCAAGTTTCAACAATATCGGTTCAGTGGTTCATAAGTTATGCGTGTGACAAGAATTCAGGGTACAGACGGACACGCAGACAGACAGAGAGAGACGGAACGAAAAGTGTTTGTCTTAACGTGAAACGGATATATCAATTTAAAATTTTGAAAACGGTGAACGTTTTTTTTGTCTCAATCTGAAACGCTTCTGGTATCTTCGATATTGCGAGGAAGTAAAACAAACTAGGTATATTTGCGGACTTTGTTAATTAAATCGAATTAATAAAGAAGTATTTGTTATATTATTAACACGAGTTCATGAATATTACAAATAGAAGCCCGTCAATCCCAAAACAGCATACCTTGCTCTTAAAGGGGCCAAGACTGGTGTCAGTAGGTACCTTATATGAATATTAATTTCCAAGGAAGGTGGGATACTTTTTTAGGTTGGATCATTTACTTTAGCTTTAGCCAAAGAAGTGAGAATTTTTAAAATATTCACGTGAATAATATTGTTCACTTAATTATTGTTAAAAAATATAAACTTAGGATATGTATAGTACTAGTGCTTTGCGAAAAATCGAGCTTATTTTTCAATTTATGAATGTTGGGAACCAAAAAGAATATTTAGAACATATAATTAAAATTTATAATTTCTTTAGTTAAAAAGTAAAAATGTTCTGATTGGGTCTGAATACACTTTTGTCAATACAACGCGATTTAGCGTGGCGAAAAAAATGTATTTTAGCAACTCAGGCGTTTGTTAGCCTTCAGCAAAATTATTTAAAGTATAATCAGTATTTTTTAAGATATTTAAAAAATCTGCAGGGTGACCCATTTTAAGTGCACACCTCCGATAACTTTTTATGGTGAAATGTTATCAAAAAACTTTTCAGATAAAAGTTGCACGGTTTGAAAGGGGACATAGACGTACTCGGATGAATTTTTTTAGGTGGCGTTTTCAAGGTCACATGAAGGTCAACATCATTTTTTTAAATGAGGATCTATATTTTTTATTTAGTAATTTTATTCTAAGTAAAAAAACATGAATCTTTAATTGAAAACTTTTTTTGAACAACTTAATCTTTTCAAGATAGGTATCTAACAAAATAATTCGAGATTTTTAACTTTCAATAATTTTTTTCTCAGAAACCATCAACTTTAGAGAAAAATTACAAGATACAAAAAATGTTTATTTTGGTCTAATAAAATATGGAGAATAATTCTAGAATTTTTTTTAGTTAAATAAAATAAATTGAAAAAGTTTTAAAATATTTAATATAATTCTTCAAGTCTTATTAGATCAAAATAATTTTTTTTTGTATCCTGTACTTTTTCTCTAAAGTTGATGGTTTTTGAGTAAAAAATTCAAATTATTTTGTTAGATAGATTTTTTTTGTTAGATATTCAAAAAAAAGTTTTCAATGTTTTTTCACGAAGAATAAAATTACTAAATAAAAAATATAGGTTCTTATTTTAAAAAATGACGTTGACCTTCATTATAAAATGATCTTGAAAACGCCATCTAAAAAAAGTTCATCCGAGTACGTCTATGTCCCCCTCCAAACCGTGCAACTTTTATCTGAAAAGTTTTTTGATAACATTTCACCATAAAAACTTATCAGAGGTGTGCACTTAAAATGGGTCACCTGTATAAAATCATTTAAATATGAAAGTAAAAATGTGTACTTTTTGTCAGAGCTGTGCATACATATATATTAAAAAGATGTACTTAAGTACCTTTTTGCACAACTCTGCCTTTTATAATGATTTAAAAAAAATTTGATTTATATAAAATACGATCTTTTTGATATATAATAATTACTACACTTTTCTAACGGCCCTACTTATGTATATCTACCAAACTTCCATTTTTATATCTTAAATATATAAACATATTTTTTATTATATAGCAACTAGTGACTGTTTTCGTTAATCATGTAGACTAATTAGATATAGAAATGAAAACTGTAAATGTTTAATAATAATCAATATGAACGTTTTTATAAGAAGATTGATTAATATACCTACCTATTTGTAGTATATTTTTGTTGCTTAGGTGTAAGATATTATGTATCAATAAGCATTTTTGTCGTTTCTAGTCATTAAATAATATTTACTGTTTAATTTTGTTATAAACAATTATGATGTACAGTGTGTCCTAGGATAGTGAACAGAAAAATTTCGAAATGACATTTGGGGATCGAGTCCTGCTTGATGTAAAACTAACGTACCTATACCAAAAATTAGTTGATTCGTGTATCTACAGGATGTTTTATAAGCTTTGTAAAAATATCCAAGAACAAACTGCATATATTTTTCAAAATATGAACAAAAAATCCATGAAGGAATTTTGTTCAGAATGCAATTTTGTAACCCCATACCGAATTTCAGAGAATAAAAAAAATCTGCTAAATAAATGCACAGTGCTAAATTCATCAAAGGTAGTTAATTATTGAATAATTTAAGATGAATTGCCTAGCATTGGTTAACCATTTAATTTTTATACAATTTTCCTAAAAAAACATTAGTTCGAAATTTTTTTTAAGACGCACCTGATTATTATTTCGTACATTTTTAATTTTTTGACAGTTTCAATCTAAATCTAAATTTATGCAAACGTCAAAATGACTTTTTATATATTTCAAAGTAAATATCAATTATTCAAAAATATACGATTTTTTTAAAGCAAATTGAGATAAATCTTTGTAAGGGAATATTTTACAACAAACGTTGTAGACCTATATTGTAAGAAATTGAATGCTCTACAAAAAAGATTCTATAAAATTTCCACATAACATGTATCATTCTTGAGATATCTTGAAAAATAAATATTTTAAGATGTCACCCCTCTCCCTTACATACAATTTTAATGATTTTGAAATCGAAACGTCCTCAAGCCAGACCCAACCATCCAACCAAGTTTAATTAAAATAATATACACACAGACAAACAGACAGACACGAACGAAAAGTTTTCGTCTTGACTTAAAACGGAAAAGTTAATTTAAAATTTTGAAATCGGAGAACAATTTTTTTTGTCTCATTAAATATTCTACAACACAAATAATGAAAAATGTATTTCAGTATTTTTTTTGTTATACGTGCCTAAACAGCCATAAAAAAGGTGAAAGGTGGAAGCCACCGTCAAAATTTGAATTTTAATATTAACTAGCTGCTACCCGCGACTTCGCTCGCGTGGATTTCGAAACCCTTCATATGTGACAGGGGGTAAAATATTAAATTTATCTTATTTTTAGTTTTCTTTAATTATACAAAATCGTAAATGTGTCGGCTCCTATGCGAGATAGAGGGGTTTTTCCGCCCTAAAACCCCCACCCCCGTGGTATTTTTCCCGCTGGATCGAATAAAACCACTTACAACCCTTCATATGTAACGGGTAAAATATTAATTACTAAAAAAAATTTAAAATTTTCCTCCCCCTTGCAATTCCTTAGGGGTTGAATTTTCGAGATATGAAATAGCCTTAATCCGTCCTTGGGATGTAAGCCATCTCACTGCCAAATTTCATCAAAATCGGTAAAGCAGTTTAGTCGTGAACAGGTAACAAATAGACAGACTGAGAGATACACTTTCGCATTTATAATATAAGTCGCGACTCCTATGTAAGATAAGGGGTTGTTTTGTCCCCCTAATAATCCCTCTTCCGTAGTATTTTTGCCCGCCAGATCGAATGTAATCAATTACAACTCTTCATATGTGACAGGGGGTAAAATATTAAATTTTTCTTATTTTTAGTTTTCTTTCATTATACAAAATCGTAAATATCTCGGCTCCTATGCGAGATAGAGGGTTGTTTTGCCCCCTAAAACCTACGCCCCCGTGGTATTTTTCCCGCCGGATCGAATAAAACCACTTACAACCCTTCATATGTATCGGGGGGTAAAATAATAATTACTAAAAAAAATTAAAAAATTTCTACCCCCTTGCAATTTCTTAGGGGTTGAATTTTTAAGATACGAAATAGCCTATGTCCGTCCTCGGGATGCAAGCTATCTCACTGCCAAATTTCATCAAAATCGGTAAAGCGGTTTAGCCGTGAAAAGGTAACAAACAGAAAACAGACAGACAAACACACTTTCGCATTTATAATATTAGTATGGATATCGTAAAATGTCCAAATATTACTTTACTTAATATTTTATTAACTAATAAAAATTTTTCGAAAAATTGTTCATTCGAAGAATTTTGATTTGAAAAATTGTGATTCGAAAAATTGTGTTTCGAAAAATTTACACCAAACCTAATAATTAATTTCGATATTTTACCTTTCATAGAAGTGAAATGTTTCTTCATATTTAAATTTTCAATCAATATAGGCATTTCAAAATATTTAATTGTTAATATAATGTGTCAAAAATCATTTAATTGTTCGACAAAATATTTTAAAGAGACATAATCATAGTAACCTAAATTAATAAAATAAAATATTGAAACCGTAAATTATAAAATTCCGTATTCCATGGCTAGGTACTATGTTTTTATATACCTAAATTATAACATACCTGATTAAATTATTTCTATATCGTCCCCTCCAAGGCAAAGTATCGTAAGATACACTTTTTGCGAAATTGAGTTATCGATTCTAAAAATCTCATATATAAGCGACAAAATTCTCTTTTCCGCTAAAAAATCTGTTAAAACTTTTATCGTATTCCTCCAGACAATGTATTCTAAGCACCGATATCTGTTTTATGAAATATCGTAACCAACAATAATATAGTATCGTAACCAGTGACGTAGCTAGCCCTGAGTGGATCCTGACTGGCCTATATGGTAGGTACTTTCCCGCGACGGAATAATATAGTGCTGTGACGGAGTGCTTTCTTATTTATTCATTAGAGCTGGGTTTTTATCAATTTTAATTTTATTAATTTTAAGATATTTTAGAAAAATCGTACCTGTTAAAACTTTATTGCATAAACTAAATATGGTTTCTCTATGAGGTTTTTTCAATATATTTTTTACCCTCAATAACTCAATTTGGTTGATATTGAAGTATGATGTAGAACAGTGCTTCCTAAACTTTTCCTACGACAGAACACTTAATCACAAATCCTGAAATTTTAATGGAACGTCTTGGTTATTTTGTAAGTAATATATAAAATAAGGAAAAAAGTAAATTTAAATCAGTCAAGCATGTTTGAACTTCTCGCAGCATTTAAAAACATTGAATATTAACTTTGATATTTTTTACGCTTAAACTGATAAGACATACGTTATATATCGTAGTACAGGTATTCCTCGACTTACAACCGAGATAGGTTTCTAAACATCGATCGTAAATAGAATAAGTTGTAAGTTAACACGTACAATATGTACATATTTTTGCTTTGGACGTTTTCCTTGATGTGAAGCGAATCGCATTTTCTATACATAACAAACAGTTGCGGGTTCCCAAAAATATCTACATAAATAATAATAAATTACATTTTTGGGAAATTCCCGGAACTGTTTGTTTCATTTATGTAATATGTGCATGTAAGAAAGAGACAAAGACAATTATAAGTCGAGGATTACCTGTATATTTGTTTACGGTGCGTTTTCAACTCTTGTCGTATGAAAATATATTGCATACTAAATACATATTATGACATTTGTTTCTGATATGACAACGACAAAAAATTATTTTATGACTTCTGGTACATGTATTGTATTACATCATGTACTTACATGATTTGAACATTTTATGAATATTAAAAATAATTTCATTTTTGGTTTTTCTACTCGTGTCTTTCAAAAATTCATCAATGTGTCTATATAAATACATTATTAGCTCTTGTAGATACTCGTACACCCTTTGTACAATTAATTAATTAATTACAATCAAATATAGGTCTTGTCAATTGAATGAAGCTTTCGTAACAATTTGCAATAAATCAACATCTTGTTTTAATTTTGTAAATGTACATTTTAGGTTAGTACATTGGGTAAAGATGACAGATATACAGTTTCAAACAACAATTAAAATAATATCATTTAAAATTACAATGTTAATTTGAAATTATATAAATTCTTCTGATATTTATGATTACAAATAAATATAATAAAATACCTATACCTATGAAAGTAAAAATATTGATAATTCAATGACTTAAGATTTAAAAAATGTCATTATATACCTACTTAATTTTTATTTGTACCGGGAACACATATCTATCGCCGAATGTTGGTCGAATTGTGTCCGAATGCTGTAATTGTTTGTCTTCAATTTTTTTGTCAAATTTATTTATGAAAATTTTAATTATATATTACATTAGAGTTGTGCATATTTTTTCATTCGTTATGTTCTTTATATTTCTTTTTTGTTATATTTTATTGTTCACTTCAAAATTTTAAATGGCCACTGACATTTAAATTTTTTTAAAATAATCAATAAAATATAATGTATCCATAGTTACGACATTTGCAATTAATTTAGTAAATGCTTAAAGCGCATTATATGTAAACGTATTTTGTTTATTTTCTCCTCTTTAACATATCTTTTTCAAAAATCAGACACGGGTTTATGGTTGTCAATTAACCAAAGTATTTGAAAAAAATTAAAAAAATCTAATATCGGTTTTCGTTTTGATACTTTTTTACATCAAAACTTTTTTTTTCCTTTTTTTTTCATTTTTTTTAAATCTGAAATTTGAACCTTACATTATATCGCCCAAGGAATAAAAAAAAAATAATAAAAAAATTCTAACTTTTTTTTTGAAAAATTGGGGGCCCCTTGTTACCCCATTTATAAACTTTTTCAAAAAAGGCCCACTAGTTGTTATTTTTTACCCCCAAGGAATGTATATACCAAATTTCAAGTTTCTCCGATGAGTGGAAATGGTCAAAAAAATGATTATCAGTCAGTCAGGGCACTTCATTATATATAGTAGATAAATAGGTCTACAATTCATATTGCCTTGGAAACAAACGCAATTAAATTTAAATTGTCAGACTAGTTACGTTTTATAAAACAAATGCAATTTAATTCTAATTGTCAAATTAGTTATTCTAAAAATGTGTGTTATATTATTGACATTAGGATATTAGAAAACTAATATTCATAATACAAAGGTGAGTTTTATTTCTGACCAATTCCATTTAAATTTTTCATATACATATTAAAAAAATATTCACATAAACTATACGGAAACAATAAATAATCAGTATTCAAGTATTTATAATCATACTGTGTTGGGAAGTTGATTGTGTGGACCTAAAGGGTCTCACTCCACCCCAAGCTTGTTTTTTTTATGCTCTGAAATTCGGTATAGGATTACAAAATTGCATTCTAAACAAACTTTCTCAGTGGATTAATATAGGTAGTTTGTTCTTGGATATTTTTACTGTAAAAGACCAAATCAACTAATTTTTGATAAACGTTAGTTTCACATCAAGTAGGACTTGTTCATTACACATCTTGTTGCATTTATCCTGGGACACACTGTATATTGTTATATTTACAATATAAGTGCTATAAGTATCAATATTACATAACAAATTCAAATATGAGTCTTATTCTAAAGGCACTATACAAGGTATTTTTCAAACTATATGAAACATAAGCGCACTGTCAGATCTATAACTAATAACTATATAACCAAAATACGGAAAACTTTATTTTCATTGGCTTTTAAAGTCTATGAGTTCTTTGGTATGGTCGTACTTACAAATAAATATTTTTGGTTGTAAATGCGGCAATGCTTTATGTACAGTACTTTCCAAAAGTTCCGGGACATCTAAATAACTTTTGAATGGTTTAAAATACAGGATTGAAATTTATAGAGATACCATGGGATTACAATGTCTATTATTTAACAACAAAAACACCCATCGGCACACTTTTGGAAGGCACTGTATAGTCTTATAATTTAAGAATATTTAAAATTGTTTGTTTTTAAAATTAAATTAAATATATATAAAGTAGAGAGGTTATGATAAAATTTAAGAGTAGGATTGAACTAATACGTAAAATTAAAATATGGTTCGTAAGAAGTAAAATAAAAATAATGATCACAAAGATTTGATGCATGCATATTCTGTTTTTATATGTGATATTTGTAGAAGGAAAATAACTATTTTTTCTAGAAGAAGTTGACAATCTTCGTAAATAAAAAAAAAATAAGAATGCTTCACTAATTTTTATTATTGTAAGATTCATGGAACTAAATGACAATATTCTACCTTTTCTACATTGAATAAGTGATTAAAACATATTATCTATTATAATAGTATGATATTTAAAACAAAATGTTGCTAATTATATAAATTATACAAATTAAGGTGTAAACAGTGCTCGAAATGGAAATATTTATAAAAGGTAGAGGTGTGCCGGAAATCCGGCCGGAACTCACGATGTAGATTTAAAGTGAATATTTTAACGTCACTACTATTATATTATTATTATTTTTATATTATATTATAATTGTCAATATAGGAACGTTTGCTATACAAATAATTTAACGAAATTATAGCTATATAAATAGTTGTACGAAGCTGTAAAAATTACAGAATGTGTAGAAAACACAATTTTTATAATTTAATGTATTTTCTTAAAGAAATACCATATGGAACAATGTTATATTAATTTAAGATAATAATCTATGTATTTATATTTAAAATATAATAGTAGTGACGTTAGACGTGAATTCCGGTACACCTCTAATAAAAGGGGAACACTTAAGTATCGATCCAGACTATCGTGCCAGTCTCGGTCCGGTCTCAGTCCAATCAAATCTTATTATAATGTGAATGATTTCATTGTTTGGTTGTGTGGACCTCAAGGGTCGAACCCACAGCTTGTTTATTTATATTTGATTGGACCGAGACCGGCCTGAAAACAGATCGATAGTGTGGATTAAACCTATGGGTACATACAATCCATGCCAGGTTCGATCACACTCGAGTAAAATAATCTTTGTACTATGCTGTATTAGAGTCTGGACAGCGCGGATCGATTTTTTGTTAAGTTTAGTAGCCAAGTCTCGCTCACAGCCGTATTTTCTGATATTATCAGTCAATATCATTAAATATACTTTATATTATTACTAGAGATTGGAAAAATAGTTTTTCAACTATTGCGTAAAAATGCATTTATTGTAATTTTTATTACATATCTCCACCGTTTTCAGAAAACTGGTTTGATTGAACACAATTTGAAATCAACTATTTGCAACTACCTTTCCAACTATTTTTAAACTATTTGCGACACTTTTTACTGTTTCGTTTGCACTAATTATTATTAAATCGTAAAAAAAAACTATTTACCAACTATTTTTCGAAAAAAAATTCAACAAGTAACTATTTCATTGAAAATAACAACTATTTTTCCAATCTCTATACATTACATTCAATTTCAATGATAATTTTTTTATACTTGCGAAAAATAACACGCAAATGATCTTATGTTGTATCAGAGCGTGATTGGACCGAGATCTGGCCGATTCCTATAATGTCAATGATTTCGTTGTTTATTTATATTTGATTGGAGCGAGATCGACTCGATAGTCTGGATCGACCCTTAAGCGCCTTGGGCTAACAGTAATAACATCAATACCCTTGTGGATCCTCTGAGAATTTATTTAAACAATTAATTGATTAAAAATTAAGAACTTGCAAAGTTAAGAGAAAAAATTGTAATCTAGAGGTGCTCCATTAGTCCAAAGAACCTTAAATATTTTTAAGGTTGGAAAATAAATGTTGTGATTACATACTTGCAAATAAGAATTTTTATTTTTATTTAAAACGGGGAATACTCCCCTCCCCTTTCAGAACCGAGCACTGAATGTAATTGTATAAAAATCATATCCACTGTATTTTTATTAGTAATTAATTAGTTTCTGGATTACTCCTAATTTAATTAATTTATATTTAATTCTAACAAGTTTGTACATTTTCATGGCAGGCCCCTCTATAGGTACATCAAAAATGTTTTATTTTATTTTATAATATTTGTACTCAATAACAATAATAATAAAAATAAATTTATTTTTATAATTTCTGTAAACCTCATATGCAAAAATGGAGCCCGGAATTATTTTTCTTTAAATACATTACCTGCACATTTATATTACTTCTATGTTCTGAAAGAAATGGAAGTATTTTATCTATATTATATTTTAAATTATATATAATGGATATGTATTTTACTATTATAAAATATAAAAGAATATGTTGGTTGGATTTTAAAACAATTCCATATTCATTATTTTATAAATTAAATGTAATTTCTATTAGAGGTGTGCCGGAATTCCGGTCGGAACTCACGATGTAGATTTAAAGTGAATATTTTAACGTCACTACTATTATATTATTATTATTTTTATATTATATATATTATAATTGACACTATAAATTTAATTACATTCGATCGAAAAGAACGTATGCTGTACAAATAATTTAACGAAATTATAGCTATACGAATAGTTCTACGAAGCTGTAAAAATTGCAGAATATGTAGAAAACACATTTTTTATAATTTATAATGTATTTTCTTAAAGAAATACCATATGGAACAATGTTATATTAATTTAAGATAATAATCTATGTAATTATATTTAAAATATAATAGTAGTGAAATCCGGTCAGAATTGCGGTACACCTCTAATTTCTATATATCTTAAGTTAGGTGATATACTTTATTATTATTATTTCGTTTTATTCAGTGACGTGTTATGCCAGAAAATAAATGTGGGCCCCATTTTAAAGAAAATTGTTTTTCTAAGAAAAAGAAGACAACCATTTGTTCGGAATGGGTGGGGAGGGGGGTGGGGGGCTACTTAGCTCGGGGCTCTAGGTAATTGCCTAGTTTGCATAATGTGTAATGCTCTATATGTATGTATTACATGCGTTGCTTTTTATTTATGTATATTAAAAAAATAATACTTAAAAATGAGAATAACAGGGCCGTAACTAGCACCGTGGCAGCCGAGACAGTGCTTTTTTACGAAATCGGATTTAAAAAAGTTTTGAGTTAAACTCATTTTGATTGAACACGGAGAATATCTTTCAAAAACAAAAACCCAAAAAAATAGATTTTTGAAACATTTATAGAATTATCTTCAGCGCCATCGCATAGTAAATAAAAAAAATCGACAAAAAAAGAATGTCCCTCTACCATTTGTTACCCAACGAGTCAATTTTTATTTTTAAATGTATTTTTTCGCCGTTTTGATTTGGAATTTGTTACACTTACATATTTATAATCATAAAGAATACCTATATTTTCCCAAAATTTTATAAAATTGATTGTAAAAAAAAGTACTAATGGTTTTTTTATGTTATGTAAAAAAATATAAGATTTTTAAATATTTAGTTTTATAGGGAAATTCATAACGAAGAAAATGCATTTTTTATTTTTGCAATCCGGCCAATAGAATTGGAGATATTTAAAAAAAAACGTACACGAAAAACCTTAAAATGGTCGTTTTTTTTACAAGGTACAAAAAATTTCGCTAATATGGCTCCACTAAAAATCGAGTTTTTGCAACTCGATATGAGAAATTTGATTTTTCAAAAAATTTATGTACAGCTGTAATTTTAGTTCTTTATTTTATATATATTTTTTATTTTATTAATAATTAAAATTTTGAAAGCTTTCACATTTTTAATGAAAAACTTTTATTCTTTCTGAAAATAATCACATACATAAATCAAATTTGTTCAATAAAAATTGTATAAGGGGCCCCTCGATCACTTGCTGCCCTGGGGCCCCAGAGCCTCTAGTTACGGCCCTGGAGAATAAGTTAAACCAACTATAGTAATTTGGATTTATATATATTTAAATAATTGAAAATTGAATAGTCAACTATTACCATTAAGATTGTGTATCATGTATACTTGAATTAACAATAAATTATGTACGCTCTAATAGAAATCAATTTACATATTAGAATCGAGTAAGCTATCTTCTATTAATTAAAGTCAATATTGATCTATTTTACATATCGTGTTTTTAAGTGGAAATTAATTAACCTAAAATAAAATCATTTTGATTAAAAAATTTGCAAATTTCCTCCATTTTAATGGAATTCGATGAATGAAAATAAATGATCATAGTTTTTTAGGCACAGAACAGTCTCTTTTTTAACTAAATTCACTATTTCAAAATTCAGAATAAATGCATTTTATTATTATAATTGATTTTCCTAATCCGGGTGTATTTTTTTCCAGTGGATTATTTCCAAAATAACGAATTTTAAGAGAAAATGTTCCAGACAAAATTTGTATGGTTTCAAGGGAGCTAAATATTGATATTATGGATTGACCTTTAAAAAGTTACCTTAATGTGTTTTCAGGTTCAACCTTTCTTTTTCAAATCTAAACCCGTATTTTTTGTTGCAGATTCGTAATTTACGTGGAAAAATAAATTACTCTTATCTGAAACATTTTTTCTGAAAATGTTCATTTTTTATAATTTGGAACAAAAAAAATTTTTGGATATTCAATAATTTTTTATTCGAAAACTATATATTTTTAAGAAAAATCATGAAAGGAAAAAAGTACTTACAATTAGATTTAAGTAAGGATTCTCAGAGATTATTTTTTTTATTTCAAAATGACTAACTTTTTATGCAACTTTTTTGAAATTTTAGAGAAAAAAACTAATTAAAAATAAAATAAAATTTCTATTTGTTTTGCTTTATATCATAAAAAAATTACATTTTCAGAAAAAATATTTCAAGTTTGCTTCTTTTTCCTCGTAGATTACGAGTCTGCAACAAAAAATGTAGGTTTAAATTTAAAAAATAAAAATATTTAGCCCCCTCAAAACCATGAAACTTTTCTCTGATACATTTTTTCTGAAAATTCGTTATTTTGGAAATAATCCGTTGGAAAGTCTTTAAAAAAACACCCGGTATAACTTTTGCATAATTCTATCATATTTCAAATTTATTAAACATGAACGGCGGGGGGGGGGTAAAGCCAGTTTAGATATATTTTTCAATACGTAATTATTATTTATTGGAAAAGGGTGCAAAAAATAGTGGTGCATGGTGACAATGAAGATGTAATTCTTGTCGGCTGGATTACTCCTTTTCCAAAAGCTCAGTGGTGTTTTAAAAAAGAGTTGTTTTTCATTGAATTATGTAAGAAACATTTTATAATTGTTTTTGGTTGCTAAAATTATTTAAAAATATTATTATTATTATTATATAATAAATAATTACAGGCATGTATTCACAGGGGAATAGTAAGCGACAGGGAAAACCCCTCTTATATAAAATTTCCCTAATTTTGAAAATTGTTTTTTTTAAATATCAAGCCCGTAGACTTCATATCATATTATATGTTATATCAATTTTGAAATAATATTGTAAAATATTTTTTATGATCTCATTTTTAATACATTCCATAATAAAATATAATATAACATATAATTTTTTTCAAAATCCAGTAAAAAAATTTTGTAATTATATTAGGGTTAACTCTTATCAAAAATCATTTTCTTTGTAAAATAAAATTAACAAAGCACTGTGAATATACGAAATTCAATTAAGTCGAAATATATGTAAAGATAATTTAATGTAATGTATACTACTTAAGTATAATTTGTATAAAAAAATCACGAAAATAATATTTATATTGTACCTACAATTATATTCTAGTCAATTGCAAAAATGTATAGTTTCTGCAATGTATGGAAAATATTTTGTATAAATTATTTGTAAATTCAGTGTACCACAATTTCAAATAATAAGTATTCATGATTTTATTTATGCTTGTCGTCTAATTATAAAATAGAGCAATAATATTTTGAATGTGTGTGCCTATTTTATATTCATTTATTAGTAGGTACTATTCATTTCATTTTATATAATTTTAGTTTTTAGAAAAATAACTGTTAATAAAAATTCTATAGTTAATTGATTGTTTTTTTTTACTTTAATATTATTTTCTGTTTTGCAGGAAATTACTTGAATTAGTACTGGTGTTGCCAGGTGTCCACTATTTGAGTGGACAGTCCGCTTTTTACAGTGGCGGGCCATGGCTTAGGTCGGCAGGCTGAGAGGGGCGGTAGATTCTTCAGTTTTTTTAAGTTTAATATATAATATTTTTAAAAAAATAGGGAGACAAAAAACTAGTAGTGCGACTAAAAAAAACAGGTCTTCAAGTTTTTATTTACCTATCTTCCAAAATTTTTATTTAATAAAATTAGGAATTTCAATTTACGTGACCAAACAAAAAAAATATCTGCCTTGGGAACCACGGGACTTTCTTATACCTAACCTAACCTAACCTAACAGTGAATTGTATACGTGATTCTTTGTTTATTAAAACATTTCTAACAAACTAACAAGAAAGAACAAAATGAATAATTTTATATTTATATAACAAGTGATTTTTTTTAACGTAATAACTGAAAACGGATGTTTACTCTTGTAAATTTTTGGATTTTTGAATTATTTTTGAAATAAGATAAAAATGTTTTAGATAAAAAATGTCGAGTATGTTATTATCTATAATTTATTCCCCATACATTTTTTCCAACATTTATGATTTAGCCAGAAAGAATTTTTTTATGTATAATTATTTAGATTCACCTACACAGTTCACTCTCTGTAATACGTATAAGAAAGTCCCATGACACTCATGGCAAATATTTCTCCTCTGTTATGAACCATTAGAATTATAATAATTTTTTTTTCTTCAAAAATTCGTTTTTACAATTAATGAATAGAACATAAATTATAGATATAGATATTACCTACATTTTTTAACTTAACCATTTTTCTCTATTTCGCACTGTTTCAGAGTAATTTGAGAAATTAAAAAATCGACGTAGGTAAACATCCGTATCCGGTTGAAAGATCGTTTTCAAAAATAGGACGTTTTCTTCCCAGCCAAAAATTAATCTTAAATATAAAATATCACCCTTCTACGATTTGTCGTATTTGAGTTACAGCGCTTACAGACAGACAGATAGACGGACACACAGACATCATGGCGAAAATAGTCAGAATGGATTCAGGGAAGGTCAAAATAGATAATTTCATCATAATCGGGATTTAGAAAAAAATCGGTTTCACTATACTTACTAACTTATACTATTGTATATTTCATTTCATGTACAGTCGCCTGCAGAACTCGTCTGGCACCCTAAAGGCTAGAATCGCTTACAACAGATTCCAAATTTAAAGACAAAACATCATCGGTTAGGTTAGATAATAGGCGAAAATAGTCAGAATGGATTAAGGGAAGGTCAAAATAGATAATTCCGTCAAAATCCGAGATTCGAAAAAAATCGGCTTCACTATACTTACTTATACTAATGTATATTTCATATACATGGTATAAGAAAGTAAAAAGGTCATCAGTTTTTAATTTATATTACATTTTGTTTTACATTACTTGTAAAAACTAGTTATCACTTTCATATAATAACTAGCTGCTACCCGCGGCTTCGCTCGCGTAAATTTTGTAACCCCCATCTTAATGATATTTTTTCCGCCGGATCGAGTGAAGCTAATTACATACAACCACTCATATGTAAGAGTGTGAAATATAAATTTTTTCTATATTTAAGTTTTCATTCATTATGCAAAATCGCAAATATCTCGACTGCTATGCGAGATAGGTTTTTTTTTCTTCTATATACCCCATGTATAAATACCCGACCCCTGTGGTATTTTTCCCGCCGGATCTAATAAAACTAATTACAACCCTTCATATGTAACAGGGGTGAAATGTTTATTACTAAAAAAAAAATTCCCATACAAATTTTTCAACCCTTTTGCAATCCCTTAAGGGTTGAATTTTCGGGATACGAAGTAGCCTATGTTCTTCCTCGGGATGCAAGATATCTCACTGCCAAATTTCATCAAGATCGGTAAAGCGGTTTAGCCGTGAACAGGTAGAAAATAGACAGACTGAGAGATACACTTTTGCATTTATATTATAAGTCTTGACTTCTATGTAAGATAAGGGGTTGTTTTGTCCCCCTAATAACCCCTCTGCCGTAGTATTTTTCTCGCCAGATCGAATGTAATCAATTACAACCCTTCATATGTGACAGGGGGTGAAATATTAAATTTTTCTTATTTTTAGTTTTCTTCCATTATACAAAATCGTAAATATCTTCCTATGCGAGATTGAGGGTTGTTTTCCCCCTGAAACCTCCATCCCCGTGGTATTTTTCCCGCCGGATCGAATAAAACCAATTACAACCCTTCATATGTAACGGGGGGTAAAATATTAATTACTAAAAAAAAATCAAAAATGTTCCACCCCCTTGCAATTTCCTAGGGGTTGCATTTTCGAGATACGAAGTAGCCTATGTCCATCCTTGGGATGCGAGCTATCTTACTGCCAAATTTCATCAAGATCGGTTCAGCGGTTTAGCCGTGAAAAGGTAACAGACAGACAGAGAGACAGACAAACACACTTTCGCATTTATAATATTAGTATGGATTTATTAATATTATATACCTACCTACATTTTGTATTAAAATTGATGAACCTTTTTTAAATCAAATATAGTTGTAAATTGAATTAACTTTGTCACTTTTAGATGCACGATGTTCAGATCACAGAGACAGATGTACAAATTCATACAACAATTAAACAAAATATCATTTAAAATTACGACAATGTTAATTTATTAATTAAATAAATTCTTCTAATATTTATACAATTAATACAATAAAATACCTATGTAGGTAAAAATATTGATATATCAATAACTTTAAGTTTTAAATTTTAATGTATTACCTATGTTATGCCGAATATTAGTTATTCGAATGCTGTGATTGTTTGTCTCCAATTTTTTTGACAAATTTATGTACGAAAATTTTAATTATTTATTACTTTAGAGTTGTGCATATTTTTCATTCGTTATGTTCTTTATATTTCTTTTTTGTCATATTTTATTCTTCATATAAAACACATTTACTTCAAAATTTTAAATGGCCACTGACATTTAAAAATAATAAATAAAATATAATGTATCCATAGTTACGACATTTGCAATTAATTTAGTAGATGCTTAAAGCGCATTATATGTAAACGTATTTTGTTTATTTTCTCCTCTTTAACATATCTTTTTCAAAAATCAGACACGGGTTCATGGTTGTCAATTAACCAAAGTATTTAAAAAAAAATAAAAAAATCTAAAATCGATTTTCGTTTTGATAGTTTTTTACATCAAAACTTTTTTTTTCCTTTTTTTTCTTTTTTTTTAAATTTGAAATTTGAACCTTACATTATATCGCCCAAGGAATATAAAAAAAATAATAATAAAATTGTAACTTTTTTTTTGAAAAATTGGGGGCCCCTTGTTACCCCATTTATAAACTTATTCAAAAAAGGCCCACTAGTTGTTATTTTTTACCCTCACGGAATGTATATACCAAATTTCAAGGTTCTCCGATGAGTGGAAATGGTCAAAAAAATGATTGTGAGTCAGTGAGGACACTTCGTTATATATAGTAGATTCTGATTTCTATCAAAAATAAAAATAAATTATATTTTCCCTTCGTAGAGGGGTTGCACTTAATGTAAATACGCCACTGGCTTTTAAGGTTTCCGTAGAAAACTGGAAACCTTATAGTTTCGCCATGTCCATCCGTCCTCAAAAATTTTAGACCGATTAAGATGAAATTTGGTATACGGACGAAGATTGAAAACCCAAAAACAGAAATGATAAGATTTTTGAAAAAAACTTTTTTTTGGACCCCCTTTCCATAGAATATTCAAAAAAAAATTCGCTTAATCCATTAAGTAGGGTGTCTTAGATAGGTCTTCCAAAATGCAATAAAAAACGTTATGTGACATTTTGATTTTAACCCTTCAATCACGATATATGTACCTATTTGCGTTCAAAGTCATGATGAGAGCGTCCCCCCACCCTAATTTCTAAACTATCAATATAAAAAATCTGAAAAAATTCGAGAATGCTTTTAATTAGTACTATTCAACTGAAAATTATAACGAATACTGTTAAAATTATTTTGGACCACCCTCCCATAGATTGAAAAATGAACTCACTTTTTTTTTCACTTACCCCATTGAGTGGGGTGTCATTAGATAGGTCTCCTAAAATTCAACAAAAAATGTTAAATAATCTTCTTATTTTAACCCTTCAGTCACGATATATTTGCATTTAAATGTCGTTATCAGAGCGCCCCCCCCCCCCCCCATCCCTAATTTCTAAACTACCTATTCAAAAAATCTGAAAGAAATTCAGAAAATTAACATAAATAATAAATAAAAATAATATTTTGTGATGTCACTCCTCCCCCTTACACACAATTTTGAAATGGGACCGTCCTCAAGCCAAACCCAACCAACCGACCAAGTTTCAATAAGTGGTTCGTAAGACACGAAACGAAAAGTGTTTGTCTTTCACCAAGCTTCTCGTATCTTCGATATTGCGAGGAAGCAAAATAGGATTCGTAAGTGTACATGACCATGAATACTGTTTTTTGTAACCATGAGTGAGCGGGTATGTCTAAATTTCTTTCTATCATGAGTGTGAGCAAAAATTACTCACGCACCCAGCTCTACCTTAGACTATGTATGTTGTCATAGGCACTGACTAACAGATATCAAATCAATATGTTATTTTGCTGAAAAAATAATTAGTTGAGCAAAATAGTTAGGTATATTAGAAATTCTTTTTTATTTCAAAACAAAACATAAACGTAAAATACTAGCGTTAACATTCATTTGAATATCTAAGATAAAATTGTCTATGAATCCCATTTTTTTGAGACATCAATGTAATCACCATCTGGGCTTTCGTATCCTTTAATAGGCGGTGTATTGACTGGACCTTTTGTAGAAAATGGTAATAAATTTACATCAATCTAAAAATATAATATAATGATTAAAATAAATAGAAATTGATAAAAAAATATTTTAAATTACTTGTATTGCTTCTTGATACAATTCTTCAGATTCATTTCTTAATTCATCTAATGCTTTTTGTTGTGACAGAACTATTCTATCGATATTTTGTACATCAGCTAAATGCTGCTCTCTTTTGTAACGTGCCCATCTTTTTTCAAGCAGTGCATATTGTTCTAATGTTTGACTTGTTAAAGGTGGTACGATTCGTACATGTGCTCTATAAGTAGTATTTTTAGTTGTATTTATAAATAATTTTATAATAATATATTTACTTACTTCTTATTTTCAATTAAATATATAGGTATCTCTAATTCATCGATGGGTTTCAACTGACGTGCATTTTTCTCTAATCTTCGGATTTGTTTCTCGATTTTTTTCTTTCGTCTTTCTTCACGAGCTTTTATTATAGCAGGGTCTATTTTCTTTTTCTTTTTTAAAGGTTCAGCGCTGTAATTATTAAAAACCATTTAAAAAAAATTATAATATACTTTTCATAAAAACTTACAAAAGAATTTGTGTTGCTTGAAATGTTAATGGAAATGAATTTGTTGTTATAGATCTTCCAAGTTGAATTGGTGATGACAAAGTTAACCTGAAAATGTATAAATATATTAACAACTAAATCTATAAATAAATAAATCAAAATTATTTTTCCACATACTTTGAGAATAATGAGCTTAACATTGAATAAGACATCGTTATTTGTATATATTTTCATGAAAATTCTAATTTCGAAATGTCAAAGTGTCATATCTACCATAGATATAAAAACAGAGTTCTATGTCTATGATATCTACCTTAGATTACAGAAAAATAACAAAAAATTGATTATTCCTAGCTTCACTTCAGTATTTTGACATTCCCTTGCAAGTTTAAACAGAAGAAAATTGCATAGAAGTGTCCATTTTTTAATACAAAAAATCTTATTTTCTTAACTTATTTTTATTTTTCTTAGTTAGTATTCACATAGTTCATAATATAAAATATCTTAATTAAATCACATACTCGATATTCAATTCAATTAACAATGGCAAAAGTTCCCGCTAAAAAGGCGCCAAAAAGAAAAGCAAATGGATATAAATTACCAGATCCAATTCCATTAAATGAAGTTTTAACTGATATTGCTAAAAAGAAATGGATCATAGGACCATCCATAGGAGTTGGTGGATTTGGAGAAATTTATTCAGCTGCAGAATATACTGGTACACCAAGCAAATCAAAACAGTACCCTTATGTTGTAAAAATTGTTAGTTTATTATTACTTATTTAAGTATTTAAAAATTTATGAAAACATATTTTCAGGAACCGCATGAGAATGGTCCACTGTTTGTTGAACGTAACTTTTATATAACAAATGCCAAACAAGAAGACAGTAAGTTATAATGTTTACATTGGTAAATACGGAGTGTATGGGTGTCCCCTGTCAGAATTGTTAAAAATCACGTATATTAGTAATATAGAATAGAGTTGATGCGCATGCGTGACTAGAACATTTTTACCATGTTTATTTTATTTGATAGAATTATTTTAACAGGCTGACTGCCATGGCGGTCGTATATGACCGCCTGTAGTCAGCTAAATTTTTGTTTGGCATCTGAGCCTTTTTTTGTGATATCTTTAAGGCAGTCAACCTGTTAAAACAGTTTGTTGTGGCGGAGATCGATTCCCTGTTTTTAACCTAACAAAAACTATTCAACTCTAACTAAGGACAGTTAACTATTAAAGGATCAACTTCATTCTGAATGACTATTTACGTGTTTATTGATAAATCTGACAGCGGATACCCATACACTCCGTATTAGCCTTTACATTTATTGTTTTATTTTATTAACTCATTAATTCTTCTATAGTTGAATCATGGACAAAATCTAAAAAATTATCCACTCTTGGCATGCCACGCTATATCGGTTCTGGTTCCCATGAATGCAATAACCAAAAGTACAGATTTTTAGTAATGGAGCGTTTTGGAAGAGACTTATGGAGCATATTTTTAGAAAACGGTCATGTCTTCCCTTCAACAACAGTGTTTCAAATTGGTATTCAAATAGTAAGTTTTAAATTTTTCTCAATCTTGATTTATTTGATATTTAAATACATAAATATTTTTAGATAAACGTCTTGGAGTACATTCATAATAAAGGATACGTTCATGCAGATATAAAGGGAGCAAATATTTTACTAGGACTTGGAAAAAAATTACAAAACCAAGTTTTCCTTGTCGATTTTGGATTAGCCTCAAAGTATTCAACATCAAGTTTTAAAGAAGACCCTAAAAAGGCTCATAATGGTACAATTGAATATACAAGTAGAGACGCTCATTGTGGAAGTAAGTTCGGTAAAAAAAAAATGGGTATGACTGTGTCAGGACGCACAGTCGAGGGATTGACGTGAATACGTAGCAGTGGGGTTAAATAATACTCAGACTAGTATTGTATAATATAGATACTTATTTCTTTAGATTTGTACGAACATAAAAACAATTAATTAATATTTATAAACAAAATCGTGGAAATACAAAATTTACTTTTTCTTTTTTTTATTCAATTTAAAAAACTTAAATCAAAAAATTAAAAACGTTAGGTCATAGAGAATGTATTCTAATATACTGTTATATTTTTTCAATTCATTTAATTCATATTTACAATCGTAATCGTGGAAATACAAAATTTAATTTTTGTTTTTTTTATATTATTAAATTTATCACACATTAAAACTAATTAAAGTTTTTGATTTGTACTTGTACCTGGTAGATCTAATTGAGATCTATAATTTGAAATCAAAACCCGCGTTGTAGCTGCTCTAAGTGTCGAGATACACTGATTATAAATTTTCGCTAACGCACAAACTGATCTCATCGCGTTACATCAATTTCTGAAATATCCACCCAGTATCTGGTGTAAAACGTTATTCACGTCAAAAATAATTTAGTTCTTTATTGATATAAAATTGTTTTTTTTTTTTTTTAGTAATTACGAGAAGAGGTGATTTGGAAATTTTAGCCTACAACATGTTACAGTGGTTAGGTTACACGTTACCTTGGGAAAAAAGTTCTGATGTCAATATAGTTCAAAAAGAAAAAGTTAAATTCATGACAAATGTATCTAAAACTTTAAAAAGTAAATACGACAATATACCAGGTAAAATTTACAGCAACAAATCAAAATAAAGCAGGGCTTCGAACCGGAACTGAACCGAAAACCGGAAAAACCGTTATTAGTTGCCGGAACGAAAACCGGAACAGAACCGAAATAAAAATATCGGTTTTTACGGTTCAGTACATGTTAAAATACGCGTGAATAATAAAAATGAGCCAAAATCCTCAAATTTGGAATTTTACCCTTAGAAAGCCGTAATTTCTCGAGTATATTATTATTGTACATATTGCAACTATATAGAATAACCTTACTTTAAATTTTTTCCTTTAGTTTTCTTCTGCAGGGTGTCCACTTTCTGGAAAGTCAGGGAAGCCTAAAGTGGTCAGGGAAAGTCAGGGAATTTATTTAAAATTCTGAAAAGTCAGGGAATTTATAAAAAATTTTTTAGAAAGTCAGGGAAAAAATGTATAAATTTAAGTTAATGAGCAACAAAAAGAAAAAGGTCATTGAATTGAAAGTAAGTAACAAGTGGAAAATTTTCAAGTTATGACCAAAAAAAAAAAAGTCTTCAAATTTTATTTCTATTTTTATAGAAATAAATTTTATATCTGTGTTCAGGGAAAGTCAGGGAATTTTATTTCCAAAAACCAGTGGACACCCTGTTCTGGTACAGTTATAAATCTTTTTCCACGAGTTTTGTGAGTTGAATTATTACAACAAGGTACAAAACAATATTTATAACTTATTATTTTTCATGCGTTTTCCATGTTTATTGTTGACACTTGTATATTTAAGCATTGACTGACATTTCAATACTGGATTATGACGTCACGCAACATGGCGCGCAATCGGGAGCATTTGAAAAGTACCTTTTTTTTAAATTTGATATTTTAGGGTCAGGGTAAACTTTTGAAGTACGAAAAAATGTTCTACAATGTTTTCTTTATCTCTAGATTACAATAAACAGGTTTTTAGGGGTTTTCATTTTTGACCGGATTACTCTATTGAATTTATTTTCAGGTGCCTTGGTACAATTTTTTGGTTTAATTGCTGAAATGGATTACGGTACAGGACCAAATTATGAAAAATATAAAAGTGCTTTTCTAGATGCTATTAAACAGAACGGTGATACTTTCAATGGTTCTTTGATATTTAGCTCGAGTAATATAGAAAAGAAAGTTACAAAACGGGTAAAATCAATGAAAAATGCAACACCATCTCCCCCGAAACGTACAAGAAGAGCTGTGCTTACCTCTCCTGAATTATTCTCAGATGAAGAAGATGCACATTTGAGTAGTTCATTGGAAAGTATTGAAATTCAAGAACAGAAGAAAATTAAAAAGAAAGCTGTCAGGTCGAAGAAAAATAACGACAGCGATGATGAACCTGTTGTAAGAACTTCACCGAGGAAATTAAAGAAATCACAGTCGGATCAGTCAGATGAAAAAACTACCCCGGCTAAAAGAGGTAATGCAAAATCAAAAGCCAAAACTGAGTCTAGCTGGAAAAACTGCCCAACTGTAAAAAATAGTAAAGTTTTAAGACCAGGTGAGTATAAAAATGGCAAATAACTTTTATATTTGTTTATTGTGTAAGATCTATTTTTTTAAGTCCTGTTAAATGTTAATTAATATGTTTTTTGAATACAATAATTAATTTATTTTTTTGAGTTTTATTATAAACTAGCAATGCCCACACGGCTTCGCTCGCATGGACTACGGAATTATTGTTTAGGTTTGGTTTTTATTAAGTACAGTCGCGTTTATTTGAAGTCGAGAGGGGCTCCCACCAAGTTATGTATAGATCCTTGACCAATCAGCGTTGGCGCGGGAATTGAAGTCACCACGAAGACGTATTCAAATGTTATAAATGTATAATAGAATATCAATTACAAGAAATCCTTTATTTATTCTTGTCTTTGTATTTTTTGATATTTTAACAACATATACAATCAAAGAAGTACAAATTCGACATTGCAAAATCATGAAAAAGCTATCACAGACAATTTTGTCTATTCGGGAAGTGTTATTTCTACTATTCTTAAGTTGGCAATACGTTCTGTAATTTTAACAGCTTTCTATGATTTTGCAATGTCGAATTTATATGTACTTCTTTGATTGTATGTGTTGTTAAAATATCAAAAAATACGGACTTCAAATCCCGCGCCAACGCTAATTGGTATTTAATATTTATTGTTAATAGTTAATTGTGATAGTGAAATAATTTTACTTTACTTTTAATTTCGAATATGAGCAAGGTGACGAGTGACGACGGTGATAAATGTCTGTAATTAATTCTCGAAAAAATTTCAAAAATATGTTTGTTTACGCCATGATTCAAGAGTGGTGGGAGGTGAAGGAGGAGAAAAAATTTTGAATAAACGAAACTCGGCATTTCAGATAAACGAGACTTAGAATAAACGAGTCCCGACTGTACAAACACGATTAGTTATTATTGCAATAATAACCTAACCTAAAAAAATGAATCAGAACAAAAAATACAAAAAATTTTTGTTCTGTTTACATTTAAAAGCTAATTATTGAAAACAAAAGAAACAATTAACGATCAAGAAAGTCCCAATGCCAGCGCGGCCAGCTCACTCTACCTGAGCGACCGCGGACGCCGTGACACGACTTTTCAATGATATTACAGTAACATATTTATTTCAAGTTATTTGCTAAACTATAAGACCAAATTGTATAAAAGGATAAATTATATCTACATTAAGTACTTATGACGATAAAATCATTTATTTCGATAAGGATTAATGTTTTGCAGATCATAAGTCCACGTAAACAGAACCTAAATACTTTTAATTTTCTTTGTAACATAAAAACAGTCATTGTGGCTTAAATATAAAAGCTAGACATATGGTGTCGCGGACCTTATTTTAGATCTTTTTACAATTCTTTACTACATTATTTTGTTCAATAATGAACAGATTAAACAGTGTACTGCAAAATAGCGCGCTGGCGGAAAAAAAATTTCCAACTTGATTTACTATTATCGTCACTGCTTAGTTGTTATGTTACCTAACGTAACAAAATATAGCCTATAACCTGGCCAGAGAATGTACCTATGAATTAAAAAAGAAGTAAATCGGATAAGTGGTTCTCGAGTGATAAGCGCACTAACGGACAGACAGAGAGACGTTGAGCTTTATATATATTAAGGATTATAATAGAGTGAAGGCCCCTTGGTCACTTGCTGCCTCAGAGCCTCTAGTTACGGCCCTGAACGGAATATAAGAATAAGAAAAAATAAAGAAAGTTAATAAAATTTAATATTTTATTGCAACTACAGTAATATACATAATGACTAATATATGAGGAGCTGCGGAACAAAACCGGATAAATCCACTTTGAACCGAAATGACCAAAGATCACGGATCAAATATTACTAAAACCTCTTTAAAAACGGCTTTAGAAAACGTGTTGCAGAACAAAAGCTAACAAATCCACTATAAAAAGACAGAAAAAGTTTTAATTTACAACAATGTATTTATCCGGTTTTGTTCCGCAGCTCCTCGTATTACTTTTTCTCATTTCCTTTGATAAATACATTTTATTTTTACAAAAGCATATTTTCATGTTTCTTATTGCAGTATTCAAAAATAATTCTAGTAAACATATTTTGTCTAATTATTTTACTTCAACATTAATCTTGTTTTGAAGAAGGAATTGGTGAAAAATTTTTTACTAGTCTACTCAATATAAGTATGTTGGCACTAAAAAATGCTATACTTTGTAACCAAATAAGTAAAAATGTATTTTGTCCCTGAAATTCTAATAAGTACGCTGGTAACAACCAAGCAAGTTGAGCAACAACCCAGATAAAAAATAACTTTACGCTATAAATCAATGTCATTTTAAACTGCCAGATTAATAAAGGCAAAATAGATATAAACCAAATAAAATATTGTGAAGTAACTACGGAATTATACGTGACCATTAGAAACGCCTGAGCGAATATACCAAAATATAACGATTCCCTTTGTAAACCGTACTGAATCGAAATAACAATTAACAAAACTGCATTCGGTAAAAACGTCAAAACTCTTTGCCATATTCCGATATTCTTTATATCAGCTGTTAAATACGTTATGTAAAAGAAAACTGAGAAATTATGTCTCGGATCTTTACGTATGAAATGGTACAAATACGTTTCATACAAGAATTTATATCCGTAAATATAATAACAAGTAGCTGTAAAAAAACATAATGACAAAATAGTACCTGCGATTAGTTTCAATTGACTGTAATTAGGAACTAAATATGATAAATATTTCTTTTTAAAAACAGTTTTCTTTTCATTTTGAATATTTAATTTTTCTATTTTACTTTCTGACTCGTTGCACACCGACATTTTTTCAAAATAACTTGTACTATAATCACTCAAATGCATGAACATTGTGAAACTGAAAACTATCGGATAGAGTCGAATATGAACGGCAAGTCCGTGGAACAGACCCGCGATAAATGGGCTTTTCTTACATTGTAGATAAAACAACGTAAATAAAACCAACAGTGCAGCTAATGCGTCCGAGTTACCTCTAGTTGCGATTATTATCGCTACAGGATTATATATCCACAAGAACATTGAGAAATGTGCATAATTATTACAAGTTTTATCAATATTTTTCACATTTTCCGTGCTAAATATCTTTAATGTATCGTCATATACAATATATTTAATCAGTATGCCTACGCACACATCGATTATAGAAAATAACACCTTTCCAAAACAAATATGTAAAGTTATATTAGATATTAATAATACAGCTAAAAGTGGACTATAACGGTACGTATGGCGTAAATAAGGTGACTGCCCGTTCCATATGTATCTCGCAGCATCTGTGAAAACTTTATAATCAATATCTGTATACGGAACTTCAGATACTGCGTCATGATATTCACTATATATTATCAATAATAATCTAATTAAAAACGCAATAGCAATATGATATCTAAATGGTAAATTTAAGAAGCCTTTACTCAATCCTACTAATGCCATTGTCACGACTATTTATGACAGCTATAGTTTTGTACGATGTTTTTTAGCTGCTTCAAGTAAGCATTTCTTAAAATTGTTAAATTCTTTCTCACAATCGCCTTGCTTGATGGATTCTTTGGCCAGCACACACTTCGCATATAACGATCCCGATTCAGTACAAGAAGTTAATAAGAGTGGATATTTTCTAAAACGATCTCGTGCTTTTTTTACAGACTCCATTTCAATATGGAAATCGGTATAAATAATACGTCTATTTTCGTAACGTACGTGGCTCAGAATATTCACTTTCACTGCGGAAAAAGATGTCGTAAATAGGACGTGAAAAGAAAATGAGCAGAGAACTTGTAATAAAAATTCCAGAAAACAATCTTGGGTTTCGTTGCATCCAGGATCTTTGCTGCAGAATAGTTCTATTGATTGTTTGTGTTCGATTTCTTTTCGGATCCATTTGATGTCTTTTCGGTTTTAATACCTGAGCAACAAAGTGAAACGCTTGCCCATTTAGTACAACACATTCGCATCTCCTCTAATACATCAACACATTCTGATTCTTGATATTTATGTTCTGAAAAATATAACATTTGAGGTGAAAAATATTTTGACATGTCAGTGCAATTAATTACCAGTAAGACACTTTTGAATTTTACAGGCAATGAGTTTACAAGGATCCTTCATAAAATTGTTTGTTTTTATTTCAATTTTTAATATTACGTAATTACCTTTTAAAATACTTTTATAAAATTATTATTTTATTTGAACGATTTTAACACCTCGCAGAAGTTAGAAACCGGTCATGTGGTTCATCAATACATCCAACTTGACAAAAATAAAATGCTATATTTGAATTTTAAATAGAAGAATGGCACAGAAATTTTACATTTTAATTAATTAAACTAAAAATCTTGTAATTATAATTGATACTTCATAGCTGATGTATGATAACGTAATTATTGTATACTTGTTTAAATATTATTTGTTTTTCGATATACAAACCTATTAGCAGGTTTACTAGTTTTGCGTTAGTTATAGGTTAGAATTAACATTTATTTGATCAAATATTTCTAATTCGCCAAAATGAGTGGTGAAAATGTACACGGTACATTTGTATCAGAAAAAATTTTCAAAATACGTTGGAAACCTGATGATTATGTGGAATCTCAAACTTTTATAACTGGTAGCTGGGATAATCCAGTTAACAGTCTCGGGTTATGGACTTATAAAATAACAGAAGAAGATTATGGCATTTACCCCTTTATCTTAAAAAGCATTCCATTTTTGGGAGATGTAACAGAAATAAAGGTAAATATTAGCGGTAGTTATATTATCATATTTTACAAAATCATTATGTTTTAGTTTGTGAGCAATGAAAGAACTGTAATTTCTTCGTCTGCTGGTTTTGTAAGCTTATATGATATAAGAAATGATTACGAAGGTGATGTAGAGTTAAAAGAAATTCACAAATGGAAGAATCTACATTTCTTTGGCCCTGAAGACCCAAGCCCTTGTACTTCTTTATCTATTAATAATGATGATATCGTAACAGTTGGAGAAGATGGAAAAATTAATCTCCTAACTGTATCTACAAATACTCCAGTTCGTGTAATAGGTTTGTATAATATTTTTACTTGACAAGATGATTTTGCTTCCTCGCAATATCGAAGATACGAGAAACTTTGTGATTGTTTTAGATTGAGACAAAAAAATGTTCTCCGGTTTCAAAATTTTAAATTGATCAATCCTTTTCACGTCAAGACGTGTCTAAGGGGGAGGGGTGTTATACCAAAATATTTATTTTTTCAAGATATCTCAAGAACAACACATGCTACGTGAAAATTTTATAGAATATTTTTTGTAGAGCATTAAATTTCCTATAATATGGGTCTACAACTTTTTTTGTAAAAAATCTTACAAAGATTTATCTCAATTTATTTTAAAAAATCGTGTTTTGTTTTTCTAAATTGATATTGGCTTGGACGTATTAAATGTCATTTTTACGTTTGCATAAATTTAGATTAGATTGAAACTGTCAAAAAATTAAAAATAATCAGGTGCGTTTTAAGAAAAATTTCAAACTAATATTTTTTAGTAAAATTGTATAAAAATTAAATGGTTAATCAATGCTAAGCAATTCATCTGAACACTATCAGTTTTTATTTAAATTGTTCAATAATTAACTACCATTGGTGAATTTAGCACGAGGAAGCACTGTGCATTTACTTGGCAGATTTTTTTTATAAAATAATTATTTCCATTTTAGATAATGCAGACAGTTGTTCAATTCAGTGCGTATGTTTTTTGAGACATCATGAAATTTTAACAGGAAATTTAAGAGGCCACATGAAAATATGGGATTTCAGACAAAAAGACGAGCCCGTAATGAGTTTTATGTTAAGTGGAGAACAAGTGAGTGCAACGTGTCTAGCGTATCATCCAACCCAAAAACATGTAGTTTTAGCTGGCGGTGAAGACGGGTCATTAACGGTTTGGGATTTAAGACAGAACGTATACCCAGTTACATTATTAGATGCACATCAAAGTTCTGTATCAGAAATACAGTTTCATCCGCAAGATCCAGAGAAATTATTCAGTAGTTCAATTTCAGGAGAGTTGTGGAAGTGGAATTCAAATTTACAAAAACCGGCAAGTAATTTGTTAACAATTGAATCGAAACCCGAGGAAAGTTCGTGGATAAATAATGATTTTGCAAACAATAAACTCGAAGTATTTCCGTTGATGCCTAATTTACACGAACCCATAAACTCTTTAGATGTTATCGGGCATAAAGCTATTTGTGGATGTGATAACGAAGCCGTGTATATTATTAACAATATTGATGATTGAACTGTAAAAAAATTAAGATAAAATAAATATTCATAAAGAAAGATGTAGATATATTTTTATTATTCGTAAAAATTAAGTACAAATTAACCCTGGTACATAAAATAAGATTAAAATTGTCATGAAAAAAATCATTTTTGAATTTGGAATGTAATATTTCTCGCAAATTAAAATATTTTGTATATGGCATAAAATCACAGAGGTGGCGAATTTGCTATGGCAGCTCATAAAATAAATACATCAAATATTATTGTTCAGTTTTAATTTCACCTAAATTCATTTACTATGAAATTCAATATTTTAACACATTAAAATTAAAAATAAGTAGCAAAAGTCATCAAGGGAACGTGTCTGTAAGTGCTAATACGAAAACAAAAGCAACCCGTACGTATAGAAAAAAAATTGTTTTACGCTTTTAACACTCTTATAAGCTTTATTCATTGTTCTACAAAACTATATTTTCAACTGGTATTAATAATATAATTAATTCCAAATACAAAATTAGTTAAAAGTTTGTCCGCTAATAAATGCATCATATCAGTGAACGGAACAATAACTAAACAAAAAAGTTCCTATGAACAATTTTAGATGTTGTGAGCAAGCAGTCGTGTTAGATAATTCAGTGTTAATGGCTGTCAATCTTTTTCTCCGGAAGAAGTATTATGATTTAAGTGGTAAGTATCTTTTGATTCAGTATTTAAACACCGTACTGTAACGTTATTAAAGTGTCTAATTTTTATTTTTCATCAAATTGGTAATTAGAGACCGAGGATAGAAGAATCAAATAGTTTTCTTACAGACTATTACAAAATAATAATAAGAATAATTAACATACCTTGATACTTGACTATACTAACTTACAACTATTAACAAATCTTTTCTTTAACAATTATTACAGTATTTAGTACTTAATTTCGGTGACTCCAATATGCCTTGGCCGCAGCTTGTCTATACAGTGCTGTCGATTTGCAAGTTTATTAAATTTTTTGTTACTCAACTCTAGAATAATTATTACTACTCACTCCAAGACACCTTGGATTCGACTGACTTGTATTTCATTTTCTTGTGCCTTTTATACAAACTCTTATGTAATTTTGTAATGACTGTTATGCGTTTACTAACAGTACCTCAATAGAGCATCATAAAGGGAACGCAAGTTATATCGCCCATACAGAAAATGGCATATCAATAACGATTCACTAACAGTCGATTCCTTGTTTACCAAAGATGGGCACAACAGAAGAATCCTTTGTCCACCTCATCAAGTATAGACACAACCCACATAACTGGATGCACGAGGCGAAAATAAAAACTATATTTAGAATATTAATGTGATAACGAATTTGTAACACACATTTGCTTTGAATATCAAACGATAAACATAGTACATGTCAATTGTAATTGTTTTTAAAAACTCTGTTTCCTGGAGCCCAAACATAACTGGCGCAGTCGCGGTAGGATTTGACTAACGAAGAAATCGACAAAAATCGCGATAAATTCGTTCGGTTTTTACGGTTAATAGTCAAATTTATTTCGAACACATAAAAATAAAGTGGTACCAGAAGAAGAAACTGAGGGAAGAAACAATTACACCCATCGAGACCAAGGACAGCATCGCCAAAGTCACGATACCACCCACGGAGCTGACGACACAAATCGCTGAAGTTCCAACAACACACCCACCCCGAGAACGAGAATGAGGACACAAATCGCTAAATTCTCAGAATCTGGTAGCAGACACACATTGCTGAGACCAGCCTAGATTAAGATGAAACTGAATTAAATATTAATGTAAGTTCAATATTATTATCCCTATATATAATCCCTAAAGAAATATCATTTTCATTCGATACAAGAAATAAAAATATATATATATATCGGCGCGCGGAAATTATTTAGTTCAAATTGGCGCTAAATACATGGAAATGACGCAGACCAATCAGAAGTCAGCACCAATAACCAGTCAGCAGATCAGGAGACACGCTAAGTGGGAGGTCGATTGGAAGAGGCAGAGAAGAGACCGTCAATTTGGAGAGACGGCAGTCAATCAGTTCTGGCTCAGCGGCTTACGTTATCGTGTCTTTAAACGTGTTACGACACACTTGAAACGTGTTATGTCATACCTGAACTGCAATTACAGTGTTTGGCAGTCACATAATATTCTGTGTATTTATAATTGTTATAAAAACATTCGATTTTTGTTATTTTCTATAATTTAAAGATCTTGTGAAGTTAATGAAAAGGCAATGTGTGATTTTGTAATTGTAACTTAATGATTAATGTTGATAAAAGGACAATATTGTTGATTTGTGTTTGTTTTATTCATGAACGACGAAAGGAGAGCCGATTAGTGACGTGTGCGAGACGTGGCGATGCCACCATCTTATGTAATAATATTACACGCTCCGACATATATATAATTATTGAATGTCAATTATAGACATAGACAAAGAAATAAACGAGATAATAAAATAAAATAAATACGATAACATTAGTAGAAATGGCAAACGCAAATCCACCCACTTTAAATTACCAATTATATTGAAACTATACGTAGACACTATTCACAATACGACGGAAACCTCCATACATTGAATATATTTTTAGATAGTTGTGAAAGTTTAAATGGTACTTTTAACTATGAAGACCAAGCTATAAAGAATTTCATATTGAGAGCTATAACTGGTAAATTATTAGGATGTGCACTGAGTTTAATTGGATCACGTTTAGAACTTAGAGCGTGGACACAAATTAAAGATTTATTGAAATTGAGTTTTGGAGACCAACAAAACATTGATTGTTTAATTCAGGATCTGATTGCATTACATCCCACTAAAGGCGAAACACCCTATAATTTCGGTATGAGATGCCAGGACGCCAGAAGTTTAATATTATCTAAATTAAACCATTTAGAATTAACAGCAACAGAAAAAGAAGTCAGTTTAAAAAATTATGATAATCTAGCATTAAAAACATTTATTAGAGGTTTAACTGGTCAAATTCAAAATAATATAAGACTACGAAATCCGGAAAATCTAGAAAAAGCCATGTCATACGTTCTTGTATAGTCAGAATTACAGTAATTATTTAAACAACCAAAGTTCCTATAAACCAATACACAAAATACAACCGGCAGCTAAAAACACACATACACCTAATTATTTATACCCACACTAAAGACCACAATTTTCACAATTTAATAAACCCTTTCAAACTTTTCAAAGACCATTTTTCAATAATTTCCAAAGATCCCAAACTTTTAATCAAACACCCCAAACCTTTAATCAAAATATAAATAATAATGCTAATCAATGGAGACCAAATACAAACAATTTCCCAACACAAAGACACCCCTTTTTCAACCAAAGTCAAAGTCAAATCAGACAAAATGAACAGAGATTTATGAGACCTCAACAATACAGAAGCTTTTATAATTCACCGTCAATTCGGACTAGAAATATAAACCGACCCCAATAATTCACACAAAGTCAAAACCCATATGCCCCTGTACCTATGGATACATCGTCAAGTAACAGTAGACAACAAGTTAACAAACTATATCTACAAAATATAGAATATGAAACAGAAGAACCCCCATATGAAAATAACGAACAACTTAATTAAATAATTAAATACATAATTAATTTTGGATATGAAACTGAAAATAATGATTTTGGAGGATGTGAATTTATAGAAAATAATCAAAACATAAATTTTCGACGGAACAAACCAATAAAAATCCCACCATAATAAATTTTAATTTCCCTAAAGTTAATTTACCATATATATATGTACCCAAACTTAATGCTAACTTTTTAATAGACACCGGAAGCACACGTAGTTTAGTAGATCCTGAATTAGCACGAAAATATTATCCTAGTTATATATTTTATGAAGAGTTCAATATAAGAACAGCCCACGGCGTAAGCCAACATAACGAAGCTATGATAATACCCGTATTCGACGTATTCCAAGTAAAGGATACACACAAATTCCATTTATTTAAATTCAGTAATAAATACGAAGGATTGATAGGAATAGATTTATTAAAACAATTAAATTTCTCGATAGATTTAACTAGAGAACTATTAATATCACCCCACGTACAAATCCCCATTTATTACGAAGACGAAGAATTAATACATTTAAGGAAGATATTAAATCAACACAACATTACAATAACAATACCCCCCAGAACCGAACAAGTAATAGCATTACCTGTAACTGTGAAAGAAGGAACCGCAATTTTAGAGTACATAAATTTAGGAAATAACATAGAATTACCCCAAGCACTAGTGACTGTAGAAAACTATCATATAATTACAACTATAGTAAATACAGGAATGAATATAGCTAGAATTATAATAAACAAGCCCCTTGAAGTAGAAATTATAAACGAAGACGAAATAAATTTTATTCAAAATTCAAGAGACCTTAACCCAATACCAAATGAAGAAGATATCCCAAGAATAGATTTACATAAGCTTAGATTAGGACATTGTAACGTGAAGAAAAATTCATCTTAAAGAAACTATGTAGAGAATATCAAGATATTTTTTATGATGAAAATACACCCCTGATATTCACCAATGAAATAATACATAAAATAAAACTAAAAGAGGATACACCAATATTCACAAGGACATATCGATACCCAGAAATACATAAAGCTGAAGTTAAAGATCAAATAAAGAAATTATTAAACCAAAACATAATCCAGCATTCCACATCACCCTGGTCTAGCCCAATATGGATAGTCGCGAAAAAACAAGACGCATCAAATAAACAAAAATGGAGAATGGTAATAGACTATAGAAAGTTGAATGAAAAAACCATTGATGACAAATATCCACTACCAAACATCACAGACATATTGGACAAACTTGGAAAGAGCCAATATTTTACAACTTTGGATTTAGCAAACGGATTTCGTCAAATCGAAATGAATCCGGACGACGTACAAAAAACAGCTTTTTCAACGGAAAATGGCCACTTATGAATTTAAACGTATGCCATTCGGTCTGAAAAATGCCCCCTCCACTTTTCAAAGAGTAATGGACAATGTACTAAGAGGTTTACAAAATGAAACATGCCTTTTCTACCTAGATGACATAGTAATATTTAGCACATCGCTACAAGAACATATAGATAGACTAAGATCAGTGTTTGAACGATTAAGAAGATCTAACCTTGAAATACAAATCGACAAATCTGAATTTTTAAGAAAAGAAACCAACTACCTAGGACATGTCATAACACGGTATGGAGTAAAACCTAACCCAGATAAAATACGAGCAATTAAAAATTTCCCTATTCCCAAAACGCCGAAAGAAATAAAAAGCTTTTTAGGATTAATAGGCTATTATAGAAAGTTTATTAAAGACTTCGCTAAGATCACAAAACCCCTAACACAATGCTTAAAAAAAGGGCAGAAAGTAATTCATGATAAAAAATTCTTAGACGCTATCGATATCTGTAAAAATTTACTAATAAATGTACCTACATTGCAATACCCTGACTTTACCCAAGAGTTTAATTTAACAACGGATGCTTCAAATGTAACTTTAGGAGCAATCTTATCCCAAGGAGTAATAGGCTCTGACAAACCAATAGCTTATGCATCACAAACCCTTAACGAATCCGAACAAAAATACAGCGCAATAAAAAAAGATCTACTTGCTATAGTTTGGGCATGCAAGTACTTTAGACCCTATTTATTTGGACGAAAATTCACTATATACACCGATTCAAGACCCCTTGTTTGGCTTTACAAGTTACGCGAACCCAATTCAAAATTAGTTCGATGGAGACTGAAATTGGAAGAATTCTATTTTGATATTATTTATAAAAAAGAAAAGTTAAATACTAATGCAGACGCACTTTCAAGGATTAAAATCAATGCAATGGAAAATGAATCTATAATTAATAACACAGGTGACATAAATCAGGAGACACTAGAATATTTGAGAAATTTAGCAGAAAACCCTATATTAGATAGTGCCCCGATAACTGAATGATATCTCAAATAGAAATCATATCAGATATACAAATTAGACCCCCTGATATACAACCTGACGACGACACTGGAATAACTACACAACATTCCACATACAATGAAACAACCAATACTGGAATAAAAATACTTGACGAAATTATAAATAATAAGGTAAACCAAATATTAGTATACCCCCGACTATATAATAAATCAAAAAACAGAAGATCACAAAATTATAACAGTTGAATTACCCGAAACAACTAATGAAAATCTGATATTAAAATTTCTAAAGGAACATACAATAAATAATAAAACTTATTTTATATATTTCCGCACAGATAATTTGTATAAAAGCTTTAACGAAAATTACCTTAAACACTTTTCTGAAAATGGCCCTAAATTAATTAGATGTTTAAAACTAATAAACACAGTGACTGATAAAGAAGAACAATTGTTATTAATAAAAAATCACCATGAAGGAAAAACAAACCACCGAAACATATATCTACATAAAAACTATTATTGGAAAAATATGAGAATATCCATAACTAATTACATTAATAATTGTCACAACTGTCAAATAACAAAATACGCGAGGAAATTACCTTACACACCCCTGATGTTGACAGAAACGGCAACCAAACCATTCCAAATAGTACATATTGACATTTTTATATATGACAATAGAAATTATCTAACCTTAGTAGACGCATTCTCAAAATTTGCACAAGCAATTTATATTTCTGGAAAAACCACCATACAAATTAGTAACGCCTTGATAAAATATTTTACATCTTTTGGAGTACCTGAAAATTTAATAATAGACAATGGAACTGAATTCAATAATGAAACCGTGAAAGAAATGTTAAACTTACACAAAGTAAACATACATTTTACCACCCCAAAACATCATTAATCAAATAGCATAGTCGAACGATTCCACTCAACAATAATAGAACACTTAAGAATACTAAAAGAAATTTACCCAAAGGACGAAAATCTAATGAATTACGCAATATTTGGATATAATAATTCCATACATAGCTCCACAGATTATACCCCTTTTGAACTAACATTTGGACACACAAACTCGAGAAACCCAAACGAAATCTTTATACCAAAAACATTTTATACTGATTACGTAGAGAACCATAAACAAAAACTAACTCATGTTTATGAAAATATTAATAAAAAGCTACAAGATAAAAAAGAAAAAAAGATCTCAAAAATAAATATCTTAGGCGACAAAAGCAACGAATTTTATTTAAGACAAGTAGTATTCAAACAAAACCCCATGAAACGAAATAAAAAATTCAATAAATTCGTCGGACCATATAAAATTATAAATCTCCTTGAACACAACTTAATTGAATTAATACACGAAAAGACACAAAAGAAAGAAATAGTTCATATTAAAGAATTAAGAAAGCCTCCTATTGTTGCAGATTCCTCACCTGCTGCAACTACGGACTGACTTACCCCACCTTTCACAAACTAAATGACAACCCTGGACTACTACCTTTAAAATTAGGAAATGCCCAGAATAAAATAGACCACTGGTCCTTCATCCAGATATTTGACATTACCAACTTAACCATTGAATTTAAAACTTTACAAGAACAATCCAATAATCTTAAGAATGCTTTCAATAATAATAACACAAAAACACAAAACTATAAAAGAGAATTTTTCAACTCCTATAATCTTATGGACATGCTAGAAAACAAAATAAAATAAAATAAATCCTTTAAACAAAAACAAAAGAAATAAAAGAGGAGTTATTGATTGATTTGGAACAATAATGAAATCAATAACTGGAAATCTTGACCAAAATGACGCAAATGACAGGATTTGCGGTCAATTTATCGTAAACAGTTTATCGTAAAACAGTTTATCGTAAACAGTTCATCGTAAAACAATTTACCGAACGAAAAATTTATCGTATGAACAATTTATCGTATGGACAATTTACCGTAAGAACAATTTATCGTAAAACAATTTATCGTAAGAACAATTTATCGTATGGACAATTTACCGTATGAACAATTTATCGTAAAACAATTTATCGTAGAACAATTTATCGTAAAACAATTTATCGTAAAGCAATTTATCGTAAAACAATTTATGTATTATTATTGTCACAGACTCCACTGGACTTTCTTATACGTATTAAGGTCAAATCAATTATGAAAATATTATATAATATATTATTATATAGAAACCTTGTTTTCTAATTTTATCAATTAAAAAAAATGTACAGATGCGTATTAAGTTAGATTTTAGGCCCAAATTATTAAAATAATAAATACACATTACATATAAATAATATATATAAACCTTATTTATTATTTAATCAATTTAAAAAAAATGTACAGAAGCGTATTGAGTAATTATTGAGACCCGTGTATTAAACTAATTAATAAACTCACAACTCGCCCCCTGTCACAGATGGAGGGTTGTAACTGGTCTCATTGGATCCGGCGGGAAAAATACTATAGGATTCTAGGGGAATGGGGGGCAAAACAACCCTCTATCTAGCACAGGAGTCGAGATATTTACGATTTTCTGTAATGAATACCATAAGTAGCGAAACAGAAAAATTCAATATTTACAATAAATACTGCATATAAACATAAGATATTATTATTTAATTTAATAGAATGAAATAAAAAGTTCAGGCATGTATTAAGTGATATTTTAGGTCTGTATTGTTAAAATAACAAATATACATATATAGAAACCTTGTTTATAATTTAGTCAATTAAAAATAATTGTACAGAAGCGTATTGAGTGATTTTTGAGTCCCGTGTATTAAACTAATTAAAAACAACCCCCTTACTCGTATAGGTGACGTGTTAATTACGATTTTCTATAATGAATAAATAGTGAAAAAGAAACAAAATCAATATCCACCTCTTACACAATAATAATATACCTTAGATATTATTACTAAATTAAATAAATTTTAAAAATGTACAGATGTATATCAAGTGATAATATAGGCCTGTATTCATAAAATAACAAATTCACGTATACCTACTATTTAGAAACATTGAATATTATTTAATCGATTTGCGTTCAATTTATGGTAAACAGTTCAATGTAAAACAATGTTATATTACATTCTTTCATCACGTGACAGAGGCGAGTTTATTAATTAGTTTAATACACGGGCCTCAAAAATCACTCAATACGCTTCTGTACAATTATTTTTAACTGACTAAATTATAAACAAGGTTTCTATATACATATGTGTATTTGTTGTTTTAACAATACGGGCCTAAAATATCACTTAATACACGCCTGAACTTTTTATTTCATTCTATTAAATTAAATAATAATATCTTATGTTTATATGCAGTATTTATTGTAAATATTGAATTTTTCTGTTTCGCTACTTATGGTATTCATTACAGAAAATCGTAAATATCTCGACTCCTGTGCTAGATAGAGGGTTGTTTTGCCCCCCATTCCCCTAGAATCCTATAGTATTTTTCCCGCCGGATCCAATGAGACCAGTTACAACCCTCCATCTGTGACAGGGGGCGAGTTGTGAGTTTATTAATTAGTTTAATACACGGGTCTCAATAATTACTCAATACGCTTCTGTACATTTTTTTTAAATTGATTAAATAATAAATAAGGTTTATATATATTATTTATATGTAATGTGTATTTATTATTTTAATAATTTGGGCCTAAAATCTAACTTAATACGCATCTGTACATTTTTTTTAATTGATAAAATTAGAAAACAAGGTTTCTATATAATAATATATTATATAATATTTTCATAATTGATTTGACCTTAATACGTATAAGAAAGTCCAGTGGAGTTTGTGACAGTAATAATACATAAATTGTTTTACGATAAATTGCTCTACGATAAATTGTTTTACGATAAATTGACCGGAACCCAAATGACAGATATGATAAAATGATAACAGATCTATCTAAAGCTACGGTCACACACAGCTACTTTTACTGCGAGACAAATTAAAAAACTGCGCTACTTAAGTTGCACGACGTGTGAACCCAACTGCAATCTACAAAGTAGCGCCTGCAGTACAGCTGCATGCAACATTCTTAATGCTGCGTGCAGTTTAAAAGTAGCCTAGTGTGAATGACATCTTTACAGAGTAGAGGTCGCAGTAAAAAATATTCATTTGGGTGAAACTTTTGCAGCGGTTGCACCTGCAGTTTTAGTGTATCCCTTCGTTTTATTAAAGGCGATATTTTTTCCAAAACTAGTCGAAATCAGTTGCTGACATTCGCAAAAAGTCTTTGTAGAATGTTTCATCTCCTAGACGTAACTCTTTGTCAACAACTCCAGAGTATTCTCGATTTCTAATCCATTTTCTAACCCAAATTATTTTTTTTTAAAGATCGTTGTCTCCTTTTTTTTCTTGACAGCAATACAATTGCTAGAGAAGCTGCAACTTCTACCACTAAATCAGTATCCATCATCGAGTAGACACGGAAATCGACGCACAAATCAAAGTTTTGTTATTATACTACATGACCACAATTATACTACACGCACCAAAAGTTGCAGCGCGTAATGCAAGGAATCGGCTGCAGTAAAAGCAGCACAATAGGTGTGAACAGCTCTGCAACTTTTCTGTAGTCCTGCAACTTTTTAAAGCAACCGCAGTACAGAAACTGCGCGCTACACGCTATTTTCGGTCTGTGTGTGAACCCGACATGCAACTTTTGTAGCAGCAGTAAAAAAACTGCGCAACAAAGGTAGCTGTATGTGACCGTACCTTAATGATCAAACTAAAATAAAGAATACAGTAAGTGAACATCACACTTCTCCAACATTCAATGAAAAAATTTAAAGATATGACTCAGAACCTTTCAACAATCAAATTGTTTAAAAAAATCATATAAAGAGAATCCAACATACATTAAAAAATGTAAAATTAATAAACATCGATACACAGCAACAGCAGTATTTGACAATTCAAATGGTAGCATCTCAAATAATAACAGCTTTTCAGTTAATATACGACATTTTAGAAAGAATAGAAGTCGCAATTACATTCGCAAAATTAAATACATTCCACAATTCAATAACTGAACCCAATGACCTATTAAATGAAATTCAAATAATAACAAAACAACTTTCATCAATTAAACTACCCTTTGAACCAACACTAAGAAATATTTTGCTATTCGAAAAAATAATTGAGATAAAAGTCTACAATAAAAATAATCAAATAATATTTATAATAGAAATACCTACAGTAGAGAATGGAAATTATAATTATTATCATTTATACCCATTACCTACTCCAAGCAAAATCGATTACAAGACCATCCTTCCACATTCTACCTTTTTAATATTGATTGAGCGAAAATATTCGTTCTTTGACTCATCATGTCAAGAAATTAGTCCCCAAGAGTTTATATGCAAAGAAAATAACCCTACGGAGTTACCCTGTGAAGTGCAATTACTGAAGTATTCGAAAGAAATTAATAATTGTGTACAAATAAAAACAAAAATAAACAATATAAAAGTGAAGAAAATAGAGAATAATAAATGGTTAATTATATCTCCTAAAACTTTAACTACTATACAAAAATGTGGTAATGATAAAAACAATATCCCAATTAAAGGAACTTATTTATTAGAGCTGGACTTGAAATGTGAAATAATTATTAATAATATGAAAATAAAAATGTACCAAGACAGCAAAACAAATTATAGAAATATAGAATTACCTATATATATACTATTATATATATATACTATTACTATGTTAAATTTTGAAAATATTATTAACAGTAATAATAGTTTAAATATAAGTTACAAACCAATAAGGTTAAATACAATAAATTTAAAAGAATTGGAACACCTACAAAATGCTTTGGAAATTCAGAAAAATCAAATTAATTCAATACCAGAAAGACCAATTCATTTTGACAATATTAGCCTATGGACCTTAATATTATATATCTTTGTAATTATAATAATTATACTAATCTACCGTAAGTACATTAAGAAATTTATAAATAAGAAAATATTAAAAGAAGAAGCCCTGGAACTAAGATTTACAAGTCCTGTGGAAAACCCCAGAACTTTACTTTAAGAGCGGAGGAGTTATATTGCCCATACAGGAATCGGCATATCAATAACGATTCACTAACAGTCGATTCCTTGTTTACCAAAGATAGGCATAACAGAAGAATCCTTTGTCCACCTTATCAAGTATAGACACAACCCACATAACCGGACGCACGAGGCGCAAATAAAAACTATATTTAGAATATTAATGTGATAAGGAATTAGTATATAAGTGATTGTAATATTTTTGTAACACACATTTGCTTTGAATATCAAACGATAAACATAGTACTTGTCTATTGTAATTTTTTTAAAAAACTCTGTTTCCTGGAGCCCAAACATAACTGGCGCAGTCGCGGTAGGATTTGACTAACGAAGAAATCGACAAAAATCGCGATAAATTCGTTCTGTTTTTACGGTTAATAGTCAAATTTATTACGAATGTTTTTAATTTTTTATGATTTAACAAATGCCTAAATATTGTATTAATTCAAATTTAAAATAGTTTTGTTGATTTATAATGTTTCTATTATTTTTTTTAAAATGTTCCCTTAATGATGATAACTAACAACATATGTTTCTCTTTTATTACTCTTATTTCAACAATTTATAATTCTTAGCTTTCTCCTTTTAAATAATGTTTAATGACTAGTGTTGCAATGATCATAGCTATTTTTTAAAGTCATAACATGAAATTATTTTCATCAAAAACTCAAACTTGAAATTCGCCACCTTCGTGATTTTGTGCCATATTTGCTTTTTAAGAGAGCCAAATTGAAATGTATGTAAAAATACAAAACTTAAATAACTACTGAAACCACCACTAATGTAAAAATAAAACCTGATAAGTAATTTCACAACTGTTTAACAAATATTCCATCATTGAGTACGTTTACACAACGCACTTATTCCGGTTTTACTATAACCGATGTAGTTAAACCGTTTTAAGCGGTGCTGTTTACACATACGAGAATAAGTAACGCCAGCTGGAATTATCAGGGGTACCCATAAGTAATTTATTTTTAGTTAGGAAAACTTGCTTCAACTAATTCAGAGTGTCAACTTGTACAGACGTGTTCTATTTCAATGCAAAATGGCAGACAATCAACCAACAGAAGAACATTTACGTCATTGCATGCTGTTTTATTTTCGATCGGGTTTTAATGCAACGGTTGCAACAACAAAAATGTGTGATGTGTATAGAGACGTACTGAAAGTCAATAAGTGCCAGCGTTGGTTTATTTATTTTAACTTATCCGATAGTGATCGATAGAATTTGATAATGACTCTTTAAAATCACTGGTTGAAACGGATCCCAAATTGAGTATTCAGGAAATAGCAAGCACTCTTCAGACTACTTGGTTAACAGTGCAAAGACACCTTCATAAAATCGGAAAGGTTTACACACATCAGTTGTCGGAGATGAATAAGGAACAATGGCAGCAAGATTAACTCAAGAAAAAATAAGGCAGCTGGACTGGGAAGTTTTACCACATCCCCCTATCCTCCCAACAGCACCATCCTTTCATTTATATCGATCCATGGAACATTCTCGTAAGAATTTCTTCCAGGGGGGTGCATTTAGATATATAAAAAAATAAAATAAAAAAAAAGGTCTTCAGTTTTTATTTTTCCTTATCTAAATTTCTAAAATTACAGAGTGAACTTGCCACGACAAAAAAAAAAAAAAAGTCCTCACTTTTATATTCCAACCTGAATTTTAAATTAAAGATTGTATTTTTTAGTTTTTTCTATTTACCAGGGGGGTGCTAATGCACCCCCCTCCCGGCGCCCATGGAAATATCGATGATGTGCGAGCTCACCTAGAATTATATTTTACATCAAAGCTAACTGAAAATTTTATGAACAGGAGATTAAAATTCTGTCAGCAAGATAGCAAAAGGTCCTAGATAATGACGGAGGTTACATAATCGACTAAATGTATAATTAAATATAAAATAAATTCGTTTCTTTGGATGGCATTGAAATAATTGATTACTTATGGGTACCCTTATTATAATTCCGATTTGAAGTACGCTATAAGTTCGATGGCGTACCAACAAGAAATCCCAAAAATATGTCATCTCCTCTACGTTTCATGAATCATGCTTTTTTTTGTTTTCCATCTCTTCGTCTCAGGTGTTTTAACTATGTTTTAAATGACGACCCTTTTTCAAATGTAAATGCGAAGTGATAAAATCCCTAAATATATTTTTTGGGATTGGCTAAATAGATATAACTATGCCCATTAGAGATGGGAAAAATGAGTCTTTTTAGTGACTCGAGTCATTTGAATTAATTCAGTAAGAAGAATCGTTCTTACTGATGCATTCAATGAGTCGTTCACTTCTAGAATATGCAAAAAGAAAAATTGAAGACTTTTTTTTTGCTCCTAATTTATAAAATTTTACTATAATTTTACTAAATTTGTTAATATATTTAATATATTGTAATTAAAAGAGAATGATTATTTTTTAAAATACTGACTCGAGTCGATTCGTTCACCGAAAAGAATCGTTCATGAATTACACATCTCTAATGTCCATGCAGTTTACACGTGTCTTTATTCCGGTGTAGTTATGCTACACCTGTATACCAAGAGGAATAGCATAACCTGATTAGTTATGACAGGTGTAAAGCGCCATCTACACACATTTTTAAACTCGGTTTAACTACATCGGTTACAATAAAACCGGAATAACAGTGCTGTGGTTTGTAAACGTACTCATTAACAATAATTGCACCATAAAAATCTCTCTACTGGTCTTAACCCTTTCGCTGCAGGAACCCTACGAAGTCGTAAAATAATTTTGTGTCTCGCATACTGGAACAGGATTAATACGCAAGCAAAATTTTGGTAGTAACTGCAGATAACGAACGCATACGCTGTATTATAATTATGAATGCTATAGATACGTCAAAAATGTTTTTGTCTCGGATTGCAGGAAATTTTTGAATATATTTTCTTAACTTTTATGTAACGGTTATCAATAAAATGCAAGTTATAAACAAAATATTTATTTTTGTTATTGAATAGTAAATTAATTTTGGATACCGTATAAATATACGAACGTACGTCATACATCGTGCGTCAAACGTATGAATCCGCACACCTGAAAAATACCGCACAGGAAGTCCAGTACACCTGAACACGTGCCGCAGCAAAAGGGTTAAAAATGAAGCTATATCAATCTTATAACTGTAATAACAACAAACAATAATTGCACTAAAAATATAATTACTATTTCAGTTCTTCAGTCCTAACTATTTAAAAATAAATCATTTTTGTCTAATTCTGAACACATAAATAACATTGTTTGGAAGTAAAACCAATTATTTTGACAAAAATATGGCATCTTTCAAAATATAGAAAGCATATTTTGAAATATTAGGGTCGATCCAGATTATCGAGCTGATTTCGCTCCAATCAAATATAAATAAACAATAAACAATGAAATTATTCACATTATAGGTATCGGTCAGGTCTCGGTCCAATCATGCTCCGATATACAGTATAGTACCGAAGAATATTTTACTGGAGCGTGATCGAACCTGGCATGGATTGTATCCATAGTGTGAATAGGAACTTTGATTCGTCTTTGTACTAATCACCAAGTAAAGCATGTTCTAAATTTGTGTGATAATAAAGTGAATACCATAAGATTTGATTGGACCGAGGCCGAACTAAGACCGGCTCGATAGTCTGGATCGACCTTATTTAGACTAGAATTTTTAAATGCAAATTTTTCATGTTGTGTTTGTATTGGTAATGAGACAATTTCCCTAGTGGCTGTTTGCGGAACTAACGTTTGACGTATACTTTCACTTAGCTGTGTGATCAACAGAACGAGTTCATTGTAATTTTTTATTCTTTAAAAAAATTCTACTATGATTTCATTATTAGACATCTACGAAGTAGTGAAAAATACTATAAGACCTCTTTGCGAGGGTGAACAGTATTTTAAAAGTAGAATGTTGACAGCAGTAAGTGTTTCCTTTTTTTTATCATTATTCATATCCACCTTAACACTTCAATTATCGTAATTTACCGCACAATTTGCTTGTTTATGTAAACACATGAAAAAAATTATTAACAAAACGATAAGTTGTGTGTATTTTTATCTGTCATAAGTTAGTTCTGCGACTTGCCGCTAGGGAATCTACTCAAAGCCAATACAATATATTTATATTTATATAAAATATAAGGCATGATGAGAGGACAAAAATTTCTGTTTATTGTTTAAGGGGCTATTCTACTTTTTCGGATCAGAAGAATTCATTTTTTTTTTTATTTCTTTTTTCGACAGAATTTATCTACAGAAATCATATCCAACGGTCAATACAGTCCATTTCTACATACTTAACTTAGTACAGTGTATCAAAACAGTGACGCTCTTTGTGCGCGTTCAGCGCTCGGACAACTTTAAAAGCATTTTTCTCAAAACAATATTTTCGCACCTGGCGTAGGTGATTGCGCAAAAACCATTTGTCTAATCGACTGAAATATTAGAGGCATATTCAGAACATATATGGTTATCACCGGTACTTCAATTATTAAAAAACTTTCATTTAAAGTATTGTTTTTAACCCAATAACAGTGTGAAAATAACCTACATTTGTTACTATTTTGCAAAAATCGCTGCCATTTTGTTAATTTTGGATGAAAATTAATAATTGAGATACGGGCGATAGCAGCACACCTACAGATTAAGAATCTTTTAATTTTTAATTTCAGACCACATGGAGAGAACAAATCACTTGCGCCGGCGAGAAAAACTTTCTTTCAACATACATATTGTTAAATAAACAAATATATAAAAATACTCTTGCTATAAAAATAATTTCTTTCTATTCTCTATACGTACCTTTTTCAGGGAAGAAATTTTTTTTCTTGTTGCATGCAGTAGTTTTCGGAAAAAAAAATTTAAAAAAGTGAATTTTATTGACCGGAAAGAAGTAGAATACACATGTAATTACACTAATCAACTGATTAGCATGGGTAATTACGATAACGATAAGTACCTAATTATAAATAAAAACGCAAGCCCTCACAACATGTTGATTGTAAAATTTAAAAAATATTTTTGCATTCAGTCAAATTGATTAGAACATTTTCAATCATAGTAATTATATATTAATTAAATAACAATCCATTTGATTTTTTAATGCTCAAAGGCTGTTCAAAATTTCTACTATTTTATTTACAAAGTAATTTGTGCATTAAATATATGTAGTCAACAAATTAACTGCATTATCGAAAATATGAAGCTTTTTTTAACTTAATTTCTATTAAAAACATGTTTTAAATTGGCACAGCTTGTAAAATTATATTGCGTGCAAAAAAAAAAAATGCACACAAATAAAAATTCCTTTGAGGTATAAAAAAATTTAAGCATATAAATATATAATAACAACAAAACTTACTTCTAAAACTAGCTCTATTTTGCTTTCATAACATAATTTTTATGTTTTTTTATGGCTTATTTTGATGGCATGATTTTTGCTTTAGTAATATTTAACTGACGCTATCAGCTAGTGTATTTTGACATCGATAACATCACAAATGAACCAAGAAGGAAAAGACTGATAGGAATACTTGAAAGAAGTCTGTATCTCTCATCTGTAAATGTACAAATACAATTAACAACGTTCGGTAAAAAAATTGATGCATTTTAAATAAATACCTGTCATAGTTTCAGACATTTTAGTTGTTGCCCAACCGAGTGATCTCTGGACAGCCATTTTCCATTTAGTATATCTCACATTACGTTCTAAAAATAAACATTTATTTTTAATAATTTTCAAATGAATTGATTTAAAAAATGGGTATGACGTGAATACGTAGAAATTGTGTTAAATAAAACTCAGACTAGTATTGTATAATATAGTTATTTCTTATGATTTGTACGAATATAAAAACAATTAATTAATATTTACAAGAAAATTGTGGAAATACGAAATTTACTTTTAATTTTTTTATTCAATTTAAAAAACTTTAATCAAAAAATTAAAAACGTTAGGTCGTAGAGAATATATTCTAATATACTGTTGTTTTTCTTCAATTAAATTAATTTATATTTATAAGCACAATCATGGAAATAATTTTATTATAATATTACATTTTTCACTGATTAAAACTGGTTAAATGTTTTGCTTTGTACTTGTATCACGTAGATCTAATCAAGATTTATAATTTGAGACTAAAATCCGCATGGTAGCTGCTCTGAATGTCGAGATACACTGATTGTATATTTTCGCTAACGCACAAACTGATCTCATCGCGTTACATCAAGTTTCTGAAATGCCCCACCCAGTATCTGGCCTGAAATTATAGACGTTATTCACGTCAAAAATTAAAAATGTTACCACTTAGAGAATATATTCTTATAAACTGTTTTTTTTTCAAATAAATTATTAAATATTTACAACCAAAATCGTAAAAATGTGAAATTTAATTTTTTTGTTGTTTTTTTCATAGTATGAAGTTTTTCACTCATTAAAACTAGTTAAATGTTTTGATTTGTACTTGTATCTCGTAGATCTAACCGAGATCTATAACTTGAGAGCAAAACCCACATGGTAGCTGCTCTGAGTGTCGAGATATACTGATTTAAAATTTTCTCTAACGCACAAACTGATCTCAGCGTGTTACATCAAGTTTCTGAAATATCCACGCAGTATCTGGCGTAAAACATTAGATGTTATTCACGTCAGAAATACATACCTTCTTCAGTAGTCGTTGGAAGAAACGTGTGAATCGGTGATGATTTGAACTGATGATCTATATTCCATACTTCTATACCTTTAGCCTGGCCGGCAACCATTGCAACTCCTAATGCCGTTACATCTAAAGTTTGGGCTCTAACTATACCAAAAATAATTATAAATTAGATAGTTAGTTATTAAGGGGCTATTCGGGTCAGAAAATTTTTTTTTTTTTTAATTTCTTCTTTCGACAAAATTTATCTACAGAAATCATATCCAACGTTCAGTACAGTCCATTTCTACATACTTAACTTAGTACAATGTATCAAAACAGTGACGCTCTTTGTGCGCGTTCAGTGCTCAGACAACTTTAAGAGCATTTTTCTCAAAACGATATTTTCGCACCTGGCGCAGGTGATTGCGCAAAAACCATTTGTCCAATCAATTTGAAATTTTAGAGGCATATTCAGCACATATATAACTATCACCGGTACCTCAATTATTAAAAATCTTTCATTTTAAGTATTGTTTTTAACCCAATAACGTTGTGAAAATAACCTACATTTATTAATATTTTGCGAAAATCGCTGCCATTTTGTTTATTTCAATGAAAATTAAGAATTGAGGTACGGACGATAACGGCACACATACAGATTAAGAATCTTTTTTAATTTTTTATTTCAGACCACCAGGAAAGAACAAATCACCTACGCCAGCGAGAAAAACTTTCTTCCAACATACAGACATATTGTTAAATAAACAAGTATATAAAAATACTCCCACTATAAAAAAAATTTCTTTCTATTCTCTATACGTACCTCTTTTAGGGAAGAAATTTTTTTTCTTGTTACATGCAGTAGTTTACGAAAAAAAAAAATGAAAAAAAGTGAATTTTATTGACCCGAAGAAGTAGAATAGCCTTTTAAGTTTAAGAACCAATGATTTAATTAAAATAAATACTTACATACTGGTATTCCTGTAATGTCAGCTTGTAACTGCATAAGTAAATTATTTTCACTCATTTTTCCATCGACGTTCAATTTTGATAAAGGAATTCCACCGCAGTCTTTTGTCATTGCTTCTAAAATATCTCTTGTTTGAAAACAAACACTTTCTAAAGCGGCTCTAACGATATGTGCTTTTGTCGTGAATTGTGTCAAACCACAGATAATTCTGCAAATGAAATAAGTAATAATGATATGATTACCAGGGGCATAGTTACCGATATAGCAGGTGTAACAATGGTCACGTTCACAACTGACCAAAAACAGTGAACAACGAGCTTTGATTGGTTGATTCATGGAATTTGTGGTGGATTGTACCAGAAATATAAAGAATGTCATTTTTTAAGCGTGTAAGAAAGTGAGAAAGAAGTAACTAGAAAGAGATAAAAACTAGTGACCAGGCTAACCAAAGAACTTTTACGTTCACTTCATGTTGAGCGTTTCTGTCAGAACACTAGTTTCTATCTTTTTCTGGTTACTTCTTTCTCACTTCCTTACACGCTTAAAAAATGACATTCTTTAAATTTCTGGTACAATCCACCAGAAATTCCATGAATCAACCAATCAAAGCTCGTTGTTCACTGTTCACAGGTCAGTCGTAAACGTGACCACTGATACAGGGCCCCCAAGTCCCGAACTAGAAGGGTCTCAACATGTATAAGTAAAAAAACGTAAAAATTTAAAAAATTTGTATTTACCACTTGAAATTTTATTGGTGTATCATACACTGTTATTTTCATCTTTATTTTTAAATTCACTACAACAGCAGGTCATTTAAAAAATATAGTTTCAATAATCACTTTTTTAAATCTGCAGTTTATTAAAAATTAACAAAATTTTGATAAAATGTTAATGGGAGATCTATTTTTACCGGGGCTTTGAACCATTATTTTTTTCGTATCAGGTCGATTAAAAAAATATATATCGATTTGGTTCTGGTTTTCGTTCCAAAAATAATAATTTCGATTCAGCTCTGAGTGATTAATTTTAATTTAAATTTATTTGTATTAAAAATTTATTTTCTACCGTAATTTAGAACATTTTATAATACTGGATCTTGACTTCTGAGTGTAAGCCGCGTCGGTTTGATCGTGTTATCGGCCAACGTTTCGTCACACATTACAGTGGATATCTTCAGGTCTCTTCTAAAAGTGCTTTTAGAAGAGTCCTGAAGATGTCCACTGAAGCCAAGATCCATATCAAGATCACCACGGAAGCCTCAAGACTTATTTTGCATGATAGCCCTGAACAACTGAAGTGAGGAGTAACTGAAAAAAAACGATTTTTTTTCGGTTCGGTTCTGGTTTTCGTTCCGGCAAAAAATAACAGTTTTTGATTCAGTTCCGGTTCGAAGCCCTGATTTTTACATTAAGTTTAACAACATATTTCAATTTTATTAAAATTCGAGATATCAAATTTTGCTTCCTCGCCATATCGAAGATACGAGAAGCTTTGTGATCATTTCAAAATGAGAAAAAAAATTGTACTTCGAATTCAAAATTTTAACTTGATCTTTCCGTTTCAGGTCAAGACAAACACTTTACATTCCGTGTCTGTCTGTCTGTCCATCTGTGTGTCTGTCTCATGAACCACTGAACCAATATTAATTAAACTTGGTTGAATGGTTGGGTCTTTTATTTACTGTTTACATATTTAATATTTTATATTACCCGCGTGCATCTTTTCTCCAGTAAGGTGCGTACAATCCCTTGAACGCTGGCACAAAATATACATCCCCGGTGGAAAACACTTCATCTGCAATCAGTTCTGCTTCTTGACTAACGTCCGACACTATACCAAGATTGTCACGTAACCATTTCATAGCTGCACCAGCAACGGCAATCGATCCTATAAATTAGATTTTATTTATTAGATATCATAGATAAAACAATTTTATTGCTGTAAAACAACCTAATAGATTTTAGCTAATAAAAACGTACCTTCTAATGCATATATGGCTGGGGCATCAGGGCCTAATTTATAAGCTACTGTAGTTACTAAACCATGACTTGATAATACTTTCTGAAAATATAAAATGATTTAAAATAACATATTCTTGTATATTAGGGTGTTTTTTTTAAATTTTTTTTTTCGGTCCCATTGGCCTATGTTTTAGCTTTGGAACAAAAGTTAATTGTCCCAAAATTTCAGACTCGTAGATCAAACCTGTGAACAGCGCAAACCGAGTCTTTTTCCCATTTGATTAACATGGGAAATATTACTTTCTTACTTATGCGTGAATAGCTCGTTAAAAAAAACATCAGCCAAGTAAATGCACAGTGCTTCCTCGTGCTAAATTCACCAAAGCTAGTTTATTATTCAACAATTTAAATAAAAACCGATAAAGTGCTCAGATAAATTGCCTAGCATTGGTTAAATATTTAATTTTTATACAATTTTACTAAAAAATATTAATTCGAAATTTTCTTAAAATGCACCTGATTATTTTTTCGTATATTTTTAATCTTTTGACAATTTCAATCTAAATCTAAATTTATGCAAACGTCAAAATGACTTCTAATTAATATGTCAAAGTAAATATCAATTTAAAAAAACAAAACACGATTTTTAAAAGAAAATTGAGATAAATCTTTGTAAGGGAATATTTTACAACAGTTGTTGTAGACCTATATTATAGGAAATTTAATGCTCTACAAAAAAGATCCCATCAAATTTTTACGTAACATGTATCGTTCTTGTATCTTCAATATTGTGAGGAAGCAAATTTTTTTTTAAATTTCTCAGAGGAATATTTTGTTTAAGTGCTCAATTCATAAATCCAGTAATTTTAAAGATATGTTTGTTTAAAAATTATCATAAAAATTGGATTTTACTTTTTATAATAATGTTTAAATGAATATATCTTTAAAAATACTGGATCTACGAATTGAGCACTTGGGATCTCTTTTGTAGGAAATTTAATTCACTATAATATGCTCCTGTGAGAAATTAAAATATATACATTTTTCAACAATCTATTCAGGCGTAAGTAAAAAAGTAATTTTTCCCATGAATCAAATGGGAAAAAGACTCGGTTTGCGCCGTCCACAGGTTTGATCTACAGAGTGTATCAAAAAAATGTACTCACACTTTAACTGTTGCTAACATGTTGTTTTTTTTAATGAATTAATCACAGCATGGCAGGAAATCAACTTAGTTTGGAACATTAGTTGAACATTTACAAACATGATTCTTCAATTACATTTGTCTTCAGTATTCGAAGCTATTTCATTTCAATTTATGCTAATAAATAATATTTTTCTCGTTATTCGAAGTGCGAGTACATTTTTTTGAGACACCCTGTACAAGTCTGAAATTTTGAGACGATTAACTTTTGTTCCAAAGCTAAAACATAGGTCAATGGGACCGAAAAAAAAAACACCCTAGTATTCATATAACAAAAAAAGTTCTTACATTTTTACCAGTGTTATATAACAAGAAACAACCACTTCTATATGTATTTTTTGCTTGCCCCACTTTAAGACATCTTTGTCCCACTAAAGCTGCTTGTTGGTTTCCAATAATCTAAAACAAATCTCCGTGAATACATTTTTAGGTAATATTTTCCCCACTAGAGTATAATTACTGCTGAAATTCTAATTCCTCCTAAAATAGGCCAATGGTCCACTACACGACCGTATATTTCTGAACTGCTACGAATCTCTGGTAAAAGTTCTGGGCGAATTCCAAACAAACGACACAATTGAGGGTCCCAGTTTAACGTATCAATATTCATGAGCAAAGTTCTTGAAGCATTCGTTACATCGGTTATAAATAATCCACCATTAGGCCCGCCAGTTAAATTCTATTAAAAACATATCATTTAAATAATACGAACACAGTACAATCAGGACACGTTTATTCGAAGTCTCGTTTATCTGAAATGCCGAGTTTCGTTTATTCGAAATTTTTTTTCCTCCTACACCTCCCACCATTCTTGAGTCATCGCGTAAATGAACATATTTTTGAAATTTTTGTAGAATTAATTAGAGACACTTATCACGTCGTCACTCGTCACCTTGCTCTTATTCAAAATTAAAAGTAAAGTAAAATAATTTCACTATCACGATTAATTATTAACGATAAATATTAAATACCAAAGTTTACATACATAGTCTCCATAGCTCTTTGACCAATCAGTGTTGGCGCGGGAATTGAAGTCACCCCGAAGACGTATTCAAATGTTATAAATGTATAATAGAATATCAATTACAAAAAATCCTTCATTTATTCTTGTTTTTGTATTTTTTGATATTTTAACAACATATACAATCAAAGAAGTACATACAAATTCGACATTGCAAAATCATAGAAACCTGTCAAAAATTCAAAACCACAGAACGTATTACCAACTTAATAATAGTAAAAATGACACTTCCCGAATAAACAAAATTGTCTGTGATAGCTTTTTCATGATTTTGCAATGTCGAATTTGTACTTCTTTGATTGTATATGTTGTTAAAATATCAAAAAATACGAAGACAAGAATAAATAAAGGATTTCTTGTAATTGATATTCTATTATACATTTATAACATTTGAATACGTCTTCGTGGTGACGTCAATTCCCACGCCAATGCTGATTGGTCAAGGATTTATACATAACTTGGTGGGAGCCCCTCTTGACGTCGAATAAACACGACTTCCTCGTGTCAAAATGATTCAGAAGGCTTAGAATAAACGAGTCCCGACTGTATTTATATTTAAGGTAACTTACCCATACAATCCACGTATCGACGGTACCAAATAAACATTTTTTTTCACGTACAGCTTTTCGTACTGCTGGAACATTATCTTTCAACCACCGTATTTTGAGTGCACTAAAGTAAGGTGAAACTGGTAGTCCACTGAGCTGTTTCAGGTGATTTGTATTATTATCTGGGAACTTGGCAAGAATGGCATCCACGGTTTTATCAGTTCTAATGTCATTCCAAACTAAAAAATATAATTATTTAGTATAAAAAACTAACTATTATGTAATAATCATTTATATTTGACTGATATAAATTATATTTACCGATAGCATTGCATAAAGGATCTCCTGTCGTTTTGTCCCATGCTATTGTCGTTTCTCTCTGATTTGTAATTCCTAGCGTTACTATATCTGTCGTTTCATATCCTATAAATAAATAGTTACATTTTATTTGCTGTATATATTTACACTGTGGCAATTATATTCTGATACAAATGAAAACACTAAAATATTAAATTTATAATAAAGTTTCAGTTCAGTTTTTATTCAATTCTCAAAGTAGATATATGTATTGAAAATTTATAATAAGTGTTTGGGAATAACTTTGATAACTAGCTTCAATCTTCTTTCAAAGTTCCAATTAACATTCTTAAATTGCTGAAAATTTGAAAATTTTTAATCTGGGAGCTTAGATAACAACATATATGACCATACAAAATAATTGAGAAGATTGCAATCGGGAGAGATTGCAATCGGGAGAGATTGGCGGCTATTTATCTTCAACAAAAAATCAACCAAATTATCCTTTTACAATGCTTGAGTAATGTTTGCTGTGTGGAAGAGGGAGGGGGGGGGCTCCATCTTGTTGATAACAATAAAAATCATCTCCAAATAAATTTTAGGCATTTGGCATTACATTTTTCTTCAATACTTCCTCGAAATAGTACTTTGAATTGATTTTTATGACTTTTTCAGTAAAAGTTAAAGATAATTTGTGTCTTAGGCTGATGGCGCCCTAAACCATGACCGATGCAGCATTCTGGTATCTTGGAACGTGTCTTTTGTCTTCCAGGATGTCCTCAATCCTAGTAGACCAAACTCTGTCATTCTGGGAGTTGTGGGATTGTTCCAGAACAAATAACTTCTTATCAGAAAATATGAATTCATCATCAGCGTGCCAAGCTAAAATATGTTTTGATCCTTCAAGGCCATTCTTTTTTGAAGGTTCAGAAATTTCATGAACTTTACGTTTTTTGAAAGGTTTTAGTTTTAGATCATCTTTTAATATTTTTCAAACAGTTTCACGGTTGATTTCCAGTTCTCTAGCTGTTTTTGGCAAACTTGTTCTCTGATGACTTTTATGATTGCGGTGAGTTTACGTCCCATTTTTAGACAGTCGTTATTAGTACCTGTTTCTCGGAAGCGATTGATGGTACGATATACCATTATTCTGGTGACTCCGTTTTTTTTCAGAGCCCTAAAAATGTCTCTTTGAGACATACCTTCTTGAAATATTTTTAATATAATTTCTCGATATACTTCCATGCTCAAAATTTGTATTAAGAGTAATTAAAATTGCATAATTATTTTTTTACATGATATACTAGATATATATATAGTGCTTTTAACTGTTTTTTGATAAATAATGGGTTGCTAAATTAATGGAACATCGTCGATAAAGAGTTGTATCAGAATATAATTGTCACGGTGTATATGATTCATAAAATATTATCTTAAACATAAAAAATTGTATGTTATATTTTATTATTTGATGATTTATTAATTTAATTATTGCAAATTTTTTATCAACTATTATTAATAAAATATTAAGGGCTAAAAATTCTCTTATTTTAATAATAATAAAAAGTTTTGAAATAAATTAAAATATTTGTAAATATGATACATTATTAACATTACCAAGTTTTTTAATTTTCTTTTGTACGTGCTGTACACATTTGTTGATAGCTGATATGATTTCAACAGGATCATGTTCTAACCACCCTTCTTTTGGAGTTTTCTGTTCGATATCAATTTGATAACTAGCTAATTCTACTGGTTCTTGATTTTTAAAAACCTAAATTTTTAATACAATAATATTATTAACTTATAATATTAAATTAATTATGAAAATAAAGAAAATAAATAAGTTTATAAAAAAAAAATTAATTACCACAAATTGTGTAGTTTTTGTTCCAGAATCTATAACACCAATAAGGTGCCCTTTTGGTGCAATCATATTGACTGGAATTTAAAATAAATTTAAACAAAAATGCAGTGTAATTAGTATACAAGTGCATTAACACAAATAGAAAATACCTATGTATAATAATCTGATATTCTATATCAGTGTAAAGAGTAATTAATATTTTCCAGATATGTACTGGTAATAATAAACTTATCTTTTAAATTTAACAAAATGTAATCTATGTTTATTTAAATATATATAAATAAATGTTAGATATTAAATACGTCAATTCGAATAATTAATAATAATATTTAGTTTTTATATATTTATATATAAAAATATAAATGTATAATGTACAGTATTGAATTTTAAATCCAGTACAAATTAAAAATGAAGTAATAACTATATGGTATGTATTAGAAATAAACATAATACACCTCTGAGATCTTTACACATTAATCTCTCTTTTTTTTAAATATGTATCAATGACAAAGTTCATTATCAATGATCTTTGCTTACAAGGAAATGTCTTATTTATTATATACCTAGAATTTTTTTATCATTATATAATGTAGATAAAATTTTTTGTAAAAACTTAAAAAAATTCTAAATAATAATCGAAAAACAATGTAGGTAGGTATATGTAAAAAAGTAGATAAAAATACGTGTGTTGTAATATTAACATACATAATTAAAAAATATATATATATGTACCTTTATTTTTCAAATCCTAACCAAAGTTAGAAACGACAAATTGTTATTCATCTTCAATCGGTTTATTCATTAATTTGGTAATGCGCATTATTTGTAAAACTATCATTATCCTTGAGCGTAAGCAAATGTAACTTAAAGAAATAATTTGCATATATTGCAAAATGACACGTTAGTATTCAGTATTCAAATGTCACTTTTCTGCTGTGCTGTATATTCAGGGGTGTAGCTTTTAGGGTTTGCCTATAATTAATATTTATTTATATTATTTATTTATTTTTTTTTTTAAATTAAAAACAATGAGTAATAATAGAAATTTCGAATGACGATAATTGTGTGCAATAAACAGAGGTTTTATTAATAGTGCTATTATGAAATAAATAAACAGAAATAAATTAATTTGTACTACGTAAGCAGCACACAACAATAAATATAGTAAGCAGTACGTGATTTAAAAAAACAGCATGTGTACGTCAGTGGCGTAGTTACAATAGTGCAAGTGGTGCTATTGCACCAGGGCCCGGATTGGAAAGGGGCCCTGTTCTGACAAGGATTAAGGATGCAAAAGCAATATACAACTCGTTATAGCAAGCGCGCCTGTCTACAACAATAATATATTATATTTTATAATATAAAAATATGCAATGTTAATCATATTTAGTTATGAATAAAAATTAAATTTATTCATAGATTCATCAGTACAGGGCCCCTATTCTCGAGTTCGTACGACTTTTTCTCATTCGAGATTATTAAAAAGTCACTACCGTATTCTCGAATCTCCATACGACTTTTTTTCGAGAAATGTCGCATTAAAAATCTCGACTGCTCCTGGGCAATCTCACAGATTTTTTCCATAGGGACTTTTTTTTTCTAATCTAAAATAGGGACTTACTACCTTTTTATTGTTTGTGGTTATGTTTTATAGTTAACAAATGAGTTTATATACTTTGTGAAGAATTCAGGCAGACTTAATTTTTACTAACAATAAACAATAAGTGACATAATTTTAACTAAATGGCTTTTATTCCTGCTAATAATCTATTTGTTCATCAGCAGTTTTAAACAAATTATCCGGTCCAAAAGTTTAGTATATGTTTTAATTAAATATATTTCAATGTTTAAATTATTTTATATCTTTATTAAAGGCAATACAAATTGTACTTATAGACTGTAAACTTTTATATAATTTCATATTATGAAACCTATTAAACATAAAATAAATATATACCGGATGTTTTTTTAAACGCTTTCCAGTGGATTATTTTATAAATAACGAATTTTTAGAAAAAAATGTTTCAGACAAAAGTTTAATGGTTTCGAGGATGCTAAATATTGACATTATAGGTTGACCTTGAAAAGGTCATCTTAATGGGTTTTTAAGGACAACTTTTTTTTCAAATAGGAACTTACGTTTTTATTACAGATTCGTAATTTACGAAAAAAAAGTCCGAAATATTTTTTTCTGAAAAGATCAATTTTTATGATATGGAGCAAATTAAACAGAAATTGCTGGATTTTCAATAATTTTTTACTCGAAAACTATAAATTTTCAAAAAAAATTGCAAGAGCTAAATAATGCTTAGATTTAAGCAAGGGTTCTTGAAGAATTTATTTAAATCAATTAATTTATTAGATTTTTTTTCCTAATTTTTGGATTCATAAAAAATTAATTAATTAAAAAACCCATTAAGATGACCTTGAATAGGTCAACTACTAATGTTAATATTTAGCCCCCTCAAAACAATGAAACTTTTGTCTGAAATATTTTTTCTAAAAATTTGTTATTTAGGAAATAATCCACTGGAAAATGTTTAAAAAAACATCCGGTACACATTTTTTTATCATTTACAGTTTACACCATTGGAAACAAATTGTCTTCAATATACTTATAATAAACTCAAATTTTAATTTTATTACTTTTAACTTTTAATTATTGTTATTTTAAAGAAAATCAGTATATTATTAAGTATCATAATTTCTTGGTTATGATATTTTCTGTCAGTAGATACTGTTATTTTTAGATACCTATCCAAATTTCATTGTTCAATTACTAGTGACTAGTTCTGACAACATCGCATAAATTTCGAAGACCAATTTCGAATCGAGATTCATTTCGAATGCGCTCAAGAATAGATATTTTTATTACCCTTTGGCTCGAGATTTAAAATCTCGAACGAAAAACTTGAATTCGACATATTCTCGAGTGAGCTTGAGAATAGGGGGTACTATTGTTTCAGCGTGAAGAAAATACAATTTTCCCGGGGGGTCCATTTTATATATTGCACCAACATAACTAACTACGCCACTGGTGTATGTACAAATAGATGTTATTCATTTTATAACGTCGTGTCGAAGTTATTCTGCTTGTAGAATTATCGCTATTAAATGGTAGACTATGAATTTGGTTGTAGTATCAAGTTGCAGGCGATGTGTCAAATAAAGTTTTTAAAGATTTGTTATATTAATTTAATATTTAATTATTTAGTGACAATGTAACAGTGAAGTGAAGTGATCCAGTATTAAAACAATGTTGTGTTTGAAGTGTTTTGTGTTTTGACAAGTGATTTTGCTGTTGTGTAGACATAATGGCAGCCAATCGTAATCGCCCAGTACAACATAAAAATTTTACTAATATATTTTCTAAATTGCAAGGTGCTTTTTCGGAAGCAATGGCACCGCCAAAATATGCGACTGACAAAAGAACTTTAGATAAAACGTGGAAATTAATGGACAAAGTAGTAAAACTTTGTCAGCATCAAAAAATGAATTTAAAAAACTCTCCGCCGTTTATTTTAGACATTTTACCTGATACATACCAACGATTACGTTTAATTTATTCTAAATACGAAGATCAAATGATTGTATTACATTCTAATGAACATTTCAATATTTTTATAATTAATTTAATGAGGAAATGTAAACAAGCTATCAAACTTTTTAAAGAGGGTAAAGAAAAAATGTTCGATGAAAATTCGCATTATCGACGAAATCTAACAAAATTAAGTTTAGTGTTCAGTCATATGCTTAGCGAATTGAAAGCGATTTTTCCAAATGGAATTTTCACTGGTGACCAGTTTAGAATTACGAAGTCTGATGCTGCCGAATTTTGGAAACACAACTTTGGGAACAGGTATGTTATCAATGCATATTTGCCAAGCGTAAATAAAGCGTGGTGTGATTTCTATTTATTGTTTAATATGTACCTATTGCATCTTTGACTTTGACATATAAAATCATTGAGCCGCAAATCAACAATATTTATTTGGACGGTTATAATGACGACACACACCGGAAGTAGAATGTAATCACATCCAGGATGTACGGAAATAAGTTTTGATACACTTATGGACAGCCTTATTCCTGTACATGGATTTTACAAGGATATCCTTATAATTTGTATTTCTGTCGTTTTCCCCAATTGACTCATTCATAAAAATTTATATACATAAAAGAAACAATTCATTCAAAATGTGTGATAAGACAGTATTGTATCTATTTTATCAATTTCACTTCCTATGAAATGATTAATTATTTATCTGACTGTAAAATGTTTGTTCTTTATCTTCATAATATGTTTATTGTATATCTACTCAGAACAGGCGCGGATCTAGGTTTATAATTTGGGGGGGATCATGAACTGTGACATGGACAAAAAAGTTATTTTAATGTATTTAATAAACATTTTTCTATTTAATTTGCTTAATTTTCTGAGATTTGTGGGGGGGGGGGTCATGTCCCCCATGACCCCCCCTCTGGTTCCGCGCTTGACTCAGAAATATATTCATCGATGTTATTGTATTATTGTCGTAATTGTATTTTGCGTGGGAGAAGTAGGTATTCATTAAACATATTATATTGGGGGCGTTTTTAAACCTCGAGCTGGTTCTGTATTCAATTTGTAGAATCGATGAGTAATAAAGCTATGAGATATTGTATCCATCAGTTGATTAAAATGTTATAATGTATTCTGACAATTCCAGAAGTGTTTTTCTTAGAAAAACATCCTGTTAGAAGTAGCGTGAAAACCCAATGAAAAAATTTCGTGAAAAAAAACACCTGTAGTATAGTAGTAGGTAGTCCAACTATGAATGGCGAATTTTTTTATTAGTTTTGGTAATAATTAAAATATTTATACAATATATGGGTACCGTCCAGTTGCGGATTTAGGCATGGGCAACATGGGCTATTGCCCAGGGCGGCAACATTTTGAGGGGCGGCAGATTCTAGGAGAATACAATTTTTTTAGTTTAATACACAACACTCTAAAAAAAGGAGTACAAAAAATTACTCCGATTATCAAAACGATTTTTCTACATCTTGTAAAAATTTGTAAAAAATAAGTTATATTTTCCCTTGGTAGAGGGGCGGCAATTTTTTTTGCCCAAGGCGGTAGTTAACGCAAATCCACCGCTGGTACCGTCCTACATAAAAAACATTATTTCAAAAATAAAAATATCTGTCTTGGGAACCACGGGACTTTCATATACGTAATCCTAGCAACATTCTTATTTTATTAAAACATTTCTGACAAACTAATAAGATAGAATAAAATGAATGAGACATAAACTATAGATAATATTATTTTAATATTATTTTTTGAACGTAATAACTGAAAACGGATGTTTACTCTTGTCAATTTTTGAATTTTCGAATTATTTTTGAAATAAGAAAAAAATGTTTAAGATAAAAAATGTCGAGTATGTTATTATCTATAATTTATTCCCCGTACATTTATTTCCAAGATTTATGATTTAGTCAGAAATATTTTTTTTATATAATTATTTAGATTCACCCACACTGTTCACTCTCAGTATTACGTATAAGAAAGTCCCATGGTACCTATGGCAAACACACACACACTGTTCAATCTCTGTAATACGTATAAGAAAATCCCATGACACTCATGGCAGATATTTCTTCTCTGTTATGAACCATTTGAATTATAATTAAAACTTTTTTTTCAAAAATTTGTTTTTTCGAAAAACGCATAGAACATAAATTATATATTTACAATTTTTAACTTGACTATTTTTCTCTATTACGCACTGTTTCAAAATAATTCGAAAAATTCAAAAATCGATGTAGGTAAACATCCGTATCCATTTGGAAGATCGTTTTAAAAAATATGACGTTTTCTTTCCGCTAAAAATTAATCTTACTTAAATATAAAATTTCATCATTCTACGATTTGTCGTATTTGAGTTACAGCTCTTACAGACAGACAGATAGACGGACACACAGACATCATGGCGAAAATAGTCAGAATGGATTCAGGGAAGGTCAAAATAGATAATTTCATCATAATCGGGATTTAGAAAAAAATCGGCTTCACTATACTTACTAACTTATACTATTGTATATTTCATGTACAGTCGCCTGCAGAACTCGTCTGGCACCCTAAAGGCTAGAATCGCTTACAACAGATTCCAAATTTAAAGACAAACATCATCGGTTATCTTTTTCTATCAAGTTTAATATATTTAAATACACCTAATTCTGTTTTTACACGGTAGATACGTTCCAGAAAAAACCGTGTAAAAAAAAACCGTGTAAAAAAAGACATGAAGTACATAAATTTTGTTTGGTCGCCAGATGGCGTTTATTTAAGCTACGATTTGTTTTTATACTTGTTCTTTAAAATTTAAATCAAATGGCTTTTTATAATCGTGCTAAATCGAATCAAATCGTGTAAAAACGGAAAAAAAAATTTTTTTCTAGACCGTGTTAAATCAAAACCGTGTAAAAAAAGACCGTGTAAAAACAGAATTGGGTGTACTAACATTCGGAATATCAAATATTTATTGCCACAAAATTTACGTACACAATTTTCAATAGATTACATAATAATTTAATTACACAAATATATATGAGTACTATAAACGAAGAGTAGTTCTTTATCTAGCAAATAAATTTCAAAATATCTGTCTTTGTTTGATACATGGAGAAACGATTTAAATATTATAATTGCACAAATGGGAGGAGCCTACTAAGTTTGTGATAAACGAAAATGAATACAAACTGCAAGACCATTAATGCAGGTGACTGTACATGGGTATAAGAAAGTAAAAAGAACGGCATCTTTGGCTTTAAAATACATTTTATTTTCATAAAACTGTTAATTTTCTCACAATTACTGTGGCAGGTAAAATTATTTAGGACCCTATTGTGTTCTTTGATACTTGAAAAATATACCGGTATTATTAAGGTTTGCTTTTTATTTATTTTTTGAGTAAATGTACCTGTTATAATAGGTTTGATATATTATTATTTTATTTTTATGTATACAGATTTGTTATAGATCTTAGGTAAGTCTTTCTTATGCGGAAATCCGGTGCTTGGGTCATTAAAGTTATTAATATAATAATTGTTAGCGTAAAAAGCAACGTCGATACTTATAATATGTATTATGAAGTCTGAAGTTTGATAAAATTATTTTTGTTCTTGATATTTTGTATACTATTCCTTTAAATTAATCGTTTAATAAAATTGGTGCTTCCTCGTGCTGAATTCACCAAAGGTAGTTAATTATTGAACAATTTAAATAAAAACCGATAGTGTTTAGATAAATTGCCTGGAATTAATTAACCATTTAATTTTTATACAATTTTACTAAAAAATATTGGTTCGAAATTTTTCTTAAAACGCACCTGATTATGTTTTCGTATATTTTTAATTTTTTGACAATTTCAATCTAAATCTATGTTTATTCAAACGTTAAAATGACATTTAATACTCCAAAATGGCATTTAAAACGTCAAAATGACATTTAAATATATCACCCCCCCCCCCCCTTACACACGATTTTGATGATTTTGAAATGGGACCGTCCTCAAACCAGACCCAACCATCCGACCAAATTTCAATAATATCGGTTCAGTGGTTCATGAGTTATGCGTGTGACAAGGATTCAGGGGACAGACGGACACATATACGGACGGACAGACAGACAGACACGGAACGAAAAGTGTTTGCTTTGATGTGAAACAGATAAATCAATTTAAAATTTTGAAATCGGAGAACATTTTTTTTGTCTCAATCTGAAACGATCACAAAGCTTCTCATATCTTCGATATTGCGAGGAAGCAATAATTTTAATAATATGTATGAATAATCCAGTTATCTATGAAAATAGCATTTATTCTTACAACTGTAAATTAATTAAATAGACGTATAGAAATAGTTATTTAATGTAAGAAAGTGTTAACTTGTGTAATTTTTTCTGTATCATGATGTATAAAAAAGTCTTGTGCCGACCACGGCAGATTTTTTTCTCTTCAAATCAATGTTTCATTCATTGGTACCTATAATAAAACTACCGTTTCCCAATGCTGTGAAACCTGGTTGTAACAGTAATATGAATGAAAAATAAGTATTTTTAGACTAAAGCGTACTTCCGTTTTTATTCTATACAACAGGGTTTCCTAAACTATAATGCGGTGTTCACACCAAAGAAAACAAAACAGCAACACGGTGTTTGAAAACACATCGTATTTAAAAATGCATAGGGTTTATTGCACTTTTGTCAAAAAGACACGATGTTGCTGTTTTGTTTTTTCGGTGTGAACACTCCATAAGAAACGATTCTGGGAAAATCACGTGTACTTAAAAACAGTGGCGGCGTTAAGATTTTTTTAGAATATAATTTTTTACATTTTGTTTTATTTTACATAATTATTCTTTGAGTAATTAACACAACACTTTGAGGTAGCTGTTTGTACCCGGAAGTCCGAAATATCGCGGATGTTTTAAATTAATGTTTGTAAAAATTCATCTTATTCAATTATTGCTTCCTCGCAATATCGAAAATACGAGAAGCATTGTGATCGTTTCAGATTGAGACAAAAAAAATGTTCTCCGATTTCAAAATTTTAAATTGATTTATCCGTTTCACGTCAAGACAAACACTGTCCCCTGAATCCTTGTCACACGCATAACTCATGAACCACTGAACCGATATTATTGAAATTTGGTCGGATGGATGGGTCTGGTTTGAGGACGGTCCCATTTCAAAATCATCAAAATCGTGTGTAAGGCGGCTATTACACTATCAAAGAAATGTGATAAAATTTCTTTGATCAAAGAAATATGACAGTGTAATAAGTCAACTTTTATAATATTTACCTTAATAATATTTCTATGATCATAGTTAATGACAGTCTCTTATATTTGATCAAATGTTTTTTGACAGATAAATCAAAATAGCGACTACCTAGTTATCACTGACAGTTACAGTTAATATATTAATATCAACATAATCCACTATTATATGATAATCTTCTTATTGATTATAAAAACTGCAATACACAGTTGTAAATTCAAACCTCGATTGCGTCAACTGACGAACATTCACACATTGATTATCAAAATGCACCAAAAAAAGAAGAAAATATCCCTAGATAATACTAAGAAAATATTATCAAATATTTTATGTAGTGTAATAGAACAAAATCTCGTATTTTATCAAAGAAATATGATCAAATCTTTGTCAAAGATGTTTGACATATTTATTTGATAGTGTAATAGCCGCCTAATAGAACAAAATCTCGTATTTTATCAAAGAAATATGATCAAATCTTTGTCAAAGATCTTTGACATATTTATTTGATAGTGTAATAGCCGCCTAAGGGGGAGGGGTGACATTCCAAAATATTTATTTTTTCAAGATATCTCAAGAACTACACATTTTACGTGAAAATTTTATAGAATCTTTTTTGTAGAGCATTCAATTTCCTATAATATGGGTCTACAACGTTTGTTGTAAAATATTCCCTTACAGAGATTTATCTCAATTTATTTTAAAAAATCGTGTTTTGTGTTTCTGAATTGACATGTCAAAAAATTAAAAATATACGAAAAAATAATCAGGTGTGTCTTGAGAAAAATTTCGAACTAATATTTTTTAGTAAAATTGTATAAAAATTAAATGGTTAACCAATTCCAGGCAATTTATCTCAACATTATCGGTTTTTATTTAAATTGTTCAATAATTAACTACCTTTGGTGAATTTAGCACGAGGAAGCACTGTGCATTTACTTGGCAGATTTTTTTTTTGGATACTGTATTTTTAGTTAAACTGATAGCATTTTTTAGTTTATAATTAAAAATAATTACGTTTAATTTACTCAATTTGTTCCAATAAATTATCATTAAAATTAATCTATATTTTAAGTAAAATTGTTTGTACTCAATTGTTGAAGAGAATTATTCTGATTAACGCCCGGTTAACTAACTGTCATATTATTAACAGAACCAAGCATAATAATTAAATGGATTTTTAATTTTCTTTGCTATGTTTTTACAACACATATTATGTACAATTTTCATTGAGAGCCTAAATATTGATGTAAATCACGTTTGTAATTTACAAAATTTAGGTTAAAGGAGCATTTAGCGCTAAAGGAGCTTTAAATTGGTTGATAATACCGGGCATAAGGATTCTATTTTTTTTTTATTTACTAATTTGTTGTTTTTAATGAATGAGTAATTAATTATAGTTATATATTTGGTTCTATCTGATCAATCTATCTTAAGAGAACCGCCAACAATTCCAGTCTGGAAGTCCGTGATAGGATGTAGGGAAGTAGGGACTATGATTTAAAGCCATTACAAATATACAGGGTGGCCCAACGAAAACGAAACGACCGCGGTTCTGGCCAGTTAAAATAAGATTTTGGAAAAACGCTCGAACACGTCGATTTTGCTTTCAAGGGGGACATCTTTTGCAATAAAATTTTTGCAAGAATCTTTTCAACCCTTTGCGCTACGAGCATAACCCTTAAAATTTTAAATAGCATGATAGGGCAAGTGATACCTCATTTGAAAGGTTTTTCATTCTATACAAGGTGCTTTTTGTTTTTTTTTTCAAATCTGTTGAATTTTAGTAAAGTTATTTATATTTTTATTCATCAATGTTCAAATGGGGCAATTTTCATTTTAAAAATTGCATCTTTGAGTGCGTCTGCCTGCCCCTTATCCCCACCCTACGCGTCTGCCCATTGCACTTTCACTATCTAACTTTTTATAAACTAACTCCCTGTGGTGTTTTTATTAGTGCTCACATGTGGCAAAAATGCACTTTTTCTTTACATGTTCACTAAGGAATTAAACCCCTTTATCCCCGGGTGTGGAGGTTTGGACTATTTTTCCCATGATGTACAACACATGAATAAACGGTTTCCGTAAGTGCTCAGATGGGGCAAAAAACATATATCATCAGCTCTTAAACTATAATATTCCGAGAGATGAGCGACAAAATTTTGCAACTAATTTCTAAAGGCTGATTTTTTGATATTACGTCACATTTGTGGTGTAGAGATACAGCCTGCCGTCTGTCAGCTAGTTTCGTTAGCGTTTGGCGCGGGGGCGACTTTATTTTTGTAAAAAATCGATACACGTTGCAACTACTTTATAAAATCTGAAAATTTATTTGTAAGCAGTATACTAAGTAAGAACCCCTTTTATCATCATCAGCCTTCAAAATCTTGCAACCGGGCACGTCAGCAGCGCGTTAAACTCGAAAAGTTAAATGCGCTGCTCCCCAACTATAAGTTTATGTTCATAGAAAACATATGAAAATGTAGTAATCCCTTTACAATGTTATTATCTTTAATTTTAAACAAGTTTTGTGATGTGTTTATTATTTCTTACAGTACTCTTGTGCCATGGAAGTTATTTCGCCAACAGCTGAACCTTGTTCATCCAATCAGTTCCGGATTAGAAGCGATGGCATTGAAATCGACAATCGATTTAACCTGTAATGATTACATATCTAATTTTGAGTTTGATGTTTTTACAAGGTACGAAATAATATATTTAATTTTGTTAAGGTGGCAGACCCAGTTGGGACTTCCAAAAAAAGCTCTTTTTAGGATTTTTTTTTTGGCCACGCATTAAAATAATTAATAACAAATGTTTTTCCACATGAAGATATGTATTTACAGAAAATATTATAATTTTTTTATGGAAAAATATTAAAAAATAAGTGGGATACAGCAAATTTGGGAGGGGTCCAAAAAAAAAGTGTTTTGCTGTGATCACTGCTGCTCGTCACTAGATCATCTGAAATAAAAAAAAAAACAAAAGGGATCATTAGTTAATGACATAATGCTCCGGATGGACGAAGGGATTTGAAAAATTTTGAATTTTCACAAAATGGCGGATGTTGAAAGTCAAAATTCTTTATTCGACTAAAATTTCACTCGCATTTTCGGCTGTAAAAAAAAAATAATCGTCCAAAAAAAATCCTTCGTCCATCTGGAGGACAATTATGTATAGAATAAGTGAGAAAAATTTCAAACCGATCGGCAAAGCCGTTCTCAAGTTACAGTGATCACCGACTTCGAAAACATGGTTTCGAGAAAAACGCGTTTAAAGTTTTGAGTACGATTTGCATGCAGATAAAAAGTTTATTTTGGAACTTACACTGAATCGTCTATTTCAGGACATTTGTCTGAAATTTTCAGAGAATACTTTTGAAATATTCTACTTTGAGAAAATGCAAAAAAAATAATTGATTTTTTCAAAATTCTAATTGGGTCTGCCTCCTTAATGATTAAAAAAATTATGTATAATTATTCCATTAGTTTTTTCTGCATTAGTCAAGCAATTATAAACTCAATGTAAAGGTCAATCAAGTTAATTTTAATTAATAGACATGTATATATTATGTTGTAGATTATTTCAACCCTGGAACACATTATTAAGGAATTGGCAAATATTGGCTGTTACGCATCCAGGTTATGTTGCTTTTTTAACATACGATGAGGTGAAGGCACGTTTACAGAAGTACATCAATAAAGCCGGAAGTTACGTGTTCCGTTTATCCTGCACCCGGCTTGGCCAGTGGGCGATTGGCTATGTTACAACGGATGGAGAGATCTTACAGACGATTCCACAAAATAAAAGTCTTTGCCAAGCTTTACTTGATGGATATAGAGAAGGATTGTATGTAGTTTTGTTATAGATTTTTTACTTTCTGTTACTTTAGGATGCAAGTAGAAAGGCTATAAAATTTTTAAAATGTATTAATTAATAAGGTTGTCAACTTTCTCAATTTTAGTAATAATAGTGATTATGCAAGTACATTAATTTGAAAACATAATACAGTCGGGACTCATTTATTCTAAGCCCTCTGAATCGTTTTGAATCGAGGAAGTCGCGTTTATTCAAAGTCTAGAGGAGCTCTCACCAAGTTATGTATAGATCCTTGATCAATCAGCGTTGGCGTGGGAATTGACGTCACTACGAAGATGTATTCAAATGTTATAAATGTATAATAAAATATCAATTACAAGAAATCCTTTATTTATTCTTGTCTTCATATTTTTTGATATTTTAACAACATATACAATCAAAGAAGTACAAATTCGACATTGCAAAAACATGAAAAAGCTATCACAGACAATTTTGTCTATTCGGGAAGTGTCATTTTTACTATTCTTAAGTTGGCAATACGTTCTGTGATAAATACCTTGGTATTTAATATTTATCGTTAATAGTTAATCGTGATAGTGAAATAATTTTACTTTACTTTTAATTTCTAATATGGCAAAATATGAGCAAGGTGACGAGTGACGACGGTGATAAGTGTAAATTATAATATGTATGTATTGGATCTGACCTAACCTCAAATTTATAGATATGATTTTCGTTGCGTTTGTAGCATGCAATCAATATCAAAAAAATGAAAATCTTTTGAAAAATATTGTACAGTCAATGAGATGAATACAAATGCTCTAATTCATTCTACAAAAAATTTCAAAAATATGTTCGTTTAGGCCATGATTCGAGAATGGTGGGCGGTGAAGAAGTAGAAAAAATGATGAGTAAACGAAACTCGAAATTTAGAATAAACGAGACTTAGAATAAACGAATCCCGACTGTAATTAATAAAATAGATAAAATAAAAAAAATAATTATAAAACAGATTTGGCGCTTCTCGGAAGATATTTTTTTAACTATCAAACTAACTAACTATTTCATGACCATTTTTTTTCAGAAATATCGTTGTCTTTTTAAGTAAATTTTCTTATTTCTAGTTATACGATTTGGCTGAGTTGTAATAGGGTTCTATTCTCATAAAAGATGAAGTTAATTCAAAAGGATTTCTGTTAATTTATTACGTTTTGCAACCTGTAGTGTGTTGCCATCACTTAAAAATGTAAATTTCTCGACAAATTTAACTTTGTTTATATTTTTATAACAGAAACTTAAAACTAATTGATATTAAACTAAGTAAATATGGAGACTGTAATGTTCTCTTTCAGAAAATGTAAAATTTTAAGTGGGTTACTAAAGAATTTAAGATATAATGCTAATTTTATCAATGTACATACGTAAAAATTTCTTAGGACAAGAATAGAACACACTCTCCCAAGCTTAGGGTGTGCAATAGGCACGTTTTAATTCAATATTGATATTAAAAAATGTTGATTAGGTTTCTCCTCTCATTTTCTGAAAAATATCGCATTATAATAATATAAATTTTATTTAATAGTTATCTTTATCCGGACGGACGGCCAATAAATCCAGACTTATCATGGGCTGTACAGCCGAGTCCCGAAGATCATATATCAGTAACTCAAGAACAGTATGAACTGTACTGTGAAATGGGGAGCACATTTCAACTGTGTAAAATATGTGCTGAAAACGATAAAGACATACGAATCGAACCTTGCGGTCATTTGCTTTGCACGCCGTGTCTTACGTCGTGGCAAATCGTAAGTATTATAATTTTATATCTTGCAGAGAGTCGAACTGAAATTAATCGGTTTACGGTTACTTTCGAAGTAAATGTTTTTCGTTCCAGTTTTGGTTCGGTTCTGGTTAAAATTATAATTTACAATCAAAAAAAAAAAGCAATTTAAATTAGTTAAAGTTAAAATTTAAAATCGAGTCGAACATCAAATATCTACCGGTATACATTTTGATTTAATTTTATTTACTAAATTCCCTTCTTACTCTTCTTTTCATTTAATTAAAATCTGAAAGTAGAAGACTTTTTCCTTACAAAAAAAAATATTAATCATAGTTCATTCAGTTTAAAAAACCGAAATTAACTGTTATTAAAAGAGTGACCGCAAAAAAGGCTGTTCTTTAACCTATTTTTGGATCTCGCTAGCGACCTGGGGAAGAAATATAAAAATCTACTTACAGTAGACCCCAATTAAAGATGTTTTGGATATACGGCAGAAATTTTTGTGTAGGGGTTTAATTACAGGGGGGGGCCAAAAAAATCAGATAACAACCAGACCAGACCTGGTGCAAAATGTTTATTTGGACGTATACTTACATAAAAACATGGTAGAATTTTTTATGTAGCGACTATAAGGCCTACAAATGGCCAGAATTGGGTCCAAATCTTAAAAATGCTGTAAAATCTAAAATACCGAATGAAAATTTCTGCCGCGCGGTGTATACCTTTGTTATGAACTATAAAAAATGGCAGAAGTTTTTATTTAATAAATAATGGGTATATATCTATTTTATAGTTCATAACAAAGGTATACACCACGCGGTATTTTTCGTGGGCCCTATCTATTAAATCCCTACAAGCTGGTGGACCAGACTCATCGTCCGAGCTTAGTCTGAGTGAGTATTTCAAAGCAACCACAATGGCAGATGGTTGTTAAATCTACACCGATTTTGTAGCTGGCTCCTATACTATTAGGGTTCTGTTAAAAATTCCGGTTAATTTCGGTTTAGGGTTCTGATATCTTATGTTTAATTATATTATCATTTTAATTTCGATTTCCAGGATTCTGAGGGTCAAGGATGTCCATTCTGCCGAGCTGAAATCAAAGGAACGGAGCAGATAGTCGTGGATCCGTTCGATCCTAAGCGATCGCACAACCGTTCCAAGTTCGTAGCTCAAAGTGGCGGAGGCACTGCAGCAAACGATGACGATGATCTGGACTTAGAGGTACCGTCCACTGTCAGCACGGAGCTTGTTCAGTGATGTTGCTGTCAACTTATATATGTATAAATATCATATTAACCCAGTGAGTGGGATCATTGAGATGAAAACGTGAATTTGAAAAAGAAAATAGTATTTCGGGCAATCAAATCTATTAAATATCTGTTTACCGTGTGATAATTATTTATAAATAGATCTGAGTTAGCACTTATAATGACCTTGATTTAGAAAAGTTTATGGATACATAACGAGTCGCCTAGTTGTTAATTTCTATCAATTTTTTTTAGGTTATATTTAGGATGTACTGGCAGTAAAATCGGTGACAAAAGTAACTAAATTTTAAAATTTACAAATTTCTTAAAGTTGTTAACTTACATATATGAAGCTAATTTTCCCTCCCCTATGACTATTTTGGTTAAATTCGTAAAGGTTTTAATATAATATAACATTTTTGACATTGATTATACGGTAGATTTAACTTAACAAAAAAAATTTTAAATATTATTTACATTATTTATAGCTGCAAATTAATAAATATAGTTTACATAATCCTGTATTACAAATATAGCAATTATTGATGTAAATATGTAATATCAGTTTTGACAACATTTTTAGGTTGGTAAATAGAACTGTCAAACAATAATAGAATATCTTGATATTCGATTATTCATGCACATTTAAATTATAAAAAGATCTTTTATAATCGTACATAACAATCGTAGAGCGGGAAATTTAAAATTTTGTTGTATTATAATTAATTTCTCGGAAACGGTTTAGTGAATACGTATGATATTTTGCATAAATGTTCAACTAATCAAATACTACACACCCTCAAAAAATTAACACTGTTTTATCAATGTTTTTTACTGAAAAAGTGTCAAAAAACATCTATATTGCATAAGAACACAAGACATGTTAAATTTAAATCACTATATTACCTAAACGATTTAGTGAATCAATTGAATATTTATTTTATTGTATCAGAATACTAATGAGAACATTCTCACTAATTTTCATGCATTTGACACCGTTTGGAGATACCTCCCATACATCCTTAAAACGTTTTTTTTATTGAAAAACTGATTTTTTTGCAATTTTGAAAGTTGCTCGGAGATTTGCTGCCATTCGAAGTGAATTATTGCGGAGCTAAATGGTAACAGTTTTAGATAGAGGTGTACCGGAATTCTCGTCTAACGTCACTACTATTATATTTTAAATATAAATAAATTTCTTTAAGAAAATACATTAAATTATAAAAATTGTGTTTTCTACATATTCTGAAATTTTTTCAGTTTCATAAAATTATTTTATAACTATAATTTCTTTAAACTATTTGTATAGCAGACGTTCTTTTCGATCGAATGTAATTAAATTTATAGTGTCAATAATAATATAATATAAAAATAATAATAATATAATAGTAATGACGTTAAAATATTCACTTTAAATCTACATCGTGAGTTCCGGCCGGAATTCCGGTACACCTCTAGTTTTAGGTACTGCGTTATGTGTCTTATCTCTTTTCTTATTCAAATCAATAGTATTCAAACTTATTTTTAAGTTCCGTAACTTAATATAAAACGTTATCGATATTGAAGGAATGTTTAAGATAACATATTAAAAAAAGTTAAATGGGTGATATAATTATTAGGGTCTTTATTTACTGGGACGATTATCTGTAAAAAATAATTTTTATAGTGTACTTATCTATTAAAAAAAAAAAAAACAGTTTTATCCATAAAGATTTTTTTTGCTGTTTTGTGATTGTACTTACGTATAAATAAATGAAGCACTCACTGAGTTTCCTTGTTCACTGTGAATGCCGTGTTGCGTTGTATGTATCATTTATGCTTAATTAATTTATTATAATAAAAATGTATTTTTTTTAATGTATGTCATTTTTTTTGGGTTGATGGCATGATTTGTAAACTGGCGTTATTTTTAACGGAACATTTTTCATCACATTCTTTAGTCTGAAATTCACAAATAGTTTTATTTGTACATTTATTAGTATATATAAAATATATATTTTTTAAATAATTAATTATAAAAAAAAATTACATCGGTCATATTGACTGTTATTATTGAGTAATGTGCGTTTCAGAAAATGCTTATTAGATTGATTTATTTTAAATTGAAATTATACAGTAGACGAGCGTTATTGTCAATATCATTACTGTCAAGCGCTCATTGTTGTCAAGCCCCACCAATTTTTACTGTTAAATTGTTTACTGGTTTTTAGTTAACCAATCATAAGTAAATTTTAACTCTATACAGGGTGTTTAAATACCAGGGGATCTCGGAAACTATAACTTTATTGAGATTTACAAAGATCTCTGAAGATCATTGTAACGTTGAATCAAGGTATATAAAGACAAGGTAGTCTCAACAATTCCTTGACCAATCAGCGTTGGCGCGGGAATTGACGTCACCTGGGGGATTTATTCAAATGTCATAAATTTTTAATAGAATATTAATTACAAAAAATTCCTTTATTTATTCTTGCTTTCGTATTTTTTGATATTTTAACACCACATACAATTAAATAAGTACAAATTCAACATTGTAAAATCATAAAAAAGCTGTCAAAGACAATTTGGTCAATTCGGGAAGCATCATTTTTACTATTCTTAAGTTGGCAATACGTTATATGATTCTGACAGCACTTAATGATTTTGTAATGTCGAATTTGTACTTATTTGATTGTATGTATTGTTAAAATATCAAAAAATACGAAAACAAGAATAAATAAAGGAATTTTTTGTAATTAATATTCTATTAAAAATTTATGACATTTGAATAGATCCCCCAGGTGACGTCAATTCCCGCGCCAACGCTGATTGGTCAAGACTACCTTGTTTTTATATACCTTGACGTTGAATGATCTTTAAAAATCTTTGTAGATCTTTGCAGATCTCCACAGATCAAAAACCAGTGAAAAAATATGATGTTTCATATGATTTGATCACTTCAGATCTGAAATTTTTTCCCGGGTAGTTACAGTTTTATTACATTTACCTTTCTATTTATTTTTGTGCAATATGTATTTCTTTTGTATTTTAGGTTAAATTAGGTTAAGATTTACTTATGTCAGAAGATTTATTTACTCACGTCATGAAGACTAAGGAAAAAAAATTTATGACAATAATGATAGTACTTTTCCTCAAGCGCTTGACAGTAACGATTTTCCTCTTTTCTGTTTTATTATTATTATTAAGATCGTTATAAACGCTTAGTATATATTATTTCAATAAAATGAAAATAATATAATTTATTGAAGTTTTAATGAAATCAATAATAGCAACGATCTGGTATTTTAAATTAATATTAACATTTAATTATTTTTACAATTTTTTAACAAGTTAGTAATTTAATTTTAAATATAATATGTTTACATATAATTCCCTTTCATTTCACGTAGAGCAGCGATGGGCAGTGCCATAACATCGGCTTTGAATTTATTGTATTAGAAATTAATAAATTTAAATTAAATATTTTCAAATTGCAAATTTACTAATTATGTTTTAATTAATATAACTGTTATTTAAGCAATTAATGAACATCCCCCTGCCCCCCCCCCCCCCCTAAATAAAAGTGTACAAATATTGCACGGCCCACACTTTATGAAAAAGTTGCCCATTTCTGATGTAGTGTATATTTTGTATATATTTTCATTATATAAATATATACATTAACCCTTGTGTTAATAGATAGGTACCCGAGTACCTTCATATGATTTGTACGTATGATATTTACGTTATAAAACTTTTGCGCGGTGTCTTTAATGTTATTGTTGTCAAATTTAATGTTATTGTTAGTGACCTTTTTTTATTTTACAACAATCATTTTAAAATCAATGAAAATATGTAAATAGAAAGCAAATGTTATCATTGTAAAATTTTCGATATTACAAACGGTTATGTTTTTATTATGGCAAGTGTAGGATTGAAATTTTATTATTATTGCTCAATATCAAAAATATGTTTCATCTGTTCAATTTAGAAGGTAATTATAAGAAAAATGTACATAATCCCGGCTTAAATTATGGTCTATTTTATTAAAAATTAATAGAGAAGATAAGAGATTTCATTGTCGTTACTTCGGATTTCGAAAAATAACCGAATGTAGAATCAATTTAATTAATAAATATCTTCCATGAAATCTTTTGAAGTTATCTTATGTATAATTATGTACTATGCCGGGATTATGTACATTTACCTTATAATATTTTTTTACAAAATCGATAAATATCTTAATTATATTTCTTTTCTGTTCTCGTGACTAAAGGGTTAAAATCAAAAGATCCTAGAATATTTTTTGTTACATTTTAGGAGACTTATCTAATAACACCCCACTCAATGGGCTAAGTAAAAAAAATTGAGTATACTTTTCATTCTATGGGAAGGGGGTCCAAAAAAAATGTTTTTTCAAAAATTTCATGTTTTTGGGGTCATCAATCTACACCTGTATATCAAATTTCATCTTAGTAGGTATATAAATGAGAGAATCAAGGTACACGGGTACCTTTCCATTAACTAACGTTCGTTTAAATCTAAATACTTTTTTACCTTTTTTCTTTCAAGAAATAATATTACAATAAATAGATCTTGGCATTCCTGGATGCCCATAAAATCAAAAAAATAATTACATACTAAACTCGTCGAATGAAATCGAAAAATAGGCACATGAGTACCTATCCATTAACATAAGGGTTAAACTGGGTACAATGCAGTAAAATCTTTACTAGGTTTATTTTATGATATGTTACTGGTCAAATTGATCATTTTGTAGATATTTTTACTCAAAAAAATTTGTGAATTTCAACGTTTTATGTTCTGCACATCACTCTTACTAAAAAAAGCACATTCCATAGCAATGTAGAAAATTTTTAAAACTTGTTTGTTGTTGATTCAAATTTGAGTTGTATTTCATTGATATATACAGCATTTAAAGTGTTACAGATTATTATTTCAGAACCATTGTATATTTGAAAAAAATGCTTCAACCAAAAAATGTGTGGTTGTGAGGGGGTAATCGAATAGTAATATTTATTTGTTATTTTAACGTAGCCTTCATCATCATTTTTTAAATAGGAAGCTATAGTTTTTATTTAGTAATCTTATTCTACGTGAAAATATCCGAATCTTTTACTGAAAACTTTTTTTTGAACAAAAAAAAGTACAAGTTACAAATAATGTTTATTTTGGTCTAATTATTTTAGAATTTTTTTTAACATTTTGTATTTTTTTTTGTTTTTGCTTAAATAAAATAAATAGAAAAAGTTATAAAATTTTTAAAATAATTCTCCATGTTTAATTAGACTGAAATAAACATTTTTTGTATCTTGTACTTTTTTTTAAAGTTTATGGTTTCTGAGTAAAAAATTCTTGAAACTCCAAAATCTCGAATTATTTTGTTAGATATCTTGGAAAGTTTAGGTTGTTTAAAAAGAAGTTTTCAATAAAAGATTCGTGTTTTTCACGCAGAATAAGATTACTTAATAAAAACTATAGGTTCCTCTTTAAAAAAATGATGTTGACCTTCAAAAAACAAATAAATATTATTATTCGATTACCCCCTCACAACTAAATATTTTTTGATCTCAACATTTTTTTCAAATATGCATTGGTTCTGAGATAATAATCTGTAACACTTTAAATGCCCCATCCTGTATATAGTGCTGTTTCTAGAATACAATATATACATACAGTATAACCTCCCTAAACGTATATACTTGGGACCTGACAACCTCTCTAAATGTATATGGCTCCTCTACCCTTACATACAAGTATTTATTTGATAAAAACCCATTTCATGTGTATAATTGTTTGTAGTTAAATTATTTTTGGAATGAATGTAATATTTTCATTAAAAAAATTTATGTGACAGTTTAACTAGTGTCTAGTGGTAAGGAAATAGATCAAGGAGAAAATATACCTTTTAGAGAGGTAGATTTTATACTTTAAGAGAGGTTTTACTGTATTTACAATTTGCTTTATTTGTGGGGGTTATAACACTCTTTTTATATTGTTAGAAAAAAGCACCGAGCAAAAATAACATATTTAATATACAGTGAAACTTCATAGGATCAAAAATACGTTATATAGGTGGGAAATAAATTGGAAAATAAATATTTTCCTAAAAATATGTTTATTTATACTAGGTGTTCACCAGAATCGAGTGATCATTGCTAACTTTATGGGCAAAGTATTAGTATTTTTTCCGGGATGAATAATGGCGGTATCAAAAAAACAATTGAATGTTGAAAACATTAATTTTTAATATATCTATGAAATTCGACGTTCAATTGTTTTTTTGAGACCGCCATTATTCATCCCGGAAAAAATACTGATACTTTGCTAATTTAACCGATCTTCTAGCTTAAATAATAAACAATGATCAACCGATTCTTGCGAACACTCTGTATATTTTTGAACGTAGACTTTCGCGGTTGTTCAATTGTATAAATTTTCGATTATTGGGTTTTGCAACGCGGAATAAAACCCAATAATAGAAAGTTTATACTCTGTATATTATTTATATTTATTTCAATATAAAAGAAGTAATTACATACATTATGTAGATTATGTATTTAAAGCATTTTTATCAATTTCTTGACGATTTTTAAGAATAGAGTCCGCTAAATCTTTTTGTTTCAACAAATTTTCGTAAAATCACCATTTTTTTTTTGCTAAAGAGAGTTTGGAATGGTCAACACTAACAAATGTTACAAAGTTGATTTAAAGAATTTTTACGATAGGTTTTCATTGTCAACACAAAAGGTGTTGACAAACTTCGGCCTGTTATAAACGGGATCGGTGAGCGTTAAAAACCAGAATATTTGTATATTAATTTACGTGTCGGAGTCAGGATCATGGCAAAAGCACGTAATACACAGGGTAGTGTTATAAACGAGAGCGTTATATCGAAGTTTCACTGTTGTTATAGTACGTTTGATTCGTGGCAAATAAAGCCAAAACACTGCACTTTTTGATTGGGGTGTGCCACTTTCTGTGCTCATATATAAAGTCAGAAGAAAGATTTTCAGATAGGGAGCCACTTTAAAATCCATGTAGAACACTGTTATATCGGCTATTTAAGATGGCCTCCACTGGTGTTTTAAAATCATCCGATTTAAATTTTCTTTTGTTAATTTTAATGTTCTTATTAAGAACTTAAAAAAAAGGAAAGAATCATCCGATTTCAATTTTCTTATTAAGAATTTTAAAATAAACAAAAGAAAATTGAAATCGGATGATTAGAAGCTAAGATACAACCAATTTTAAAACACCAGTGGGCAGTGTTGCCAGTATGAACTCCCTAAAAAGTACGATAGGCTTACCAAAATGGTATGGAATTTGACAAAAAAGTACGGTTTCAACATTTTAAACTGTTGTGATTACAGAACTTTTTTTTGTCACATTTTGTCGGCCCCAACCCCCGATATTACAAATGTTAAAATTGTTCGAAATATATTTGAATTATTATTTTTTATTTAATTATATTCTTTATTTTATTTTGTGTTAAAAGACATCAATTATCAAGTAATTAATGGACGCCCCTCGGAACGCCCTTTATGTTACGTTAAAAAAAATACTGAAAAGTAGATACATATAGACGAAAAAATTAAGGAACATTTTGTTTTTACTTTTATTTTTATTGGTGTTATTCATAATAAACATTTTTTTTTTTATTATTTTTTTACGTAGTGAAGCTGAATAAAATCTTGTAAAAATCTTTGTGGGGCAAAAGGTACGGTCAGAGCTGAGGTACGATTTTGGTACAGTCGGGTCATGAATAGTACGAAAACCGTACTAAAAAGTACGTTCTGGCAACACTGCCGGTGGGGGCCATCTTTAATAGCCGATATAACAGTGTTCTACACAGATTTTAAAGTGGCACCCTATCTGAAAATCTTTCTTTTGACTTTATATATGAGCACAGAAAGTTGCATACCCCAATCAAAAAATGCAGGGGTTTTTTTACGTACCAGACGTACTATTATGATTAAATAGGGAAAATTATCATTTTTATTTAAATATATTTTTTCAAATATAATTCATGAAATATATGCATGTAAAGAAGAAATTACAATTCAAGGAATCAATTTGTTTGAATTAATTAAAGTTTTTTAAAAATTTTCTACCGATATATATTTACACGTTTGCAATTGAAAAATGAATTTAATTGTTTTTGATTTACTTAAATTTGCTTATTAGAATATGTAATCTATATTATAAATATTGTTATGAAATTGTATAAAATCATTTATATATTGGCTGATAAATTTAAAAATGATGTGTGTATAATCATATAATTTAATGACTGTTAACTGTAGAGCTTATTATATATATTATATGATGAAATATTAATTAATCTTTAGTTTCAGTCATTAAATTATAAAAAGTATTATTTGAATTTAAGCTTTAGGGTCTATTCAGACTATCGAGCCGGTCTCGCTCTAGTTAAATATTCAGTATAGTAATCGGAGATACCTATAGTGTGAATGATTTCACTGTTTATTGTATATTTATATTTGATCAGAGCGAAATTGGCTCGATAGACCCTTAAGGTTATTTTTATATTCGAAAAATTTCAATAGGTCATAGACATAGAGAATGGACAGCGCATTCTGTATTAACACAATGGTGTAACATTTGTTCAAAAAATTGAGAGAGAGATGCAGTGTAGTTTGGAATATATCTATCTCTTTTTCTAAGAATCTGATTGGTAGCTTACTATAGTTCAGGGTAGTATTTAATTTCTGTCAGATATATTTTTGTATATCATCTTGTGATTCTTGTGCAATAAGTTTTTTATTAGAAAAGTAAATAATATAAACAATAAATATACTATAATGGTTCATATTTGTTTGTGTGATAGAGATCCTAAAATATATTTTCGCCGTTAAGTAAATAATATTTTCAATAATACTTATCGGTAGGTAATTAGTTAATTATAAATCTGTTGTCACAAATTCCCACTTAGAGAAGATGAAAAATAAAAATGGTTAAACATTATTGATGAAAAAGATACAATTGTAAGAAAATGGACAATGCTGTGTTGTTCACATTTTGATGAAAGTTGTGTCTATTATGGTCTACGATACTTATATTATTTAGAAATCAACAATCGTTATTTTTAATAAAATTTTTTTATAACGTTAGTTACTTTTTGTATTTTAACCTTTTTATATATATATGTATCTATGAATATTTTTAATGTTCGGGGCCAAGAATGAATAGTTACACTCCTGTTTAAAAAAAGGACAAGTATATTCCAAACCTGTTTCCATCTCTTTCTTTTGACACGTCTTTGTTTTCGAATCAGATGCGTGGTCCATGCTCTATGTCTATACAGTAGGTAATAATTACTTAACTAAAATGCTATTGATTTGAATATACTAGATTATACTCATCATAAATGCCATTGCAATATTTTAAAATTCAATATATATCGAAATTGTTTTTTTTTTTTTGTATAGTTATGTTTTTTGAATTAAATGAGTATTTTATGTAATGAATTATGTTTTTTTAGAATAAATTAGTTTAGTAACCATGTGTGAAATATTAGTTCTGATTAAGGGGAAACACAACGGTGAGTGCTTGAAAAATAAATGCCTATATTTAACCCTTAACTGGTATTGTAAATTTTGCAAACATAACCGGTATCGTGGGATATTTGCGGCCCCCACTTTTGGCAAGCTAGTTTCGATAATGAGACTGGATAACAGTTTATAAATGGTAAATAATACACTTATTATTATTACCATTATTTTACTGAATTATCTTTTACGAGAGATCACAATAAAGTTACAAATTTTTTGGATATTTTTAAGTACCTACAAAAACTCGGAAAAAATTAACTTTAGGAATATTTTTAACAGAAATATTTTTTTCTTTCTAATCGTATATGAACCAATTTAAAAAAAAATTAGTGTGACTGTATCGGGATGCACAGTCGAGGGAATGACGTGAATACGTAGCAGTGAGGTTAAATAAAACTCAGACTAGTTTTGTATAATATAGTTATTTCACTTATTTCTTATGATTTGTACGAACATAAAAACAATTAATTAATATTTACAAACAAAATTGTGGAAATATGAAATTTACTTTTTATTTTTTTTATTCAATTTAAAAAACTTTAATCATAAAATTAAAAACATTAGATCGTAGAGAATATATTCTAATATACTGTTATTTTTGTTTAAATTCAATTAATTAATATTTACAATCACAATCGTGGAATACAAAATATAATTTTTGTTGTTTTTTTTATAATATTAAATTTATCACTCATTAAAACTGGTTAAATGTTTTCAGGGTGTCCACTTTTTGGAAAGTCAGGGAATTTATTAAAAATTTTGAAAAGTCAGGGAATTTATTAAATTTTTTTTGAAAAGTCAGGGAAAAAAGTGTATAAATTTAAAAGTTAACAAGCAATAAAAAAGTAACAAATGTAAAATTTTCAAGTTATGACTAAAAAAAAGGTTTTCCAATTTTATTTCTGCACATTCTTGCCCCGGGGTCCCCAAGTCAGGGAATTTTGTATCTGTGGTCAGGGAAAAGTCAGGGAATTTTATTTCCAAAAACCAGTGGACACCCTGGTTTTGATTTTTACTTGTACCTGGTAGATCTAATCGAGATCTATAATTTGAGACCAAAACCTGCGTGGTAGCTGCTTTGAGTATCGAGACACACTTATTATAAATTTACGCTAACACTCAAACTGATCTCAGCGCGTTACATCCAGTTTCTGAAATGCCCACCCAGTATCTGCGTAAAACATTAGACGTTATTCACGTCAAAAAAACATGTTTATATGTCTCTTCATAACTATTACAAAAAATCAATTGATATCGTGGAAACTGGCCGACTCACAACAAGCACGTATCTCTGTCCCTGAAGGTGCTAAAGCCATCCGCTGCAAGTTGTGACATAATGAGATTACTTAAAATGGCAAGCCTCCATAATAATAATAATAATATTGATTCATTTCTAATGATATACAAGTATATATGTATATACAGAAAACGTCATTCAGAATAAAAAAATTATGGAAAATACATCCAAATACAGTCCAATAAAATCAGCAAAATACAATATAATATATAATAAAATTAGATTTAAAATTCACTAATGCTATAGAGACACTTATCTATTAGCTAAATCTTGCAGGCAGCCTTAAATTTTTTTATGTTGTCAATATCCTTCAGTATATCTGGTAATTTATTATAAAATATAATACCGTTATAGAATGGAGAGTTTTTAATTAGAGAGAGCCTAAATTTGGGTGTTCTTAGTTGCAATATCAGTTAAGGGTTACAACTACAAACAAAACAATAATCGTTTTTACCAAACTTTCACAATGGTGTTCCCTCTTAAAATGCTTTAAATGCGCTATACATAAATTTACTTTACAGCTTTGTGTGTTTTTGTCTTTTTAAGGAGGTGCTATTCAGTATTAATTTTTGTTTTGATATATTAGGTATTTAGATGTGATACAGAAGTGGAATTTAATTAATAAAATCAAATAAAACAGCAGTGACGCTGCTACACCAACTTCAGAAGAGTCATTTTTAATTATATCTTTTCAGCTTATGTTATTTAATATACGATTAAATTTTTTATCTAAATTAAAAGTATTTGAGTGCCTCTTCTGAAGTTAAGCCATCAGCAACTACTTTGTTCCCTGTATTATATTACTTAGTAGTAGTACACATGTCAATTTTCCATCAATTTTAATACTTGTCAATTTTAAGTTCAATTTATTGAAAAAATTAAACATGTTTTATTTTAACATTCATCAACTGATATTTTTACTGCTTTGCTAATTTATGTTGATTTGAATGAAAATGATTCAATTGTCTTAAGGGGTTACATCTAATGTATTAACTAATTTTTGACAATTTTTTTATTGGCTTCAAAAATAATTATAAGCGAAATATTTTATTTTATTTTTAGAGCTCACTTTCCAAAGTGTCTCTGAATGAAAAAAATAACCTAGATGGTGAAAAATGAGTGATAAATAAGTATACTGTAATGTAAAGGGGCACTGTAATTCGGTTTCAAGCCAGAAGCAAAATAAGTAACCGAAAACCACCAAACCGACATAGTCTTGAAAAAAAGTCAGAACTAACGTCCACGTTTACATAAAGTAAAACAGTTTTCAAACTTTAAATTTATTTTTATCGAAACCACGTTTTTAAAAACTGCGGAAAACGTATCTTGGCCATTTTCCATTCGATCAACTTGAAATTTTAACCGTAACTTCTTAGATAGATTTTACATTGAAGTGCACATGGTTTTTACAATAATATCCACGTGTACTTCGATGGGAAAACACATGTAAATAACTGAATATTGATCTATAGAAGTTCTGTTTTCCGCAGTGGAGCACATTACAAAAAAGATGCACTCGGTGTGGCAACGCTAAAGTCACCATTTTGTTTTTATATTTCATTTAAAACAATTTTGTTGTATGTTTCGAGTCATGTACAATAAACATTCCAAAGGACCCCGCAGTTTTTGATAGGGAAATGGCTTTCAGTCAATCTCTTTGAAACCAACTGGAAAATATTCTCTAAATCATCCCGATTAAAAGTCTCAATGGTCGCAACCGCCTAAGTTATCGCAATAAAGAAATCGATATAGTACAGGACATTTTGAACAAAGAAATTAATTTTTATGTATCGTTTTGTTTATTTAATTTTTAGATTTTTATGTTGTTAAAGTTTGCATGTTCTAGCAAATTGTTTTATGGATTATAATAAAGTTTTTATAAAACATGTTAAGGTATGTGTAGTGTCGTCAGCGCCAGCTACTAACGATATTATTAAAAATATTAAATTGTAAAATAAAAACAATAGAAAATTAGTTGTCATAAGAATATAACTTTGATTTGTAACACACTTATGGGACACCTTATATAAATGTAACTATTTTAAAAATATGCTTCTTGTCTAGCCTGACAACTTCTGTATTTAAAGTTTTCTTTCATTTGTTATAATAAATTAAATATTGAACTTGGGAAATCCTGTACTATATCTATTTTTTTATTGCAGTATTAGGTACAAAACAGCTTTTTGCGCGAGACCTCGGGAACTTAGGCGGTTGCGACCATTGAGACTTTTAATTGGGATGATTTAGAGAATATTTTCCAGTTGGTTTCAAAGAGATTGACTGAAAGCCACTTCCCTATCAAAAACTGCGGAGTCCTTTCATTTAATTGCTTTTTTTATTATTCTAAAAAAAATTCTTAAAAAAAGTATTATTTTCCGAAATGGCGATTAGACGTAATCCCTTAATTATTATTGTGTATTTTGTTCTTCAATATATTGTATGCGGGTCACATACTTTTACATTTTTTGCAATCTCACACAATAGTTTTCAATTTATTACAATTTTACTGAATGACTAAATTTTCGCGAAATTTATGAAAAACTGCCCGCTACAGAAATGCGTTTTGCAATGCAATATACCTGTATACATTGTGTTAAGGTTATTTTATTCTTTTTTAATATTCTATGTAATTTATCCGATAATAAGTTGATATTCTTAAAAAAAATTGACTAGTGTTTCATGGCCATGAAATAAAATTGAACAAAAGTGCTTAAAATTGATGAAAAAATTGACATCTGTAGTACAGGCATATAAAATAAACAGAAATATATTGTAATTACATTTAAAGATTTTTAGATACAGTAAACAAATATATGTAATTCTGTGATTATTTTTTTGTGTTTAATAAGTATAAAATGATTTTAATTTCAATTTTAATAAATATTAGTTCTGTATTGTTTTTTTTATATTACAAAAACTTTTAACTTAATAATTAATTAATTAATTAATAACTATAAATTATAAGTTTAAAATTTTGTTGTTCTGTATACCTAAATAGATTTTTAAGAAATACATGTAAAAATTCTGTCAAAATTCATACACAACTTGGAGTATTTTGCACTTTTAAATTTTCTAAACCAGCGGTTCTTAAAATAGGGTCCGCGGAAGATGTTTGACATAAATTAAACTACTTTTACATTTCTATTTACCAGTGATTAATTACTATCTAACGATCTTCTTTGTTTTTCTGTCAGGGAGGAGGTCCCTGAAAAATAATCGTTCAAAAAGGTTAAGTTTAAGAACCGCTGCTCTAAATAATAAAATGAATAAGCATGTTTAAAATTAAACAGTTTTTTTTATTAATATACTTCTTAAATATCCTTATAATGGATTACAGGAACAAATAATATAATGAATAGCAGGGTTAATAATTTTATATGTGGTTGGGTTAACAGCATGATTACTGCATGTATTTTTGTGGCTTGTGTTATTTCGTGTCCGATTTGAAGAAATGTGTTCAATATATTTCAGGACAATGGTGAGTTTTGGAATTGTGCTGGCAGTAGTTTACAAGCTTTAGTTTTGTCTCCACGCTCAGAATTATCTGTAAGTATATTTTTAAAATTATTTTTTGTGCATATTCTGTTTTAAAATAATTTCATAAATGTGTTATAAAACAAAAATACATTATTTTAGACTGCTCCGAGTCCGATGATATCACCGAGAGCCAGTCCACGGCCTATAAGACGTAGCGTTACTCCGACAGTGGTAGGGCCTCCTCCTTTACCTCCACGTAAGAATTCACCGACCGGAGACGCAGTGAACAGTCACAGAACCGCGCTGTTGTTGCCGCAAAACAAACAGTCTGATAATACTGTAATCAATCTTCCAAAAAATCCTGCAATTTCTGCTCACAACAGAGCGGCAATCCCAGACAATCAATCTGTAAGAACTGACAGTACAGAAATTAAATGTAACGACGAGTCGAAGAAACCTAATAGTAAATTAATCATTGGTGTCGATGAGCACAAACCGAGCACAAGCACGAAAGTAGAACTTAGTTCTGCGGAAACCATTTGCGGTCTCATCGATACTCGTTACGAAGTGCCGCAACAGACGCACGCACGACATCGGTCGTGTCCGAGCGTAAGCGCTGAAGGTGCGAGTCTGATGACGCCCGTTAAGTCTAATACAACACCTAGTTTTACAATACCTGAAACGGAATTATTTCATATATTTGAAGAACCGCCATATGAAAATATTCGAATGGAACTGCCACCGAAAAGAATCGAGAAAAGAAAGTTTTTAGTGAATCCGTTGAATGAAGTCAGCAGTGTGGCGTACGCTAATTTAAATATCGATTATATTAAGAAGTTGGTTTCCGAAGGTTATTCGACAGACGTGGTTATTAGAGCACTTGGAATTACGAGAAATAATATTGATATGGCTGGTGATATTTTACACGAATTTGCATCTAAAAATTCGTGAATTATGAAAGAATATATTAGTGATTTAATTTCTGAAATATAACAATATATTTTTTGATGATGGTATGTCTTAACGGATTGCTATGATGAGTTTCTATTGAATTATAACAGAAATAAAACTGTAGGGTTGTATTCTAAGAGTATTTGCAAAGTAACAGTATTTTGATAATTATTGTAAATAATAATAAAGTATAACTAAATCTATAACATTGAAAATCTTTAGAAAATCAATTCGTGTTACTGTATTATATAAAGCTGAATTTGAATTTACTTTATAGAAATAAGAGCAGCTTCACTATTAGTCATTAGGGTGTTAGACTAATTCTTCAAAATAAAATATGATTTCACTTACAAGGGGACGTTACGATGCATGGATGAGGGATTTCAGTCAGTTTTTAGGAGGTTAAACTAGATTTTTTAATTTATAGGTAAGTTCTCTGGCCAAGTTATAGGCTATATTTTGTTACGTTAGGTAACATAACAACTAAGCAGTGATGATAATAGTAAATCAAGTCGGAAAATTTTTTGCCATCGGCGCGCTATTTTACAATACGCTGCCTAAACCGTTCAATATTGAACAAAATAATGTATTAAAGAATTGTGTAGAATCAAAAGATCTACAATAAAGTCCGCGACACCATATATCTAACTTTTGTATTTAAGCCACAATGACTGCTTTTATGTTACAAAGAAAATTAAAAATATTTGTGTTCTGTTTACGTGGACTTATAACCTGCAAAACATTAATCCTTATCAAAATAAATGATTTCATCGTCATAAGTACTTAATGTAGATATAATTTGCCCTTTACAGCATCCAATTTGGTTGTATAGTTTAGAAAATATCAAAATATACATACGGCAACATATTATTCGCGCGATGGCGACCCGTGTCGCGGCGTGCGGCGAGGGAACGTGCCAACTAGACGCAGGGCAGATAGAACAGGCCGGTATTCTTTTGATTGTCAATTGTTTATTTTGTTTTCAATAATTAACTTTTCAATTTAAATAGAACAAAAATTATTTTTACTTTTTGTTCTAATTCGTTTTTGTTAGGTAGGTAATTTAAGTGTTGTTTGGTTTTTATTACAATAATAACTAATCGTGTTTGTACTTAATTTAACTATATATTTTTTAAATCCTAAACAGTAATTCCGTAGTCCACGCGAGCGAAGTCTAATATAAATTATCAATAATAATATTTTCTACCTAAAAAACAACAACTTTTAAACGAGATGTAAGCAAAATATGTATAAGCAAATACTAAAAAGTAAAAAACAATTACAAATAAAAAAATTCCCAAATCGAGTTTTGAACCAGTGTTCACCAAATTACTTGCTAGCACATTAACCGCTAGACCACATAATACAGTATATTTGAAATATAATAATTTTCAAAATTAAATATATCTACATTAATAATTCCCATTACATTAAATGCTCAAACACGTGTATTTTTATTTTGAATCTAGTTTCAGCTCCCAAAAGCTGACTGAAATCCCTCATCCATGCATCGTAACGTCCCATTGTTAATGTTATAATTGGATACGATGAAATTTTGACGACTGGCCGTATATGGAAATGTTCTGAAAAGTTATTGATCAATAAATATATAGTCTTAAAAATACAAAAATAAAACTTAACCAAATATATTGAAGTTACTAATATTTAAAAATTTATGCTGCCTTAATTATTCTTTATTTGCCCTTGATTTAAAATTTTTATTTTGAACAGAACGTGATTTATTAGAAAAAATGATTTTAACATTCTTTATGTTATGTAAATAAAGTATTATAATTTGTAAAGACTAATAATTTAATTAATTAAAGTTTAAAGAATGTAAAAGAATTGATTATTAAATTAATTATATTTTAGACTTCTTAATTTTATTATTTGCTGTAGTATTTGACTCACTAATAAGCAATAATAAAGTACAAATGTTTGTATTCAATGTAATAATTAATAACCTTTTCCATAAACTATAATACTACATATTTTTATTACATTTTTCTGGTTACGAGTAAGGTATACAGGGCCCGGCATAAATCAGTTAACGCTGGCAGAAAACAAAATAAGAAGAACGAATCTGTCTGTTGACTCTGTACCTGCGAGGGTGGTAGACAGTTTGAACACAAAATGTAACATTTAAATCGTCATTACTTTTGTAAACCATGTTTCTGTATGCTCTTCTTTTCTTTTTGTTCTCTATGCAAATCGGTTAACTGATTTATGCTGGGCACTGTATAAAGACAAGGTAGTCTCATCAGCTCCTTGACCAATTAGCGTTTGCGCGGGAATTGACGTCACAACGAAGACATATTCAAATATTAGAAATGTATAATAGATAGAGATTGGAAAAAAAGTTTTTCAACAACTGCGTAAAAATGCATTTATTGTAATTTTTATCACATATCTCCACCGTTTTCAGAAAACTGGTTTGATTGAACACAATTTGAAATCAATTATTTGCAACTACTATTCCAACACTTTTTACTGCTTTGTTTGCACTAATTATTATTAAATCGTAAAAAAAACTATTTATCCAACTATTTCCCGAAAAAAAATTCAACTAGTAACTATTTCATTGAAAATAACAACTATTTTTCCAATCTCTAATAACAGAATATCAATTATCAATATCAAATTCCTTTATTTATTTTTGTTTTCATATTTTTTGATATTTTAACAACACATACAATCAAAGAAGTACAAATTCGTCATTGCAAAATCATAAAGCTGAAAGAATCACAGAACGTATTGCCAACTTAAGAATAGTAAAAATCAGGGCTTCGAACCGTGATTTTTTTCGTTTCGGTTTTCGTTCCGGTTCAAGCAAAAAAAATATATTTCGGTTCGGTTGCGGTTTCCGTTTTGAAAAAAAAAACGGTTTCTCCGGTTCTTGGTTCAGCTCCAAGTGATTAATTTAAAAAAATATATTAAAAAAACATTTTCTATAATAAGAACATTTTATGGTACTTGTATGATAGCCCGAAAAAACCAATATATTTTTTTCAGTACGGTTCCGGTTTCCGTTTCGGCAAAAATTAACGGTTTTTCCGGTTTTCAGTTCAGTTCCGGATCGAAGCCCTGGTAAAAATGATGCTTCCTGAATAGACCAAATTGTCTGTAACAGCTTTTTTTTATGATTTTGCAATGTCGAATTTTTACTTCTTTGATTGAATGTATTGTTAACAGGTTGACTGTCATAAAGAAATCACAAAAAAGGCTCAGATGCCAAACAAAAATTTGACTGGCTATACGACCGCCCTGGCATATCGAACTGTTAAAATATCAAAAAATACGAAAACAAGAATAGGATTTTTTTGTAATTGATACTGATACGTAATTGAATATGTCTTTGTGGTGACATCAATTCCCGGTTACGAATACATTTATTATTATGGTTTAACTGTCTAAATGATTATTTTATTGGCTGTGGAATAGAATAAATAACTTTTTACATTCTTTAAATTTTAAATTGAAAATATATATACAGAGATTAATTATTGAAAAATAATGCAATATTAAAAAATATATATATTATACATGCACAGGGTTTTTTTTTAAACAAAAAGGTACCGGAACTCACTTGTCAAGTTTTTTACTAAAGAAAATTATATTAAAATATTATTTAAATTAAATTTAAACCAGCTTTTCTTATGCTACGAAAAAAAAGTTCCAGCGCGTTACATTACAAAAAAAACCCTGTACATACACAATCAATATGTGATAGTTAAATATACCGGGTATAGGATTTAACTACAGTACATAGGGATATATTTATCCGATACTAAATTTAAAATAATCTCAAATTTATAAAAAAAAAAAACATCTACCAAGTAAATGCACAGTGCTTCCTCCTGATAAATTCACCAAAGGTAGTATAACTTAAATAAAAACTGTGTTCAAATAAATTGCCTGGTATTGGTTAACCATTTTTTATACAATTTTACTAAAAAATATTAGTTTGAAATTTTTCTTAAGACGTAACTGATTATTTTTTCGTATATTTTTAATTTTTTGATAATTTCAATCTAAATCGTAATTTATGCAAATCAATTTAAAAAAATAAATGACGATTTTTTAAAGCAAATTGTAAGGGAATATTTTACAACAAACGTTGTAGAACTATATTATAGGAAATTTAATGCTCTACAAAAAAATTCTATAAAAATTTTACGTAACATGTATCGTTTTTGAGATATCTTGAAAAAATAAATATTTTGAGATGTTACTCCTGAAGCCAGATCCAACCATTCAACCAAGTTTCATTAATATCGGTTCAATGGTTCATGAGTCATGCGTGTGATAAGGATTTGGGGGACAGACACAAACACACACACAGAACGAAAAGTGTGTCTTACCTGAAACGGAAATATCAATTTAAAGTTTTGTAATCGGAGAACAATTTTTTTTCTCATTTTAAAACGATCACAAAGCTTCTCGTATCTTTGATATTGCGAGGAAGCAAAATGTATTTATGAGTTTGTCACAATATTATTATTGATTTCCTTTTTATGTTCTGTAGTTAAATCCCAGTAATAGCTTTTTATACATTAACCCTCCGTTAGGCGTGCAAATTACATGCGTAAGTTACTCTTTCAAACACTATATTTGATTCACTATAACTCACGATATCGTACTAAAACACTTCAACTAACTAACTAAGAATATACAAGGAAGTGTTTTTAACAGCTACTCAAAAGGGCGCGTCGTGTAAATAGAGTATAAGTATTAGTTGTAACAGTTTTTACTTTATGTATGTAATCTGCGCACCAAACAGAGGGTTAAATAGAAAAATAGTTGATGTTTACATTTCCTTTTAATATAAAATCAGTATAAATTAAAAACAGTTAAATAGCATATGATAATAGAGTACGTTTACACAGCGCTGTTATTACGGTTTTACTGTAACCGATGTAGTAAAACCGGGTGTAAAAGTTTGTGTAGATGGCACATTACATACCTGACATAACTTGGTCTACAGGCATAGCATAACTAAACCGGAATAAAGACGCATGTAAACTGCATGGACATAGTTATATCTATTTAGCCAAACCCAAAAAATATAAGTATCTACGGAGTGTAAGGATTTCATCGTAATGCACTTCGCATTAACATTTGAAAAAGCGTCGTCAGTTAAAACATGGTTAAAACACCCGAGACGAAGAGATTGAAAACAAAAGAAAACGTGATTCGTAGAACGTATAAGAGACAAAGTATTTTTGGGATTTCTTGTTGGTACACCATCAAACTTATAGCGTACTTCAAATTGGAATTATAATTCCAGCTGACGTTACTTATTCTCGTAAGTGTAAACAGCACCACTTAAAACGGTTTAACTGCATCGGATATAGTAAAACTGGAACAACAGCGCTGTGTAAACGTACACGTAGTATTTATTTATTTTTATTATTTGTAATTAATTGTTGGTAACTTTGTATATATATTTATTCATGATAGGCGTTATTTAATTTGCTTTATTTGTTGTAGAATATTTTAGGTACATGGAATATAATTTATTTTTACTTTGTGTATAAAAATGTAAATATCTAATCTATAGTTATTATTACCTGGTATTGTATATTGTTTTATACAATACCATTTTGTGTATAAATATTTAATGATGTACAAAATCAAAGTTTGAAATATTTGTGTAAAATGGTCAATTTGAAGATTTTAATGATATTTTTTCATTGTAACAAAATTTTGAAAACAAAGCATGGTATTACGAGAAAAATTTAAAAACTACCGTTGTATAAGTGTTCGTTAATAAATATATTTTTAAAGAAAAGATTTTTTGAAAGTTGTTAAAAATCAATTTAAAAAATGGTTGAAATACTTTTTTAAACGTTTTTTTCTAAATGTTTTCTAAGGCTGAATTGTCATTACAGACAAAATACAAAGAAATATTGTTGACAGTATAATTTTCTAGTAAAATGAGATTTTTGTAATTTATTAATTAATATTTATTTATTTAATGTCAGAATAAGAAAAACAATTAAAATAATATATTGAATTTTGACGTGAATACTGGGTGGGCATTTCAGAAACTTGATGTAACGCAATGAGATCAGTTTGTGCGCTAGCGAAAATTTATAATCAGTGTCTCAACACTCAAAGCAGCTACTACGCAGGTTTTAGTCTCAAATTATAGATCTCGATTAGGTCTTCATGATACAAGTACAAATCAAAACATTTAATCAGTTTTAATGAATGAAAAACTTCATACTATAAAAAAAATAATTAAATTTCGGATTTCAACGATTTTGCTTGTAAATATTAATTAATTGAATTGAAACAAAAAAAAAACAGTATATAAGATTCTATTCTCTAAGAGTCTAAGCGGTAATGTTTTTAATTTTTTGATTAAAGATTTTAAATTGAATAAAAACAAAAATAGTAAATTTCGAATTTCCACGATTTAGCTTGTAAATATTAATTGATTGAATTGAAAAAAAAAAAAAATGAGAATAAATTCTCTAGGGAGTAACGTTTTTAGTTTTTTGACTAAAGTTTTTTAAATGGAATAAAAAAATAAAAAGTAAATTTTGTATTTCCACAATTTTGCTTGTAAATATTAATTAATTGTTTTTATCTTTATCCGAGTTATTTCGTCTGAGTTTTATTTTTATTAAACGAGGTTTTTTTTTGTTACCGATATTGCTGATTTTTCTGTCATCAATTCATACCTATCTATGTATACTAAAACTCCAGAACGTTGGTAATTGCATTGTTGATGTATTCAGTCCAATACTCGAAAATAAGTATGATTTCAAACCCATTCAAATTAAAATAATTTTACACCAAATGCAAAATCTTAACAAAAGCGCTCTGTTACATGTACGCTGGGCACGATTGGGTTAGCCCCACTGCTACGTATTCACGTCAATCCTCGACTGTGCATCCCGACACAGTCACGCCCATTTTCTTCTTAATGATCTATTGATAAGCTCCAAAATGGTTCTTAATTGTAGGTGTGGAAGACCAAAAATAGTCACCCACGAACATTTACTATTTATTATTATTCTTATATTACTACAACTTTTATATTGTCAATAATATTTGCATATGAAGAATTATTGTTAATACATTCTTCCAAGTATGATACTTGCATTGTAGTAAAATGGAACTGATGTTACATAATCAAAATAAAAAATGAAATCAGCTATTGTATTTTATTATTGATCCGTGTTATTGACTAGATCAACTTCCTAAGCAAATATGCCATCCTAAGCAAAAAGGATGTAAGTCGAAAAAAATCAAAATTCTGTTTAGTCCAGGTTAAAACAGATTATTTTTGTGTACAGTTTTAATACTCACAGGATTTGTTACAAATGTGGTGTAGAATAATACCCTAATTTTGCTCCGATTTTGGTTGTCCGCGATAGGAGTTAACCATGGTTCAATTGCAAAATTCTTCAGATTTTCTGATTTTTGCTGAATAGCGATCTAAATAAGTATTATATAAAAAAAAGTTTCAAATAAAAGTTATTCGCTATAAAATTCCCTACAAACTCTATTTTGAAAAAAACAATGAAATTCATTTGTTTATCCGCTACGCCGATTAAAATGGTTGAAAACACACTTTTTTTATGCTGTAATAACTAAAAAAAAGTTGTTGATACCTCTGGAAAATAAACATTCTGTAGTACAGAACATTTTTGAAAATTAGGACCTGATATATTCAACTGTTTTTGTTTTATTGAATTGTTAATAATGGAATCATACTTGTCTTTGATTAACAATAAAAGTTTTTTTTTATAAAAAAGTAAAATTTTTCAATTCTTTGGAAAATGGTAGCACTAAAATCTTATTGTTGAGTTTTTTTATTATAAACCAATTCAATTGTTTCATAGAACCAGCAATATTAAAAAAATAATAGCCAAAAACTTGCTCTGAATAATTATTTATCTATTGGTGAAAACCGCATTAAAATCGGTTCAGTAGTTTTTGAGTTATTTAATGTATATTACACATACACAGTTTTTATAAAAATTGATTGTTTATACAATTAATTAACTCTACCTACATAAAAAGAAGCTTATTTTTGTATCTTTTAACACTTATCTCGAAAACTACTGAACCGATTTTAATGCGGTTTTCACCAATAGATAAATAATTATACAGAGTAGGTTCTTGGCTATTTTTTTTTTAATATTGCTGGTTATATGAAACAATTGAATTAGTTTAAAATAAATAAAAACTCAACAATAAGATTTTAGTAGTAGGATATATTTTGTTACGTTAGGTAACATAAGGAATAAACGGTGACGATAATAATAAATCAAGTCAGAAAAAATCGTAAATATCTTGGCTTCTATGCGAGAATAGGGGGTTGTTTTTCCCCCTAAAAACCTTCGTGGTATTGTCCCACCGAATTTAATGAAACTAATTACAACCCTCCATACTCCATATAAAACAGGGGTTGAAATATTAACTCCGCAAGTTAAATATAAGTACAAAAAAATTAAAAACATAAAATTTATTCTTATCTGAATAAATACAACACTAACGTATAAAATATATACAAATTATTCTTATCGTTACTTCATCATAAACAAATTAAAAATGAGATGTTAATTCTTCGATTTCAGCAAGATCATCCATAATTTCATCAATTTTTGTACCAATTTTTTTTGAGATCTAAAATATAAAGAAACAATTGAATTTTTTATAAATTTAATTAACATTTAATAAAACTATGTATCTTGGCTTCTGGGTGTAAGCCGCGTCGATTTGTTTAAGTTTGAACAATTTAAGTTCGAATTCCCCTTCATCGGAGGAGAAATTGTTTCCCTCACTCCTTACCGTCTTCATTGACATGCGCAAATGGTGAGAAAATATTCGTACAATGTTATTAAACAGATATGTAAATAAAAAACAATATGCAATCAATAGTATTCAAATAAAACCCAAATATAGTCAATTATATAATATCTTTTTCTGAAGACGCCATATATTACAAGTGATGAACTGTCAGATAACTTTTCAATTTTACCACTAGTTTCATTCACATGGGTTATAGTTATGTTAGATTGCTCTCAGTAAAGTGTGAGAGAGAGAGAGAGAGAAAACTATTCCCGTCTCATTTCATTAGATCAGTATTGTGATGGAGGGGTACCCCAAAAATTATAATTTCGAGAAATTTAGGTCCCGTAGCTTAGACCTTATAGAAGTCCAACTGTATGCAATTAAGCAAAAGTTTGAAAACAAAATAATTAGTTGGGTTTCGTAAATATTACCAATAAGTATTATTTGAACTTTGTTTTATTTCGTATTCTTACTTCTTACTTTTTGATCTTTAAAATCCATATTCATAACACGACCAAACCGACATGGCTTACACCCAGAAGTCAAGATCACCATAGACTTGTATTCAATAAAACTTACTTCTAATTTTTCAGTCATTGATAAATACAAGAACGTCCAAACTAAATCTCCGTCTATGATACTTCTTGCCGGATTTGAATTAAGCTTTCTGTGACTTTTGTACGTTCTGAAACTTTTCGGATTTAAACCTGCTGTATGTTGAGCTTGTACAATCAAAACATTTTGTAACATCAGCAATCGTCTATATGTTTTTTCATTCAGAGGGAGAATATAACCCAAACCACCATCCAAAGTTGCTGCAAAATAATTAATTATTAAGAAAAATATTATAATTGATAATAGGTGATTTCAGAGGTTTTTGACATGCTGAAACCGAATCCGTTGACCAAATTTCTCCATCACATCAGGTTTTTCAGATAACCTAACCTAAAAGTGCCAAAATGACGATATTGGCTATGTTTAAGATTTTACTACCATGTAAGTGATTTTTTTCTAAAGTTTTTGTTCACGGTAGGAAGTAGTACTACCTTTCGTCATTAAAATGAATTTTTACTTTTTATTGTACGATTTTTTTAGTCGAGATATGCTAGTTTGAAAATATGATATTTTTATTCATAAAGTAGGTACAAGTGACACAATGGACTTGACTACATTAATGTCCGGTATTATAAAGGAGCTAGCAAATTTGCTAGCTAGCAAGCACTTTCAAATGGGGTATTAATTCTGTGATAGTATCTATGGATTAGCTATGAAATTTAGAGCAGTAATTCTTCAACGTATTATAACACAGTTGGCAACTCTGACCGTACAAAATAATTTTCATAATATCGCCACTGTTTTAATACCATTGGTGTCTACATACCACGCGTGCGCGAAAAATGTCAAACATTTCATCATATATTAAACATTTAATATATGATTTCATGAAACTAAAGGAGAACTGTCAGATAGGTTAGAAACCTCATTTGAAAGTGCTTACTAGCTAGCAAATTTTGCTAGCTCCTTTATAATACCGGACATAAATATAACAATATCTTCAATCTAGTATATTTCGATGAAAAAAAAATCGTACAGTAAAAAATAAAAATTCATTTTAATGACGAAAGATAGTACTACTTCCTACTGTGAACAAAAACTTTAGAAAAAAATCAGTTACTTTGTAGTGAAATCTTAAACATTGCCAAAATCGTCATTTTAGCACTTTTAGGTTAGGTTATCTCAAAAACCTGATGTGCTGGAGAAATTTGTGCAACAATTTGATTTCAGCAAGCCAAAAAAAAAAACGAAATCACTTATTGAAGTAGAGACAACAGAAGAAAAATATTTGGTCGGCCTGTGAAATTAAATCAAAGCCGCAGAGGATTTTTAGTTTCTCAGTGACATCAACACTTACCGAACATGGTAACATGCTTCTTATCTGCTCCTATAATATGTTTCTGATCACCGCTTCCAATAGTTCTACATTTTATACGAAAGAACGAGTTTATAAGTTGTCCGATATAAAAATCGGCTTTCCTTAATAATCTTTGACCTGAAATTAAATTTAATTAACATTTGTTATATTTTTAATCTGTATTAAAACAAACCTCCGCAAGACTCTCTTGATTCTGGTTGATACATATAAAGCACGATATTTTTTTCATTGTCGGATACCAGAAAACCCATTGTTGTGTTATCAATTAAATATTCTAAGGTAAATACTTCGCAAGGTCTAAAATCCTATAATAAAAATTTATTATTATCAGTTAAACAAAATATAAATTCGGTACTTGTCTGTTATATCCCCAGCATTTACAGATGTGCATGTCTTATGTATTATAAGATACTAGCCCATTGGACCTGGTGTTACCGAGTTAATATCTATAAAATCAGTGACCTAAAATATTCAACATGCCCCACACATGATCCACCGCGAATTGTATTTTTTTCCGACTAAAATCCGTTCAGTAGTTACTGAAAAAATTGTGTAAAATTATATTTTCAAACTCCCAGAAAACACCAGGTCCCATCGTTTTCACCTTTAAAATCTCTATGAACTTTCTGAACAACCCAATACTGATTATTATCAACTTCTATCATATATATCAACATACCCTGCTTACGAGCGACAAAGTTCTATATTCATCTTGAAACCGTAACAGCGATATAGACTTATAAACGTCAGCAACTAGAATTAAACTTTTTATTGTTAATATTTGATGAATGTATATTTGTGTATCGATGAAAGCTACGCCGACTAAGTCATTATCTTTCAACTGCCAAATATAAATCTACAACAAAAAAAACAATCATTTATAATAAAATAAATAAAATATTTAAAAAACGAACATACTTTTTGTCCGACTGCAGAAACCAGAAAACCCAGCACCTGTGATAAAGCTGTGACTGGACCTTTTTGATCTTTAGCATAAATAGTTTTAAAACGATTTTTTGTAAGTGGCTGTCCTGGTTCGGGAACGACTTCAATAATATCGTATATCAGTATCTAAAAAATAAATAATATAGTTTTGTGCATTAATTGACCACGTGCCAAGTTTCAGCATTTTTGCTTCCTCGCCATATTGAAGATATGGGTCTACAACGTACGTTATAAAATATTCCCTTACAAAGATTTATCTCAATTTGCTTTAAAAAATCGTGTTTTTGTTTTCTAAATTGATATTTACTTTGACATATTAAATGGAATTTTGACGTTTGCATAAATTTAGATTTAGATTGAAATTGTCAAAAAATTAAAAATATATGAAAAAATAATGAGGTGCGTTTTAAGAAAAATTTCAAACTAATATTTTTTAGTAAAATTTGTATAAAAATTAAATGGTTAACCAATTATTAACACGCAAAAGTTTGTTAACACCTTTTATGTTAACAACGAAACACTTTTGTCAAAATTCTTCTAATCAACTTCGCAGCATTTGTTGTGCAAATTATTAAAATTACCATTTTAAACTCTCAAAACAAACTCACAAAATAATTTATACACAGTGCAGATATTAGTGAAACAAAAATTACGTTTACGTAGCCGTGACGTCATCCACTCTGACTGGTGTTTTATCAAACATGGCGTATTGCTGTATTTTGCGTTTTTATTTTAATAAAAATCATAATAATCTCGCTTTTAATATAAAAATAAATACATTTTTTAGAATCTTTTTAACTTTTTTTTATTATTTAAAATCATCATTTCAGCGATACTTTGTCACTGGCATCATACCTATTGTAATATTTATTATTGTTGTATCGTTTTATTGTTAACCCAACCTACACCATGAAAAATGTACTTTGTGTCACCTCCTGAAGTAAAGCCATTTTTGAAAAATAATCTCAAAACTAGATATATACAGTGGCGTATTTACCATGGGGCCACGGGGGCCATGGCCTAGGGCGGCAGGTTGAAAGGGGCGGTAGATTCTTTAGTTTATTTTAGTTTAATATAGTATATTAAAAAAAAAAAATAGTTGTTATTAAATTAATCTATCTTCCAAAATTTTTAATTTCAATTGACGTGACCAAAAAAAAAAAAAAAGGTCACCAGTTTTTAATAATTTATATTATATTTTATTATGCATTATTTGTAAAAATTATCACTTTTCAGTTCATATAGTAATTCTGACTACTATCAAAAATAAATTATATTTTCCTTTGGTGGAGGGACAGCAATTTTTTTTTACCCAGGGCGGCAATTTTTTTTTGCTCAGGGCGACACTTAACGTAAATACGCCACTGGATATATAATTATTAATGAAATTATTCTCACCCTTCCTCTAGATGTGATATCTTCACCGTAATTATAATTTGTTCCGACAGCTATATATCCTTTTAAACCAGATCGTGTTCCTTCGTATGCTAACATGACAGTTTTAAGACAAGTAACGTGTTCCCATTCATCCATTTCAATACGTGTGTTTGGGATTTGTTGCCACGATGCAGGGGAGAATAAATATAACTGGAACTGTTGTTGTAACGGATACGGGAATCTAAAAATCAGGATTTAATTTTAAAGGAAGTAGTTTTAGATTAAATAAAACTAACTTACCTATCACCTCGATCTTCTTCTGTGAGTTCTTTATCTTCTCCGTTAAACCTATAATAGCGTGTTGAGGGTTCCGCGAGAGAACTAGCGACAGCGTAAGTGCGTGATTCAGGATGATAAGCGACATGCTGAACGGAATGCCTTAACGGGACTTTACGCACAGGCCAGGGTGCATCATAGCTCACGTGTTGGGCTAAAGCGCAAATACGTAACTCCATTTTGTGGTTAAAGTATAAGAAACCTTGAGGGCAATTGACGTTATTAAATGATGCTAGACAAGTCACTTCTCCGTCGATCAGCATCGGGTGTGTTCGTAATTCTCCTCGAGGAGTCAGGAATAACCAGTGGGGCCGTGCGCCACAGATAAAGACACCGTTATAACCTAATTAGAAAATAATATAATTTAATAATAACATTGGCCGACAAAAATAAAAAATTCTGTTTGCTGTAAAGTAGACAACAACTTTTCTAGGGTAATTTAGGCACGTTGAATCCAAAAATGACCGTCATTTTGTTCAATCAGATCTTGTTTTCGAGATATTGAAAAAAAAACGTTTTTTTTAATATACAGTCGGGACTCATTTATTCTAAGCCTTTTGAATTGTTTTGAATCAAGGAAGTCGCGTTTAATCAAAGTCAAGAGTATATAATGTATAATAAAATATCAATTACAAGAAATCCTTTATTTATTCTTGTCTTCGTATTTTTTGATATTTTAACAACATATACAATCAAAGAAGTACAAATTCGACATTGCAAAATCATGAAAAAGCTATCACACACAATTTTGTCTATTCGGGAAGTGTCATTTTTACTATTCTTAAGTTGGCAATACGTTCTGTGGTTTTGAAAACTTTATATACCTTGGTATTTAATATTGTTAATAGTTCATCGTGATAGTGAAATAATTTTACTTTACTTTTAATTTCGAATATGGTAAAATATGAGCAAGGTGACGAGTGACGACAGTGATAAGTGTAAATTATAATATGTATGTATTCTATCTGACCTAACCTCAAATCTATAGATATGATTTTCGTTGTGTTCGTAGAATGCAATGAATATCAAAAAAATTAAAATCTTTTGAAAAATATTGTAGTTAATGTAACTCATTCTACAAAAATTTTTAAAAATTTGTTCGTTTACATTATGTCTTGAGAGTGGTGGGAGGTGAACTCGGTATTTCAGATAAACGAGAATTAGAATAAACAAGACTTAGAATAAACAAGACTTAGAATAAACAAGTCCCGACTGTATTTGATTTAAAAAAAACATACGAATTTGAATATTTTTATATTGAAAAAATGGGTTTTTGCAATATCTCGGAAACAAGAGCTGATTGAGCAAAACGATGATCATTTTTGGATTCAACATGGCCAAATTACCCTAGAAAAGTTGCTGTCTACCCTGGCTGTCGGCCAGTGTAATATAAATTTCAACATACCTCCGATATTTGAAAAATAACGTAGTTTACAAACATGTTCTTGAAGAAGATAAAAATCAGAATTTTCTGTTTCTATGTTCTGTACTGTCGTCGGTGTATAAAGAATACCGTGCGGATATTTCTTAAACCGAATTTTCAAATTTCCTTTATTGAATTTAAACACTTGATAAATCAGTAGATCTTTCTCTAACCGAATAAGTAACAAAGGTCGAGATCCGTGGTTACCGAGCGATACGATAGATATTTCTTTAACCGAGTCAGCAAGTTTCGTAGCTTCCGATCCACTAGGAGTATTTGAAATCATCCATGATGGAACAGATTCTAAACTGTCGAATAAAATTTTGTTCCCGTGTGCAATGTTTTGTATTAGGTAAGATAGCTTGAACTCAGGTACAGAATATATTTCTAAATTACAATTATCACGTAACACGCAAAGCCAGTAAGTAGGTTTTATTTCCGTCAAGTATTTTTTCCACCACGTCGATCTTTGTCGATGAATAACTTGTGCTGGAATGGGCATTTCGAATGTGGCGTTTTCACCGTATAGTAGATCGTCTTCATTGTCCATCGATGGTTTAGTAAACGTAGGATCGACGAATCTTACAGATTCTTCGACACGTGTCGGCATTTCTTCGATTATTGAACTTGAAAATAATCCACTCAGATCACGATATAAACATAAATTTACCACTAACGGTGACTGCAAAAAATTTATCATTAAAAGTTTGAAGATATGAGCCAGTTATTTTGAAAGTGGCGTCCATTTTTAAATTTTTTTTTATTGACTGTAGTAACGTGTATAATTTTAAGTAATCTATCATAAAAAACAATTTGTGGTTAAGTATATTCAAAGTAAAAAAAAATTTTGGACAAATTAATTTTCACACTTGTCAGTTCAAAATTAAAAACATTATTTTGAAAGTGGCCTAAGTCTAAGTTCACTTCATTATTGATAATGTTGTTAATTTATCGCAATAGCTGGAAAACTAAAGCTTTTTATGGAAAACGTTTGGCAACAATTTTGACCTTGAGTGGAGGTCATTTTGGGGACAGCTAAATTTTTTCAAATGGAAACTTAATTCTTTTTTTGCAGATTCATATTTTGCAGAAAAATAAAAATAACTTTTGTCTGAAAAGTTTTTTTTTTAATTTTAATGTATTTTTTTTTTTTTAATATTTTTTTGTAATCAAAAATTTTGAAATTATAATCCTAGATGTTTGAGAAAAAAATGCAGTTTAAAAAATTGATTTTTTAATGATTTCATAAAATTTTTTAATGTAACAAAAATAAAAAAAAATATGTTAAAATTGAAGTCTTTTAAAAAAACTTTTCAGACAAGAGTTGTTTCTTTTTTTCTACAAAATACGAATTTGCAAACAAAAAAATAAATAAGTTTCCATTTGAAAAAAAATTGTTGACCCCAAAATAACCTTGAAACTTTCACTCAAGGTCAAAATTGTTACCCCTCTAAATCCTGCAACTTTTGTACCAAATATTTTTCCTAAAAATCCATTGATATTAAGCAGTCTCAAGATAAAAAACATCTGCCGAGTAAATGCACCAGTGCTTCCTCGTGCTAAATTCACCAAAGGTAGTTAATTATTCAACAATTTAAATAAAAACCGATAGAGTTGTGATAAATTGCCTGGAATTGATTAACCATTTTCATACAATTTTTCGTATATTTTTAATTTTTTGACAATTTTAATTTAAATCTAAATTTATGCAAACATCAAAATTACATTTGATATGTCCAAGCAAATATCAATTTAGAAAAACAAAACTCGATTTTTTTAAATAAATTGAGATAAATCTTTGTAAGAGAATATTTTACAACAAACGTTGTAGACCCATATTATAGGAAATTTAATGCTCTACAAAAAATATTCTATAAAATTTTCATGTAACATGTGTCGTTCTTGAGATATCTTGAAAAAATAAATATTTTGGGATGTCACCCCTCCCGATTTTGAAATGGGACTGTCCTCAAGCCATGAGTTATGAGTGTGACAAGAATTCAGGGGACAGACAGACAGACATGGAACGAAAAGTGTTTCTCTTGACGTGAAACCAATAGATCAATTTAAAATTTTGAAATCGAAGAACATTTTTTTTGTGTCAATTTCTCGTATCTTCGATATTTCGAGGAAGCAAAACTCCTGAATTGTATAAATTTTTTAAGAGTTCCAAATAAATAATATAAAATAAAGTTTTTGTTGTTTTTTTCATTTCAATTTTAAGCATTTTAAATTACAATAAATGGACTTAAATTTTTTCAAATTTTATAACAAATCTAACTGTTAATTTTGAAAGTGGCTTAACTCCATTTGTGGTAAGAAAACTTAATAATTGGTGTTATTTTAATAGTAATTGTAAAAATTCTCTTTTTTTTTAATTCTTTTTTTTTTTTTTTTATTGAAACGCAAACTCTTAAATATCTCAGACTTAGGCAACTTTCAAAATAAATGGCTCATATAATAAATAAATATCTACAAAAAATAACTTACACTTGAAATGGAAGTTTTGCTAACAACAAGTCGAGTTCCAGCTCGATTTTCACGTAAAACCATTAAAAGAACTTGACCGTCAGCTACTAATAAAGCTAGATAAGGGTCAGCACTTGAAGCGTGTACGACAGGCGAGCCGAAATCTAATGGAATATGTTGTATTTGTGCAGGGCCTGATAATAACCTTACACTTGTCGTAGTTACTTGTACTATGTATTTATTTTTTCCCAAATTACAGGCGTATACTGTTGGACTAGTTGTAGAGAAACCAGAGTTTTCAATTTCATTAATTTCTTGGCCAGTTTGTAGTACCTGATAAAATAATTAATAAATAAAACTTTAATTAATATTTACAAGCGAAATTGCAGAAATATGAAATTTACTTTTTATTTTTTATTCAATTTAAAAAACTTCAATCAAAAAATTTAAAATGTTAGGTCGTAGAGAATACTATTTATTTTTTTCAATTAAATTAATTAATATTTACAAGCGCAATCGTAGACAAACAAAATTTAATTTTTTGTTGTTTTTTTATAATATTACATTTATCACTTATTAAAACTGGTTAAATGTTTTGATTTTTACTTGTACCTCGTAAATCTAATCAAGATCTATAATTTGAGATCAAAACCCGTGTGACAGCTGCTCTGAGTGTCAAGATATACTGATTTTAAATTTACGCTAACGTGCAAAACTGATCTCATCGCGTTACATCAAGTTTCTGAAATACCCATGGCGTGAAACTCTAGACGTTATTCACGTCAAAAAGTTAGCTTTTTCCTACTAATAATATACCTATTTAAATGTTTGATTTAAAAAATTAACTCACCCTAGTGGAATCTTCTTGAGCCAAAATCAAGAAAGCATGAGTATCTTCGCTGGGACCAACAACTGTCCACATATCAACACATCCAGGAAGTTCAAAAGTAGTTACTAGCTGTGGTCTGATTGTACGTTGTAAAACGCAGAGGGCTCCGTTTTTGCCATACCCACTGGTAGTGACTAGTTCTATATCGGGGTTTGCTCCACCCATAAATTCCTCACTTAAAAATGCTTGTTCACCCATTGCAACTTCACCACATGGACCGATATTTAATAAACTGTCACATACCTGTAAATATATATCGAGTTTATGTAAATAACCATATTTTAAATTAAATGTGTTTATTTTTTAGAGGTTTGGTCGTTGTTTTTTTTTTTTTAAATATAAACATATTTCTTTAAAATATTATATTTCAGACGTATCGACCTTTGTTAGTCTTCATCAGTGTCTAAAATTTTGTTATAAAATATATACATGTTTTACAGTATTTGACACTAGGAAATGTTTTTATAAAACGTGATTACTTTAAGTTATAAACTAGTTTTAATTTTGCTCTATATGTAATCAGTGTCGCAATTTAACAGATCAAAACAAAAATGATTGATTGACCATATCTCCTAAGAAAATTAACATAGCGAGTTAATTTTATTTTCTTTGTAATTTCATAGAGAACAAAAAAATACTATATAGCATTGATGAATTTTGCGATATATGTGTGCCTTTTCTAATACCTTCCGGTCAGAATTCAAGGTCACAAAATGGAATGTATTAAGTTTAAGTCTTAACAGGTTGACTGCCAGGGCCGTCGTATACGACCACCTGTAGCCAGCCAAATTTTCTATTTGGCATCTGAGTCTTTTTTTGTGATTTCGTTATGGCAGTCAGCCTGTTAATAAATTAATTTATCCAATAATTTGCGTCGTATGAATTAACGCTTTTATATTTAGCTCTGGGGACTGGCTTAAAACTATGCTTTTCAATTTTGCATTCACAAAATAAATTTTGAAGAAACGGCTGTAATTTGTGCTCTTATTTATCGGCGACGAAGGAAAATAAGACATTATTGGGTTCAACCTATTTCCAGTTTAAGATTTCTGAAAGGAAAATTCTATACTCTAAAACAGTGGTTCTTAAACTTTTGCCTGGGGTCCGTGTAACATGTTTGACATAAATTAAAGTACTTTTACAATTCTATTTTTCTGATTAATTAGTATCTAACGACATTCTTTATTTTTCTATCTGGGGGAGGGGGGTCCTGAAAAGTAATTGTTCAAAAGGGGGTCCCTAGACCACATGAATTAAAACACTTACTTCAAATACATATTCAGCAATCTGCACGTTAGTCTGTTTTTCATTTCCGTACACCTCCAACTCATCAGGATCATGTATATCCATTACGTCAGTAGGCATCACTTCTCCTGTGGCAGGTTCAATACGTTGTTTCTTATTAGAACGCTCATCAGAAAGTTTCTCATCCGATATAATCGCTTGATGGATTTCCTTCTCCGAGAAATACAAAAGTAAAGAATTTCCTAGCCTTGAACCAAGGAACAGATAACTGTCTTCGCACATACACACACATGTTGTGAGGACACTGGCCGCAGCACGATCTACGTGAAATCCTCGCACGGAGCGCATGCTGTCGGCTGATATAGTTATTACGTATAGTTCACCGTTTTTCAGTGAAACGACTAATTGATCGTCACGAATGAATGCGGACTGAGAACAATCTAAACTTATTTTTAAATTGTCGTGAGGTTCTATAAAGAAAAATAATATTTAAAAATAAAATTTTACAAATACCATTTGACATACACTGTGACAATTATATTCTCATACAACTCTTTATCAACGATGCACCGTTCATTTAGCAACCCATTCTTTATCAAAAAAACAGTTAAAAGTACCATTTATGTGTAATCTGGTCAAAATTGAAAACCCCTAAAAACCTGTTTAATGTATTCTAGAGGTAAAAATACATTAAAGAACATTTTTTCATACTCCAAAAGTTTATACCGACTCCAAAATATCAAATTAAAAAAAAAGTACTTTTAAAACGCTCCTAATTGCGTACCGTGTTGCGTGACGTCATAATCATCAATGCTTAAATATACAAGTGTCAACGATAAACATGGAAAACGCATGAAAAATAATAAGTTATAAATATTGTTTCGTGCCTTGTAATAATTCAACTCACAAAACTCCTGAAAAAATACTAATAACTGTACCAGAAGGAAACTAAGGAAAAAATTAAAAGTAAGGTTATTCTATATAGTTGCAATATGTACAATAATAATATACTCGAGAAATTACGGCTTTCTAAGGGCAACAATCCCAAATTTGAGGATTTCAGCTCATATAGATTTTATAACTCACACGTTGAAACTTTGTATATAAACAACATTGACAGTTGGACAGAACATGAATTATGACATCACAAACGCTTCAACCAATCACGTCGCGTTTTAAATGCGAGCTGATTTTTACGACTTTTAGTATTGAATAATTTAAAATTGAGCAATAAAAAAACAATTTTTTCAATGCTATTATTATTTTTTTAGCCTAATCTTTGCAATTAAGACACGTTCCAAGATTTCAGAATGCTGCGTCGGTCATGATTTGGGGCGCCGTCAGCCTAAGAGACAAATTGCCCTTAATTTTTATCGAAAAAAGTGTAAAAATCAATTCAAAATACTAATTGGAGGATGTATTAATTTATTTGGAGATGATTAGTATTGCTTTCAACAAGATGGAGCCCCCCCCCACCCCTTCCAGCAAAACAAACATTATTCAAGCATGGTGTAAGGATAATTTGTTGAAGAATAAATGGCCGCCAATCTCTCCCAATTGCAATCCTCTCAATTATTTTGTATGGTCATATATGTTGTTATCTAAGCTCCCAGATAACAAATTTTAAAATTTGCAGCAATTTAAGAATGTTAATTTGTGACAAAATGCCAATGAAAACAGTGCGTGCCGCTTGCAATGACTTTGAAAGAAGATTGAAGCTAGTTATCAATGTTATTCCCAAACACTTATTATAAATTTTCAATATGTACATATGTCTACTTTAAGAATTGAATAAAAACTTAACTGAAACTTTATTATAAATTTAATATTTTAGTGTATCAGAATATAATTGTCATGGTGTAAAACAACTCACTCAATGGAAAATTTGTACTATTATCAGCAATACTGTTGAGTGCAACGCCATAGGGTGGAACACTTTGATTTAAATAAATTAACGAATTGACTGCCATTATGAGTGTCCCTCCAAGTGGACGTCTCACAGGCGCTGCTCTAATACAGTCAAACGGTAAGTTTGCTACACTCCATATAATGGGATGCACTCGTTGAGCAATGTTTAAAGATATAGCCACCATACAGCAAGTATCGGATCTTACTGCCACTCGTCTGCAATTTGTAATAAAATAAATGTAATTTAAATAAATTTTAATAAATAAACTATTTGAAAACTTACCCTGAAAATGTTCTAACTGGTTCATATAAAATTAGTAATGTAGGTTCATAATAGCCATATAAAAATTGTATATCAATAACATTATCTATTTTTTCATCGAGACTTTTTAATACAATTGTATAAGAAGATAGAATTGGTGATTTTCCAGAACTTAAAGTATTACTGAGAGGTTTAACGTCTAACAAGTCTGTGTCATCTAGATTGTTTTCTTTTCGGAATGGAAATACAACAATTTTAGTACCAAATACTGTCATAACAGCACAACGGTTCTCTGGATCACATCGTACCATTGGAATATGGTGATGGTTAGTCCAACCATCCTAATAAACACAATTTTAAATATAAAATAAATTATATTGACTGTAATATCGATATGTATATCTACCTTCATATTTTCATTTTCAAAATAATGCAATGAAAGTGTTTTTAAATCGTGATTTTCTGAATCATACTCTACGATTGATAATTTAGCATCTCGAAAACATAGCAGTAAAGAGTCTCGCGATGAATTTGCTAAAGCAACACTCTGTATCGACATTATATTACCATACAAAGTAAAATTCATCAAACATTCTAATTTCATTTTAGGTGGTCTTTTATCTAAAAGTAATTAATTTAAAAAATATCACTCAATAAATTAATGAAGTTTGACAGTAACTTACCGGTGTAATAATCAGTGCGATACTTAGGATCAAGATCCGGTACAAGGCGAAACACTTTTAAGTTATTGGTTCCTGCTACAACTAAACTTTTTTCAGATCGATTGAAAAAGTAACAACTTATGGCATGTTCTACACCCGTTGAAGGGTGAGTTTGTTTCAAAATAGAGAACATTTTAAATGATATTTAAATTTTAGAAAAACACTAAAGATTCACCCAAAGAATATTTTTTATAGTTTTAAAAACATATTTTTAAATAGTTAATTATAATGTTTTATTTGGAACAAAGCTTATATTATAATTACATAGGTATACTTATTATTTTGTGAAAAATAATTATAACCACCGAGGTTAAAACACATGTCAACACCGGCTTTTAATTCAACACATAACATTAGTACAGTAGTACTCAAACAATTATAATCGATATTACATTTTGTATGTAATGAACATTAGCAAATAGTCTACGCTGTTCCTTTTGTACCATACCGTGATTTTGTTATCAAAATAAAGAGACATCTAGCGAAGTTTATAGGAAATTTTAGATACATATTTATAGGTTCTGATCACTACTTTTATATTTCGCGGTAAAATATGCCATTTAAAATGATATTGTTATAATTTGATTATTTTATTATTAGATAAATTATACTGTTAAATTTTAGATCTGTTACGATATTGCTTCCTTGCAATATCGAAGATTATTATTATTATTATTGTGATCGTTGAGACAAAAAAATCGTTTTCCGATTTCAAAATTTTTAATTGATCTTTTTGTTTTTAGGTCAAGAGAAATACTTTTCGTTCCGTATACCGGGTGGTCTGTTTAAATTGAGACAAGTAAATATTTAAAAAACCAAGAATTTTTAGAGAAAATGTTTGGTACAAAAGTTACAGGGTTAGGAGGGGGAAAACTAATGAATGTACAAAATTTGAACTTGAGTGTATGTTTTAAGGTCATTTTGAGGTCAACTTCATTTTTTTAAATGTAAATATATATATTTTTTTACATATTCGTATTCTACAACAAAAAAGAAACTTTTGTCTAAAAAGTTTTTTTTAAATCCCAATTTTAATTTAAAAAAAAATTTTTTTTTTGTTAAAAATATCTGAAATTAATCTTCTAGAAAAAATGAAACTAAAAATAATGGAAATTTAAAATGTTTTATTAATTTAAATAATAAATATTCGAAGTGATAACCATCAACTTCAATACATTTTTCAACATGATAATAATTAGATATTTCAAAATAATTCGAAAGCCTAGCCAAACTGGAAAACTGAAAGCCTTTCCAAATAAATTGTTGTTATGGAAACTTGAATGGTGTAAAATATCGAAACTTTTTGGATCAAGCGCTATATGAACTACATAAACTAACTGATGAAGAAAAAAGTAGAATGTGGCTTCAACAGGAAGGTTTTCGAAAAAACTTTTTAGACAAAAGTTATTTCCTTTTTATTTATTTTATTTCCATTTAAAAAAATGAAGTTGACTTCAAAATGACCTTAAAACATACACTCAAGTTCAATTTTTTTACATTCATTAGTTTTCCCCCTCCTAACCTTGCAATTTTTGTACCAAACATTTTCTCTGAAATTCTTTAGTTTTCGAAATATTTACTTGTCTCAATTTAAATAGACCACCCGGTATATGTCTGTCCCCTGAATCCTTGTCACACGCATAACTCATGAACCATTGAACTGATATTAATGAAAGTTGGTTGGATGGTTGGGTTTGGCTTTAGGATGGCCCCATTTCAAAATCGTGTGTAAAGGGGAGGGGTGAAATTCCAAAATATTAATTTTCTCATGATATCTCACAATCAGTGAAAATTTTATAGAATCTTTTTTGTAGAGCATTCAATTTCCTGTAATATAGGTCTACGTTTGTTGTAAAATATTCCCTTACAAAGATTTATCTCAAATGCTTTAAAAAATCATGTTTTTAGATTTTTTAAAATTGAAAATTACTTCGAGATATTAAAATTAAATGTAATATTGGCATTTGCATAAATATAGATTTAGATTTTAAGAAAAATTTAAACTAATGTTTTTTAGTAAAATTATATGAAAAATAAATGGTTAACCATTGCCAGGCAATTTATCTAAACACTACCGGTTTTTATTTAAATAATTAACTACTTTTGGTGACTTTAGCACGAGAAAGCACTGTGATGTTTTTCTCTGAAATAAAAATAAAATAAAACAAAATACATATTTAAAAAGATGGTTTAATTTTACTAAGAATTATTTACAATTTTTGAGCTAGTATTATATGTATAAAGAGGAAAAAAGTGCAAATTGGCAGGACTTGTGTAACACTTTCACAATAATATACAAGTACATAACTCAGTGAAGTGCACAATTGAGGAATGCATTTTGATAGATGGTTACTGCATTTCATAATTATTTATTTCAACTAAACCAGTATGAACTATGAACATTTTATATAATATATATATGTATTATAGACAATTTATTTACAAAGCTATTAAAATCGATAACATGTATTCAAATGGTTCAAATGTGTTTATTATTTAATGAATCTGGGATTAGTTGAAATAAAACGTAAAAAAGTCAAACATTCATTTCACTTACAACATATACAAACATATTCTGTTTGATTAATGTGCAAACTTTTAAAAATGCATTCAATAAAAAAACTATACTTACTAATGAATAATATACATATACAAGAAATAACAATATAATAGTTTTGGGTTTCATTAAAATTAGGCCCTGTTTATACGTACGACACATTTACAATACTAAAGCGAGTAATTATTTACAATAAATACAATGATATTTGAATCAGACTCGGGTGATATTAATTAACTTTTAGATTGACATTCGTTTACATAATTGCTTATTAATTATCATTTAAATCAATCAGTTTAGTGCAATAATGTATTGTCCACCGTTTACTGATTATTAATACATATTAAATATATATTATATAGTTTATAAAAATTTTACAGGAAATATTAGTTGCAACATTTTAAAATATTTATATAACAAATTGTACTAGATTAAAAATCCTATGTCAAGCAAGGGAGGATCCAATATTAAAGTTAAAGAGGAGCGGGTTAAAGTTTTCAAAAAGTAATCTACATTGTCTACATATATATAATATACAGGGTGGGGCATTTCAAGTATTACAGATATTTTATCTCAGAACTATCGCATATCTGAAAAAATATTTAGTTATGAGAGGGTAATCCAATAGTTATTTTAACGTAGCCTTCAAGGATATTTGAAGATCAACATCATTTTTTTAAATAGGAACCTGTAGTTTTTATTTAATAATCTTATTTTACGTAAAAAAATACGAATCTTTTATTGAAAACTTTTTTTTTTTTTAAAACCTTGATTACCAAAATAATTCGAAATTTTGGAGATTCAAGAATTAAAAAAAAAAAACTATTTATTTATTTAAGCAAAATCAAAAAAAAAAAGATGAAATGTTAAAAATTTTAAAAACTTTTCATATTTATTTTATTTTAGCAAAAAAATACGAAAAGTTATAAAAAAATTCTATAATATTTCTCCAAGTTTCATTAGACCAAAATAAACATTTTTCGTATTTTGTACTTTTCCTCTAAAGTTGATTTCTGAGTAAAAAATTCTTGAATCTTCAAAATATCGAAATTATTTTGTTAGATATCGCGTAAAGTTTAGGTTGTTAAAAAAAAAGATTTCAATGAAAAAATTCGTGTTTTTTACGTAGAATAAGATTATTAATTAAAAACTATAGGTTCCTATTTAAAAAAAAACGATGTTGACCTTCAAATAACCTTGAAGGCCACGTTAAAATAACAAATAAATATTACTATACAATTACCCCCTCACAACCAATTTTTTTTAAATATGCGATGATTCCGAGATAAAAATCTGTAACACTTTAAATGCTCCACCCTGTATTAATTTGATAACTAAAGTCTGAACTGGCTGAATTATTATATTAAATTTAAGTTCGTATCTCCACTTACAAGGATCCACCCTCGATTTCAAGAAATTCTAAAATTAAAAACTAGAAAACAAGGAATGCAAATTTTTAAACAAAAAAGTAGGACATTCTGTAAGCGTAGCATATAGTACTATATAAAAATGTATCAAACAAACTTTTTATAATTTAAATTTATTTGTTAGTACATACGATTTGTAGAAGTCCATACAACACCTAAATATTTTAATTTTCATTAAAAATCAAACAAATATGCAACTTTATTTAATTAAAAACTTTCTAAACTCAACGCTCCTTAAATATATTTCATTCAAACATTTGTGTTGTATATCACCATTGCCGTAATATCATATTTAACAATTATATTAACAATGAGGTCAATTTTAGTTATTTCAGTAATTGAAAAATACATTTTACAAACATTTCTATAGGCCAGTTTCGATTTTTAAATAAGTTTAATTTTGATATGACGTAAAAGTTTAATATTGTTATAAAAACTAATATTTCTTTGGTATATTACTTATATATAAAATAAAACAAAACCATTATATTATATATAAATATTATTAATAAATGTAGTATGTACTGGCCAAATACAAAAATAATTGTTATATTTTACTCAATTTTCCATATATTACTGATATTGTTTTGCATGATATGTATACAATGACTATAAATTAGTATTTTGTTTAGAATAGCAACAGATTTATTGAGTACGTTTACACAGCGCTGTTGTTCCCGTTTTACTATAACCGATGTAGTTAAATCGTTTTAAGCGGTGCTGTTTACACACACGAGAATAAATAACGCCAGCTGGAATTATAATTCCGATTTGATGTACGCTATAAGTTCGATGGCGTACCAAAAATACTTTGTCTTCTCTACGTTCCACAAATCATGCTTTCTTTTGTTTTCAATCTCTTCGTCTCAGGTGTTTTAACCGTTTTAACTGACGAATGTTAATGCAAAGTGCATTACGATGAAATCCCTATACTTCGTAGATACTTATATTATTTGGGGTTGGCTAAATAGATATAACAATGTCCATGCAGTTTACACGTGTTTTTATTCCGGTTGAGTTATGCTATGCCTGTAGATCAAGAGGAATAGCGTAACTAAACCTGATTAGTTATGTTAGGTGTAAAGTGCCATCTACACGGTCTTTTACACCCGGTTTTATTACATCGGTTATAGTAAAACCGGAATGATAAGAGTATTTTTTCAAATTGTGTTTGCATTGAATAACTTCAGTTAAATTTTATATGTTATTCGGTTTTGGAAAAAAAAAATGTCCTTACATCTCCTATGCAATAAACCTGTCACTAATTCGTAAAATTGATATATAATAATTGAAATATGATCTTTATTTATTTATAGGCCATTCAAATATTTGATTAAGTCTTTCCATTATTTGGGTGATGATAATAAGTATCTGTATTTATAGAAATAAATTCAATGATTTAAATTTCTTACGTAAAACTGTGTGAACAACATAATTAGTATCAGCTATTCTAAAATCAATTTAAAAACAAATACAATGTATAGATATAATTTACAAGTATTATGAAAAATAGAAAAACGTAGAAAATCCTGCTTAATTAATATGGAAGCTCACGATTGAAAAATTAAAAAGTATTGAGAAATAGTTTCCAACATACGATTGACAGTTGTCTAAAAATTGACCACAAGATGATATGTACAACACTACTGATTACTAAATTGACGATTATTTTCTATTTACAATATCCTCTGTGACAATATTATCAAATAGCAGTCCTCTAGAGGCCTATCACATCACAGTAATTTGCTGACGCGCGGATTTAAAAAGGTAACGATTTTTAATACTGAGATCTAATATTATACTATACAGGAAGTCCAAGATAAGCGTCAAATGCAGATTCGGTCAAATGAGATTAATTATTTGTATGAAAGGGGTGAGTATTATTACATCAAAAAATATGAATAATTCTGTGGTTTAGGCGGTATACCCAAAAAACTGAAAAATCGGAATTAACGGCTATAACTTTTTTGTTAAAGTAGATAGGTACTTTTTGTTTGCGATTTCTTAAAGTACTTTTTGTGTAGAATTTATTAGTGTATTTAGAATTTGTATATCACTTTTAGTTTCCGAGTTACAAGCCCTAACTTTAGTTTTTCTTATAGGTCACTAAGTTGGCTATAGCATATTTGAACGTGTTTTTTACTCTACTTTACAATGATATGTAACTTGTTATATTTTCGAAAAAATAACTCAAAGTACTAAATACTAGTAATATTATAAAGTATTTTATTACAAACATTTAAGTAGGCCATGAAAAACAAAAATTGTTAAACAAAAATCACAGAAACAACAATCAAAATAACAAATGAATATTTGGAAACAATAAACTGAATAAACTATACAAAAAAAATGTTCTTACTTTTTTCGATAGTAAATATGACAAGTTACATATTGTTGTAAAGTAGAGTAAAAAAATATTCAAATATGCTATAACCAACTTAGTGACCCATAAGAAAAACTAAAGTTAGGGCTTGTAACTCGAAAACTAATTCTACACAAAAAATGCTTTAAGAAACTGTAAACAAAATATACCTATCTACTTTAACAAAAAAGATATAGCCATTTAAAAAATTTCCAAATTTTCAGATTTTTGGGTATACTACTAAAACTACATACAATAATTAATATTTTTTGATGTAGTAATACTCACCCTATTCTGTATCTCTTACTGTTTAAAAAATCCCCATGCATTTCACGTTTATCTTGGACACCCTGTATAAAAAAAAGTACATCGAGATGCAAAGTTTGCAATTACCAGATGTTTTCTTGTATAATAAATAACGGGGGAAGGGGGAAATTAGCATATTAAAATATCATCACCTTTTTAAACACATAAATTAAAAAAAATCATCAGCATTATTCACTTTGTCAAAAAAAATAAAAAAATACATTAACGTCTAAGAGGCAAAATACCGCAGACAATATAACATAAAGTTTTTATTTAAAGTTATACGTGCGTCGCTAACGTTCCGCGCTTTTGCACGGGGACGTTGGCCGTCGTCGACGGTGGCACTATGTGCGTGCCGTTTGGTGAGTGCGGTAAACGGGCCACTTGGGGAGCGGCCCCGTTGGGCGCGTTACGCGTTTCACCGCGCGTGTAAGGGGGAGGTGCGGGAGTCGCAGCCAGCACCGCAGTGTTGGGCGGTGGCAGACCTACGCTACCGCTACTCCTTAAGTAAGGGTTTCCATATGTCGCACTGTAACGGGGATCTATTGTTGTTCCACCTGCAAGGGAATAACATACTTATTAGTCGGAAAGTTGGTGACCTATATTGTGAAAATATAGTTTATATAGGTGTTAGGTTATTGCAGGAGCAAGTTTAAATGAAACTACTCTGTACGAATGGTACAATGCAAGTGTTCGTTTATTAACGTTCCTGAAGTTAGTTACATTGGTGAGTAACATCAACATCTAAAAAACCCTATACATAACAATAGGTTATTAGGCGAGCGGATTAGAGCTAATTTGAGTCCACTAACTGACCAATCGACGTTCTAGTGGCTAAAAATGATTTTATTAAATTATTTATATTTTTCTGAGAAAAACATGGTATTTTTTTATGCGGTCTTTCAATAGGTATACACATTTTTTTGTTTAATAAATCTAAATCTGCATTAAATAATCTGAAAAAATTATGTAAGCTTCATTGGATTAAAATGATCATTTTTTGTCTCATAATTTTTTTTTGAAAATTAATAGTTTTGAAGATAAAAATATTTTAACTTTAAAAATAGCAAAAAATTCGTATATTTGTAATTTTTCTCTCTCGGAAATTAATTGTTCAATCAGAATAAATCAAAAACAAAAAGAATCAACCAACTTTAAACTATAACTAGATTTTTTTTCATTTTGATTATTACTGTAATTAAATGTAAATACAAACTCACTCTTTGCACCGTAAATTGATATCATGGCTGTTTAATAATTGAAATATTTAAATACTGGGATGAAAGCTTCAATAAAAACAAAAAATAATATTTTTATTGCACATTTCTTTGTCACAATTATTTTCTTTATTATTACACTTATCAGAACATCTACAAACTGAACAACATTTTAAATCTAAAGTCAAACAAGAGCATATTTTAGCTCTATAAGGAAATTTTCCGTAACAAGAACAAAAATATTTTTTGTAGATATTCTAATATGTATGTATTCTAATGGTATTTTTTCGATAACTGCTGAGGCGCTCTTTCCAGTGCTATTATTTTCTTTTTTATTATCTTTTATATTTCATATGGCTTTTGCTCGTATTTTAGCTGACATTATGAAAATTAATTTTTTTTTATTATATGAAGTTTTTCTCTCACTAAAACTGGTTAAAAGTTTTGATTTGTACTTGTATCACGTAGATCTAATCGAGATCTATCATTTGAGACCAAAAATCGCGTGGTAGCTGCTCTGAGTGTCGAGATACACTGATTATAAATTTACGCTAACGCGCAAACTGATCTCACCGCGTTACATACATAACATACTAGATGTTATTCACGTTAAAAAAGATTGCAATATTTACCATTAGGAATATATCCTGTTGTGGCATAGTCAGATGAATATGGATGTAATGTGCCTAATAGTCCTCCACCAGTTTGCAATGAACTAAGTTGAAGTCGTGTTGATTGTAACGATTCTCTGCTTGAGTCCATAGCTGGTGGCAACAGTGCTGGAGGTGGATTGTAGTCTCGTGAATAGTCTACGTAAGGCACATAGCCATTGTTGTTTTGACCATCCTGTTAAAAATTATTTATATTAATTATTTGTAATATATTTATAAATAACTTTGTACTTACATTTTTAGGTGGAAAACTAGGTTCGACATATTCAGCTGAGTAACGGTATTCTCCATTTATTGCGAGAGGAACTGGACCAGCTAAAGGAACTCCACCCGAAGGACGATTTGAATCACTTCCTATCAAATAAATAATAATATTTACAGATATATTTGAATGCAATTTTAAATATATTTATAATTTACCTGCATCGGAATCTCCACAACGAGTTATGTTAGCTCCACCAGTTGCGTAATCCATATTACTGACGGAACTACCTGCCCGCAAATCTAGTTTCAAATCAGAAATATTTGAACTTCTATCGCTTTGTTGTGTCTGTTTTTCAATGTTATTTGAATCTATAAAAACGAATGATTATTAGTTTTGTAAATTATTGAAATTTAGTTGTAGGTATTGATATGTGTCTTAGATCATATGCCACGGTCTAGTCAAAAAATGAAATATTCCTACCGGGTGAGCTGTCAATTATTAGTTTGAAAAACGTGTTTAATTAAATAATTTGCTATTTTTATATCACTATTTATTTTTTATTTAAAATACTTCAGAGATTTTCTTCAGCTGTAGTTTTTCATTTCTCTACTGTTGTAAGCACATAAACTCTTAAATCAATATTATTTGTTTATTTATTGAAAATAGTATCTATTTATGTATTGTGCATGAATAATATTCTTGTGTTTATTTAAAAAATTATGTCAGTTATCAAGAACTAAGCGTTTTTTTATAAAAAAAAATAACCTGATTTAATTGTTACAATTAGATGACAGTTGACCCGATTGTGTTAGTTCCGATTTTTACCACTGAACGCGTCGCTACCATCGCAACACATGTCAATAAAGAATTTAAAAAAAATACCTTCAGGCGTCTTTTTTCTTCGACAGAAACATAAACATAAAATCATGATAATTATTGTTACGAGTATAAAAACGGCTAAAAATACAAATACAATGAACAGCAGCGAAGAGTTACCTGAAAAATAATAAAAATGTAAGTAAATGAACGAGAGACAAAATTTGTATGTAACTTACTTTGCGGCATAAGGTTGATTTCAACATTGGCTTTACCGTATGAATTTTCTACACTGCAGTTATACATTCCGAAATGTTTCTGTTGTGATTCACGTATTACCAGTGTTGATTTAACGCCTTCAGATAACGGATCTTCTAAAATAGAATAGTCCTGATCGTTAGCATCAACATTTCTTCCATTGAAAGACCACACAACATGATCTGGTTTTGGTATAGAGAAAGCAATACATTCCACTCTAACGTTATCTCCTTCTATGCCAAACTGTGTTCGATGGCTGACAATCGTAGGCGGACCTTTCAGATATACGTTAGCATCTGCACTCACTTCTGGATAACCTGGTACGGTCGCACGACATAAGTATCTTCCAGCTGTTTGTGAGCTTACAGTTAAAGTTAGGTTAGTGTTTGGTGGTTCCATTCGAGGTCCGCCATGTCTTTTTGAGTTTTGAATGGCAGAGCTGCGATCGGGGGATATTGACATTCGTATTCGTTCGGCTAGAAAATTAAGTAAAAATTATAAATTTGCGATTAATGTTTTGTCAAGAGTGTTTTTTTAAAAGAGGAGAACCATTGTATTATATTTTATAATACTTACGTCCATCTCGGATAGGTTCATGAATGTTTGTGCCAATAACTCGTAAATGGGGTGGACTATTCTCATGGCTCCATACAATTTCGGCTGCAGGATTGCTATCAACATCACAAGTAAGAGTTACCATTTGATTCGGTTCTGCTTGTATAGAACGTGGTTTTGTTCGAATAACTGGAGCATCTAAAAACATTTTGATATTATATTTTTCATTCTGTGGTATCGTCTAAATTAAAACACTTACATGTAACATCAAGAGTTTCTGATTCTTCACTTTTCCCAACAGGGTTACGGACTTCACATTTTACAATGCTGTCATGTAGGTCTCTTGTTACATTGTGCAGAACAAGCTCTGTTGTGAAATCGCCAGGAATTATGCGGTCGTTAATGTACCATCTGTATTCAACTTCGGACGGATTTGCATCGGCTGTGCATCCTAAACGTACTTCACCTCCTTCAGGTATACGTCCACCAGCACCTGATGCTCCTGATAATATTCGAACTGCTACTTTAGGTGCATATTTAACCTGCAAACAATAATTATTGTGATAAATAAATAATGAAATTTTTATTTACTAATTAATATTGTGTATACAAACAAGGAAGAGTTTATAATAGAAAGTGAAAGGGGGGTGGGGGTTTCTGGTGTCTATGCCTCGTTTGCTCCTCATTGTTGACGCCGATCATGTGAGTATGCATTAATTATTTTATTTTTTATTGTTGCAAATATTTAAGGATGTATGGCTGGCCGTATCTCAAAATACTATCAAATACATGAAAATTGATGAGAATATTCTTATTAGCATTCTAATGCAATAAAAAAAATATTAAATTGATTCACTAAGCCGTTTTATACTGATTGAATTAATATATTAAATATAAAACTGATATTTTTCGATATTTTGTAAGTAAAACACATTAATAAAAAGGTACAAGTTTTCTAATTTTTGGAGAGAGTATTTGATTAGTTGAAAATTAATGCAAAATATCAACAAAAGTATTCACTAAACCATTTCTGAGAAATTAATTATGGTACAACAAAATTTTAAATTTCCCGCTCTACGATTGTTATGTATGTAAATTTTGACAACAATGTGAACGAAGTATTTTGATTGTACCTCCATAACACCCTTAAATCTTTATTATAATGACAGTAGTGGCATCTATAGTTTATAGTTTAATAGAATAGCTATAAAAAAAATTTAAAATGAATACTCACTTCTAAACGAATGGAAGCAGCTCGATGTGTGCGTTCAGCTGTATTTTGCGCTTGACACGTAAATGTTGTATTGTGGTGTTCACGTTTCGGTGATAATTTTAAAATTGACTTGACTGTGAATCGTCGTCCATCTGCCAATGGAACATTGATATTCTCAACTCCTTGTGTTACGACTGCACCATGTCCATCAATCCATGTTATCTATAACAAATACAAATATATAGGTAAGTACATTTTTCAACAATGAATGTAATTTAATTATCAGAATTTATTAGTAAAAGCTGTTAAAACTAGTAATACTGAAATTTAATTTAATTTATAATCATAATAAGAAGTTTATTATATTAAAAATACGAGTAACCACATTTTGCTAATGGATTAAAATACAAACAACAATTGAACATTTTACAATTGAAAATTCCCTACGTGCAGAACATGTTATATTATGTTTATTTCTACTAAGATTTCTATGTACAACATACGAGTACACTGATTTCTGCAATCACAATATTAGCAACATTGTCAAAATGAACGATTCAATGATTTCATTAAATTTCAGAGCAAACTAACAATTTGTTAATAGAATTTTCAATCTTTGGTGTGGATGTGGAACTTCAATGCATGTAGAGTGTAGAATACCTATTTTAAGGAACGTTATTCGATGTACATACCTACCAGAAAATAAATTGTAAATAAAAAAACAGGCACATGTATTTACAGTAGGTACTTAAAACGATTACATTTTTTTATACATAGCAAGTTAGGAGAAACATTCAGAAAAAATTGGGGTTAATCGTGAATAGAGTAATCCGGTCAAAAATAAAAACCTGTTTAATGTAATCTAAAGGTAAAAAAACATTCAAGAAAATTTGTTCATACTCTAGAAGTTTACTCCGACCCCAAAATATCAAATTTAAAAAAAAATATTTTTTTAACGCTCCCAATTGCGCGCCAAGTTGCGTGACGTCATAATTCAGTGTTGATATGTCAGTCAATGCTTAAATATACAAGTGTCAACGATAAACATGGAAAACGCACGAAAAATAATAAGTTATAATTAATATTGTTTCCTACCTTCTGTAATAATTCAATTCACAAAACTCCTGGAAAAAGATTTATAACTGTGCCAGAAGGACACTAAGGAAAAAGTTAAAAGTAAGGTTATTCTATATACATAGTTGCAATATGTAGGTACAACTATGCAACATTCCCAAATTTGAGGATTTCGGTTCATTTTTATTATTTTTCTAGTTTTTATAACTCACGCGTTGAAACTTTGTATATAAACAACATTGACAGCTGAACAGAACATGGATAATGACGTCACAAACGCTACAACCAATCACGTCGCGTTTTAAATGCGAGCTGCTTTTTATGACTTTTAATATTGAATAATTTAAAATTGGGCAATAAAAAAACAATTTATTCAATGCTATTTTATTTTTCTAGTCTAATCTTTGCAATTAAGTAATAAAAAAAGGTATGTCCAAAATTTCCGGATTACTCTATTGTTCATAAAGAACACATAGGCTATCTTTTAAAAAAGCAACTTACTTCGGCAGCTGGTTTTCCTGCATTGGACACGCATTCTAGTTCGATTTCTCGATCTTCCGTGGTCGTTAGGGCTGCGCCCTGGAGGACAAGCGGAGGTTCTGGAGGTGCTAACACCGTGAGTGTGGCGTAGGCGCTGCGAATGCCTGACTCGCCTCGCGGGCCCGGCAGAACTTGACACTGATACCGGGCGTCATCTTCCAGAGATACGGGATAGATATCCAATGAGAAATCACCTGAAAAAAATAATTGTTTAGAAAATAATGCGAAAATATCAACAACTCTAGTCCACATTAGTAAAATTATTAAAATATCACGATATTTTGAACAAAATACGTAAAAGTAAAAACAGAGAAAGGAATTAATAGAATCGCCGCTTATTAGATTCAACATTATGATTACAATATCCGGTGCCTACTATATTTTAATCATCTTTTAGACTAGTGGCGTAACCAGTATAAAAATTGAAGACCTTTTTTTTCGTTTCCAATTTATTACTAATTTTAACAGGGTGGCCACTTTCTGGAAAGTCAGGGAAAAGTCACGGAAGCCTAAAGTGGTCAGGGAAAGTCTGGGAATTTCTTTAAAATTCTGAAAAGTCAGGGAATTTATTTTAAATTCTGGGAATTCAATGAAGAAGAAAAAAGTTAAAAAAAGGTCTTCAATTTTTTTGCATATTCTGGGTGGCCCTCGATCACTTCTTGCCCCCGAGCCTCTAGTGGTCAGGGAAAGTTAGGGAATTTTATTTTCAAAAACCAGTTTAATGAAATTATCTTTTTTTTGTTCTTCAATCTTGCTCACGCTTATTTTTACGCTGCTGCGGGTCCTCCCTATGCTCGGGGGCCCCGGGGCACTGCCTTGGTGGTAGTTGCGGCCCTGATTGGCATATAACATATTATACAATGCAACCATATGGCCCCTCACTAGTTACAACACTTCGGGGGGGGGGGGGGGTAGCTTGTCAACACTCTCAAATGGAGTATTAATTCTGTACTAGTATCTATAGATTAGCTATGGATTTTAGAGCAGTGATACTTCAACTAATTGTAACACAGTTGGCATCTTTGACCGTACAAAATAATTTTCATAATATCACCACTGTTTTAATACCGTTGGTATTTACCTACAACGCGTGCGCGAAACTTGTCAAAGTCTTCAACATCCACCAAGAGAACTGTCATAAGTTTGATTCCTTATTTGAGAGTGCTTGCAAGCTAGAAAATTTGCGAGCTCCTTTATAATACCGGATATAAGGCCGATTACGGCACTAACCGTTATCCAATAGCGTGAAACTACCCTAAGAGACAACCTGTATAGTTTAATAACCTTGGTGAATCCTAACCATACACATGTAGTACTGGACAGCGTGATCCGCATTTTAAAATGGTCGTGAAGAAAAGAGAGATGGAGCGGGGTGAAACCATATTCTATCTTTTTCTTACACGCTGCCGTTATGAGATAGAAGCTGGTTAAACCAAGCTCTGTCTCTGTGTCCACTTTCTTACACTCGTAAGATACGGATGACGCTGTCCATGTCTTTATGTCTATGATCCTAACATAACTGTATATAGTCATAGTAACGCCCCGCAAATATGAATAGTTAACCGAATAAAAAAAAACATTTTTAATTGTTCCAATAAAAACTAATAAATTATTCATACATTTACTAAACTGCATGAATGTATAATTGATTTTCAAACCGTAATTGAATAAATAAACTGTTTAATACATTTGATTTTGCATAATTTAAAAAAAGCATAAACATTAATTACACATTGGTAAAATGTCGCTACAGGGTCAATCCATATGAAATGGTCCAAAATTAAATTAAATGGTTGCTTGGCCATTCTAAAAAAAATTGATTTTTTGTGTGTAATTACCCTAACATGTTGGTAGTTCGAAACGACCATTATTTTAATTTTATTGTTTTTTGTTTTCGCGTGACGGCCATATTTGTTATACAGGTCGCAGCATTTTTTGTACTTTAAAGGGTTCGCGGAAACTAATATATCTCAGCTTCTATCAAACCTTTCAACACGGGACTAAAAGCAAATTGTTCAGAATAAAACGGGCTACAAGATTACTTCTAGACATTTTCACCTAAATGTTATTCTAAAGGGTGAAATTTCAGCCTTAATTATTAGTTCCATTTTTGAAAAAAATCCCATTTTCAAGGGGATGTTTTTGCAAGAAGGGGAAAAGTTAACAAGTCAAATTATTTTTTACAAATAGGTGGGTACTAGTTGTATTCACACACCAAAGTTCAACTCTGAGACTTGCCCCCCTTTATTTTAAAAAATTATCAAAATTTGAAAATTCGAGAAAATGGCACTTTTCAAAGCTAAATAACTCTGGTGGGGGACCAGATAAAAATCTGAAATTTTAGCCCATAATAGTACTACATAATGGTATTATGTATCAAAAATTTTGAGATTGAGATTTGACTACAAGCAGTGGTATTGCAACCACAATATTCAATAGGAGTTCATATGTTAATACAGAGTGTCAACATTAATATAATATCTATTACTATATTTTTTCTTCTTGGAAATAGAAGAATGATTGAATGAAGAAAAAAATTGTATTTTTTCTGAATGTTTTTAAAATCTCATTTTTTATTTTCTGTCACTTCCGGTTGAACCGGAAATAATGTCAACTTTTGTTTTTCAAAGGTGACATCCTATATATATTTTATTTTTAGATAGAAAATTAGGTCAGCCTTAAAAATTTATAACACATATAATAACTTAAAGTAACTCATAACAAAGATATAAAATGTTTTAATTATTATTGAAACAAAATCACAACATGTATACGCTCATTGAAACATGCATTTTTGTGTTTGCAATACCACTGCTTGTAGTCAAATCTCAATCTCAAAATTTTTGATACATAATACCATTATGTAGTACTATTATGGGCTAAAATTTCAGATTTTTATCTGGTCCCCCACCAGAGTTATTTAGCTTTGAAAAGTGCCATTTTCTCGAATTTTCAAATTTTGATAATTTTTTAAAATAAAGGGGGGCAAGTCTCAGAGTTGAACTTTGGTGTGTGAATACAACTAGTACCCACCTATTTGTAAAAAATAATTTGACTTGTTAACTTTTCCCCTTCTTGCAAAAACATCCCCTTGAAAATGGGATTTTTTTCAAAAATGGAACTAATAATTAAGGCTGAAATTTCACCCTTTAGAATAACATTTAGGTGAAAATGTCTAGAAGTAATCTTGTAGCCCGTTTTATTCTGAACAATTTGCTTTTAGTCCCGTGTTGAAAGGTTTGATAGAAGCTGAGATATATTAGTTTCCGCGAACCCTTTAAAGTACAAAAAATGCTGCGACCTGTATAACAAATATGGCCGTCACGCGAAAACAAAAAACAATAAAATTAAAATAATGGTCGTTTCGAACTACCAATATGTTAGGGTAATTACACACAAAAAAACAATTTTTTTTAGAATGATCGAGCAACCAGTGCTGGACCAGTTCATATGGATTGACCCTACATGGTATAACTTTTGTACGGTGAATGAATATTATTGAAATCCATGTCGAAATTTTGTGCTTTATTGACTGTAGCCAGTCTGGTATTACATTTTATATAATTATGTGCAGATATTTAAATTTTAACAGGATAATTTAATATGCCGAATATTTTAATCCATTTAATGATGATATATATTGGGCAATCAAAATAATCATATGAAATTATACTATTGAATTTATTTGTATAGAAATATATGTGAAACGATATAGATATGGGTTAGTCAGCGGTTTCAAATTAGTAATCCAAACTTTTGAAGAAAAGTTTCGTAAACTTTTATACCTAGCGAAATACATTTTTAGGAATTAACACAGCGAGATGTAAAACATTAATAATATATATAGTTATACAGGGTGGGGCATTTAAAGTGTTACAGATTATTATCTCAGAACCATCGCAAATTTGAAAAATATGTTTAAAGCAAAAAATGTTTCGAATAATAATATTTATTTGTTATTTAACGTGGCCTTCAAGGATATTTGAAGGTCAACATCATTTTTTTTAAATAGGAACCTATAGTTTTTATTTAGTAATCTTATTCTACGTGAAAAAACACGATTCTTTCACTGAAAACTTTTTTTTGAACAACGTAAACTTTATAAGATATCTAACAAAATAATTTCGAAATCCTTAAGAAAATATTGTTTTCGGTATAATCATAATGTATAAAAAATTTGTTTGGCCCTTGGCCCAAGCAGTGGCGTAGTAAGAAAAAATTTCGGGGGGGGGATAAATACATATAAGTTAAATTTTTTGAAGGTATTTTGAACTGAAGTTTTCTTAAAACATACGTTTTTTTAAGAACACTGAATATTTCGGTGGGGGGGAGGGGGTTCGACCCCAAACCCCCCCCCCCCCCCCGTTCCTACGCCACTGGGCCCAAGGTATTATTTTTGCGTAAGAACGGAAACTAACGAGAGACCCGAACGCTAAACGAGAAACGACTATTGTAAAAAAAACAAATTATTTGTTCTATTTATAAACACAACTATTAGCAAATATCATTCCCAAGTCAGAAGAGTATAACGGCGTCTGTATGGCCCCAACTCTGCATCAAATATAAACACATGCAGTCTTCAGGAATATCGAGAACGTGTTAAATGTAGGTACTCGCATTTAATACCGCGGTAATTCCTGAGCTTGAGTCCACGTATTAGGTCATACCGCATTATACTGTTAATATAATTCCCTATGGTGTGCTACAACTGCCACTTCGACTGCCATGATTGTGGTTTGAACGTGCATTAATGTCATTTTATATTGTCATTTAATGTAATATAACAACCACCCATCCGTCCCACCTATATTCTATCATTTGTATAAAGGGTATGTAGAATTAACATAAATATATTTAAGTACTCTAGGTATAATATAAAAGAGCTTTTTACTTCCATGTACCGAAGGAAATGGAAGTATTGTAATACCGTCGAAAAGTCGTGTCTGAGATAAGAGCAGATTTTGATTGTACTACCTTCAAAACGTAAAGAAAAGTTAATTTCCGCATGGCGGCTGTGCGTGTGTCTGGATGTAGAATTTTCTTTCGTTCACGGTAACTACTGTAAAAATGCACCGATTTGAATTATTTTTGGAGAAAATGTTTGTCTCAGTGAGTATTCCGGACCTATTGATTTTGGTTCTTTATTATATTTTAAAATAATTTTTAATATATGAAAAATTTCAATGGGATTTGTCAGAAATAAAACTCACCTTTGTATTATAAATATTAGTTTTCTAATGTCCTAATGTCAAAAACATAATACACATTCGTAGAATAATTAATTTGACAATTTGAATTTAGTTGCATTTGTTTCCAAGGCAACATGAATTAGTGACGTATTAATTAGTATTTAAAATTAAAATTTTGAGGGTGGTTTTCACCCCTTCAATAACTGTTTAGGCATGTACAAAAAATAAATTTCCCTTAATAATATAAAATAAAAAATAAAAGATTCCTTTTTTATTTCTATGTCTACATAGTAAATACATTTCTCTTTTGAAATTATGTTCCTCTGTTTTGAATTTCGACTAAAATATGTGTTTGACAGATGCGTTTTTGAAAAATCAGCCTCTTTGTGTAAGTACACAAACGTAAGATATAAAAAGTTACTAAATTTTTACAGTGTTGTCATGGTTAACGGTTTTATAGCTAAGCATGATGGCTTTGGAGACGGTGCAAACGAAACAAAACTTAAACTTTGCACAGACTTAATCCAGACTTACAAGGGGAAGCAACAGCACGGTTAATGAGAATTTCAATGAGCTTGTGGTATGTCAAACTAGAGCAAAAATAAAAAGACACGTGTCCAACAATTTGATCTCATAGGCCTTAATTACAAAGATAATTAACTTTGAAAATTTGTGTATTCAATATAACCGTGTATTATGTTCGCTCGAAATATAAGTGTGTTGGCCCTACGGTCAACGCGCTGGCGTCTCGCCTGGTTTTAAGATTTTGATTTTAATTTTTATTTATAATTATTTTTTATTTTTTTGTACACATAAACCTCTCCCACTTGCGTAAAAATCGATAAATTAGACATAAATAAAAAATATATTATTATTGTCAATAGATGTTTGTGGTTTCTTTCAAGTTTGTTTTTTATTAAAACTTTTCAATTTATTAATTAAAAAGTAATGAGTTGTGTCAATAATAAATTAAATTTACTTTAAAACAAATTAATAATTATGTACTGGCGTATATATCAATATTTTCATTGTCAATAATAATATATGTTTTATTTATGTCTAATTTATCGATTTTTACGCAAGTGGGAGAGGTAATGTGTACAAAAAAATAAAAAATAATTGTAAATAAAAATTAAAATCAAAATCTTAAAACCAGGCGAGACGCCAGCGCGTTGACCGTTGGGCCAACACATATTTCGAGCGAACATAATACACGGTTATATTGAATACACAAATTTTCAAAGTTAATTATCTTTGTAATTAAGGCCTATGAGATCAAATTGTTGGACACGTGTCTTTTTATTTTTGCTCTAGTTTGACATACCACAAGCTCATTGAAATTTTCATTAACCGTGCTGTTGCTTCCCCTTGTTAGCTAAGCCTGACTTAAGTTTAATACGGTACAAACGGGCATAAATAATTTCCGAATTAACAATATTTTACTGCCTATATAGTATGTATTGTACATATCTAAGATGTAAGCATATATGTTATGTATAGTGTACATATTAGGTACTGTATTGAAATGGTCTGAAGTTAGTTGCTAATGCGATCCTGTTAAAAGTCGTTATCACGCCACGGTTGGTACGATTATTTCCTGTTCCTGTTCCAGGAACGCCGTCTTCCTCGATTAATGCAGAATGTAAACTAGTGCCGACACAACAAGTAGATGATTTGCTTAGGAAAGATGAAATTCGTATGTAAGGTCAGGGAGGATTATCTACTTTAGGCACATTACATCTACTCTAACTAAATTTATACTGCTAAATAGGTAACTATAAACTAAAATTGTTGTCTGTGTTAATATAATTTAATATACGGTCGTATATAAATGTGCTGTAATTTAGGAAGAATGGTGTACCGTTTTCTTGACAAATTATTAAAATTTATATTGATTGTTAGGTCAAATTTGAAAAATATTGATTGTTTAGAATTTTAGAACATACGGGATAATTGTTTTTAGGGTTCCGAAGAACCCCTATTAATTCATTTTGTCGTCCGTTCGTCTATCCTTTTCAGTCAAAGCAAAATATTTCGTAAACTATATAAGCTAGAAAATTGAAATTTTTACTGAAAATGACAAATGATGCCCTCTAGTAAAATATGTATGTATTTTTCAGAGGGGGCGCGAAGGGGCTAAAGCAAGACAAAAACATTATTTTTTTAAGTAGTATGTGGCACGTCAAAATGTAAATCCAGTGGAATTTGACCCTTTCTCTTATTATTTTCTAAATGTGAAATGACACCTGCAGAGGGCTTTAAAGCAAATCCAAAAAAACAATAACGTGTGGGGCATCAAAATGTAGATCTCAATCAGTAGAATTTGACCATATTTTTTTTCTAACTCAAAACTGGCGCTAACAGGAGGCTAAAGCTAAAAGCAGTATTTTATTTGCCCCCTTCCCTCTAACTCGGTAACTACTGGCACAAAAAAATCTTAATTTTTCGTACCCCTTGCATTAATTGATTAAATTAATATATTTTTCAGCTTAATAACCAAACCGGTCAAAATGACCGGTTTGGTAGAGATAGGTATATATCAATTTTTGGTATATCTTGTGTTAAAATCTTAGGTCGTGCCATAAAATATGCAATTTGATGCAAGAAGTATAAATAAAAGTAATTAAAAAATCAAATACCATTTTATAAAAATTCAGCTCAAATAGAATCGCCTTTCTTACAATTTAGATGCATTATGCTAAAAAAATACATTAAAAATACAAAACATTGAAAAAAACGGGCACCCACTTGCAAAGATGTATTTCTTATTCAAATTTCACTTCCCTTATCCCGTTTACTTTATCCATGTTAGACTTTTTATTTTAAGTTAATGAATTGAATATTTAGATCTCTTGGAAAAAGCTTGGCAGTATTTAAAGTACACCAACACAATAATACATTTTCGTTTAGAGAATATTATGTAGATTTTATTACCTTTTTAAGTTTATAACATTATGTTTTTAATTTAACTAGATAAATTGTTATTTAAAATGTATATTTGTATATACTAATATATAGTACTTTTAAAACATAGTAATTTTTTTTACACACGAATATATATCGATATTTTTAAATACTTTTGTTGTATAAGGTAAAGGCATCAGTTATGGCCGATATAAGAGCAAAGTTTACTGTTTTTGTGATTGACGGACTTATTTTTTGTAATTCTCATGAACTCATGTTACTAATAAAACAAGTAACTCTTTATTTAATCTATTTAATTACCAAAGCCTGCAAATATAGTTTGTGTTTTAAATTATAGCCTTTTATTTTGTTTATGTTTTTTCTCCAATAATGGATAAAGTAAAACCAGTAATGAGCACGCAGTGATGGGAACTTGCTAATAATTACAAAATGATAAGTACTACGACACGAAAGATATAAAAGAAAGAATCGTTTTAGAAACAATGTAAATCAGTTGCTATGATAATATAATAATAAATAAATAAATTATACTAATAATTAGTTTAAATGTCCACCATTTTGACACCTATTGGCCGATTGTCATCAAATTACGCTGTAAGACAGTTAAATGTATATCAGAAATGGTAGTAATCAAATATCAACATATATTTCTAATTCATTACATTAAATATAATTTTCTTGTGATTTTGGCATCATAATACATGTTCTCAATTTTTTCAGATTTTTCTCATTATCACTTTCGGAGATATGGGCAGTTAAAAATAATTTACGATTTTTTGGAAAATTTGTAATAATAACAAAACGTTTACATATTAATATTCCTTGAATTGTCAGTTTTCATTTGATGCCCCACATAAATAAGACTTTTTTAAAACCTATTTGCTCCTTTAAAAAGCGCTAAAAAGATAATTAAAAAAAAATTGTATCTCAGGTCTAATATAATTAGTAGTCCACAATTTACAATAATTATAACAAATCTTAGCTTTCTAGAAGGCTATGACAGACACTGTATTGACAGTAGCGTACTAAGCGTACCGTGAAGCAAGGGGGAGCCCGCCCCGGGAGGCATTTTGTTAGGGGCGGAAAATTTTGAAAAAAAAAATTATAAAAATTATTGTGGATTAAGGGTGGTAAAATTGAGGTATCAACGAAAAAAGTCTTCAATTTTCATATTTATCATGTACTGTAGGGGGGAAGGGGCGGTTAATTTGCCATCTGGCCCGGGCAGCAGAATATTGATTTCATAATTAACAAAAACCAATGTTAAATAAAAAGTAAAAAAACTACGGCACTGTTTTATAGCTAATAGACGAATAACACACGTAGATAAAAAATGATTAATTTTACAGTAATTGTAAAAATATTAGCGGCTCTGATTTAAGATAGAGCATTTAATTGTTACAAATGATACCTTTGCCACAATGAGCAACAATCAATTTGTGAGCAAAAAAGTAAAGAAAGTTGTACGGAAACGTTTTATTAAAATTATAAAAAGTGATGGATACACCTCCTTTTTCTTGTAATTAATTCTGCCGACGGTCGAGATGATTGTGATAGCTAATAATTTTTATTTCACTTTACCGCGAGAAAGGAAAAAAAGTTAAAAGGGCAATTATTAACCCGTCAGAAAAACGTTTTCGAATCTGTGTATTCTTTGTAAAAATAAAAGGTAATTCTGTAAAGACCGTTTGTTATCGATTATTAAGAATATTCATCATGGAACATTTATAACTTAATTTCATGTTCTAATTGTTGGTATTTCTACAATGAACATAGAAATTACATTTTTGTTAATTTATAAATATATACTCAGAGTGCCTTGTGAATTAGATATAGGTGTTAAAATACATTTTACTAACTTACAATTTTACATACATTTTACTACTAACAAACTATAAATGGCTGTTGGTTGTTAAAAATGCAGTTTTGGAGGTATATTTATATTTTATATTAACTTTTCATCTTATTTTTAATCATAGAACAAGAATATATACCTACTTATTTTGTGTAATTTGAAGCAACCGTATAAAGTAAAATTCTGCAGTGCTTATTTTTTTCGATATTATTAAATAATATCAATATTAAAGATTTAAAAATAATTCTTCTTCTTCTTCTATGTGTTTTTTGTCAACTGGATCTTCTCCTTTTCTGACAGCTCCTTCGTAACATCGTCTTCATGTGTGTGTTTGTGTGTTGTGTGAGTGTGTGTAAATGTTTACGGGGTGGCACAGGGACACAAGATAGGAAGGGGAAGTGCCAATGGGCCGATCATGGCAGGTTTTGACGTACAGTGAGGCCATGTTCATAGGATTAGTAAAAATAATTGTTCTGCATTATTGTTTTATAAGTAGGTAGGTACAGTACGTATCACACAAAAAATGGTTTATAATTTGTCGCCATCACTCCTGTCATGTACATAATTATAAATAAATTACTTTTAATTATCAACCACATTAACGCATTAGATCAAACAACAATATATAAAAATTACCCACGGATAGTTAAAACAGATTTCAAATAAAAAAAAAAAAAAACTGTCAGTTCAAAGAACCTAAAGATATTTCTTGAGGGAAAAAAATTAAGAGACAAATGCATTACTGCAGTGTCTGGGGGTAAAAATAAACGTCGGGAACATTCCCGTCAACCCTCTCTGACATGTGTCGCGCACGTGAATGTTGACGAGGGGGGCGAGGGGGTGTCTTGGAATAATTAGTTATTCATTCACAGTAGCTTCCAGACAAGATGAGTGCATATAGGAAAATGTTAATGCACATATGTGCTTGTATATATGTAAGGTACTGGCACCAGTTATGGCCGCTATAAGAGCAAAGTTTAATGTTTTTGTGATTGGCGGGCTTCTTTTTTGTAATTATCATCAACTCATGTTACTAATAAAACAACTAACTCTTTATTTAATCAATTTAATTACCAAAGTCCGCAAATATAGTTTTTTTTTTTTTAAATTATAGCCTTTAATTTTGTTTATGTTTTTCTCTAGTAATGGATAAAGTAAAACCAGTAATGAGCACGCAGTGATGGACACTTGCTAATGATTACAAAATGAGTACTACGACACAAAAGATATAAAAAAAAATCGTCAATCAAACAATGTAAAGCAGTTACTATGATAATATAATAATTAATAAATAAATTATACTAATAATTAGTTTAAATTAGTTTAAACCATTTTGACACCTATTGGCCGATTGTCATCAAATTACGCTGTAAGACAGTTAAAAGTATACCTTTTATATACCCTATTAAATTTTTCTTTGTTTATATTATTAGGCACAGGGTAAGTAGCAAAACCGTCACTTTGGGGATTCATTTAGATAAAATTATAACTGGAAAACTGTAAGACCCAGGCCCAAACTTGATATAATGAATATGTAGGTAACATTATGATACACCAAAATTATGATAAAAAATACCATATATTATAGGTACTTTTGGAGAAAAATGTCATTTGCATAAAAATTTTCAAAAAAATAAACATATTTTTTGATTTTGATGAGAAATAACTCTGAACTGGAAACACGGCTAGCAATAACACTCATACTGAAAAATATGTTAGTTAATTACCATGAAACTGATTCATTGTGGTTGCTCTAGTTACATTATTTTGGAAGTTAAGAGATAATATTTGTTTGTAAACACTACTCTGAAGGAAGTTTTTAAACATCCTGTAGCTCAGAGGGTGTTTAAGATAAACCCCACTTTTACGTACAATTTTTTACTCATAAGGAGACCAGGTATCAGCTCTTAAAATATCTGTATCCCAAACCGGACCACCCTGTATACATATGTACACATTTCACCCAGGTATAACTAAATGTACAATTACAGCAAATAGAAGAGATGAAAAAACGTTTTTCGTTTTTTGATATGGGTGAACCGTTCCCCATGTAACAGATAATTTGTTTCTGGACGTTCATACACACATGTATATCTGTTTGTTTGTTGTAAATTGGATCACGTATGTACCTCAGTGTTTGTTTGGTTTGCATATTAATTATTGCTATAGTGTATGCATACATCAGAGCCACAGAGAATGCCTTACAGTAGATTCTCTTCAGGTCATGTTCTCTTTGTGGGAACGAACTAATGTGAAACATCACGTGAATGAAAAAAGTCAGATGGAAATTATATGTGTACAGGGTGTTTGGTTCGGCGATACGAATATTTTGAAGGAAGGTAGAATGAGTCATTTGGAAGTGATTTAAGCAAATATACCTATATACAAAGTGCAACAGTTTTTTTTATATGGGGTATTTTAGTAAATTTTTGAAAAAACTCAGATTTATACATGTTAATCGCAAAAGTTCAAAAGTTAAAGAGCCTATATTATTTAAACATGATTTTTATAGTACTTAAATGTCTATGCTACATTTCAGATCAAAATAAAATTTATGAATAACAAAACCAAAAAATGGCTGCAGTTTAACATTTCAAAACTTATAAAACTTTGATAAAATTATTTCTATTTATTATTATATTTATTTATTATTATTTCTTCTATTTAAATTTTTTTTAAATAAAACCTAGTAGACTTACAGATGTTCAGATGGTTTTAAAAACTGCTCTACCATAATACCTATATGAATTGATTATTTTTGTTAAAAAAACTTGCATTTATCCCAGAATAAGTAAGATTTATATATTTTTACAGTGAGTCGATCGTAGTATGCTATTCTAAATAAGCCATTAAAAACGCGATGCGATACTTTTAAAACATTTTTTTATACACATTGGACAGTGTAACATCTCCTCCTGTGCAAAAGATGATCCTGTTCGTTGAGTATAAAAAAATAAAAAAATAAGAAAAGTATCACGTTGTATGTATGGGGAACAAATTATAGATAGTTACATACTCGACATTTTTTATTTAAAACATCTTTTTCTTATTTCAAAGATAATTCGAAAATTCAAAAATTGACAAGAGTAAACATTCGATATCTGTAAAAACGTTCAAAATATTCATTTGATACATAATGTAGAGGATAATATTATTTATAATTTATCTCCCATTCATTTTATTCTATATTTTATTAGTTTGTCAGAAATATGTTTTAACAAATTAAGAATCACGTACACTGTTCATTGTCAGGATTACGTATAAGAAAGTCCCGTGGGTCTCAAGGCAGATATTGTGTTATATCAAAGTGTATTAACATATATTGACCTCAATATATAAATGCATTGTACAAAAGCAAGAAATTCTTAAAAAAATAAATAAAAATAAGATGCTTCACTGGCTGGAGAACTGGAGATAAACAAGAATTTATACGGAGTATCTAGATAATGTAATATTCATAGTTTATTTGCCCTCATGTTGTTGTTATAATAATATTAAATAAGCCATTCAGAAGCTAAAATAACTAACTTTACAAAACAAACAGTTGAGAAAAGTAATATTTTCACAAGAACTATACGAACTTTAATGGAAAACAGAAAAATGTATTACAATTTATTAACAACCAGAATTGTCCCTGCGTTAAATCCAAAATCATCGAATGTCCGTTCTACTGGTTGCTCTAAAAACGTACCTATCATGGCGGTTCAATTTATACTATATTTAAAAAGTATCTGTCGTAAAATAATTCATATAGTTTAAACCAAATGAAAGTTATAATCAGTTCAGTAGTTTTTGAGTCAAATCGAAACAAACAATCTGATCTACCAACTAGAGCTGGGCGCGTAAGTAATTTTTGCTCACGATCACGCACGCTCACGAGAGAAATTTTTTTAGTCACGCCCGCTCACTCACGGTTACAAAAAAAGTATTCACGATCACACACGCTCACGAATTCAATTTTTTTACTCACACCCGATCACGCACGGCGGGTTACACTCGTGACCCGATTTAATCTAATTGTTGTAAATTAAATTTTGAAATGATGAAAATTAATGTTTTTACGTGCAATATATTGTTTAGGATATTTTATATTCATATTATTTTCTTCTAAATTACATTCTAGTACAGTAATAGCAAAAAACAATAAAAAAATAAAGCTACAATGCATTTTTAAAAATTTTTTTGTATGTTCTGATATAGTTGGCAATACTGACCATGTTAAAGTGCTTCTAAAAATAACATTTATTTTTTATACTATATTTTTTAATGTAAAAATTTGTTTTAAAACATTATTATATTTATGCATTATTAGTTCAGATATTAAAAAAAGATCAAATAAGTTTGTAAAAAAAATTATCTTCAAAATATAATCACGAAAAAAATGAACTCACGCATGGTTGTTTTAATTTGACTCACGATCACGCCCGCTCACGATTCAAGATTTGAAAATCGCTCACGCTCACGCGGGTCACGACCGTGACCCGAAAAATTCACGGCCCGCGCCCAGCTCTACTACCATAGTCTGTCAGAGCTATCAGCTTGACCATCTCATAAGGCTCACGTTACGAGCGATAAATTGAAGGAATTGCGCTATGAATTGGTTCCGCACCCACCGTATTCTCCTGACCTGGGCTCCATACCAGCGACTACTACCTTATTCCGAAATTGAAAATGTGACTCTCTGGGAAATTTTTTTACTCTAATGAAGAAGTCAAGTTGGAAACAAACGCCTATTTTGAGGGACTTGACGCGAACCACTATAAGACCGGTATTGAAATGTTAGAGGACCGTTGAAACAAGTGCATTACTCTAGATCAGGTCTGCACAACATACAGCCCGCCAGCACCCACTTTGCTTATTGATTTATAATATTACGAAAGGTACATATTGGGTGTTTTTTTAAAGACTTTCCAGCGGATTATTTCCAACATTACGAATTTTCAGAAATGTTTCAGATAAAAGTTTTATTATTTTATATTTTTTGTTGTAGATTCGTAATTTAAGAGATACATTAAACAACTTTTGTTTGGAACATTTTTTCTGAAAATGTCAATTTTTATTGTAAGGGCCAAACTAAAGATAAATTTCTGGATTTTCCTTAATTTTTTACTCGAAAATTACTAATTTTTAAAAATAATCGCAAAAGGATTAAAATTAATTGATTTTTGCAAATTTATGCATTTGTGTGAAATCAGTTTTGATTAATGTGAAATTATATTTCATTTGTGTGAAATCTGTTTTCGTTAATGTGAAATTATGTTTCATAAGTGTGAATTTATACTGTAAAAGGTATAGATGGAGATTGTCGAAGAATAAAAGAATTTTTCCATTGTTAGGCCAAATATTTTTCAACTCAAGTAGTACAGTCGGGACTCGTTTATTGTAACTCTCGTTTATTTTTAACTCTCGTTTATCGTAAATGCCGACTTTCGTTTATTGTAAATTTTTTCTCCTCCTACACCTCCCACCATTCTCGAGTCATGGCGTAAACGAACATATTTTTGAAATTTTTGTAGAATTAATTAGAGACACTTATCACCGTCGTCACTCGTCACCTTGCTCATATTCCAAATTAAAAGTAAAGTAAAATTATTTCACTATCACGATTAACTATTAACGATAAATATTAAATACCAAGGTTTACATACATAGTCTCTATAGCTCCTTGACCAATCAGCGTTGGCGCGGGATTTCAAGTCACCACGAAGACGTATTCAAATGTTTGACATCACAGAACGTATTGCCAAAAATAGTAAAAATGACACTTCCCGAATAGACAAAATTGTCTGTAATAGCTTTTTCATGATTTTGCAATGTCCAATTTGTACTTCTTTGATTGTATATGTTGTTAAAATATCAAAAAATACGAAGACAAGAATAAATAAAGGATTTCTTGTATTTGATATTCTATTATACATTTATAACATTTGAATACATCTTCGTGGTGATGTCAATTCCCGCGCCAACGCTGATTGGTCAAGGATCTACACAAAACTTGGTGTGAGCCGCTCTCGACTTGAAATAAACGCGAGTCATATGATTCAGAAGGTTTAAAATAAATGTACGTATTTTTATAAACTCGATAAAAATGACATACCTTCTTCATCGCTGCCAACCATCGAGTACCGATCGAAACCGGACAAGTTCCTATGAGTACCTAGACCGAAGTCGTCCTTTGTCCACTGCAGGGCGCCGCTCTTGCCGACGACGCGGCACGGTAGGGTGACGCGTGACCCCACAACAGCGGTTTGGTCCTGGGGTTGCATTGCGAACCTCTGTTCCGAGGAAACGGCACCGGCGGTCCACGCCCACGCCAATGCGACCACCACTAGGACCGGCACCAGGTTGTGGCGATGGTGCAGCCATCTCGATGCCATATTAGCTGATGCGTACATTTTGTTCAGGTTATTTCGTCTGGAACAAAAATTATTTCTTTAATAAGATGCTTTGATTCAATATATGTAAATTGCATAAGTATCGCAAATATAAAACAACATTAAAAACATCTGCCAAGTAAATGTACAGTGCTTCCTCGTGCTAAATTCACCAAATTATTGAACAATTTAAATAAAAACCAATAGTGTTTAGATAAATTGCCTGGAATTGGTTAACAATTTAATTTTTATATATACAATTTTACTAAAAAATATTAGTTTGAAATTTTTCTTAAAATGCACCTGATTATTTTTTCGTATATTTTTAATTTTTTTGACAATTTCAATCTAAATCTTAATTTATGCAAACGTCAAAATGATATTTAAAGCGTCAAAATGGCATTTAATATGTGTAAGCAAATATCAAATTATAAAAACAAAACACGATTTTTAAAAATAAATTGAGATAAATCTTTGTAAGGGAATATTTTACAACAAACGTTGAAGACCCATATTATAGGAAATTGAATGCTCTATAAAAAATATTCTATAACATTTTCACGTAACATGTGTCGTTCATGAGATATCTTGCAAAAATAAATATTTTGGGATAACACCCTTCCCCCTTACACACGATTTTGAAATGGGACCGTCCTCAAGCCAGACCCAATCATTCGAACAAGTTTCAATAATATCGGTTCAGTGGTTCATGAGTTATACGTGTGACAAGGGTTCAAGGGACAGACACACGGACAGACAGACAGACACGGAACAAAAAGTGTTTGTCTTGACGTGAAACGGAAAGATCTATTTAAAATTTTGAAATCGGAGAACATTTTTTTTGTCTCAATCTAAAACGATCACAAAGCTTTTCGTATCTTCGATATTGCGAGGAAGCAAAAGTAATATGTTATAGTAAAATAATATACGATATACAAAAGCCACTAGTTTGAAGTTTTATTAAAGTTTTTAATGGTATTGTTCGAGAAAAATATGTTCGAGAGATTTGTTGTTTAGATACAGTGTAGTAGTTTTAAGAAAGTATTCAGAGTTAAAACGATTTTCAATCAACAAAGGAAGTAGTCAGGAGATTGAAAAATAAATGTTACATCCATGAGCGTGTGGACATATATTGAAACATTATATTGTATTTCTCTGAATATAAAAATGAATAATATAATAGTAGTGAGGTTAAATATATATATACCTATATTTTTTTTTGCTTTGTACTTTGTAATTTTTCAATTAGATGATTTTTTTTAGTATATTTATATTTCAATTGTAATGACCTTTTTTTGCTTTCAACTGTATTTATCTATAATATCTTTACCTGTATTTATCTACTTGTACTTTTTCAACCAGATGTATCTTTTTTGTAGTATATTTATGTTTTATTGGTTGTAATAACATTTTTTTGCTGTACATTTATAATTTTCAATTACACAAATTAACTTTTACAACTGCAGTTTTCATTTTTACAGAAACAAGCTACAACTACACATTAAAATAACCCCTGATAACAACTTAAGTTATTGTCTCTTTCTCTTTATATAAAAATGAATGTTCGTTTATATGAAGTTGATAAACTCGGGAATTACTGAACCTAGATTCTGATATTATTAAAAATTGTGTACGCTAGGTAGCGACTGAGTTAGGTATTTGTTTATATATTTTACGGAATATTTTGCTGTGATGTTATACAGACCGTAAACCATTATTTCAAAAACTAAACATAATAATTTTTTTTATACATGAATATTAATCTAGATATATTTAAATACTTTTGTCGTATAAAGTAAAGGCACCAGTTATGGCAAGTTTTAGGTTTTTTTGGATTAACGTTTTTTTTTTTTTTTTTGTAATTCTCATGAAAGCATGTTACTAATAAAACAAGTAATTTTTTATTTAATAAATTTAATTACCAAAGTCCGCAAATATAGTTTGTTTTTTAAATTATAGCCTTTTATTTTGTTCATGTTTTTTCTCCAGTAATGGCAAAGGTAAAACCAGTAATGAGTACGCAGTGATGGACACTTGCTAATGATTACAAAATGATAAGTACTACGACACAAAAGATATAAAAGAAATAATCGTTAAATTTGAAACAACGTAAAGCAGTTGCTATGATAATATAATAATTAATAAATAAATTATACTAATAATTAGTTTAAATGTCCACCATTTTGACACCTATTGGTCGATTGTCATCAAATCACGTTGTAAGACAGTTAAATGTATGTATATAGATTAATATTCAGAAATGGTAGTAATCAAATATCAACAAATATTTCTAATTCAGTACATTTAATTACTACACTACCTTATATCTTTTAATTAAATATTTTAAAACTATTTTCAAATGTCTACGCCACTGACTGCTGTACTTATCAAACATTCCTATTGTCTAAAACCAGAAGAATGTAAAGTTCAAAGTAAAAAGACTAACTTGAAAGCCCCTGTGTAACATGTGTAAGTAGATATTTTTAGTTTTGTCTATTGATTAGTTCGAACTCATTATTGAGAAACCAAGTTGAAGAGTTCCTCTTGTAGAAACCTTATCGTGTGTTTCAACTTTTATAATGAGCTATGCTGAGTGAACTTCTTTCAGAAGAAATCATGTTTTCTTTATTTCATTTCTCACATACAATTTCATGTTAATTAAAATATGATGTTATAGTATAAATACCTATTTATTTCATGCAAATGTTAGCTTTCTTTTAAGAATTTTCTTTAGACGTTAACATAGTTTATAATACAATTTATATATTCAGATATTTATTCAACTTTTTGAACAAAATATATAAAATTAACTATAATTATATTTGAACGTTACGGTATTTATTTTTAATTAAAACTTTTATTTAAATTATGTACATAGTTATATACATTAGGGTGGTCCTTATATGGGGTTAGGACGAATTTTGACAGGACCGCTCCCCAAGTCAACTCCAAATAATTCAAAAATAATGTGGAAATACTTTCAGCACTCTATTTAAAAAAATGGCCATTAACAGAGGGGGGTGATTTTCCCATTTAAAATAAATGTGTTTTTTCGATTTTTCAAAGACCTGCGTACTAGAGAGTCTTAAACTCTTTCTAAAAATCTAGAATACTCATGAAAGCATCCCTGGTACTTATATTCCATATCTTGATGAATAAATTAAACTTCTGATTTAACGTTGACAGCTATATTGAATCATTTCATCAAGAGAAAATTCAAAAAAAATTTTTTTGTATAATTTCTGGATAATTAATATGAATAATAAATATGAAAAAATATTCAGGTGCGTTTTAAGAAAAATGTCAAACTAATATTTTTTAGTAGAATTGTATAAAAATTAAATGGTTAACCAATTCCAGGTAATTTTTATAAACACTATCGGTTTTTATTTAAATTGTTGAATAATTAACTACCTTTGGTGAATTTAGCACGAGGAAGCACTGTGCATTTACTTGGCAGATGTTTTTGATATTTCGTCATCTTTTACTTTGAACTAATTGTAAGTATAATACCACTTGGTTTCTGTATATAAGTTCATGTTAAACATGTTTTTATTTGAGGCATATTTTATATACTTATGTAAAGTTTTGAGCTAAAAAATTCGATGAAAAATGTCTTAATATTTATATTTTTTACTAAAAATCCCAATTTTGAAAATGTTCAGGGTCACGACTTATTAGAATATGTAGAACTTTTCTTGTGTGAATTATAATTATTAAACGATTAAATAAGACGCACTAATATTATAATACTTTAATGCACAAGGCACAAAGTTTAAAACAGAGAAATACGATTTTCAGCATACAGGGTGTTTGGTTCGGCGATACAAATATTTTGAAGGAAGGTAGAATGAGTCATTTGGATGTGATTTAAACAAATATACCTATGTATATACAAAGTGCAATAGTTTTTTTATATCGGCCATTTTAGTAAATTTTTGATAAACCCTGATTTATACATGTTGTCTTGAGTCTTCCGCGGTGATCTTGATATGGATCTTGGCTTCTGGGTGTAAGCCGCGTCGGTTTGGTCGTGTTATCGGCCAACGTTTCGTCACACGTTGCAGTGGACATCTTCAGGGCTCTTCTAAAAGTGCACTTTTAGAAGATCACTTGAAGATGTCAACTGAAATGTGTTACGAAACGTTGGCCGATAATACGACCAAATCGACGCGGTTTACACTCAGAAGCCAAGATCCTTATACATGTTAATGTCAAAAATTCAAAAGTTAAAAAAGTATAACAAAAATAAAAAGTGGCTGCAGTTGAACATTTAAAAACTTATTTTAGTTTTTTAGTTTTTAAAACCATCTGAACTAGATTTTATAAAATAATTTTTTTAAGAAATAATTTTATCAAAGTTTTATAAGTTTTTAAATGTTAAACTGCAGCCATTTTTTATTTTTGTTATTCATAAATTTTATTTTGATCTGATAATGTAGCAAAAACATTTAATATATAAAAATCATGTTTAAAAAATATAGGCTCTTTAATTTTTGAATTTTTGATATGTATAAATCTGGGTTTTAAAAATTTTTTACTAAAATGGCCGATATAAAAAAAACTGTTGCACTTTGTATATAGGTATATTTGCTTTAATCACTTCCAAATAACTCATTCTACCTTCCTTCAAAATATTCGTATCGCCGAACCAAACACCCTGTATTATACAAAATTAGAATAGAAACTCGTTCGTCTGAAATATCTCTAACAAGAACAAAACACTATGCAACAAAGTGAAAAAGATATGAACGTTGTTATGTGAGCATTACTCATTTTCAATTTCACATATAGATGAATTTTACGTGTCTACAAAGCTTGTGTGTATGTGTTATCTACGTTACAGGGTTGTTATTATTATTTGTTTATGTCGGTAAAAATATACTCACCAATCATATGGAAATTATTTGAGCGTAAGCCGTGAAAATATAATATGAACATGACAAGGTATACACGTTTGTAGTAGGTAGGTAGGTAGAAATACGAATCCATATGTAAATTTATTTCGAACCCTTTTGAGGAATTTTTTGTTTGAAATATTTCATATACAGTAAAAGCTCCTTATTCGCGTATTCACTATTCGCGGATTAAAAAAATGCGACCCAATTCCTATATTCGCGGCTAAAGATTTCTTTATTCGCGGATCTAATCAGTACATACATAATAATAAAAAGGATTACAATAGGTATCCAACCCAATATCCTTTGTAAACGCCGTCAAATGGACTAATAAAAAAGTAAAAGAGCTTTTAAAAACTGCCAAGCAAGAAAAAAAAATTACAAAATTCTTTAAACCATTGCCAAGCCTGAAGGTAATAATTAATCAATATGGTCAAAAACTTCAATTAAATTGATTTTTTTGTATTGTATTTGTTTATTTATTTTGTCACCTAGGAACGTATCCCCTATAATCCCATATAAATTACCATTCCGTGTATACCCCGCGAATAAAGAGCTTTTACTGTACTTTTCAACTACGGAAAATAAGGAAATCAATAGTATATCAGATACATGCAAATAAGAATAATAATAAAATAAATAACATTATTTTTGCTTCCTCGCAATATCGAAGTTACGAGAAACTTTGTGATCGTTTTAAAATGAGACAAAAAAATTGTTCTTCGATTTCAAAATTTTAAATTGATCTTTCCGTTTCAGGTCAAGACAAACACTTTTCGTTCCGTGTCTGTCTGTCTGTCCCCTGAATCCTTGTCACACGCATAACTTATGAACCACTGAACCGATATTAATGATACTTGGTCAGATGGTTAGGTCAAGCTTGAGGACGGTCCTATTTAATCAAATCATCAAAATCGCGTGTAAGGTGGAGGGGTGACATCCCAAAATATATTATTTTCAAGATATCTCAAGAACGACACATGTTACGTGAAAATTTTATAGAAACTTTTTTGTAGAGCATTAAATTTCCTATAATATAGGTCTACAACGTTTGTTATAAAATATTCCTTTACAAAGATTTATTTCAATTTGCTTTAAAAAATCGTAATTTTTTTAATTGATATTTACTTTTACTTATAGTCCAATCAAATCAGAAATTTCCTATAGGTGACAAATGGAATTAATATTCGCCTTATTATTTTAGTGTCAATCGATGGCAAATGATGCCCTTAGTAAAAGATAAAAAATACAAGGCTGTAGGCCCCTGGGAAATACACTAAAAAAATTGATACAGTGAAAACGATCTAAGATAGAGCAAAAATGAACAGAATCAATTTTACATATAAGAAAATTTCCTATTAGAATTATACTACGGTTTATACCTAAAACTAATAGTTCAGAATTGAGAGTCGTTCAAAACTCGATACTAAAATGTAGTTTTTTTGAAAATGTCGCAATTTCTCTCGGTTTTCTATAAAATTTATTATCGGTATAACAGTTAAAAAAAATTTCCAAAAAAATCACGGTTTAACTAGACTCTATTGGGAAGCTACTCACGAATTTAAAACTTATTTTTACTTTAAATTGTAGCTATAGGGATTGTACTAAGAAATAATTTATTGTATTTTATTACCTGTTCATTTTTCATAATCTATTAATTGCCGAATATAACAAAAATATTTGTTTAAAAGATAATTTTATTCTCTACAAATTCAATCGTAACTACAACCGTTTGCTTGCAGTTTTTAAATAAAAACAAAATGGCACCTTTGATCAACTTAAAATTATATTAAATAAATAACATTATGTAGCATTTTAAATTTCATAAATTGCTATACCCAGCTTTCTTTATAGTTAGATGCTTTGCTATATCTGAAGGGTTGTAATATTATAAATGATTTTTAATGGTTTTAACAGGAAATAAAAGAATTTAAAATGAATTTATAAACACGTAAATATATTTTCCAGCAAGTGAATGTAGCAATCTGTTTTTTTAAATATTCATTGACATGGAACAACATTGTCGTGTTTTGCGAAATTAATTTTGAAATGGAATCCAATAATTCGATTTCGCCTCTCCTACCCTGCACGCGTACCGCCAATGACGCCAACCGTATAATGGATGGGTTGCGTGCAATTGTGCGTGTATATGTTCATTTTTTATTTTCATTAATAAACAACTCTATGGAACGGCAGAAATCATTTCGAGATGAATGAGGAACATGGTCGTTGTCGATAATGAAATATCATTTTATTTTTTAGTACATGTGTATTGTATATATGTACCTACATATATAGTAACATACATATATGATGTGTGCAGATCCATTTATTATTATTTAACTATGGTATACAAAAAATTTATTTTATTTCAGATATTTGCTCCTCTGAAAACATGAGAATAGACATAGACATTAAAATAATATTGAACTAATTGCAAAAAAAGTATGCCTCGAATCGAAGGCATGCTTTTTTTTAGTGTTTATTAGCATGTCGAGCAGGTATTTGAAATAATATATATTTTCGTTGTATTGATTACACTTTTTATACCTAATTTGAAAATTAAAATTTACCATGAAAATTGTTTTTATTATACCGGGTGTTTTTTAAATTTCCAAAATAACGAATTTTGAGAAAAAAAGTTTCACACAAAAGTTGAAAATTCGTAATTTAAGGAAAAAAGTAAGCAACAAAAATGTCTGGATTTTCAAATTTTTTTTATTTTTTATTTATTCATACACAAAATATAAATATACTCATGTACCTATACTCAATAGTATGAATTTTATAAAAAATAGTTTTGGAAACGAAAAATGTATTTTTTCCGTTGATTCTGTTGGCAAATTTATCCGCTTGAATAATTCGCGGAAATAAAATAAATATAAAATGTTTCGATTTTGTGTTTAACGAGCACCAAACCCATTACAACACAACTAAAGTTGTCAGCAAACAAATGCCGTTAAATGCGGCAGTCGGTCGTACACATATATCATTAATTGTATATAAATACATACACGTACAATTTATTTCAATACCTACTACAGCTCCATTTTCATTTCACAAACTATCACACTCGTTGACAAGACAAATTATACAATAAAGTTTTGCACTCATTCATCACAATCCACGTGTCTTTGTCGCACACCGAAGCATCCTTCAATTAGGCGCATTCTAACGGTATATACATCATCTATATTTGACACTAGACGCCAAGATTCCTTTGGCCCGTTATCAGAACTAATAATTCTTGTCGTTCACTTTATGCCAGAACACCTAAACCACAAGATATTGCTTGTATGGTAACATACATATTATGTCGTATACAGAGCCGGCCTTTGCGATTCTGGCGCCCCAGGCGAGATTTTTTTGACCCCCCCCCCCACAGTGACGATCATGTTGGCAACTTTGACCATACAAAATAATTTTTATAATATCGCCAATGTTTATTACCGTTGGTGTTTACAAACCACGCGTGCGCGAAAATTGTCAAACACTTCATGAAACTACAAGAGAACTGTCAGATAGGTCAGAAAGCTCATTTGAAAGTTCTTGCTAGCTAGCAAATTTTTATAGCTCGTTTATAATACACTTTTTTATTTTCTTTCTACTTGCAATTTTTCAACTACACAAATTAACTTTTACAATTGCAGTTATCATTTTTAGAATTGCAGAAACAAGCTACAACACACTAAAATAACCCCTGTATGACGCATTCGAGAATATATGTCATACACTTATTTAAAAAATTAAAGGAACAAACAATTACAATTTTTTTAAAGTGTTTTTTGAAGAGCTGTATCTCTGTGAAAAATGATCGTATCGAGATGAAAAAAAGCATATTAAAGCTTCGAGTTTCTAGTTTTTAAATTTTTTAGCATACAATTTTTTTGAGTTACGGTTATCGCGCAATCATAAGAAATAACCCACTATTTCACAAAAAAATTTTAAGGGTTGGAATTTTTTTTTCAGCTAAACCAATTTATCGGCCAGTTAACTTATTTATTCAGTTTTAATTTTTGTTTTTTTTTTTGGACCCTCTACGTCAATTTTTTGCTGATTGTGAGATATCTGACTTTAAATGAAAAAGGATTCTTTTGTCTTCGGTCATCAATATATCAGCAACTAATGATTAAACAGTAAATTTAAAGGCAGTTTTAAAAACTTGAATAAATTTCCTACAAGACCCTTTCATGACTTTATTAGAAAAAAAATATTTTTTATCTTCACCATTACTTTGAAAAAGTACCAAAAATTACTTTTTATGGTCTTTTAGTAAATCTATCGTTACTCTACAAATATTAATGGGAAGACTAATGTTGCCAGATTTTTACAGCTTAATGTACCCCCAATAGTCCTGTAAATTTTGAAATTGATCCATCGAACCGTTTTTCTCCTTTTAGTTATTTCTTTCTCACTTCTTTACACGCTTAAAAAATGACATTCTTTTAATTTCTGGTACATTCCACCAGAAATTCCATGAATCAACCAATCAATGCTCGTTGTTCACTGTTTTTGGTCATTCGTGAACGTGACCATTGATTTCCCATATTATTTAATTCATAACATATTTTTTAAGAAATTCAACTTATTTTTCTATTTTAAACATTTAGTCTAACTCATATTTGGCACTTGATTCATTATTAATAAGGTCCAATAGAATACTAGTTACTATATCCGGCGTTGCTAGAGTGGATGCCGGAATGTCACCAAATTGGTTTGAGTGCTATTAAAATTACCATTTTTTCCATACATAGCAATAGTATGTGTTCTGAACGAAATTGTTCCCTGGTACGATAGCCTGTTGTTATATAGTATGTGTTATGCTATTCTTAGTGAAAGTTTCATCAAAATCAGTTTACGTTTACAAATAAACCAAAAAACTCTTCATTTATATAAAAAATCTGTTTTAATTTCTGAGAATAATGTTCGAAAAAGGATACATTAACAACAAAATGATTTGATGAAATTAAAGTATTAGATTGAAAATCATTCCCCCTAACATTAAAACAATCAAATATCTATATCAACATCCCCATAACAAAATTAGAGTCCATTCTCTTTGAGTTAAACTCAATTACATCAATAAAACAAATTAGCTAATTCAATTGTTATTGTTTGAAAAAGCAGACAGACCATTTTACCGGTTGAGTGTGGCTGGTATGTATAAGGCGGCTGGTATATCACAGCCAACCGTGATTTACAGACGCCGGAATTTCATAATTAAACGCTATGTGTAATTTGATGATGTATTATTGTAGTATGTACAAATGTACATGCACGCCGCCCGTTGTACTGAGCCATGTTTCACAGGTATTGTTATGTAACATACATATGTGTCTGTGCAATAATCCCAATGAAAAGACGTTTATTTCAATTTGCCCAATGTCAAATTGATGTCCGAAAAATTAGCCCCTCAAATGCATATTTTTAGTTAATTGCTACCTCGCAATGTCGAAGATACAAGAAGCTTTGTGATCGTTTTAGAATGAGACAAAAAAAATGTTCTCCGATTTCAAAATTTTAAATTTATCTATCTGTTTTACGACAAGACAAACACTTTCTTTTTTTTGGCATTTATTTTCAGACATGGATGACTGGGAGGATCGGGAAGTGCCCTGGGGCAATCAGGGCAGGAAACAGTCACGAAGCCCATTTCATCCACGGGTAACGTCCTAAGAACAGACAATAGGTTCTTATTTCAATCTTAGCCTATACAGTCGTTGTCGAATTGCTCCCATACAGCTCCGTATGCTTCTGATTCTACAGCTGCCACGGAGGTGCACTGACGGTATTCTCAACGACTACAAACACTTTTCGTTCCGTGCCTGTCTGTTTGTCTGTCCGTCCGTGTGTGTCCGTCTGTCCCCTGAATCCTTCTCACACGCATAACTCAAAAACCACTGAACCGATATTATTGAAACTTCGTCGGATGGTTGGGTCTGGCTTGAAGACGGTCCCATTTCAAAATCGTGTGTAAGGGGGAGGGGTGACACCCCAAAATATTTATTTTTGCAAGATATCTAAAGAACGACACATGTTACGTGAAAATTTTATAGAATATTTTTTGTAGAGCATTAAATTTCCTATAATATGGGTCTACAATGTTTGTTGTAAAATATTCCCTTACAAAGATTTATCTCAATTTATTTTAAAAATTCGTGTTTTGATTTTCTAAATTGATATTTGCTTGGCATATTAAATGCCATTTTGGCGTTTTAAATGTAATTTTGAAATCGATTTTTTTGACATACCCTATTTTTAGAAACGGAAAGTTTTCAACAAATTGAAGAACATTTTTGTATCAACCATTTATTTTTATAAGACTCTAAGGTAATGGCACCAGTTCTACCCACTATAAGAGCAAGGTTTACGGTTTTTGTGATTGACGGGCTTCTTTTTTATAATTCTCATGAACTCATGTTACTAATAAAACAAGTAACTCTATATTTAATCAATTTAATTACCAAAGTCCGCAAATATCGTTTTTTTTTTTAAATTATAGCCTTTTATTTTGTTTATGTTTTTTTCTCCAGACACTGATTACAAAATGATAAGTATTGTGACACAAAAGATATAAAGAAAGAATCGTCAAATTTGAAACAATATAAAGCGGTTTCTATGATAATATAATAATTAATAAATAAATTATACTAATAATTAGTTTAAATGTCCACCATTTTGACATCTATTGGCCGATTGTCATCAAATCACGTAAGACAGTTAAATGTATATAGATTAATTCAGTTCATTTAATTAAAGAAAAACCATTACTGGGGTCATATCCAAGACTGGTACCAGTACCTTATAGAGTTAATTTTGCTTTATAAATTGCTTTCATGTAGATAAATATTTTAGTATACAGGTGAAAACATTCTGTATAACTATAGAACAATCACTGGCTTCATTAAAGTAGATAAGAGTTTGCAGACAAATAAAGCACAGCGTCATTTGATCGTTTAGTACCGAGACCGTAAACCGAATGCAGACTATGATATATCAGACATAAACTCATAGAATATATTCATACTTTCTAGCAACACCTCATAAACCAAAGTGCGCTTCAAGTTGCAACGATATCTTCGGGGAATTGCCGGAGATATTATTACTGGCACTGTCAAAGTTAGTGCATCTGAAACCGCCAACTATGCAATAACAATTACACTAGACATGTTCACTTGATTATCGTAGCTGATAAGTATGTGTGCTCTCGGTGCAACGGAAATATACGGGCGTAGCTACCGTGGGGCAAACACATCTAGGTAGGAAATTATACAACAATACAATCAACGTCTGATGGAGAAGTTTTGAATTTGCTTTATAAATAACTAAATTCGCAAATCAAATCTCTATGAGATACTCATACTGGCACCATACTTGGATAAGACTCCAGTAATGGATATTTTTAAATTAAATGAACTGAATGAGAAATATTTGTTGATATTTAATTACTACCATTTCTGAATATTAATCTATATACATTTAACTGTCTTACAGCGTGATTTGATGACAATCGGCCAATAGGTGTCAAAATGATGGACATTTAAACTGATTATTAGTGTAATTTAATAATTAATTATTATATTATCATAACAACTGCTTTACATTGTTTCAAATTTGACGATTCTTTCTTTTATATCTTTTGTGTTGTAGTAATCATTAGCAAGTGTCCATTACTGCGTCCTCATTACTGGATTTACTTTATCCATTACTGGAGAAAAACAAACAAAATAAAAGGCTATAATTTAAAAAACAAACTATATTTGCGGACTTTGGTAATTAAATTGATTAAATAAAAAGTTACTTGTTTTATTAGTAACATGAGTTCGTGAGAATTACAAAAAGAAGCCCGTCAATCACAGAAACAGTCAACTTTTATAGCGATCATAACTGGTGCCAGTACCTTACATAAAAATGAATGTTCGTTTGTATGAGGCTTCTAAACTCGGGAATTACTGAACCGATTTCAGTGCGGCTTTCACCAATAGTTAGATAATTTTTTTGAGCAGTATCGTAGCTATTAATATTTTATAAAAAACTAAGATTTAACATCAAGACTTAAAAAATCTTTATCAAGTCGTGTTTTGTTTCCATTTAGGTATATAAAAACATAGTACCTAGCCATGGAATACAGAATTCTATAATATACGGTTTCAGTATTTTATTAATTTAGGTTACTATGATCACGTCTCTTTCAAAAATTTTATCGAATAAATAGATGATTTTTGACACATGTTAACAATTAAATATTTTGATTGAAAATTGAAATAATATAAAGAAACATTTCACTTCCAAGAAAGGTAAAATATCGAAATTGATTATGATTGTTGCTAACTTATTTACTGAACGGATTTTATTAAGATTTTCACTAGTGGTTAGAATGTTTCACGAGGAAGGTTTAGGTATATAATTTGTGGATATTAACCCGGGTAACACGGGTCCAATGCGCTAGTACATTATAATAGAGAAACGAATATCTTCAAAATGGTTAGAACATGACTCGAATTCGAATATTTTCATGATTACTATACATATATCTATTTTATTATTCAATATATTTCTTGTGTATATAAAATAGTATAAAGTATTGGAAAGATACGCTCTCGAGTGCCATTAGGAGATATTTTTATTTGTTTGCTTTATAGATAACTATAAATTTATGAGAAATCTTTGGAAAGCAGATTTCAATACAAAAGCGATGTTAATATACATATTCACAAACATAAAAGAAAATTCATTTTAATGGCTATTGAACAGTTTTTTAGACATAATTCAATAGTATCATAGTCTTTAGAATATTACTTAAATTAACTCAATAGATTAGCTCTTAAAAACCAAGAAAGAATGCAAAAATAAAAGTTTTACCCTAGCAAATATATAGTTTACGCCACTGTTTCTGTCTATACCTTTAGTCTAGGTGTTTGTGCAAGAGTTCTTTAGTTTCTATTTGGAATTTATGTGCTAATCACTAATCAATAGATAATTGATTATTATCAGTAGCTTTATTGATGTTTTACTATAATTAATAAATTGATTTTTGAATGGATTGTTGCTATTTTATTTAAAAATTTTAAAAAGATATCTTCAAATAAAATTGATTTGAAGAAAATATACGTGAATAATTATTACACTTATATTATTTATTTTTGCTGAAGTTCCGAAAACTGGAACCCTCAGAATCACTTGTATCTTTACAAAAACATTCAACTACACCTAAATAAAAGTACCTAAAGAGATTTTTGGCGACTCGAACCGGAAAGGGTGAAATTTTTTATTTTTTCGTGAGAACTTAAAAATCGTGACGATAACGTATTTTATTTAAATTTGGTATTTATCCAAATTAACTACGTCTCTTTCACCCTAATAACAAAGCAGATAATAAATCATGTTCATGCATGACTAGAACATTTATACCATTTTAAGGTTTCCGTAGAAAACTAGGAAACCTTATAGTTTCACCATGTCCGCCCGTCCTTCCGTTCTCAAAATTTTTAGACCGATTAAGATGAAACCCAGAAACAGAAATGATTTGATTTTTGGACCCCCTTTCCATAAACTGAAAAGTATATAAAATTTTTTTTTTCACTTAATCCATTAAGTGGGGTGTCTTTAGATATGACATTTTGATTTTAACCCTTCAGTCACGATATATGTGCGTTCAAAGTCGTGATCAGAGCGCCCCCCCTTCCCTTAATTTCTAAACAACTGAAAAAATTCGAAAATGTAACTTTTAATTAGTACTTCCACTGAAAATTATAACGAACACTGTCAAAATTATTTTGGATCCCCTCCCATAGACTGAAAATTGTACTCAATTTTTTTTTCACTTACCCCATTGAGTGGGATATCTTTAGATAGATCTCCTAATATGCAACAAAAAAAGTTATATGACCTTTGTGATTTTAACCTTTCAGTCACGATATATTTACAAATGTCGTTATCAGAGCGTCGCCTCCCCCCTTCTACTTTCTAAACTATCGATATAAAAATCTAAAAAAAATCCAGAATGTAGCATTTAGTTAGTACTTTCAATGAAAATTATAACGAACACTGTAGCTAGAATAGTTTATAAAAAAAATTGAAATAACTATTGTTTATAAATCGTAATGACTACGGAAACCTATCATGTGCGTGCCCATTTATATTAATTATTATTTAAAAACAGTTGGTTGTGGCGACGATTGAATCCCCGTTTTTATCTAACGAAAACTAATCAATCCAAAACTAATCAGTTCGATTTCTCCCCAATAGATTGCCCTAACCAAGGACAGGTAATTATGTAGAATAAAAATATCTAAAATAAATTCCGCGATACCATGTATCAAATATTTATATTTAAGCGAGCGAAGCCGCGGGAACAGCTAGTACACAATATTAATAACAAAAAAAATACATATACTGTTGTTTTAGCAAAAAAACACAGACATGTACAGATTTATAAAAATATGATGTATGATACATAATAAACATAAATAGATAAAATGATATAGAGAAAACGGTGAAAAAACCTACAATATTATTTTGTATAACAAGCGTTATTGTCAAGTAAATCAATCATTTTGCATGCATATTTATGTTATTTACGCAAAATCATAGCTATCCATGGAAAGTGATTGGATGAAAGTAACATCAATTTGTCATAACTGTATAAATTACGATACCAATTTATATTTTCAGTTGAAAAAATTTCCGATAATGTAAGTAGAAAATGCTTACTTAATACCCAGAAAAATACAGTTTTTTTTGTGGATGATACTCGTTCAATTTGATACTTTACATATGAACGTATGGATATAATCTCCTTAAGGGCTCGTTAGTCAATATTGTTTAAGATATTTTTGAAATCGAAGAGAAATATATATTATTTCTTTGAATGTAAATAAATACGAGTAACTTAACATTTTTTTCTGAGAATTTGTCATAAATAAAAATTATTTAAAAAAACTGTAATTTATGTATTTATAATTTTTTTTGGTAATGCTATGACCTAACCTTTTGGTAAATTCACAGTGCTTCCTCGTGTTAAATTCACTAAAGGTAGATAATTATTGAACAATTTAAATAAAAATCGATAAAGTGTTCAGATAAATTACCTGGCATTGGTTAAGCATTTAATTTTTATACAATTTTACTAAAAATTATTAGTTAGACATTTTTCTAAGACGTATATTTTTAATTTTTTGACAAATGTCAAAATGACATTTAAAACGTCAAAATAACATTTAATATGTCCAAGCAAATATCAATTTAGAAAAACAAAACACGATTTTTAAAAATAAATTAAGATAAATCTTTGTAAGGGAATATTTTACAACAAACGTTGTAGACCCATATTATAGACAATTTAATGCTCTATAAAAAATATTCTATAACATTTTCACGTAACATGTGTCGTTCTTGAGATATCTTGAAAAAATAAATATTTTAGGATGTCACCCCTCCCTCTTACACACGATTTTGATGATTTTGAAATGGGACCGGCCTCAAGCCAGACCCAACCATCCCACCAAGTTTCAATAATATCGGTTCAGTGGTTCATGAGTTATGCGTGTGACAAGGATTCACGGGACAGACGGACGGACGGACGGGTAGACAGACAGATACGGAACGAAAAGTGTTTGTCTTGACGTGAAACGGAAAGATCAATTTAAAATTTTGAAATCGGAGAACATTTTTTTTGTGTCAATCTGAAACGATCACAAAGCTTCTCGTATCTTCGATATTGCGAGGAAGCAAAATCAGACAAAAACTATGATAGTATGAGAACATTACAGACCTAGCAATTAGTAACAAAATAAACGAACCAGCCGCATGTGAAGTTAGATAGGAACATAGTAAGCTGTGATCCAAAGCCCACTGTCATACGTAATTCGAGTTGCCTGGTGTTATAACCGTTTAATAACTTCCAGTAGACAACAACACAATAATGGTAGCGCTGGTGGTACACAGTATGTGCAATCTTCATAAAGGTTTATTATTTGCACTTCTTGCACTACATGCACCGTAGTGCTGCACTGGGACAGTTCAAATTGTTATTGTTGTTGACTATACAAGCCTCATTATTTCACAGGAAATTATTTTATTGTTAAAATTATTAATAGTTTTCAAACATTAACGGGCTGAATAAATACATAATATTAGGTGTACCGGAAAGTTTTTTCGTTTTTTAGGTGATAAAAAAAACTGAATAAATCTGACCAAAGATATTTTATTGAGTATAATAGTTTCCATCATGATCAATAGGCATGATACCAGTAACAAAGTATTACTGAAATTATGATTTTAAATAATGAAATAGGTTAAAAAGATTCTAAAAAATGTATTTATTTTTATATTAAAAACGAGATTAATATGATTTTTGTTAAAATAAAAACACAAAATACAGCAATCCGCCATGTTAGATAAAACACTAGTCAGATTGAATGACGTCACGACTAAGTACACATCATTTTTGTTTTATTAATATTTGCACTGTTTATAAATTATTTTGTGGTTTTAAATTATCAATTTGCTCAGTTTTGTGTTACCAAAACTAAAACCGAGAAACGTTAACGATGAAAAAAGAATTTATTATTATTGACAAGGAGTGTTTACATAGGCGTGACGTCACAAATGCGCCATGACACCTGCGAGCGTTTTGGCGTCAAATTCAAAATTAGTTTAAAAAAAGTCAATTTTTATGATTAAACCTTTATTTTCTTCAGAAAATAGGAGACACGTAAAATCATCATAAAATAGTTTTTAAAAATTTAGCATCATGCCTATTATACTTTGCCATCTATTGGGGAGAGAAAATATTTATGTTTTATAAAAATCGGGTGTTTTTGAAGAAAAAAATTGGTCAAGGGTCATTTTTACATGATTTATATCTCTAAGCTTTTTGTTTCTTAAGAAATGTTCTAGTGACCTAAACAAATGGTAGTCTGATGGTGCTATGTCTGGTGAATAGAGAGGGTGAGGTAAAACCTTCCAACCAAGTTCAGAATTTTTTTTACACGTTTTTTTTTGCTGCATGATGTCGGCGGGCGTTATCATGTTGAAGAATAATTTTGCTTCTATTTACAAATCTTGGTCGTTTTCTGATCTCTACTGTGAACAACTGGGTCGTTTAAATGATAACTTAATCAGAAAACGGCCAGGAATAGTGAATAGAGGCAAAATTATTCTTTAACATGATAACGACCTCATGCAGCAAACAATACGTGTAAAAAAATGGTTTTTTATTCTTATGTTTAAAAAAAAGAGGCCTACTCTTCTGAAACGAGAGAGGATTGACATAACTATTTTTCAAAATATACATGAACTTTCATTTAGAACTAACATCTTTTTGATTTTATCGATACTTGTGTTGCTAACTTCACATAATATATTTTTCATAGCAAAATATGATAAATTGAAAAATGCCGACTTTATACGAACACCTCAAATGTAGAACATATGCAATGGAAGTGTATGAATACATACACTTCTATAATATTCAATTTCCTATAATATCAAATTACATGTATTATATTAACAATAAGTATAAGCTATCACAAAGTTTTAATATTATAAAATACGTATATTTTCATTACCTATTATACATAGATTTCCACGAAATAAACCTCTACATGATACTATTATGTTCCTTGTATAGACAATGTATGTACATACATAATATGTTTGAAGTTGAAATGTTGTTTGGCTTAGTTTTGTTCCAATTAAAACATTTATGTATATCGAACTCGGCATAAGCCTCTTAATTCAGCCTTTAAATATATACGGCTGATTCTCAAAAAAAATCTACTTTTATAATGTGGCAATACTGACTAAATATGGCGAAAGGGCTGAGTGTTGAAGTGTATTGTTGAAATTGTTTTAAAGTATTATTATCCAAATTTACATTTTCGCTCGTCATTCCCTCACAAAGTGATCATTCCCTCACTAATTCACTAAGCTATCATATCCTCACTTTTGAATTTTTGTTTTAACCCCCTTTAAAGTCAAAAATATTGGGGACCACTATAACCCTTCAGAAAATTACCCTATGTTTTATTATATTTACGATAGAAATTGTACATTATTAAAAAAAAAAAAAAAAAACACAATATAACAAAATCATTTTTCTACTTTTTTTTAGAATCAGCCATACACTGAACTCCAAAATTATGGGATTATTAATTTTTTTCAATATTTTTAGGTATTTTTGAATCGGTGTATATCCGCGAAAAATGGTCGTACAACAGTTTAAAAAACACTTTTAAAGCTTGAACGTTCTAGTTTTTGAATTTTTTGTTGAAAATGTTATTATCCTTAAGGATAACATATTTTTTTGAAGATGAAACGCCGAAAAAAAAAATTTCAAAAACGTATAGTTTTTTTGAGAGGCTCTACAGGACTTGAGAATTTTTTTTGGTCTAATCAAATAAAGGATGTTTGTAGATCAGACTTTTTTCTTTAATTTTCTTTTTTTTCTATTACTGTACGACCTTTTTTGACCAAGTTATTTGCAATCAAAGAAAAAATCATACATTTCACTTTGAGCACCTATAACTAGGAAACAAAAAATCGTAATTTTAACGCCCTTTAGTTGTTCATTTGATAAAAAATTCTTTCATTCTAAAAAAATCCACTTGAAAGTGACCTAAAAAATTGCATATTTTTCATAAAACATGGGGGAACTTTGGGGGAAATTATGGGATCATCAAAGTGTTTATGTTTAATATATGATAATAAAATACAACTTTTTAATTATGTGCATTCAAGAGAATATAACAATTTTTATCGATCTTATAGTATAATTATAATTTATGTATGTTATCTCCTATAATGAGCAAGATATAAAAGTTAAAATTATAATTGATAATATGATTAATTATTGTTATTCAATTTGCAGCAGACATCGTATTAAGCTTTCTATATTAATTAATGTAAAAATTGATTGTAACAAGTAAATAAAAACTTTGATGTCACTTTTAATAAATTCAAAAGAAGTTTTATATTACAAGCATATTTTTTTAACTTGTTAGAAATTTATAAAACAGTAAACTTTCACATGTTTAAATACATAAATAATGTTTTGGCTTCTGAAAGTATCACGTATCAGAATAAAAAAAAATAATTAATATACGTCACAGAACATTTTATACGATAAGTTAAATGTTAAAAATAAGAAAAGTGTGATAAAAAATAAAAAGGAAAACAAAAAGAATAATGCACTTGATAAAAAACAACATTCACAGCTTTTTTATACTAAAAGCTCGCAAAAAACAGCGGCATTCCACATAGATCTACTTACACAAAAAATGTGTGCAATGAAATTTAGAAAATATCTGATGAAATATGAAACAGTGAAAATGAAAAAAAGAAACAATTGGAACCGCACTTGAACAACCAACATAGTGCAGGTGTGGACTAGGCATAAGAGTCACTGAATCAAATTATAAATCAATTATAAATCATCACCTAGGGCAGCGATTCTCAAAAGGTGAGGCGCGCCCCCCTAGAGGGAAGTGATAAAACTAAATGGGGGCGCGAGCATATCGAGAAAAAATATTATTAAACAATTTATTTAATTTACTGAAAGAAAAGCAATAAAATACATTCTGACAAAATAAAAAATATAATACACGTTTACATTTACACTGGTATAATAACTTATAAATAGGATTGTATCAGTACTTACTGCACAATGTACTTAATAATTAACTTATCAATATTAAATTAAAAACAAGATTAATAATTATTAGTAACTCCCTTGGGCCTGTCTTGCAGAGCGCAGTTTTTCGAAAGAAGATTTAATAAAATTATTGTTATATGAGGAGACGGAGGGGGCGAGGATAATTGTGATTGAAAATTGGGCCGCAAATACTAAAAGGTTGAGAAACGCTGACATATAAAGAAAATACACTAATACAAATAACGCTGACATATAAAGAAAAATAATTATGATTAGTATTTAATTTATTACCAAATAAATAGATTATATTTTGTGTATATGTATTTTATTACAAACTAGCGTATTGGACCCGTTGTTACCCGGGGATATTAATTTAATTAAACATAAAGTAATCATGCCCACCCTACATGCCCACCCAACATGGCTACTATGTTTTTCTATAAATGACATTTCTTCGCTATAACATCATAGAAACAAAAAACGTTGTGCAAAAGATTCTTTTTAATCTTTTGATGTTAAATCTTAGATTTTCATAAAATATTATTAGCCACGATACTGCTCGTAAAAATGATCTAACTATTGGTGAAAATCGCATTGAAATCGGTTCAGTAATTCAGGAGTCTACAAGTCACACACAAACGCAAATTCATTTTTATATATATAGATAGTTTTAGATTAAGCTTCAAATTTACAAAAAAGTGGTGTGTGCCTCACCCACATAAGCGCACGGTTGAAGTGAAACTTATTTTGTTTTCATTAATCATATGAATTAAATAAAAAAAGTAAACTATTCTTAAATTAATTAAGGAATTTGAATATTATTCTAGATCTCTATAAAAGTTTTAAGTCCTTTCCTGTATTCGAATGTGTGAGTGTTTTTCGGGGCAAATGTTATAAAACTGAGAGATATGATCGCAAAATATAGTATAGAGACGCTCTGTAATCTTCATGGTTTGTGTCGTACGTACTACCTACTTCAGAATTGTGCTTTCAAACTTTTTCTTTTTATTATATAAGAGGCTTTTAGAGTAGTAAAGAACTTATCAATAAAAGGATGATAAAATATGAAACATTCTTAATTGTTACCTATTAAAATTATTTGTAAGTAACAATTTTTCGTGATTAAAAAAAAAACATTGGTCAGAGTAATAACTTAATAATTTTAAGTAATAAATAATACTTAAGATTTATAAAAAAGTAACTTCTCCAAAGGATCCCGCAGTTTTTGATAGGTAAATGGCTTTCAATCAATCTCTTTGAAACGAACTGGAAAATATTCTCTAAATTATCCCAATAAATGTCTCAATAGTCGCAACCGCCTAAGTTCCCGAGGTCTCGCGCAAAAAGCTGTTTTGTACCTAATACTGCAATAAAAAAATCGATATAGTACAGGTTCAATATTTAATTTATTATAACAAATAGAAGAAAACTATAAATACATAAGTTGTCAGGCTAGACAAGCAGCATATTTTTAAAATAGTTACATTTATATAAGGTGTCCCATAAGTGTGTTACAAATCAAAGTTATATTCTTATGACAACTAATTTTCTATTATTTTTATTTTACAATTTAATATTTTTAATAATATCGCTAGTAGCTGGCGCTGACGGCACTACACATACCTTAACATGTTTTATAAAAACTTTATTATAATCCATAAAACAATTTGCTAGAACTTGCAAACTTTAACAACATAAAAATCTAAAAATTAAATAAACAAAACGATACATAAAAATTAATTTCTTTGTTCAAAATGTCCTGTACTATATCGATTTTTTTTATTGCATTATTAGGTACAAAACAGCATTTTGCGCGAATCCTCGATAACTTAGGCGGTTGCGACCATTGAGACTTTTAATCGGGATGATTTAGAGAATATTTTCCAGTTGGTTTCAAAGAGATTGACTGAAAGGCATTTCCCTATCAAAAACTGCGGGGTCCTTTGAACTTTTTCTCGTTGAAATTAGATACCTGCCATACAATTCAACAACTAACTTATTAAAAAACAAAACACGATGTTATTTTTTGGTTTTGTTTTATGCACCATGTAACAACAATGTAGAATAAATACATGGAGCAAGAAGTGTCTCCATGAAATAGTTGCAGTGCTCCACCGCCGTGTGGCGTTAATGTTTGCGGTCGCGCAGCGCCTCTGACGGTTCCTGCTCGTACCTGCTGTTACATGTTAACAAACTTGTTAATGCAACTTATGCCGATTTAATTTCTCGAGCGACGCTTCCACCGACTCGTGGTTTCTACACTTAATTGACAAACATTATAATATGTTTATTAATTAGGTTACGTTACTCATCCATCAGTACTAAATATTATATCTTGTTTATCTTCGTATGTATTAACATATGTATATGTACATATGTATATATGCATATATGTAAATTATGCACCTCGTTGTTAATTAAATTATGGTTTCGTGGTTGTTTTCACTTATTTAACATAATATATATTAGTAACATATAATACAGTATGAATCTAGAATCAGAATAATCTAGCTATTTATTATCGATTTTATAATTTAAGGTAAAGTAAGAGATTAAAATTGAAATTTAACAAGCTTGGGTTGGGGTGAGACCCTTTAGGTCCACACAATCAACTTCCCAACACGGTATGATTATAAATACTTAAATACTGATTATTTATTGTTTCCGTATAGTTTATGTGAATATTTTTTTAATATGTATATGAAAAATTTTAATGGAATTGGTCAGAAATAAAACTCACCTTTGTATTATAAATACTAGTCTGGGCAACATGAATTGTAGATTTATTTATTAGTATTTAAAATTCAAATTTTGAGGATGGTTTTCGCCTTTCACCCCTTCTATGGCTGTTTAGGCACGTATAACAAAAAAATACTGAAATACATTTTTCATTATTTGTATTGTAGAATATTTATGCAAGTCTCAAGTAAATCCGACCCAAAAAAAACTTTACACCCCTCTTTTACCCCCTTAGGGGTTGAATTTCGAAAAATCCTTTCTTTCAGATCATAATCACGTCAAGACGCTTCGATTGGCATCCCAACGAAGTCTATAGCATTTTTTATTTACGAGATTTCGTGAACGTAAAAAATGACACGCACATACGTAAAAATTTTTTTTCTCCATTGTTCCATCGAAATTTCGGGATGAGTTATAAAAGAAATAAATATATTTTATTAATATCTATATGGTTTTGCGTTGCCGGTTTTTTAAATTTAAAGTTTTCATAAAATGGGACGGTTTTAATTTTTTTTCATTTTTAACACTTTTTTATCCCAATTTGCTTTAAATTTTTTTTTTAAATTGCTATTTACTTTACACCATGTTTCAAATGTCATTTTAACGTTTGCATAAATTTAGATTTAGATTGAAATTGTCAAAAAATTTAAAATATACGAAAAAATCATTAGGAAAAATTTCGAACTAATATTTTTTAGTAAAATTGTATAAAAATTATCTGAACACTATCAGTTTTTATTAAAATTGTTGAATAATTAACTACCTTTGGTGAATTTACCACGAGGAAGCACTGTCCATTTACTTAGTAGATGGTTTTTTTAAACATATTTTTGAATATACTTTAAAAAAATGCATGAAAAAATCGATATTTTACGTCGCAGCGGCATAAGAAAATGAAATTTTTGTGTTTTAAAAATTATTCTGCAAAATTATTATTTTTTTCAAAAAGTTGATATAATAAATTAATTTCATTAGGTGTATTATTGATGTAAAGAAAATGAGCTATGAATTAAAAAGAATACACATAGCATTATATGGATACTTCAACAATCTATTAAACAATATTTATTTAATTCACGCTCAATTAGTTATATTATATCTTAAGTATATATACATTATACATACAACATACACAAGAACTTGAAAAAGGAAATTACCCTACGGCTATTATGCTTTTACGATAATGACTAATTTAACGACATTGGCGATCAACGAAACGCGTTCTTTTTTAATTTTCTTCTCAATTTGGTATTCTCTGTAAAGAACGCGATTAAGAAAATCTTATAGAGATTTTTGTTCATACCTCTTTCAAATTAACTCTGAAATACAGATACAATCGTGATTCGATTCGATTGTATTATCTGTATCTATATATCAGTGCCGTATTAAGGGGAAAAGCCAGTGTGATGAAAAATAAGTATATTCAAAAATATGTAAAAAATTATTTAAGTTAAAATTTTGAAAATTGCCTGAGTTACAGTCAATTATAATGACTTTAAATGCGTTTTTCTCGAAATAACTTTTTTTTACCTTATTCAAGTGATTCCCCAAAGCTAATGAACCGATTAAAAATTGTATTTTTCTAAATTTTCGTAATCACAGTGGCTAAGTCTGTGCGTAACCGATTTTTGAAATTTGGATAGTTACTGTTTTTTAAGACCACTTGAACAAAGCATTTTGAGAAAAAAACCGGCTATGCACAACCTTATTTATTTATTTTTTTCCGATAACCCATCCTGAAATTTCAATAGGACAATAGAGAAAAATATATTTTTGGTTGTCACAAATTTATAATATTTTTCAACAATTGAATACATCTCTATATAAAAATGAATGTTCGTTTGTATGAGACTTATAGACTCGGGAATTACTGAACCGATTTCAATGCGGTTTTCATCAATAGTTACATAATTTTTCTATGCAAATTCATGGATATTAATATTTTATGAAAAAAATTAATGATTTAACATCAAAAGACAAAAAAAATCTTTATCAAGTCGTGTTTTGTTTTCATGATGTCACAGCATACAAAATAAAAATACAGAATTCTATAATTTACGGTTACAATATTGTATTTATTTAGTCTCTTTCAAATATTTTGTCGAACAATTAGATGATTTTTGACAGATGCTACAATTCAATATTTTGAAATAATTGATTGAAAATTGAAATACAAAGAAACATTTCATTAATTATTATGATTGTTGCTAACCTACTTATTTATTTATTTTGTTGGGTGGGCACGATTACTTTATGTTTAATTGAATTAATATCCCTGGGTAACACCGGGTCCAATACGCTAGTATTTAATAAAGTTTCCTTTTCCTGATCTCTAAATAATTATAATTAATTATACTCATGAAAAAAATTCCCAAACATTGACAATTTGACCAGTCACAGTGGTTTTCCTCTTTAAGAATTTTTCTAAGAGAAATTTAATTTGTGCTCGTACAAATTAGATATATAAGGTCTTGGAAATTCTAACCAATTTCTAGTTTTCAAAAAATTAAATTAAATATGTACCCAGCACCTCCACCATTAAATAATTTAAAATAAAAAATCCATTGGATCTGTGAGACTTGGCGTTACTATCACAATAATAAAATTATAACCCTTGTATAAAATCAATCTGTCTCCGCCAATGACATGTGTAAGGGAGTACACGTTTTTATCTTTATACACATTTACTCCTTTTTATTTGTACGGAGAAATACATTTGTTGATTGTTTTAAGTCGATACGAAACTAGGGGAATCAATTACATCGCTGATGAAGAAAACGTGATTGTTTGATCCATGTAAACGTAACATACTTTCTCTTTGTTTACTGAATTTACGTGAATATATACAACAAACATCTTTATCAGGGTTGATCACGATTAACTCAACTTTGTAAAATAATCGATTTAGTTTTCTCTACTTTCTTATTTAGTGTTTCAACAATAATGTTATTAATTATTTTAATTAGAGAGGAATGTATCAAATAAGAAAAACTGTTTACCTAACTATAAGGTACTGGCACCAGTCTTGGATAATACCCCAGTGTTGGACACCTCTATAATAGCACCTCCCGAGAATGACGTAATAATAGCAGGGGGTCAATTAGACCCCAGTGACTTTGAAGAGCGGCAGAAATTTCTAGAATCCCCCAAATAGCTTAAGAAAAATTAGAAGTGCATTTCAAACCTTTCCTTTTAAATATGTACTTGAAATTTTTATTTTGAATATGTTAAAAAATCATTTTTAGTTCTGAACTTACATTCGTGCGTTTGATGACATACTTATTGTTAGCTTACTATTATATGTCAATCATATAGCAACTGCTTTACATTGTTTCAAATTTGACGATTCTTTCTTTTATATCTTTTGTGCCGTAGTACTTATCATTAGCAAGTATCCATCACTGCGTGCTCATTGCTGGTTTTACTTTATCCATTACTGGAGATAAAACATAAACAAAATAAAAGGCTATAATTTAAAAAACAAACTATATTTGCGGACTTTGGTAATAAAATTGATTAAATAAAGAGTTACATGAGTTCTTGAGAATTACAACAAAAGAAGCCCGTCAATCACAAAAACATTAAACCTTGCTCTTATAGCGGCCATAACTGGTGCTCGACCTTATATGATTTTACTAATCTAACATTTTTCCTGATTAATCTATGTATACACAAGACAAACCATATTTAACATTTAAATATAATTTAAAAAAATGCGAAAGATACATATTTCTAACTTGATCCAAGATCATCATATTATGATAATCTTGTACACTCCTGCTTATATATCTCGATTACCTTAGCGAAGAAAAAGCCCGGTATCCCTTAATGATGAGCTGCTGTTTTTTCGTCAATTCCCTACGGAGAAACTCGCTTGAATGTTGCAACAAACAGGAAATGACGGCGTGGGGGATGAGACACAACGCACCACGACCCACGGTTAGCGGGGGTGGGATTCCTACGCCAGTATCACACGGAGGGGGTGACGGGGGAGGGGGACAACGCGCGCGCGGATCAGAGGATGCGTTAGCGTGATTTTCATGGCCTACTAAGCAAACACATTAATATTTAAAATCCATGAGTCACTAATTAGTCGTAACGCTAGCTGGGGTTGTAAAACAATTAACTTCTTAGGACCTATGTATATGCGTATTATGCTAAGATGCTTACACAGCTGCGGTACCCGAAACGGGAGGGAAGTTGTCTGTTTGTGCCTCTTGCAAATGCTTTAGATGCCCGGCCCATAGTAGTCCGAGAGGTGAGCGACAAATGATTGCAACTACTTTATAAAGGCTGATTTTTTTATATTACGTCACATTTGTGGTGGAGAGATACAGCCTGCCGTCAGTCAGCTAGTTTCGTTAGCGTTTGGCGCGGGGGCGACTTTATTTTTGTAAAAAATCGATAGACGTTGCAACTTATACTTTATAAAATCTGAAAATGTATTTGTAAGCAGTTGAGTTTAACGCGCTGTTGATGCGCCCGGTTGCAAGATTTTGTAGGCTGACTATGATAAAAGGGGTTCTTAGTTAGTATACTGTTTACAAATAAATTTTCAGATTTTATAAAGTAGTTGCAACGTGTATCGATTTTTTACAAAAATAAAGCTGCCCCCGCGCCAAACGCTAACGAAACTAGCTGACTGACGGCAGGCTGTATCTCTACACCACAAATGTGACGTAATATAAAAAAAATCATCATTTATAAAGTAGTTGCAATATTTTGTCGCTCACCTCTCGGACTATTAGATGCCCGGCCCATAGGCACAGGATTCAATTTATTTATTTTTGATGGCACGAGATAAAAATATAGCGACATTGGTAATTAATTAATAATAATAAATGATTGTTTTGTCAGTCATTCAAAGTCCAAGTTCTATTGTGAAACGGTTGAGATAGAACTGAAAATTATACCCTTTGTGTATAATATATAGATAGTATAGAATTTATGTTATATTATAATTTTGCTTCCTCGCAATATCGAAGATACGAGAAGCTTTGTGATCGTTTCTGATTGAGACATAAAATTTTCTCCGATTTCAATATTCTAAATTGATCTTTCCGTTTCACGTCAAGACAAACACTTTTCGTTCCGTGTCTGTCTCCTGAATCTTTGTCACACGCATAACTCATGAACCGATATTATTGAAATTTGGTTGGATGGTTGGGTGTGGCTTGAGGACGGCCCCATTTAAAAATCATCAAAATCGTGTGTAAGGGGGTGGGGTGACATCCCAAAATATTTATTTTTTCAAGATATCTCAAGAACGACACATGTTACGTGAAAATTTCCGAACATGAAAGTAATATAACTTTCTTCTCTAGAATTAGTACAGAAATAATTTCAGAGAAAGAATCTTAAAACTAATACTTACAAGTAACACTACCCAACTGTAACTCACCGATTTGAATGAAACTTAACATACTTATTAAACACCGAAAAATATTAAATACGTGTTTTTTTGTTTCGGCTAAATACGCTTTTTAGGAGTAGAAATCACCCCTCAACCACTGGAGGTGGAAACAGTTATGGCTAATTATTTCTGAAACGATACATTTTCTGAAGAAAGTGCTTAGGACCAAAGTTGTAGAGTTCAAAGTGATGCACTTGATGGCGACCTTGAGGTCGATTTTCAAGGTGAATGAAACATGAAATGATTTTCAAATGACCTTGAAAATCGACCTCAAGGTCGCCATCAAGTGCATCACTTTGAACTCTACAACTTTGGTCCTAAGCACATTCTTCAGAAAATGTATCGTTTCAGAGATAATTAGCCATAACTGTTTCCACCTCCAGTGGTTGAGGGGTGATTTCTACTCCTAAAAAGCGTATTTAGCCGAAACAAAAAAACACGTATTTAATATTTTTCGGTGTTTAATAAGTATGTTAAGTTTCATTCAAATCGGTGAGTTACAGTTGGGTAGTGTTACTTGTTAGTGTTTATTCATAGATAATATTCAAGCTATTGATTGTAGAAGAATACCTACCAAATGAAATTAAAATGAATCAATCTTTTTATAACTTAACTTTTGTATTTAAACTTTATATATTAATTATTATATTAAACTGAAAGGTATATTAAAACTACAACACATATATCCAGTAGATACGAATGAAACTTTTGCGTAGGTTTCAATGCAGTTACTCATTAGCAATGATAAATAATTACTCTAACCTCTGCAAACAATGTGTCATATATGTACTATAATACCCACTATTTAAGCCAGTGATTTTCAACATATCAAAAGGGTGTCGTGAATTTTTAAATGTACATTTGAAACATTGAGTATAACAAGGGCGTTAGTCGAAAAACCGTTTTAAAATATTCATATTCAAAGTTTTTAACCCTTTACTGCATAAAGACCAGGATAATAATTTTTTTTTCAATTATAGGTTACTTTTAGTAGTACTAAAAACATATTGTTCTGAAAAAATAGGCCTCAGAATTCAGGAATATTTTTCAGAATCATTTAAGGAGGTTGGGAAGTCAAACCAGTAGGAACAACTTATAACTATAATAATTTACAATTGTTTAAACATTAAAAATGAATGAAATACTGAAATTTTCAGACTTTTTGACCAACTCGTTTTTAAGGAAATAAATTTTAAACTTCAGTTGTAATACTGGCGTTAAATGACATAATCAATAAACTATTATATAAAAGATAGAAAAATGATAAAAATCGATTTAAAAAACAGTTGATTTGAAAATTAATTATATTGTAAAGTATATACATTTACATAATTAGGTATTTAAACAAGAGTTAGACGTTTTGACCATACCATTATTAAAAAAAACAATTTAAGAAACTTGAAAAATATGTGAAATGATTTATAAATATTTTAAACTTATGTGTAACATGGCAACTGCGCTGGTATTGAAAAATGGCAAATAAATGAGTGCAAGTAATTTAGACCAGGGTTGTATGGGCCCAATGAGTCCGTCAATTTTTATCCAATGTAACTGTTGGTTGATACTGGAAACCGATAACACTTATTAATACTAAACCTTGTATCAAAATTCATAATTGTAGCACAATGGGTTCTCAAGATATTAAATAAAAACTAATTTTGAGTAAAATCTTTGGAGGGCTGTAGTCCCCTCACGAAACATTTCCGGACATATGTTCATATAATGTTTTTTGTTCAAAATATTTTTCTCAATTTACTTTTCAAATATTTAATAACGAAATTTTCGAGGCAGACCATTTTTTTCATACAGAAGTAAATGTAATCTTTCACTGGAAAAAAAATGAACGAGTAGTCATAACATGATATAATTAATTAATTGAATTAGGTCTGCCAGGTACTTAATAACGACAGACAAAATTGTTCACTATAGTATATTTACACTATTTTCAGAAAGATATATGTGTGTGTATGTACGTACGAGTTACTTGTTTTATTAGTAACATGAGTTCATGAGAATTACAGAAAACAAGCCCATTAATCCAAAAAAAAAACCCGAAAACTTGCTCTTATAGCGGCCATTACTGGTGCCTTTACTTTATTTACCAATGTATGTACGTATGTATCCAATAGTGATTATATTTTCCCGGAAAATTGTTCGGTACTGGCACAGGTTCTTTCTTTAGGGAATATAAAGACGATGAATGAAAAGGAAATATTCCCAGTGGGATTTTACTTATTATGGTTTATGGTTATACAAGAAAAGTATTAAAGATAAATATGTATGTATGTATATACAATATACATATATACATATATAAAAATCAATAAAATAATTTCTTTCAAAAAAAATTGAACATAAATATCAGTCAATTGATGATTTGTGATCATCATGAAATTCTAAATTATCCTGACAGTATAATTTTAACAATTAATTTGTGTTTTTTAATATAGGATATATACAGTGTGTCCCAGAATAGATGTAATAAAAACAATTTTTTTTCGAATTTCGTAATATTTGGAGATTAACGTATACCAAATATTAGTTGATTTGGTCTTCTACAGGGTGTTTTATAAGCATAAGCAAAGTTGAAAAATTACCAAAAATAAATCACATTTTTTTTTCAAAATTAGAAAAGAATTACAAAGAAAAGTTGTTTAAAATGTAATGAATATTTAAAATAAGTAGGGTCAACTGAGGTAAAAGTGAAACAAAATACAAATATTTCATGTTTTTTGACAGTTAACGATACAAATTCATACTTTAATTTTTTCTACTAGATGCGCTTATGAATAACCATTACTTACGTCATTTGAACTGTACGATACAACACGGACTTTAAAAATGAAAAAAGTGCGTTTCATTTTTAACCTCTAATTTGGGGAAAAGTGAAACAGGCCTCTAACGGAAAATATTTATCGAAAAATTAAAAGAAAAGCTACAAAGGCAACTTTTATTTATCTTCTTTGTGGCATATCAATGTGAAATTGTAACTTTAATTAATATCTGAGCTATGCAGAAAGTTATGTGCAAAGAATTAAAATTTAATTCACACGTTTTGACATCGACTAACAGGGAAATCTGTAGGGGTGACACATCACTTATTAGGCGATTCATATTTTCAAGTCGCTTTAACAAACCTTTAATGATGATGTCAGTTTTTATAATTGTCCTATAAATAAATTAGTTTTTTAGTTGCAAGCTTGTTTCACTTTTACCCCATTTTTTTCGTGTTTCATATTTACCCCGCTCGACCTTATATAAGAATATTTTGTGCAAAGAATTAAAATTTAATTAACACGTTTTGACATCGACTAACAGGGAAAACTGTAGGGGTGACACATCACTTATTAGGCGATTCATATTTTCAGATCGCTTTAACAAACTTTTAATGATGATGTCAGTTTTTATAATTCTCTTATAAACAAATTAGTTTTTTAGTTGCAAGCTTGTTTCACTTTTACCCCATTTTTTTCGTGTTTCATATTTAGCCCGCTCGACCCTATATTGGTTAATTCGTAAACTACTGATAATGGAGTGCATCAAAATAATCAAATTCAGTAATAACGAGTTCACCTATTGCAATAATGTTGTTAATAAACAGAGTTTACTTTTGAAGCTTTGTGTACGATATTTTTTTATTAAATTCCTCTCCGATATGAAATTGACGTAATGAAATGCTTGCGCTAGTCAAATGATTGTGTTTATTTCAGATTGTAATACACTTGCCAAGAATTTGAAATATTTAATTTTGATGTGAATAAAAAAATATACTGTTTTATATAATAATGAATTTATTGTTTACTTTATATTTAATTTATGTTAGGGGCCTGAAACTGAACTCGAAAAAGAGCATTTTTAAATATTTTAATAGAAGTGATTTTCATGCAATTTTAGAAATCTTTCTTTACCCGAACTCGAACCATAAATGAATTCAAGTTCAGGTGTTTGATTGTAGCTATAAATTGGATAGTATTTAAGCGTGCAATTTTTTTTATACTTATAAATATATTGTATTTGAGCAAAAAAAATTGAATTTTGAGCATTTTACTAAACATAAAATGTGACATTAAAAATAATTTTTTGGAGTAATAACATTTTTCGTTTTCAGTATTAAAATTTTGTTTTGCGCAGTAATAATTGTATTCGTTATTATTGTATAGTTTAATTTTTATAACTTTTTTTTGAGCGGGGGGGGGGAAGATGTTCTATTACCCCCCTCCCCAAATGAAATAAAACAAAATAATTGAATTATTTAATTTGTTTTCATTTTATAACTTTTAATTTTAGATATATTTTGAGATCTATAATCATTTTTAATCTTGTAATTGTATTATTACTAGAGATTGAAAAAATAGTTATTATTTTCAATTAAATAGTTACTAATTGAATTTTTTTTCGGAAAATAGTTGGTAAATAGTTTTTTTTTACGATTTAATAATAATTAATGCAAACGAAGCAGTAAAAAGTGTCGCAAATAATTTAAAAATAGTTGGAAAGGTAACTGCAAATAGTTGATTTCAAATTGTGTTCAATCAAACCAGTTTTCTGAAAACATTGGAGATATGTAGTAAAAATTAGAATAAATGCATTTTTACGCAATAGTTGAAAAACTATTTTTCCAATCTCTAATTATTACTAAGTACTTAAGTACTTAATTCTACAATACTAAAAATATTATAACAAATAGAGGCTAAAAACATTAAAGTTTTTTGTTTAATAAATTGGACTTTAAATACTCAAAATAATATAATAATATGAAATAACATATTCTTTACAAATAAACTAAATATTCCCGGAATCAATACAATTTTTTGTGATGCTTTTAAATTTTTATTATAATGAAATCTGAGCAGCATCAGGTGCGTGCAAACCATAAAATATTAAAACAGGATTACAGAGAAAATGCCTGTCATTTTTCAAGATTATCGTTGAGGCATTTCCACTACTGATTAAATCAAAAACGATTTGAAAATATACGTGGACATTCCATTTCATACTTCAATTAAATTTAAATGAACATAAAAAACTATACAGAAAATAAATCGCTTTATAATTCAATTTATGTGGATTTTATAAATTCATCGTTTTTTGTATTAAATACATCTAAATCTCTTTTTTAATTAATAGTATTTAAATATTAGATGGATTAAATTAGATTTTTAAATGGAATTAATATTCGTCTCAATTATTTTACCGCACAATCGATGACAAATGATTAATAAAACGTCAAAAATCAAGGCCCCGGGAAATACATAAAAAAAAAAAAAAATGAGTGTCGGTTATGCTTAAATCGTTGATACAGTGAAAACGATTTAATATAGAATAAAAATGAACAGGATCAATTTTACAGATAAGAAAACTTTCTATAAGAATAGTACTACGGTTTATACCTAAAACTAAGTCGTTCAAAACTCGAGACCAAAATGTAGTTTTTTTTGAAAATGTCGCAATTTACCTTGGTTTTGTATAAAATTTAATATTGGTATGAAACAGTTAAGAAAAATTTCTAAAAAAATTCATGGTTTAACTAGACACTATTGGAAAGCTACTTACGAGTTCAAAATTTATTTTTACTTTAAATTGTAGCTATAATCGGCTGCACCATAAAAATAATTTATTATATTTTATCGCCTGTTTTGAATGTTAATTTTTTCATAATCTATTAATCACCGAATAAAACAAAAATATTTGTTTTAAAGATAATTTTATCCTCTACAAATTCAATCGTAACTGCAACCGTTTGCTTGCAGTTTTTAAATAAAAACAAAATGGTACCTTTGGTCAAATTGTTAAAAAAAATATTTTTTTAGGGATGTAATTAGTTTTATTCGATCCGGCGGGAAAAATACCACATGGGTGTGGTATTAGAAGGAAAAACAACCCCCTATCTCGCATAGCAGTCGAGATATTTACGATTTTAACCAAAATATTGAAAAAAAATTATATTTCACACTCTTTTACATATGAAAGATTGTAATTAGTTTCATTCGATCCGGCGGAAAAAATATTATGGGGATGGGGGTTTCAAAATCCACGCGAGCGAAGCCGCGGGTAGCAGCTAGTTGTGATATATATGTATATCTACAGATCAAACATTCGACATGATTATCAGTATAATGCAATATTAAATAAATGTAATTTATTTGAATCAAAGAATTCAGGTCAAATATAGAGATTAAAGTCCCGTTTGCCAACAAAGAAATTGAATTCAACTTAATTAATTTCATTCAGATATGATAAATAAAAGAAAGCAATAAGCATTTTTTTATAAATTATCAGAATGATGAAAGAATTCATAAATAAATATTGATTGTTATTTAATTTTATTTCAAAGAGATTTCTGTTAATGAAAATACAGGGTGGATAAATAAAAACATCACCTGTTTTATGACATAGTACTTTGTAACTATAAATCATAGAATCCTCGGAACTGTCTTCTAATATTTGATTGGTTTGTATTTAAATCTATAATATAAAATTTTTATGATTTTTTGTGCTCTTTCAAATGACAACAGTAGAAATTAAAAAAAAATGAAACCTTTAACCCCCACCTCCCACCCACCCCATTATTTATTTTAATTTTTTTTCTATTAACTAAAATGAATCGTAGTATACAATAGCAATTCAAATATATAATAAAATAATAAAATAAAAAATAAATTATAAAAATAAAATAAGACGATATTTCACAAATTTTTTTTTAACCCTGTCATCGTCACATTATCATATTTTGAAAAATATTAATTAAAATTTTTTATTACGTTAGAGATAAGAAAAGTATTGACTAGAGTTGAAAAGTTACCAATTTAGAAGGATATTTACATCTCAGTAAAGAGATTTTTAGCGCATGTTAGTCTAGTAAACGGCCGGTTAAAATTATGTGACGGTTAACGGTTTTATTTTTTCGAATTTCTACTGTTGTCATTTGAAAGAGCATAAAAAATCATAAAAATTTAATATTATAGATTTTTTTTAAATCTTCATTAGTTTCAGAGTTATTTTCATAGGGGTATTTCACCCCCTTAAACCGTTTTACCGCAGCTAAGATACTTTTTTCTTACTAGCCATGATCCACTCTAACTATATACAAAATTTAAAATCAATCTGAATATGCCACTGGAAAATGTTCCCTTGTTAGTACTTTGGGCGACAACTTATAATACCTAAAGCTAGGCATAGGGAAAACGTTAATTATTTTTCACAGGGATCCTCAAGCAGTGTCAGGTATTATTAAAATGTAGCCAAGTGCAACCATCAGGAAATCGTTCCTAATCACTTCCAGATTTCAAATTTTCAAGTTTTGAAATCGTAGCTGCTACCCTAATATAAAAGGTCGGAGAGGGGGAAATCAATCTTCCACTAACCATAGTTATTGTCTTATATGATATAGAATAAAGGACATTGAAAAGTTTCATTCTTATCCGCATCATTGTATCTAGTGTTTATATATTTTCTTCAACTAGACATCCTGTCTGATGCATATTTGCTAGTAACAGCCCTGAGATATGTGCCAATCGATTAGGGGAGCAGCTAGGATTCCGTGCCTTGAAAATTCGGAATCTAGGATCGATTGAGAACAACTTCCAGAAGGTTTCATGTAGTTACATTTATTATTCTCAAAATTGTATCCAGTATTTGATATTTAGTTTATCTGGACACCCTCGCTCAAGCACATTTTCCTTGAGATATGCCCTAAACAAAGAGGGGAGTTACGATTTCAAACCTTGAAAATTTGAAATCTGGGAGTGATTTGGAACGACTTCCTGAAAGTTGCACTTAACTACATTTTAATAATACCTGACACTGCTTGAGGACCACTGTGATTTTGCAACGACCTAATACAATATATTTAATACTCAAAGTATATAAAATATTTCGTGTTTAAATACTACCCCTCCAGAATTAACTGTTACGAAATCTTACAAAATTTTCTTCAGGTGAATCACGCAGAAAAATATCGCACACAGAAAATTCCACCGAAAATAAACTTTTTATCGCAATGCATACAAATGAATTGTTTTAGGGTAGGAAAAAATCTCGATGCGTAGAGGATTCCACAAATTTGTACATAGAATTAATCCTGTCTCGTTGGTATCCCAACGGGACAGGACTGTTACCTCGTGCACATAGTAATCCTGATAATCCTGCTCTCCCACCCCCACTTCCGGTTTTCACCCGGTCCGGGCTCGGCGGGACGTGTGTCCCACTGAATTTAGATCAGTTGGAATCTCCGAGGATAGTTAGAACGCTTTTCTTTAAATTAAGAACATCGATTCAGTCTTCAGGTGAGTTAATCCTGCATTTTCTCTAGATTTATAACAGCCCAGTGTAGAGGGTCTATTGTTTGTATTGTTCGACTCACAATCATATTATACTGTAGATTATTGTATGTTGATTAAAATGGTTGAAAAAAACACCTTTTTAAGCTGTAATAACTAATAAAGTGTTACGTTTTTTTAGTTTATACCCCTGGAAAATATACATTTTGTAGTACAGAACACACTGAATATACTTGATATTTTTAATTAACATTTTAATAATAATTTTAATTGAATAAAAATTTCAAGTGTACTAATGTATTTTTAACAAAAAAAACTGAAATTTCCAAATTTCTGAATTTTTGGGGCGGCCTACTAATTAATATAATAAAAATATGTTAAATTTGTTTCAAAAATTCATCTTTTAACTAGATTTAAAATTTTATAATTTGTTTTAAAGAATAATGAAAGTTAATCGGGAAAAATGTATTTACGGCAACAATCCGATAGTGCAAAAATCAGTTCAGAAAAACGTAAATAACTTTTTTGTTTCAATATGTATGGGTAATGGGTAAGATACATACATCATTTGAAAGAGCATAAAAAACCCTATAATTTGAGACATACAAAATTGCTCTACGATGGTTTGCCCAAAGATGGCGGACAATAATTTTTGTTGTTGAAAATATAAGTTTTGGCGGTAATTTTAAATATTTTAAAATCAAACTCGGTAGGTTTATTTAAGATCATAAGAAGTACATTTTCCCTTCTTTTCATTAAAATATTCATGTTTATTGCAAAGTAATTGAGAAAAAATTAAAAATCTGTTTTAAGCGAAGTTTGTAATTTTTTTTGATGTTAGAAATTAAGTTATAGTATTTCGCCTTCCACAGATCCACATGTCGTGAAAAAAGAACCGCGCGGGAAACAGATTAATCCATAAACTCAGTTATAAACTTCTCTTGACCCCTAGAACATTTTAAAACCATAAAATCGCTGTAGGGAGAGATTGTTTTATTCAATAAAAAATTTCGGTTATATGACTCCACTACTATGCATTTTTAAATACGTGTTGCTTTTTTGTTTTCTTTTGTCTAAACAGGGCATAATATTATAATAATAATTATACACCCTGTATATAACATTATAATGTAACAAAAAGATTGTCGATTAACAAATGAAAAAAAGTATCAGATAATATAAAAACAAATGAATCGATGATAAACGGCAATAGTATTTAGTTCCATTAGTTTACCGGACAAACACAAACAATGCTAATAGCATGAAAACATTGGTCACTGTCATTCGTCAAATAGAGATTTGGACCCGATGCAACTGCGGTTCGTGTTTTGTGCATTCAACAAATTACTTCCCGTATCAACAAATAAAAGTTAATCCCACGTAGATTTACTTTAATTCATTGTTATTCACTTTGCATAGTTGGGTTTTAATTTATTAACGGGAACCCCCCCATAGAGTTCAGTGGAACTAATTTGCGATTACCGATTGATGGATAAACTAAAGTGATTGTTTAGGTGAAAAATAATGGCGATTTAAAAATAAATAGATTGGTTTTATTTAATTGCAAAATAAAACACAAATATACATTTTTCATTTATGTTAAAATCGGGTTGATTAAATTTGTAATCAATTCTGGTATTAATATCGACCTAATAAAAAATTATTAAAAACATTTTGTATACAGAGTGTCCAAGATAAACGTGAAATGCATGGGAATTTCCTAAACGGTAAGAGATACAGATTCGGTTAAATGAGATGAATTATTTGTAAGGAATGGGTGAGTATTACTACATTAAAAAAATATTAATAATAGACATGATGCCAGTAACAAAGTATCACTGAAATTATGATTTTAAATAATGAAATAAGTTAAAAAGATTCTAAAAAATTTATTTATTTTTATATTAAAAGCGAGATTAATATGATTTTTGATAAAATAAAAACGCAAAATACAGCAATCCGCCATTTTTGATAAAACGCCAGTCAGAGTGGGTGACGTCACGGCTACGTAAACGTCATTTTTGTTTGATTAATATCTGCACTGTTTATAAATTATTTTGTGGTTTTAAATTATCAATTTGCTCAGTTTTGTGTTACCAAAAGTAAAACCGAGAAACATTAGTGATGGAACAAGGATTTATTATTGTTGACAAGGAGTGTTTACATAGGCGTGACGTCACAAATGCGTCATGACACCTGCGAACGTTTTGGCGTCAAATTCAAAATTAGTTTTAAAAGGGTCAATTTTTGTGATTAAACCTTTATTTTCTGCAGAAATAAGCATTTTTTTGGAAATAAGAGACACGTAAAATAGTTTTTAAAAATTAGGCATCATGCCTAATGTATGTGGTTTAGGCGATATATCAAAAAATCTTAAAATTCGGAATTTCTTTTAATAGTTATAACTTTTTTGTGAAAGAGATAGGCACTTTTTATTTACGGAATTGGTTGGTGTATTTATAATTTTTATATCAATTTTAGTTTCTGTTACTTTTAAGTTTTAACTTTAGTTTTTCTTATGGGCCACTAGGTTGGCTATAACATATTCGAACGTGTTTTTTACTCTACTTTACAACGATATGTCACTTGACATATTTATTTTCGAAAATAAGTCGAAATACTAGTGATATTTATAAAGTATTTTATTACAAAGGTGAAAAAACATGAAGTTCTATACAATTATAATCTTCCTAGGCATTCAAGAATGCTTGACATGTTACCAAAAGTTAAAAAAACTTAAAAACTTAAAAAAATCGCGTTTTTTCTTCACGGTAATTCCCATCAAACTATCGACTGATCAAGATTCGTCGCGCTTGTGTGCGGAGCGAGGACTTAAATCGATTGCAAACCAGTTGTAAAATAGTCGCTCACGCAACTGGTTTGCGATTTTCGTTGCAAAACAGTCGCACCGCCTTAATGTATTTATAAAGTGTTTCTACAAAATTAATTTTGGAAAGTTTATATTTTGGGAAACCACAAATTAAAAAACAATTTATGTGTTAATAATGTTAGATATTATATTCAAGTTACACATTTCCTGAAATGGTATTTATAATATGTGTTATATAATATTCTCAGAATTAATTTGTCTAATATGTGTATCATTCTATATTGACACATATCTCTGAATGTACAAACATAATATGGTGGTTATATTCAAAATTATATTTGTATTAAAATACTAAACATAATTCTGAAAACTATATACGTGTCTATCTAATTAATTTTGTTTGGATAAAACATCAAGTTCAACTGTTTTAATATACATGTATGATGTTATAAATAGATATGTATAATACGTAAAATTAATTTTGGTGTGAAAAATATTCATACTGTTTTAATATAAATAAATGAAAGTAAGTTAGTTCTGAAGTATACATTATATTTTTGAAATCATGTTGTTTTGGAATTTTTTCTAAGACCCACGAATATATTTTTAAAATTCTTCTTCTAACAAGGCGTTTTAATGTTAGAAAACGCACTCGAAAGTTTAACACTATTTAGCACAATGCTAACTTACGCTACTCATGAGTGTCATTATCTTACAGCTTTTACGATATTGATTTATCATAATTTCATTGTTTGCGTGTTTTTGAGATCGCAAATGACGATTTTGATATTAGTTTAACGAGATTCAGAATGGAAAATACAAAATGGTGGACAAATCGTAGAAGCTGCTTACTTTTATTGTGCTTCAAAGTATAATGATTGGTATTTTTAGATCAGACTTTTCTCTTCAATTTGCTTTTTTTATTTTAACCGAGTTATGAAGAGAATACTTTCAGCTTTCAAAATTTGCCCCTGGAATTTTCGCACGATCATTTATTTTCTAGTTACAGGTATTTACAGTTAAAAGTATGGTTTTTACTTTTTACTACGATCAAAAACTCGGTTAAAAATGGTCGTACAGCGATACAAAAAAAATCGTAGATAAAAGTCTGATCCAAAATATAGCTTGGTTAATAGTAAAATACAATTTTTTGTCGCCTTGTGTTATTTATTGAATCGAATGTAACTATAAATATACGTTATATGTCATACAACGATTACAATAATTATTAAATATGGTCATTTCAATTATAATTAAATGATTGATATCCGTATATTGACAAACAATAGATCTGTGTAAATATCACTTATTCACAAACATGTAGTTATTTGGTTGATAGTATATTAGTTGTGATGATTACTAAATAATTATATAATACATATGAAACATAATATATTTCACCATTTTTGACGAAACGAAGTAAACAACTAATTATATGTATTTTCACATTTATATTCATCGTTTTTGTTATAAATAATAGTTATTCAGGGCCGTAATTACCACCAGTGCAGCGTGGCAGGGCCCCGGGGCCCCGAGGGTCGGGGAGCTCCGCGGCAGAGTAAAACTTTTTTTTCCCGATCCTCTAGTTATGGTTCTGTAGTTATTTGTGCATAATTAGGGTTGATCCAGACTATCGTGCCGGTTCCGGTCCAGTCTCGCTCCAATCAAATATAAATATACAATAAACAATTCACTCCAATATACAGTATTTACTGTACTGAATATTTGACTGGAGCGAGACCGGACCGAGACCGGCATGATAGTCTGGATCGACCCTAAGAGTGTAAAATGACAGTTTTTTCGCACGAAAGTGAATGTTTGTTAGTCGAGGCGCCGCACACTGGGTTTTGCGCGAAATTTCGCTTCAAGCCAATTTTCAAACAATTTGAATGCAGTCGATTTCATTTGATAGTTGTAGTTTATGAATATTACCCCAAGAATAGTATTTTTACCCTCTTAATTACTCTTTCACCCCCTTAAATCTGATTAAACGATAAATTCGTAAATTAATAAATCGAGTAATAAATACTGCACAAAGATAAATTTCTTTATCTAGCAAATGAGTTTCAAAATATCTGCCTTTGTTTGGTACCGGGAGAAATGATTTAAATATTATAATTGTCAAATAGGAGGAGCTTACTAATTGTAAGTTTGTAATACGCGAATTTAAATGAAAACTGGACGACCACTTCTGCATTTCACTGTAGATAGCACATTAAAGCGAGATATACTACCTTGATGATTATTATCGTACATAAATAGCTTATTTGGTTTAATAATTTCCGTCCGAGAGACGAACTCAAAGTTTAAATGCCCTTGGTCGTAGTTCAAAGTTTCAGACTAGTTTTAACATGTCTGATCTTCAAAGGGCATATCCAAATCATGGTTGTTGTATAATTTAACTTTGGTTTGCACTTATGAGACTGATATAAACGTCTGTAATGTTTCTATTATTTTAATATCAAGTCTTGATACATACTTTACTAAAGCTCATAAGAAAACGGTGGTTTGCATTCAAAAAAGGAGCATGTTCTCAATTCGGCTGTATATAATTTTTATGTACATATGTTTGGGAATAACTTCGGTAAATATGAACAGATTCTAGACGATTTTTGTTTGTATGAAAGAGTATACTCCTGAGGTGGTCCCATATAAATTTTATCAGAATCTGATCATGGACTTTGAAGATACGCCACTCAAAACGGAAAAATGAAAAACTTTTTAAGAAAAAATAAAATGGACTTTTTTGTTGTTAAATTTAATTATTATATACTTTTCATTGTTTTTAGGTATTTTTTTTTTGATATTTTTTTTTTAAAAAGCTTTTTAACAAGCAGATACAATTAATTAAATATAACTTACATAATAAACTGTGATTCTCGTAGTCTTACCTGGAATAAATAAAATTTATTAATATAATTTTATAAATCACATTGCATAAAATATTATATAAATAAAATTAATATAAATATAATTACATATAAGAATATTTTCTATAACTATATACTATGGGCTTCAGAAGTCATCTGCCACCCTAATGTTTATGACAAGTTACATATCGTTGTAAAGTAGAGTAAAAAACAAGTTAAAAATGCTATAACCAATTTAGTGGCCCATAAGAAAAACTAAAGTTAGGGCTTGTAATTCGGAAACTAAAAGATAAAATAAAAACTCTAAATACACTAATCAATTTTACACAAAAGGTGCTTTAAGAAACCGCAAAAAAAAAATACCTATCTACTTTGACAAAAAAGTTATAGCCATTTAAATAATTTCCAAATTTTTGTGTATACCACCTAAACCAAATACAATGGTCACGTTCACGACTGATCAAAAAACAGTGAACAACGAGCTTTGATTGGTTGATTCATGGAATTTCTGGTGGGATGTACCAGAAATTTAAAGAAAGTCATTTTTTAAGCGTGAGAAAGAAGTAACTAGAAAGAGATAGAAACTAGTGACCAGGCTAACCAAAGAACTTTTATGTTCACTTCATGTTGAGCGGTTCTGCCAGAACACTAGTTTCTATCTCTTTATGATTATTTCTGTCTCACTTCCTTACACGTTTAAAAAATGACATTCTTTAAATTTCTGGTACAATCCACCAGATGACCAGAAATTCCATAAACAGAGTGTCCACTTCTTGGAAAGTTAGGGAAAGTCAGGGAAAAGTCAGGGAAGCCTAAAGTGGTCAGGGAAAGTCAAGGAATTTATAAAATTTTGAAAAGTCAGGGAATTTATTAGAAAGTCAGGGAAAAAAGTCTATAAATTTAAGTTGACGAACAAAAAAAAGAAAAAGATCATTAAAAAAAAGTAATCAAATTTTATTTCTGCACATTCTTGCCCCGTGGCCCTCCGAGTCAGGGAATTTTGAATCTGTGGTCAGGGAAAAGTCAGGGAATTTTATTTCCAAAAACCAGTGGACACCCTGATAAATCAACCAATCAAAGCTCGTTGTTCACTGTTTTTGGTCAGAACGTGACCAATTATTAATATTTTTTAATGTAGTAACACTCACACCTCTTCTTTACAAATAATTCATCTCATTTATCTGAATAACATATTTAACGTATAAAGGAAAACATTTATCCAGAAATCACGACTAATATACGAACAGCTTATGCAATGAAATTAACAGTCAGTACCTACTATAAAAACTGCAAATTTCCCAACTTGCAGTGGAATCCTTTAGTGAGTTGGTATAATGGACGCAATCAACTTTAATGCATTCAAGTGCGCAGTGACACAAAGGTTAATCCAATATCGCTGCTGCATACAGGTCCTAGCGCTTTTTCCATTTCCCATGCCGACATGTCTAATCTCTTTGTCGATCGAGTGACAAAGCGATGGCTTCTTTATAATTTACCCGTCTTTCAAATGCCATCGTGTTTGTGTTTGCATGCCGTGACATCCCCACGGGAAGGAGGCATTAAAAGATAAATAAATACAATTATCTAAAGAAATGTGTATTTTTTTGAAATGCTACACGTTTATACACCCCAGAGACATTTATATTATTTATTCGTTAAATGGTCTTATTAGAAATGGTATAATATTTAATTTTATTGGATTGTGATATGATATATTTATATGTTTATCGAGTAGAAGTTTATATTATTAAGGATTAGAGTTGGGCATTTTAGTTCATGACAGAGAGCGCTCCCTATAGTTCAGTAGTCTTTAATGAACTAGTTCGTTCTTCTAGTTCTTTTAGTTCATAGAATTTTTTTCCGAACTATACGATGACAAAATTTATTGATTTAGATATATTGGATTGGATAGAATTGCAAACTGCTGCAATTTTGAATTCGTTATTAATTTATAGACAAGATAGATATTTTTAAATGTATATATTTGCAATAATCTTCTTTTTTTTAAATCGAACCCTCGATATATGTATATGAATATTTTTAACATTATTTACTGTAGAGTAATATAAACAATATATTTAAATTTCATAAAAATCTGTGACATTCCTTTTTGTTGATTGTCATAAAATAGTATAAAAATCACGTCCTTTTGAAAGACATATTGCATTCATGTGAACTAAAAAAATTCAATATAATATATCTTTAGTAAAATAAATCCAAATTAGTAATAAAGTATTGAAAACGTAAATTATTAAACATAAAAATCGTACAATCTCATTTTTAGAACAGTGTATTTGAAGTGTATCGGGAACTATCGAACTAAAAGAGCGGAGCGCATACGAACTAGTTCGTCTAGTTCTCGTGTGGGAGCGCTCTTTTGAACTAGTTCGTTCGTGAACTACACAAGTCTATTAAGGATGTATGGCAGGTATCTAATTTCAATGAGAAATAGTTGAGATTTGGAGAAGTTACTCCTTTATAAATCTTAAGTACACACACAAAATTTCAAAAGGTTTTACAACATAGTTTCAAAGTTATTATTTTTATAAATTAACATGGGCTTTTATGGCAGAATGGTGTATTTACGGTTAAAGTCCAATAAAACACATGGTTCAAGCATCGAGAAAAATATGAAATTTTCACAACACGTCACTTACATATATAGTGAATTTGTAGGTAACATTATGACGTACCAAAATAATGATAAAAAAATACGACATATTATAGGTATTTTTGGAGAAAAATGTCATTTTCATAAATATTTTCAAAAAAATTAATATATTTTTTGACTTTGATGAGCAATAACTCTGAACTGGAAACACGGCTAGCAATAACGCTAATACTGAAAAATACGTTAGTTAATTACCTATGAAACTGACTCATTGTGGTTGCTCTAGTTACGTTACTTTGGAAGTTAAGAGATAATCTTTGTTTGTAAATACTACTCTGAAGGAAGTTTTTAAACACCCTGTAGTTCAGAGGGTGTTTAAGATAGACCCCACTTTCCCGTTCAATTTTTTACTCACAACGAGCCAAGAAATCAGCTCTATATCTGTGTCGTAAACCGGACCACCCTGTACATATTTATATATGTATATTTTTAATACTATATTTATAACCAAAGTATTGTCCCTGTAATATTCATGGAATAAAAAATAATCCCATGTTTAAACAAATAAACAAAAAGTTGACTATATTATTTGACTTTTAATATTAATACATATATACATAATAAATAAATGTGGTTTTGTCATTCAAAAAAGATAAATCAAATTGGAACAAACACAAAATATATGTACATAAAAATATTCCGAGAAAATGTTTTTAATTTCATATTGCTTTTTTCTCCAACCTTCTGTTGACTTTTATTTCTTTTATTTAAATAATACTTCATGCGAGGATTATATTATATATGATGGGAATAAAAACTTTTTATAAAGGTAATTCGTATGTTTGTTCTTTAGCTCGAAATTTTTGTAGTTTTAAACTTTGGGAGGCTTTGTTTATGTCGGCCAAGTTAAATGAAACGTATAATTCGTGCAAGCGGCAATTTTACTCTCGACGAAAGCAAGTGAGAAACGAAAAGAAAATACCGTATGGGCTTGCCAAAAGATGGCGACAGCATTCATGTATTTGTGTGATTGGCTTTCCGAACAATTCATCAGCTAAAGTGATTAATTCCTTTGAAACGAACAGTTGTTGATGATTGAGATAATTTGATAGTGAATCAAGGTATATAATGACAAGTAGCTCCTTGACTAATCAGCGTTTACGCAGGTATTATGTCACCACGGATAATCGGTATGGAGAATCATACATGACTTCCATGTTCTTTAATATCTTTTTAAATAATTTTAATATATGAAAAATTCCAATGTGATTTGTCAGAAATAAAACTCACCTTTGTATTATAAATATTAGTTTTCTAATGGCCTAATGTCAAAAAAACAATATTCACATAAACTATTAGGAAATCTTGAATATAATAAAACCATGTTGGGAACTTGGTTGTGTGGACCTCAAGTGTCACACCCTATAGCTTGTTTGCTACATTTTGACATTATATTCTATATCTTTTCCATGTATGTAAGGTAAAGGCACCAGTTATGGCCGTTATAAGAGCAAGTTTTAGTTTTTTTGGATTAATGGGCTTGTTTTTTGTAATTCTCATGAACTCATGTTACTAATAAAACAAGTAACTCTTTATTTAATCAATTTATTTACTCAAAGTTTTTTTTAAAATTATAACCTTTTGTTTTGTTCATTTTTTTCCAGTAATGGCAAAGGTAAAACCAGTAATGAGCACGCAGTGATGGACACTTGCTAATGATTACAAAATGATAAGTACTATGATATAAAAGAAAGAATCGTCAAATTTGAAACAATGTAAAAGCAGTTGCTATGATAATATAATAATTAATAAATAAATTATACTAACAATTAGTTTAAATGTCCACCATTTTGACACCTATTGGCCGATTGTCATCAAATCACGCTGTAAGACAGTTAAATGTATATATGTAGATTAATATTCATAAATAGTAGTAATCAAATATCATCACATATTTCTAATTCAGTACATTTAATTTAAAATTTGCCATTACTGGCGTCCTTGCCAAGACTGGTGCCACTAACTTTCCTACTGTTAAATCCGACTCTGGTAACATTGCCACGACTGCCTTGCTGCCGTTTGTTGTGTTTGCTTGTTTCTGGTAAATAAAGTACAACACTCCATCTGTCGAATTTACATGCAACTAAATCTGAATGTCGAACACGAACTGTGTCATTTATTATGCTGCGAGGTCTTAAGGTTTCAAACTCAGCTCTTTCTCTATCTTTTGTGTGTTTTTGTTTAACTTGAAAAGTTATCATTAATGAAGTTTTGTACAAGTTCCTTTCAGAATTCCCATGCGCAGTGTTATTTTAAAATTTATTTATGAATATAGATTTATTATTATTAATATAAAATTATTTATAATTTTAGCATCGTATGAACTCATATCAGTACAATGTATAAATAACAGACAATACTAACGCAAACGCACACGCACACAGACACAGACAGACAGACAGACACGGAACGAAAAGTGTCTTGACCAGAAACGGAAAAATCAGTTAAAATTTTTAAATTGCAGAACAATTTTTTTGTCTCATTTTAAAACGATCACAAAGCTTCTCGTATCTTCGATATTGCGAGGAAGCAAAAAACATCTGCCAAGTAAATGCACAGTGCTTCCTCGTGCTAAATTCACCAAAAGTAGTTAATTATTCAACAATTTAAATAAAAACCGATAGTGTTTAGATAAATTGCCTGGAATTGGTTAACCATTTAATTTTTATACAATATTACTAAAAAATATTAGTTCGAAATTTTTCTTAAGACGCACCTGATTATTTTTTCGTATATTTTTAATTTTTTGACAATTTCAATCTAAATCTAAAGTTATGCAAACGTTCAAATGACATTTAATATGTCCAAGCAAATATCAATTAAGAAAAAGAAAACACGATTTAAAAAAAATAAATTAAGATAAATCTTTGTAGGGAATATTTTTATTATAAACGTTGTAGACCCATATTATAAGAAATTTAATTCTCTACAAAAAATATTTTATAAAATTTTCAAGTAACATGTGTCGTTCTTGAGATATCTTGAAAAATAAATATTTTGGGGTGTCACCCCTCCCCCTTATACAAGATTTTGATGATTTTAAAATGGAACCGTCCTCAAACCAGATCCAACCATCCGATCAAGTTTCAATAATATCGGTTCAGTGGTTCATGAGTTATGCGTGTGACAAGGATGTGCGGACGGACAGACAGACACGGAACGAAAAGTGTTTGTTTTGACGTGAAACGGAAAGATCAATTTAAAATTTTGAAATCGGTTACTTTTTTTTTGTCTCAATCTAAAACGATCACAAAGCTTCTCGTATCTTCGATATTGCGAGGAAGTAAAATAATGATCAATTCAATAAAATCAGTATCTGTAATGAATGGCTATCATCGCTTTTGTAAGATAACTATTCAACCAAATAAACAAACGTGTTTAATAACACTAGAAAACAATAAAAGTGAAAACTCAATGAATATTGTACAGTTTTTAATCAGTTATTGACTTGTCCCATCAATAACAGTATTTGTTTTATAGCAACAATAATGAAAACAATGCTATTATATTTGCATGATGGATTACATACTATGTATATTACAATATATGTACATCACACAGAAGAGAACTCTCTGAAACTTCTTTTGTGTGTAAAATGTTCTTTCATAGTACACAGTTTTATTTTATATTATTTTTCATTTATATATCAGTCTTGCTCGATAACTTTAAAAGCAGCTTAAGATTGTTAGTAGCAATTCATGAAAAATAGTGGTTTGCGTATTTTATAGAGATTTTGTTCGTTAAAATTGTTTTTATCTTATATAAATCACTGATGAAGATAAAAATAGTTAAAAAAACATTTGCCAAGTAAATGCTCAGTGCTTCCTTGTGCTAAATTCACCAAAGGTAATTAATTATTCAACAATTTAAATAAAAGCCGATAGTGTTTATATACATTGCCTGGAATTGGATAACCATTTAATTTTTATACAATTTTACTAAAAAATATTAGTTCGAAATTTTTCATAAAACGCACACTATTTTTTCATATATTTTTAATTTTTTGACAATTTTAATCTAAATCTAAATTTATGCAAATGTCAAAATGACATTTAAAATGACAAAATGACATTTAATATATCGAAGCAAATTTATAAAGATAAATTTAAAATTTTGAAATCGGAGAACATTTTTTTGTCTCAATCTGAAACGATCACAAAGCTTCTCGTATCTTCGATATTGCGAGGAAGCAATAAGTTATTATAATATTTATAAGTTACTTTGGTACTGAAATCAGCAAATTGTTTCAGTGAAAATTTTATAAAATATTTTTTGTAGAGCATTAAATGTCGTTTGTTGTACAAAGATTTATTTTAAAATATCGTGTTTTGTTTTTCTAAATTGATATTTGCTTGGACATATGAAATGTCATTTTTGCGTTTGCATAAATTTAGATTTAGATTGAAATTGTCAAAAAATTAAAAATACACGAAAAAATAATCAGGTGCGTTTTAAGAAAAATTTCAAACTAATATTTTTTAGTAAAATTGTATAAAAATTAAATGGTTAACCAATTCCAGGCAATTTATCTAAACACTATTGGTTTTTATTTAAATTGTTGAATAATTAACTACATTTGGTGAATTTAGCACGAGGAAGCACTGTGCATTTACTTGGCAGATGTTTTTTGCTTCCTCGCAATATCGAAGATACGAGAAGCTTTGTGATCATTTTAAAATAAGACAAAAAAATTGTTCTCCGATTTAAAAATTTTAACTGATTTTTCCGTTTCTGATCAAGACATTTTTTTATTTTTGTAAACTTCGTGATAAGACATTTGCTAAATAAATTATTGATATGTACGTATGTTGTAAAAGTTGCACATGTTTAAAATGATAACTGTGTATAAAATGAATTTACATGTGTATTGTGTTATAATTGTCATACGAGCCATAAACTGTACAAACAATGATGTAGTTAACTTGGTACTACCAATAATTTAATACAATTTACATTTTATTTACAGTGGCGTAATGAAATGACATTTAATATTTATGAATCCAACATCTCAAATTTATTAAACGATTATTTATTTAGAATGTTTCTATGAAGGGTATTTACAAATTTCTGTCTCTGTCTTTGTTATTGTGTTATGTTTGTGTTTTCCACTTCTTATTCTTATTATTCATTGACGTAAATATATAATTTTATCGTTTACAACAACGGGGGAAGTTATTTGTTTTGTATTTGACAATGAAATGATTAAATTTCGTATTATGGCGACTGAAATACAATATTAATAATGTTTGTCATCTCACTTTTGTACAGAAATTGAACAATGATTAAATTCTAGTAATTGTAAATAAATAGTTTCAAGTTGGAGCTTTGAAAGATTTATTATAATTATAATGCAGATTGATTATTTAAAAAAAAATAAAGCAGTTTAGAAATCACATTAATTTACCAACCGTTTAACCTACATTGAAAAAAAATTAATGGATACAAATAACTCAAATTATTTGAATCATATTTACTGAAAATAAGTAAATTTTACTTAAACTAAATAATTCATTGACGTTGCGTCCGATAACTCAGTTATTTATAGGAACCTATTTGATCCAAATAGCCTAATAAAATGACACAAATTAATGTTTTTTTTTATTCAATACAGTAATTCTTTTCCATAGATATTTCTCGTGAACGGTTTACCCTATGATAAATGAGCAAAGTATATTTTTGTGTATTTTGTGTCATAGTTTTATTGAAATTTTTAATTCAGGAAAAAATACTGGATAAAAAATCTGGGCCTATACAATTCTGGTCAAAATTACTATTGGTTGATACTAGATATCGATAACACTTATTAATTATACATAAACCCTGTATTAAATTTCATAACTGTAGCACAATGGGTTCTCTAGATATTAAATAAACACTAATTTTGAATTAAACTTTTGTAGGGCTGTAGCCCCCTCACGAAATATTTCCAGACACATGTTTTTTGCTTAAAATATTGCTTCCTCGCAATATCGAAGATACGAGAAGCTTTGTGATCGTTTTAGATTGAGACAAAAAAAAAGTTCTTCGATTTCAAAATTTTAAATTGATTTTTCCGTTTCACATCAAGACAAACACTTTTTGTACCGTGTCTGTCTGTCCGTCCGTCCGTCTGTCCCCTGAATTCATATCACACGCATATCTCATGAACCACTGAACCGATATTGTTGAAACTTGGTCGGATGGTTGGGTCTGGCTTGAGGACGGTCCTATTTTAAAATCATCAAAATCGTGTATAAGGGGGAGGGGTTACATCCCAAAATATTAATTTTTTCAAGATATCTCAAGAACGACACATGTTACGTGAAAATTTTATAGAATATTTTTTGTAGAAAATTAAATTTTCTATAATATGGGTCTACAACGTTTGTTGTAAAATATTCCCTTACAAAGATTTATCTTAATTTATTTTGAAATATCGTGTTTTGTTTTTCTTAATTGATATTTGCTTGGACATAATAAATGTCATTTTGACGTTTGCGTAAATTTAGATTTAGATTGAAATTGTCAAAAAATGAAAAGTATATGAAAAAATAATCAGGTGCGTCTTAAGAAAAATTTCGAACTAATATTTTTTAGAAAAATTGTATAGAAATTAAATTTTAAGCAATTTATCTGAGCTTCGGTTTTTATTTGAATTGTTCAATAATTAATTATCTTTGGTGAATTTAGCACGAGGAGCACTGTGCATTTATTTGACAGATGTTTTTTTTTAAATTTACTGTTAAAGTTTGGCACGACATTGTTGAATCATCCTGTATAATTCACACAAAACATTGTATAGTAATTAAATCTGAATGCATGTTAGGAAGACGTAATTCCTTTGATACGAATAAAAAAATTCAACATATTCCTAATTGATTAAAACGTCGATGATTAAAGAGTAAGCGCAGGAAAGAAATCGTCATAAAGAACCTTTTAATAAGGAAAATATACGTTCCCTTCGACTGAAAACATTATTTAATGAAGCATGTATTTTTAAATCATTGGTAAAATGTATACGACATAAGGATATCAAACGGTTGCTTGATTTTTCATGTAAATACATAAAGACCAGAATTAATTAATTTATTAAATGTGATTGGATTGGGAACATTGAACCTTGACCTGTATTTACCAAAGCAGCTTTGTAGCAACAAATATACACCATTTTAAGGGCATGTATCAAATTGGTAGTAAATTCAATTACAGTCGAACCTCGTTAGTATGTTTTTGAAGATAGTGGGAGAAAACACGTATTAACCCACTAGTGTACACCTCATTTTTATTTCCATGTTCCGAAGGAAATGGAAGTATTGTAATACCATCGAAAAATCGTGTCCGAGAAAATGACAAATTCTGATCGTACTAACTTCAAAACGTAAAGAAAAGTTAATTTCCGCATGCTTGTGTCTGGATGTATAATTTTCTTTCGTTCACGATAACTACTGTAAAAATGCACCGATCTGAATTATTTTTGGGGAAAATGTTTGTCTCATTGAGTACTCCAGACCTATTGTGCTAATATGTGCTATTGGTGCTAATCGGATCAGGGGTTTTGGAAATATTCGAAATTTTTTCGTCTAAAAAGTGAACATTGCGAGTATTATCTCACTAATTTTGATAAGATTTGATACATTTGCAGTTCAATTGAATCTAAGGGACATTTATTATTTGTACGTGCCCAAACAGCCATTAAAGGGGTGAAAAACACACTTAAAATTGGAATTTTAAATACAATACGTCATTAATTCATGTTGCCTTGGAAACAAATGCAACTAAATTCAGATTGTCAAATTAGTTGTTCTACGAATGTGTATTATGTTTTTGACATTATATATTTATATACAAATGACAATAACTGCTGTAACCGTCGTAAGTATATATGTATTTTTATGTATTACGAAATTTATATTGATAGTAGTAGATTATATTAATAAAATATTTTTCAAAAAATTTATATTTAAAAATTATTTAAAAAGATAGAAAGAACATGGAAGTCATGTATGGTTCTCCATACCGATATTATAATTCGTGTTGCTTTCTATGGATATTAATTTACAATATTTCCTCAAAAATCAGATGCTAGTAGTGCAACAAACAAAATCTATTAACATTATTAGTTTCATGAGTGCTTAAACGTGTTTTAATTGATGCGAATTATTTGTATATGAATAGAGGCATGTGATATGCTAATATATTTTATCCAACTGAAGCATGTGATTTCGAATTTTGTTTAAATTATATGGAATAACTTAAATACACAAATCACTTGATTTTTAAATGTAATTTATCTAAAAAGAAATTATACCTGAAAAGCAGTCTCACACAAAATAGGCTTCATATCTGCCAAATTTACCCGCCCGAATATAAGCCGTTAATTTTTTTCTTCTAAATATAAAAAAAAAATTTTGTTGTAATATTTAGTTAAATATATTGTATGTGTACTTATTAATTCCATTTAAAAAAGTATTCTGCAAGTTTTAGTTTTATTTTGGGGGTTAATGGGTTAACGAGAAAAATGTACTAACGAAATATTTTAACGTGGGGTCTTATGGAAGAATGCCGGGATCATACTATGGCGAAAAATGCACTAAAGCAAAACGAGGTCCCACTGTATAATATTTCTTTTATATATTAGGGTGGACATTTTTAGTAATAAACGAAAAAAAATGTATATACTTAAATAAAAAAAAATATTAACAGTCAAGGACAATAAAAGAATATTTCTTTTTTTTTTCGTTGATATTGAGTACCTACTTATTGTTTTGAAATTTGTGTGATGTCACAACAGAGGGGGGGGGGGCACACGAATGTGATGACCTGTGACAAGGCCAGGGGGGGGGGTAAAAAAACATGAAATTTGTGTGACGTAATTTACGGATAGTCTCTTATAGAAGAATGCTGGGAACATACTATGGCGAAAAATGCACTAAAGCAAAACGAGGCTTCACTGTATAACATTTCTTTATAAATTAGGGTGGAGATTTTCAGGAATCTTTGCAAAGTGTTAAATTATTACTTTGATTTTAAATGTTTACTATTTGTAATTCTTGAGTTATTGTAAAACGAAGACAAGTGTGGAATATATTTTTGTTTTATAAATTACTAGCTGTGTCCGCTCGGCTTTGCCCGCGTGAACTACGGAATTATTGTTTAGAATTTTTGAAAAATACAGTTAAATTAAGTACAAACACGATTAATTATTATAAATTACCTAAAAAAACGAATTATTTGTAATTTTTGTTCTGTTTAAATTTAAAAGTTAATAATTGAAAACAAAATAAACAACTGCCGACCGAGCGAAGAATCTTCCCTCTGCCTCTGCGACACTTCATCATAGTTTGCGCGAATTGCCGCGAATAATATGTTACTGTATGTATATTTCAAATTATTTCCTAAACCAAAAGACTAAATTGGATGCTGTAAAGGAAAAATTATATCTACATTAAGTACCTACTTATGACGATGAAATCATTTATTTCGATAAGGATTAATGTTTAGCAGGTCATAAGTCCACGTAAACCGAACCCAAATATTTTAAATTTTCTTTGTAACATAAAAGCAGTCATTGTGGCTTAAATACAAAAGTTAGATATATGGTGTCGCTGACTTTATTGTAGATATTTTTATTCTACACAATTCTTTAATACATTATTTTATTCAATATTGAACGGTTTAGGCAGCGTATTGCAAAAGAGCGCGCTGGCGGCAAACTTTTTTCTGACTTGATTTACTATTATCGTCATTGCTTAGTTGTTATGTTACCTAACGTGACAAAATATATCCTATAACCTGGCCAAAGAACGTATCTATGAATTAAAAAAGAAACCACGTAAATTGGATAAGTGGTTCTCGAGAGATAAACGCACTAACGGACAGACGGACAGACAGACGGAAAGACATTGAGCTTTATTTACATATACATATATTACGGAAATAGGTGAATTATTTTTGTATTGAAATAATGAGTTCTTTTATATATTTTACTTTTACGAATGTCAACAAAAACTATGAATATATGTATACTATCTGTGCCCGCGGCTTCCTTCGTTAGATATATGGTATTGCGGAGTTTTTTCTATAAAAAGGGTATTGCATCTTTTATGCAGTAAAATACATTACAAAAATACATTTATCTTTACAGAATTCAGGACGAGGAAGTACTGTGTCATTACTTAGTAGATTTTTTGTCATTCATATACAATTGTTAATTGTTTGAACTAATATAAAATGAATAAAACCAAAAGATTTATTTTTACAGGTTGAATAACTGACATACTTTTTAAAACCGATCTATTAATAATGTCACTACCATTCACACAGCAAATAGGAACTATTTAAGATTACGAATCACGTAACATTAACAAAACAAATCTGCTACATCAAATAAAATGTTCATTTCTATAGAATTAGTTATTTTAAAGCATTTAAATTGAAATTGAATTGAAGGTATTAGAAACAATTTAAAACGTCGACAAGAGATCTGCTCTTTGATCTATCTAATTTGGAATACACATAAATACAAAAAGTAGTTTGCAACTTAACGCGCGAGTTCAACCGAGAAGTATCTCATTAAATGCGCTGTAACCGACATAGCTCACAAGAGATATCAATCTCGCTGTATCATTTGAAGATACACATATGATGTTTTTTAATTTTAATTTTGTTTTGTTTTTTTTTCGGTCCCGTTGGCCTATGTTTTAGCTTTGGATCAAAAGTTAATTTAGTAGTGTCGAAATATACCTATTTTTTCGAGTTTCTTAGAACATAATTTTTTTTGACCAAATTGCTTGCTTTTGGCTTCAAGAATATGTGTGTAAATTTTCCGGATTCTTAGTGCTCCGGAACAGGGTCAAAAATGCATTTGTTTATAACAAATTAGGGTTTTTTGACGATAGTTCGGCTAATATTTTGAATACAAAAATTTAAAAAATATGAGATGATGCGCTATGAAAATACAAATAAAATGACACTAGTTATTCCGTTCACCCGTAAAAAAATGAAAAACCGCGGAAAACACGATATTTTTAAAGTTAAGATAAAAAAATAAATAAAACTCTTAATTTTTTTTTTTTAAATCTTCAAAATATAGCTTTTAATGGTACAAACTGATATGCAACATCTTATCTAATAGTTTTTGTTTAAACGGCCACATTGAACAAATTAAGAACATTTTTGAAGGTCAAATTCATTGGGTGCAAATAGTGTCGGACCAAAAATTTCAGACTCATAGATCAAACCTGTGAACGGCGCAAACCGAGTCTTTTTCCCATAAAAATTACTTTTTTACTTACGCATGAATAACTCGTTAAACATTTTTTTTCAAATTCCTCAGAACAATATTTTGTAGAGAATTAATTAAATGTCTTGAGGCTTCCGCGGTGGTCTTGATATAGATCTTGGCTTCTGGGTGTAATAACACGACCAAACCGACGCGGCTTACACCCAGAAGCCAAGATCTAAATTAATTAAATGCTCAATTCATAAATCCTGTAATTTTTAAGAAATGTTTGTTTAAAAATTATCATAAAAATTGGATTTTACTTTTTATGATGATGTTTAAACGAACATAACAATACTGTGAATTGAGCACTTGGGATCTTTTTTGTAGGAAATTTAACTCTTTATAATATGCCGCGGTGAAAGATTAAAATAAATAAATTTTTCAACAAGCTATTCACGCATAAGTAAAAAAATAATTTTTACCATGTTAATCAAATAGGAAAAAGACTCGGTTTGCGTCGTTTACTACGAGTCTTAAATTTTGGTACAGTTAACTTTTGATTCAAAGCTAAAACATAGGGTAATGGGATCGAAAAAAAAAACATCATAATGTATAGGTAATTTTTACAAATATTTTTTATTTTTTCAGAAATTTTGGAAATAAAAAATATTTGTAAAAATTATAATATTAAAGTTATAGACAGAAATTTTAATACCACCAAAAAAATATATATGTATATACACATATATAATATGTATGCATGTATATATAGGTAAGAATCCACGTTTCATTTTTCATGAAAAAGTAAAATTGGCACACGAATATGTGGCAAACTACAAAGCGGAATGAAAGGGGCCGCGGGCCGGCGGGCGAGGTGGGTTAAAGGAGGAAGGGAGGTGGGCGTCGCGGCGCTACGGGCCAAAGCAAAGCGCACACAACTCCAAATCAGCAGCCGTCCTGCTCCGTCAGCCGCGATCAATACCGGGGCATAAACAGGCCCGGAATCTGCTTCAAATAAACCCCCATACTTGCAAAATGTAAATACAACAATGTTAATATAGTACATTTATAAAGCAATATCATCTTTCTCAATGATTTTTGCGCTCTATAAAAAATGCGATTTTGATCGAATTGAAATCTAAACAAGCCGTAGGTTTGACCCTTGAGGTCCACACAACCAACTTCCTAAGATGATATGACTATAAATACATAAAGTTTATGTTAATTATTTTTTTTAATATGTACCTATATAAAAAAATTTAATGGAATTTGTCAGAAATAAAACTCACTATTATGAATATTAGTTTTCTATTATTCCTAATGTGACTAATGTCAACAATATAATAAACATTTTTAGAATAACTAATCTGACAATTTGAATTTAATTGCATTTGTTTCCAAGGCAACATGAATTAATAAACGTATTTATACGTATTTAAAATTACAATTTTAAGTGTGGCTTTCACCCCTTCAATGGCTGTTTAAGGCCGTACAAAAAAAAACTGGAATACATGTTTCATTATTTGTATTATAGAATATTTATTCATGCTAAGTTTCAAGTAAATCTGACTAAAAAAAATTTTACCCACGCAAACTTTTACATCGCTTTTTACCCCCGTAGGGGTTTTGAATTTCGAAAAATCCTTTCTTTCAGATCATATTCACGTCAAGACGCTTTGATTGGTACCCAAACGAAGTCATTAACATTATTTATTTGCGAGATTTCGTGCACGAAATAAATGTCTCTCACGTACTAACACACACACACACACACAGACATCTTTCTGAAAATAGTGTAAATATACTATAGTGACCTTGAAACATAAAATATGTCAAAATTTTTGATATTCGGGAGTAGATATAGATCTTTTTTTATTGGAAAAATAACTTTCTAAAGTCACCCAAACAATTTTATTAATGAATAAGTTGACAATATAAAAATAAAAAGTTTTCATAATATAGAAGAAAGTTAAGACACATACTATCTTCGTCTTACTTAATACTTGGCGTTTGCGCATTAGTGTGTTGACTTTCATTCTGAAGTCGGCCCTTGGCGAGACGCCACGCAGCGTGGCGGGCCGTCTCCACGGGGCCACGCGACCGGTTGTGATTCTGCGGTAACGACATGTCGATGTACAGACCCGCGGCCGTCTGCACGCGCCCGTTTGCCGTTGCCTCGACGCTCGCAGCACTTCGCACCGCTAGACAAGGACGGACGTATCGAAGACCTCGCCACTATCTGTGTCTGTCTCACTTGATGGAAAGTTTAATATTGATTTATTCATATTGCCCACAGCTACACGCCGTTTACGTACCTTGAGCGGAAGGCGCGCGCTAAACAGAGACGGACTTATGCACGCGACGTGCGTGCGTCTCTTTCTGACACGCGTCACGCGTATACGATCCTCTGCACTGCGGAGGCTCATACAGTCCGCTCGCTTGGACATGTCGCGATGTGTCTATGTGATTTGCTGGTCATGTCCGGTATGGTGGATCGTAAAGCGTGTTTGAATAGATATGCAGATTTGAAAATGGGAAATTATTTTAGTTTATTGCCGACATAAAGAAAAATGTAAATATTTAAATTCCTCGAAGGGTTGGTATTGTATGTTCTGAAGTTGACATATGCAAAAAATGTCAAATGTAACCTTTACATAATTATATACAGGTCTATAAACCGAAAAGGTTATGGACGTTATACATGTTCTATATGGATATTTTGTTCAACCACTTTCAAGAAACGTTCTCATATATTGAATATATCTATTGGATTTAAAATGTATATCTCGGTATAAAAACACTGTTCATCTTTCTATAATCCACTAATATGAATTCTTTCAAATAAAACAGCGTACAAAGGATTTTTAAATTTCTGTTTATGTGATCCCTAAGATTACCTTTTTTATTTTTACATAGCATCATAGAATATAATACAATTTCCTTATACTATAATTTTATAATGCCATAAAAGATTGTCGCTAAAAGTACGCTTGAAAACGTCCAAGCGAAAATAAATCTAAAATATAATGATATTCAATACTAATTTGAGAATAAATTTTAATACATTTAAATGTTCATATTTGCATAATTTATTTCTATATCTGCGAGTCACATCTTCGGGCTGAAGAGAGCTGGATTCCAATGGCAGATCGAACGGAAATTATAAAAAAAACTCGTTTCATTACAGTATTATAATTCACCAGTTTTTTTGTACAGATGATTGTTTTAGTTTTGTCGGTTTCATAGAATTCGTTATTAGTTTTTACGTTATGAATGTACAATTTGCCAGAGTTGGCTCGATATTTTGTAAAAAATAGGATGAATTACATTCAGAACATGAGAATTTTCAACGTGTCATGTATTTTTTTGAAAATATCCGCTAGTTAATATTTAATTCATATAATTTAACCATATTCTTTGAATTACGATAGATAATAATATATAGAATCAATAGCTTAGTCTTTGCAATGTATTTTACTTCCTAGTAATATCGAAGATATGAGAAGCTTTGTGATCGTTTTAAAATGAGACAAAAAAATTGTTCTCCGATTTCAAAATTTTAACTTGATCTTTCCGTTTCAGGTCAAAACAAACACTTTTCGTTCTGTATCTGTTTGTCTGTCTGTCGAGTGAATCATTGTCACACGCATAAACTTGTTTGGATGGTTGGATTTGGCTTGAGGACGGTCCCATATCAAAATCATCAAAATCGTGTGTAAGGGGAAGGGGTGACATCTCAAAATATTTTGTTTTTAATATTTCTTTTTTTTCCTATAATAATTGTTGCAAAATATTTCCTTACAAAGATTTATCTCAATTTGCTTTAAAAAAAATTAAATTTATAGTTACTTTGATATATTAAATGACAATTTGGCGATTACATAACTTTAGATTTAGTTTGAAAAAAATTAAAAATATACGAAAAAATAATCTTAAGAAATACAAACTAATATTTTTTTATTAAAACTGTATAAAAATTAAATGGTTAACCAATGCCAGTCAATTTGTCTAAACACTTTATCAGTTTTTTATTTAAATTGTGAAATAACTAACTACCTTGTGCATTTACTTGGCAAATGTTTTTTACTTTTTACGTCAATTTAAAAACCAATACCATCCATTTTGATAGTTTATTAAATATAATGCATGCTTGTCTATTTATTCCAACCTGACAAGAAAACTACTGAACCGATTTTGATGGAACTTTCACTGTTTAGAAACTTAGAATTAGTTAAAATTATAAGATAATTGATATATTAATTAAGGTAGTTCTTGTGCTACAGTACCAACAAAAAGTTACGCTCATAATACCATAGTAAAATATCGAAAATAATTGCGTTGCTACAGAGAATTTTTGATCAAGTCTATACCCAAAGCCGTCTATACAGATTATTTTAAACACAATCATACTATGAATATATTTTCATTATTTTATGACTTAACGCTTCGACAGATTTTGATAAAAAACTACCAAACAGTAAAGGGTTATTATTATGATATGTGATAAAAAATTCAAAATGATTGACCGTTTTGTTTTTGAAATATAATTAAATTTCAAATATGAAACGGTCAATCATTTTGTTTTTGAAATACAAGGTCAATCATTTGGAATTTTTTATCACATATCAGAATAATAAACCTTTATTGTTTGATAGTTTTTTTATCAAAATCTATCGAAGTTTTAGTCATGAAAATGAACATAATACGAACTTGATATAGCGGATACGTAAAAAAGTGGCAAACTTTGATGACAATTATCTCGAGTTTAAAACGGTCGATCTCTTTAAAATTTCACGATTGGATAGATATCATTATTGTTTTTATGCCCTGATTTTTTTAAAAAATTCTATCGAAATGACGTTTGCACGAGAACTACCTTAAGAGAGGCCTATATAAAAAACATTTTTTGTGAAATTATATTCGACAAATTTTAATTTTTTTGTAAACCTACAAATTTATAAAATTTACAATTTTCCCAAAATGAACAAGTCTATATACATTCTTTACATTTTCAACGAACCCTTTTAAAATGAACTGCATTAAGAAATTTCATCAGTCGTTTTGGTATCGCGATCATGGCTTTAATTAAATCTTTAATAATGTAGCTGAATTCTGTCTAATGCAAACTCAACAGTGCTGGTGGTCAAATTTTAACCACACAGTACATATACATATAAGCGCGTATAACTCTCTCAACTTCTATATGATCATTCCCTGACAACGTTTGATATGGCAGCTTATGAAAACGCAATGTTTGTATTCATTACTACTTTATGTCATTTTATATAACATATGTACAGTCACCTGCATTAATGGTCTTGCAGTTTGTATTCATTTTCGTTTATCACAAACTTAGTAGGCTCCTCCCATTTGTGCAATTATAATATTTAAATCATTTCTCCATGTATCAAACAAAGACAGATATTTTGAAATTCATTTGCTAGATAAAGAACTACTCTTCGTTTATAATAGGTACTCATATATATTTGTGCAATTAAATTATTATGTAAGCTATTGAAAATTGTATACGTAAATTTTGTGGCAATAAATAGTTGATATTCCGAATTTTAGCTTTTAAATATATTAAACTTGATAGAAAAAGATAACCGATGATGTTTGTCTTTAAATTTGGAATCTGTTGTAAGCGATTCTAGCCTTTAGGGTGCCAGGCGAGTTCTACAGGCGACTGTACATATTAGGGTGCTCCTTATATGGGGTTAGGACGAATTCTGACCGGGCCACCCTCCAAATCAGCTCCAAATAATTTAAAAGTATGTGGAAAAAGTTTCAGCCCTCTATCTTATAAATTGGCCATTACCATTTTCCCATTTAAAATACACGTGTTTTTTTCGATTTTTCAGACCTGCGTACTAGAGTGTCTTAAACTCTTTCTAAAAATCTAAGAATACTCATGAAAGCATCCTTGGTACTCATATTCTATATCTTGATTGATAAAATAAACTTCTGTATGGGTCATTTCATTAAGAGAAAAAAAAATTAAAAATTTGTATAATTTCTGGATAATTTTGTCATAAAAACGTTTGACAATGAAAATATTGATCTTGCAATAAAAAAATTTCATTCTTAGGGGGAGTTTTAGGGGGTTGAAAATATTTTCCTGAAATTCTTAATATTGTAATATTTTTATCATAAAACTCTATCTTCAATAGTTTAGGCGTAAAACATAGTGGACGGGTAGTCTGGAACACCCGGTATAGAGATTTTTTGCAAAAAAAAAACATTTAAGGAAGGGGTTGGTTGGAGAAAATTTTGAGTACTTCTTTACGGAAATAATTAATCATAACTAAAACTAACAAGAAGAACTAATAATGATAATAGACATATTAATTTGTTGTGAGAAGGTCACTCAAGTGCATTGACAGAGGTACATGATCTGCTTTATTAGTTGTAGAAGTTCTACGACAGTTTACAGAGATAGTAAAACCATTTCTTCGTCTATTAAAACGTACAGGTTTATTATATGTAGTATCTTGTTGATCCGGTTCTGCATTTAACATTATTTTTTGCGCACATAAAGAATCCAGTAGTAGTGTAATTATTTGGCATCTCGTTATAATGAAATTACAGTTAGTGTTGCAATTGATTTTTAAAGTCATTCGCCAATTATAATTTTTTTTGTTTGATGTGACTTTTTTTGTTACAGTCAAAGAGAATTTATAACGTGTGTAACATGGTTTGTGTTTAACTACCTAAATGTATTTGTTTTCAATTATTTCGTATTACGAGGTTTGATGATTTTTTAAATTTGTCAAAATTTTTATTTCATTGAAATATGGCAATATACGTATAATATTGATTTATTGGTATTCTTTATTAGATTAAAAAATTGACAGTTTATTTATATAGCGGCTGTATTTCTAAAGACTTTTAAGAGGATTATTAAAAAATGTTTCAGACAAAAGTTTCATGGTTTTGAATTTTGAAGGCGCTAATATTGATACTATGGGGTGACTTTAGAAAAGTCAACTTGATGGGTTAAATCAACCCATATTTTTTGTTGCACATTCGTGATGTAAGAGAAAAAATATACTTTTGTTTCAAGTTTTTTTTGTGAAAATATCCATTTTATATGATATAGAGCAGCGGTTCTTAAACTAGGGTACACGGACCCCCGGGGGTCCGCGGAACTTTTGCTGGAGGTCCGTGAAACATATTTGGCATAAATTAAAGTACTTTTACATTTCTATTTACCAGTGATTAATTACAATCTAACGACCTTCTTTGATTTTCTGTCAGAGAGGCAGGGGTTATTTTAGTGTGTAGCTATAGTTTATTTCTGCAGTTGTAAAAGCTAATTTGTGTAGTGCAAAAATTGAAAAAATGTATAATAAAATAATAAAATGTGTGGAAAAAAGGTCATTGTAGTTCTAAAAGCAAAAAAAGTAAGAAATATAGAGCAAGAAAAGTCATTGCAGTTGTAAAAATAAAAATGTAAGAAATGTAATGCAAAAAACAAAGGTCATTGCACTTGAAGAGCAAAAATTATATGTATGGAGCAAAAAAATAAGGTTTAAAATTTTCTTAAAATAACCCCTGCAGGAAGAGGGTCCCTGAAAAATAATTGTTCAAAAGGGGTCCCTAGACTACATAAGTTTAAGAACCGCTGATATAGAGTAAGACAAACAGAAATTTTTGGATTTTTAATAATTTTTTACTCGAAAACTATTATTTTTAAGAAAAAATCACAAAAAGTAATCGATATATATTTAAAGAACCTTGAAGATATCTACTACAATATGGACGAAACGTTGACATACACACATAAACTAAATAATTATATTATAAATAAATATTATTTATAATAAAATAAGTATGGATAGTATACTAACAGAACTAATTTATTGAATATTGAATATTATAAATTGACAAATATTGACATACCTTTAATTTTAGACTTCGTTGACAGATGTTAGGCTCTTCTACATTTCATTGAGAAGTTTTTCATGAAACAGTTTTCCTGAAAATAAACATTATTATTTTTCGTATTTCAAAAAAATATATAGGTACATACAGAATTTTTCGAACAATATTATAATTTCAAATAGCTTTAAATTTTTTTAATAATCACTGATTTATATACGTTTATGTTATTAACCAACTCAATATTTTTATATATAATATATGCATCATGCACGCTGTTGTATAAAAAACTGATTTTTGTGGTACCATTAAAAAAAAGTCACCTAAAAACAAAAATGTCAGTAAGTAAAAAGAGTAAATTGAAAAATTATTGTTAGAAAAAGCCCATTAGTTGAAAGTAAGTGTGTGTCTGGAAGGGGGGTTGTTTTGTAAACCTTTTATTACTTTTTGTGAGTAATTATGGGTTTACATTGTACGATAAACATATTTTAAGTGAGAACATTTTTTAGAGCGTAAAACAATATGTTTTTGATATTAACTCTTTTCGACCTTCATTATGCGTTTTTTACTGCGTTCATTTTCTTTCCATACTCATGAAAAGTTAAAAAAATGTAGAACAAGTACATTGTTCATATTACACGAATAATAAAAGTTAATTGTACAAAATAAAAATTACATTTTTACAACAAAAAACTTATCTCTATAATATAAAAATAAATGTTCGTTTATATGCGGCTTATAGACTCGAGAATTACTGAACCGATTTCAATGCGGTTTTCACCAATAGTTAGATAACTTTTCAGTGCAGTATCGTAACTATTAATATTTTATGAAAATATAAGATTTAACATCAAAAGACTAAAAAAATGATTATCAAGTTGTGTTTTGTTTCCATGATGTCACAGCATACAACTGTCATTTAGGTGTATAAAAATATAGTACCTAGCCATGGAATACAGAATTCTATAATTTTCGGTTTCAATATTTTATTAATTTAGGTCACTAATATTTTGTCGAACAAGTAGATGATTTTTGACACATGCATTTGTATTTTGAAACATATTGATTGAAAATTGAAATATAAATAAACATTTCACTTCCAACAAAGGTCAAATATCGAAATTAATTATTATGATTGTGTCATACAAATCCTAAGACGGGGCCTGATATTTCTTGAAAATATAATTTTACACAATTTTCTCAATAAATACTGAACGTATTTTATTTCGGTTTTCACTAATAGGATAGGTGTATAATTTGTGGATATTTTGTTGGAAATAATTATTCGCAGTAAACTGTGTGTTGTGGGCATGTTGGGTGGGCATGTTGGTTGGATTTAAAAAAATTAAATGAATTTCATTAATCCCAGTCAAATATAAATGTCAAAGAACTATTTTATGTCACTATGATTTTGTGGATATTAACCCGGGCAACACCGGGTCCAATGCGCTAGTATAATATAATCATAGTATAACCTGTTGCAAGGGTAAGAAATATATTATTATTTTTTATTATTTATACATAAAAGAAGGTTAACCCATTAACGCCCGCGGTACCTCATTTTATAATTCGTGTTGCTTTCTATGGATATTAATTCACAATATTTCCTTAAAAATCAGATGCTAGTAGTGCAACAAACAAAATCTGTTAACATTATTAGTTTCATGAGTGTTTAAACGTGTTTTAATTGATGCCAATTATTTGTATATGAATATTGAATATAGGCATGTGATATACTAATATATTTTATCCAATTGAAACATGTGATACGAACTTGATTTTTAAATGTAATTTATATAAAAAAAAAATGAAATCAGAAAAGCAGTCTCACACAAAATAGACTTCATAATTGTCAAATTTACTCACTCGAATGCACACCGTTATTTTTTTTAAATATAAAAAAATGTTTTTGTTGTAATATTTAGTTAAATATATTGTATATATGTACTTAATTTCATTTAAAAAATCTTCTGCATGTTTTAGTTTTCTTTTGGGCGTTAATGGGTTAATATAAAGCATTAAGTCATATAACGCTATCGAATGAACATTTAATTTGTTTATAAAACATTGTTACATATCACATTTTTGATATTATAATTGAAAAACATACTAATTGGATTTACAATTAGCCTATTTAAAAAGGGTTTAAAATGTGAAATGTTATTTTCTTTCTCACAAAAGATATATAAATAAACTCTTCTGTTGTTGGCAATTACATACAGTTTTTAATTAGAAAAAATATGTGTTAAATTACACTAGATAAACGTAACTTTAAGAGCAATTAACGAAGTTATTCTAATTAGTTTTAATTTTAATCATATAAAAAGTTCGTCAGAAACTTTTTATTTTTTATTTACTTTTTCTTAAATCAAATATTCTAATTTACTAAGAAAAAAACAATTGCGTTAATTGTGAATTGATTGTTTTAGATCGTAACATGGTAACTGCCATTTTTTTGATAAAAAAATAAGGTACTGGCACCAGTCTTGGCCTCTTTAAGAGTAAGGTATAATGTTTTTGGAATTGATGGGCTTATTTTTTGTAATTCTCATGAACTCATGTTACTAATAAAACAATAGCCTCTTTACTAAATCAATTATGTATATCACATATCGCTGGTGAAGATCCAGGACCTCCTATCTGAATTTTATGATTTTTTTCGAAAATTTCTTTTTGATACAGCGTTTTCGTAATAATTACGGGAAATGATCAAATTTTATGTTTTACAAAAGACATACATTGTATTTTGTTCGAAACATATTTTTGGTTTCATTAAATACACTGTATCCTCGAAGATATTCAGTTTAAACGCTCTCCTGAATATTTTTCTTTTTGTTAGATAGGAGGTTCTGAATCTTTACCGGCGATATATACTTTGTTTTTTAAATTATAGCCTTTTATTTTATTTATGTTTTTTCTCCATAGTAAAACCAGTAATGGGCACCCAGTGTTGGACACTTACTATATTACAAAATGATAAGTACTACGATACAAAAGTTTTAAAATAAAGAATCTTAATATTTGAAACAATGTAAAGCAAATACTATGATAATATAATAATAAATGAATAGATTACACTAATAATTAGTTTAAGTGTCCACCATTTTGATACCCATTGGCCGATTGTCATAAAATTAAGCTGTTTTACAGTCAAGCATCTATAGGTTATGATTCAGTAATTACATTAATCGAATATCAACAAATATTTCTAATTTAGTATATTTATTTAAACAAGTCCAACACTGGGGTATGATTCAAGATTGGTGCCAGTACCTTAGTTAAAATACTGTCCGGTATTATAAAGGAGCTAGCAAACACTCTCAAATGGGGTATTAATTCTGTACTAGTTTCTATGGATTAGCTATGGAATTTAGAGCAGTGACACTTCAACTAATTGTAACACATTTGGCATCTTTCACCGTACAAAATAATTTTCATAATATCACCACTGTTTTAATACCGTTGGTATTTACTTATAACGCGTGCGCGAAACTTGTCAAAGTCTTCAACAAACTCCAAAAGAACTGTCATATAAGTTTGATATCTCATTTGAAAGTGCTTGCTAGCTAGCAAATTTACTAGCTCCTTTATAATACCGGACATTAATGTAAAGCAAAGTTAGCTGCTTTAGTTTTCGAAAGCCTTATTTGTTCATATATGTAATAGATCAGTTAAAAATTCTACAACGCTGAAAATAAAAATCATACAAAATAAAATTTACTGACAATATTAGGTAAATACATCTTTTAATACAACGATAATAATCATTAACACTGCACATTCATTTGATTGCAAAAACACAATTAGCAACGTTGCAAAACTGTGAATAAACAATAAATGTTTTAATGGAAATAACATACATCATCATTTTATTTAAAATCATCAAATAGGATGCATAGATACATATATAGATAGACAGACAACACCGTTGTCCATAGAAGTCCTATCGTTATAATTACAACAAACTATCGCTGTGATACAATAAAACAATTGCACGTGGCGGACAATCGGCGTACTGACGGTTGGCATAACAACGCTGCTGACAACACTACACAACGGGTGGCGGCAAAACTCTATCATCGGGCCACACATGATTGTTTGGTTCTAGGTATTGTTTGTTTGTGATTTTATTAAAATTTATTACATGTATGTATCCATATATTTAATTGTATATTTTTAAAATAATCTATGCCAGGGGTTCTCAAACTAATACGGAGAGGGACCCATTTTTAAAAATCGAAACTTATCGCGATCTTTTCGATTTGTGATGTCCGGTATCATAAAGGACCTAACAAATTTGTTAGCTAACAAACACTTTCAACTGAGATATCAAACTTATATGACAGTTCTTTTGGAGTTTTTTGATAACTTTGACAAGTTTCGCGCACGCGTTGTAGGTAAATACAAACGGTATTAAAACATTGGTGATGTTATGAAAATTATTTTGTACGGTGAACTTGTGTTACAATTAGTTGAAGTGTCACTGCTCTAAATTCCATAACTAATCCATAGATACTAGTACAGAATTAATACCCCATTTGAATGTAATTGCTAGCTAACAAATTTTGTTAGGTCCTTTATAATACCGGACAGCATATTTCCAAAAGCCCGTCCAGTACAGAGCAACGGATGAAAATTGTGCTCTGTAAAGCACTGGAGTTTGGAAATCGTTTCATTGATATTTGCACTCCAAACCCCAGTCGAGTACAGAGCATACTCAGACTAGAACTAGGTGTGGAATCTCGATGTGGGGCTTATAAACTATAGTTTAAAAAATATGCGTTACTTATTATTATATCAAATTAAAACATTTTCGCGTCAGCGAAAATGTAGTATTCTTATATGCTATTTTATTATGTAATAAATTTTATGGTTGATACGGAGAATAGGGGTACAAGCTTTCACTACTGTCTAACATTAGCCTCAGTCTGAGTATGCTCTGTACTCGACTGGGGTTTGGAGTGCAAATATCAATGAAACGATTTCCAAACTCCAGTGCTTTACAGAGCACAATTTTCGTCCGTTGCTCTGTACTGGACGGGCTTTTGGAAATATGCTACCGGACATGAGAGAAACGGAAAAAGGTCCCTTTTTTGTTTATGTTAGTAAAATAAATAAATTTTGAATAAAGATTTTTCCGTCATTTTCAGACAAAGCAAAGTATCTCGTAAACTATATAAGTTAGAAACTTGAAATTTTTACTGAACATGTAAAATGATGCTATTTAGTAAAATATGTAAAATTTTTTTGAAAACATATTGTTTTAATGGGGGCGCTAAGGAGCTAAAACTATGTAAAAAATATTTTTTTAATACCAAGGCATGTGGCATGTCAAAATATATAACCAAATCAGTAGAATTTGACTCTTTTTCTTATTATTTAATTTATATTATTTATAAGCAAAAAAAAATTGTATAACAAGACATGTGGGGTATCGAAATATAGATCTGAATCAGTAGAATTTGACCATATTTTTTTGATTTTTTTCTAACATTTAAAATGGCACCAATATGGGGCGAAAAGCAGAATTTTATTTAAAAATCGTAAATATCTCGGCTCCTATGCGAGATAAAGGATTGTTTTTCCCCCAAAACCCTCGCCCTCGTAGTATTTTTCCCGTCGAATCGAATAAAACCACTTACAACCCTTCATATGTAACGGGGGGTAAAATATTAATTACAAAAAAAAATTAATAATTTTCTACCCTCTTGCAATTCCTTAGGGGTTGAATTTTCGAGATATGAAGTAGCCTATATCCGTCCTCGGGATGCAAGCTATCTCACTGCCAAATTTCATCAAGATCGGTTTAGCCGTGAAAAGGTAACAAACAGACAGAGAGACAGACAGACACACTTTCGCATTTATAATTATTAGTATGGATGTTATTTCATAAAGTTTAATTCGTATAGTACCTACATTCGTAAATTATAAAATTGATAAAACTAAACTCAATTTAAAAATAATATCACTCGCAATGTAGCATTACATTAACAGTTCTGGTCTATTTTGATCAAACTGGCTGTGATAGCAGAAATTTAAATTACCTACCGTTAAATGTTACATACACGTGCTATTCATAGCATACTCGTACTATTGGATTTATTTCATTAGAATGTAGGTACATAATGTATCTATTATATATTATGTAAGCGCTGTTTGAATCAAATGTGTAGAATAGATTGTAGATGCATTTATGAAATGATAGTGTTTGATATTTTATTAAGTTTATCTATCGTTTCTATACGTTGCATAAAGAAACGGTTTGAATCAAAAACAGTGAACAACGAGCTTTGATTGGTTGATTCATGGAATTTCTGATGGAATGTACCAGAAATTTAAAGAATGTCATTTTTTAAACGTGTAAGGAAGTGAGACAGAAGTAACTAGAAAGAGATAGAAACTAGTGACCAGGCTAACCATGTTGAGCGTTTCTGTCAGAACACTAGTTTCTATCTCTTTATGGTTACTTCTGTTTCACTTCCTTACACGCTTAAAAAATGACATTCTTTAAATTTCTGGTACAATCCACCAGAAATTCCATAAATCAACCAATCAAAGCTCGTTGTTTACTGTTTTTGGCCAGTCGTGAACGTGACCATTGTCTTTTTTAGCCAGCCATACGTACATAAAATATTGTTTATGTGGCCGCAACTTATGTATCAATTTTTGACTAATGATAATAAATTTTTAAATGTTGTAAAAAGTGTATTATATGTTACCATAATATACAATCAAGTAAGGTACTGGCATCAGTTATGGCCGCTATAAGAGCAAAGTTTACTGTTTTTGTGATTGACGGGCTTTTTTTATAATTCTCATGAACTCATATTACTAATAAAATAAGTAACTCTTTATTTAATCAATTTAATTACCAAAGTCCGCAAATATAGTTTGTTTTTCAAATTATAGCCTTTTATTTTGTTTGTTTTTTCTCAAGTAATGGATAAAGTAAAACCAGTAATGAGCACGCAGTGATGGACACTTGCTAATGATTACAAAATGATAAGTACTACGACACAAAAGATATAAAAGAAAGAGTCGTCAAATTTGAAACAATGTAAAGCAGTTGGTATGATAATATAATAATTAATAAATAAATTATACTAATAATTAGTTTAAATGTCCGTTATTTTGACACCTATTGGCCGATTGTCATCAAATCACGCTGTAAGACAGTTAAATGTATATAGATTAATATTCAGAAATGGTAGTAATCAAATATCAACAAATGTTTCTAATTCAGTACATTTAATTAAATAATAGCCATTACTGGGGTCATATCCAAGACTGGCGCCATGTACCTGAATGTAGTAGTTAATGATATTTATTGTTAGTAAATAATAGAAACAATATAAAGACCCTATGTTGTTCTTTGCGAGTTTTAATGTTGATTTCTCCTTCTCATTAATTGATGAGTTGCGTTCTACTTGTTAGTTCAATAAATGCTTAGATACAAACATTCTATTATAAAGAAGTACAATATACGTATGTATGAAAGCGGTACATACAAACAGTATAAATAAAAATGTCAATAAAATGAATTTATTTACACAAACTGTAAATACTGTTTCTTTTCTTCTCCTTGTGCAGAATGTATGAGTCTATTTTTATCTGGAATTTATTGAATATTGATTGATTTTTAAAAGTATATAGGAAAATGCTAATTTGGGTAATTTATAGTTATAATATTATAATACTAATGTTTTAGTTTTTAATTTTATGGATATTACATTGAAATGAAATATAAAAATTAAAATTGGCAAAATATTGACCTAATAATATAATATTGACCTAACAATGAAAAAGCGATTTTATTCTTCGATATAATCTCCATCTAGAGTAATGCACTTGATCCAACGGCCCTCTAACATTACGATACCGGTCTTATAGTGGTTCGCGTCAAGTCCCTCAAAATAGGCGTTTGTTTCCAACTCGACCTCTTCATTAGAGTGAAATCTTTTGCCAGAGAGTCACATTTTCAATTTCGTTGGATCCTCAATATGGCCAAAATCACTGGTTTTTCAGTGAGAACGTATATATCACTGATTGCTTCAGTGACTTACGTTCACTGAAGGAATTAGTGGAATTCTCACTGATTCAGTTTAAATAAAAATATTCTGCCTGATGCTTCATTACAAAGTAAGCGGCGTTTTTTTGATTTTTTGGACTCTCTATTTAAAAAATATATATTTTTAATTTCTAAATTTAAAAATGACGGCTTGATAAATTTTCGAAGTTTCTGAGACATTTTTAAATAAAAAGCAAAATCATCCTCCCCGTAAAAAATAATAAATTTGAATCGATCCATAATGAACAAAACTATGGCGCGATTGTTTTGATTAATTCTGTATATTATCTATAAACAAAATATAGTAAACTCTATGAGAATTTTTTTATGTATTTCATTTATTTTATTGAACATGTATGAAATTATGAAACACAAAGAATAAATATTTGATACGACTATGTACACACTGAACGTCACCGTTGTGGTAAAACTAATGAAATATTAAAATCTATTGTCAATGTTCTACATACACACAAATAGACAAAACAATAATAATCAATACTAATTCAATCAAGGCCGCACGGCTCGATAAATTATATCGCCAAACAAATAAATATGTATATTAATCTGTTGTAGTTTCATTAATACTAATTGCAATCATATATCTATCAAAATAATACATTATACAATCAATATATATACAATAAAGCCATACAATCAAAATGTTTCTTACAAATAATGCAAATTAATTAAATATTACTTAATTAAATATATATTTTCTATAACTGGTCCATATTATACATCTTGCGATTCTTAAAAATATACGTAAACTAGCGGACCCCGTATCGCATGGGAGTTAATATTTCACCCCCTGTCACATATGGAGGGTTGTAATTGTTGTTTTAGTTGACCCTGCAAACGTTGTTCTGCTCAAAAATAATTTGTTTAAAAATTAGACCATAAATACCATAGACATAGAGAATGGACAGTGCATTCTGTATTAACTCAATGGTGTAACATCTGTTCAAAAAAGGAGAGAGAGATGCAGTGTAGTTTGGAACATAGACAGAGTTACACTCCTGTTTAAAAAAAGGACAAGTTATTCCAAACCTGTTTCTATCTCTTTCTTTTGACACGGTTCTGTGTTCGAGATGCCTGGTCCATTCTCTATGTCTATGATAAATACACATTTTCATCAATATATCGACTCCAGCGCCACCAACCGGGTTCAAAAAAAGATAAACCTAACGGAGCTCCAAATGAATATATGGTGTGAATATGGATTCGATATGTCCAGTGGTTTAGGCCTGATGATCTCACATACAAAAAACCAACGTTTTCATATATTTTTTAGATGGAAAAGATGCAATTTTTCGAAACATCTTGACTCCAGCGCCACCTAGCGGGTTCGAAAAATCTATAAACTTATCGTGAATTTATCACGAGGAAGCACTGTGTATTTACTTGGCAGATGTTTTTATAGGGATAAAATACAATTTTTCGAAATATATCGACCCCAGTGTCACTTACAGGGTCCAAAAAATCTATGAACTTATCGGAGCACCAAACGAATATATGGTGTGGATATGGATTCGATACGTCCAGTGGTTTAAGCCTGATGAGATCACATACAAAAAATCAATGTTTTGATGAATTTTTTATATGGAAAAAATACAATTTTTCGAAATATCTCGACCCCAGCACTACCTACAAAGTCCAAAAAATCTATAAACTTATCGGAGCACCAAAGGAATATATGGTGTGAATATGGTTTCGATACGTCCAGTGGTTTAAGCCTGATGAGAACACATACTCGTACAACGTTTTTATACATTATTTTTGTAATTAATGTGTAATATATAAAGTGGAGTTATTTTATTTTATATAAAACATACCTTCTGGGTGTAAGCCTCATCGATTTGGTCGTGTTATCGACGCGGTTTACACCCAGAAGCCAAGATCCATATCAAGATCACCGTGGAAGCCTCAAGACTTATTTTATTTTGTTTCTGAACAACTCGATTCAACCAAAAATAAAATCAAAATGTAAAGTAATTGAATTATATAATCTTAAGAGTAATTTACAACAAAATAATTAATAGCACCTATTTCATTATTTCGTACACGCACAATTTTTCTGAAATCAGTTGTACTCATTTCACATAAATAAGGAGTATATAAAAACCGTCTGTATGACATTATCTCCTCGTTAATCCCATAGAAAAGAAAAAAATATGCGAAATAATAATAACACTGTAAGCAGCGTATTTGAGTTCTTATCGTTGTCGATGATTAATGGTATAACGATTTAAATACCTACACCGAAAACATTCAACCTCAAAGCAGTGGTGGGGATGTTGTGGGGTTGACAAATATTTAAATTAAATACTATATAATTATTACTTGTAGAACAAAACAATAAAAAATATATAACAAAAAGACTAAAATATTTAAATTATGGGTAAGTTAATGACTTTTTCTAATTTTTTCTTTTAGTTTGTTGGATACACATCTTATAATGATATAAGGTACTGGCACCAGTCTTGGATACGACCCCAGTAATAGCTATTTTTTAATTAAATGTACTGAATTAGAAATATGTGTTGATATTTGATTACTATCATTTCTGAATATTAATCTATATACATTTAACTGTCTTACAGCGTGATTTGATGTCAATCGGTCAATAGGTGTCGCAATAGTGAACATGTAAACTAATTATTAGGATAATTTATTTATTAATTATTATATTATCATAGCAACTGCTTTACATTGTTTCAAATTTGACGATTCTTTCTTTTATATATTTTGTGTCGTAGTACTTATCATTTTTTAATCATTAGCAAGTGTCCATCACTGCGTGCATATTACTGGTTTTACTTTATCCATTACTTGAGAAAAAACATAAACAAAATAAAATACTATAATTTAAAAAAACAAACTAAATTTGCGTACTTTGGTAACTAAATTAATTAAATAAAGAGTTACTTGTTTTATTAGTAACATGAGTTCATGAGAATTACAAGAAGCCCGTCAATCACAAAAACAGTAAACCTTGCTCTTATAACGGCCATAACTGGTGCCAGTACCTTATATAATTTAAGGTAGTCTCGTATTACAACGAACATTTAAAAATATTTTAATATATTCGACACCTAATTTTTAATATTCAACAGAATCAACCGAAATAATGACATAATAAACTTTGGTTAAAAAATATTTTCAATGAAATGAATATTAATATAACCATTTACACCTGTAGACAGCCTGCCACTGTTTAATATAATGACAATAGTGCTCGCGCTTGTTCAAAAACAGCGTACACCAGGCCATAATAGAAACTGTGAGGGATTTAATCAAAAAGGAAAATGGAAAAGCTATCAACGGCTGACGTGTTTTCCACATTAATAACGGGAGCGCACAATTAAACGTAAGCCTATAATGATAAAGCTTAACTAACCAGTTCACCATCAACACTTTGACAATGGTTATATTTGAAAATAATTAATTTCCACTTTTGTGTGTGTTCGTGAAAATGTAATTGCCTCACAAGAAGACTATAATGATCGTGCGTTTTACCCTGGAAATAAACAGACCTATTTGCATTCATGCTGCTGCTATTACTTGCACTTGCTGTTATGTTGTTTAATAGTTTTAACTGTTATGGGTAAAGTAAATAACTGTTTGCTGGAAGTAATATGTATTTTAAATACTTAGATAATACAAAAAATATAACTGAGAAGTAAGTTATGTAAATACAAGTTATAATGCAGGGGTGGGCTATGTTTTTAAGGAGGTTGGGAAGTTACATCAGACCAGTAGGAATAAGTTGAAATTTTTTACAATTGTTTTTTAAACACTCAAAATGAATGAAATACTGAAACTTCAGAGGTTTTGACCAATTCGTTTTTAAGAAAATAAATTTTAAAGTTCAGTTGTAATACATGGCTTTAAATGGCAGTTGATGAAAATAGATTGTTAAAAGATAGAAAAATGATAAAAGTTAAAATAAAAATAGTAAGATTGATTTGAAAATTAAGTATATTGTAATTTAAAATTATTTGTTTAGATAAAATTAAATATTTTCTTAACAAAAGTTGTTAATTTAAATATATTTTTTAAGATAAAGTACCAATTGATAATATATCATTTCATTTAAAATTTTTGAACTATCCCTATTTCAAGTTTTGAATTTTTGATATGTCGCGTATGATACTTTAAATTATCCAAATCTCAAATAATCATACATCATTAAAAAGTTCGTTATTTCTACTTTCAAATAAAAATTATAAAAACAAAATTTCAATAATATTTAACGAAACTAGAGCACTTTTAGTAAAATCCTAAACTTTGGGAACAAGTCGTCATATTTTCTAAACAATTGAATGTATGAAAAACTTTTGTTTACAAAAGTTTCTTACTTTTTTATGATCTTTAAAACTATCTACTTTTGGATATACCGTTCTATTTGATTTTGCTGAGAAACGGGCATATACCCCTCCAACTACCCCCCAAAGGGGAGTTTTAGGCGGTTGAAAGTATTTTCCTGAAATTCTTTAGGGTCGATATATATAATACATTTTTTATCATAAAACTCTATCTTCAATAGTTTAGGTGTAAAACATAGTGGACGGGTGGTCTGGAACACCCGGTATATATTAAGGATTATCATTAATAACAATATTATTTCACATAAATCTTAACCGATTTGTAATACGCACATTGAATATTATCCAATTAAATATTGCAATATTATAAAATTGAATTTATAAAATTTTCGAGTCACTTCGAATGATTCTTGAATTACATACTACAATATTATGAAATCATCATTATTGATGAAAACACTGAACAACTTAGCAATGTCTATATTTGAAAATAATTAACATCCACTTTTGTACGGTTGGTGAAAGAGACAGAGAACCCTTAAGCGAGATGGGATACAACACCACCTGTTTTCTCTCAAATAAACAGCCCCACTTTGCATTCATATTATCGCACCTTAGCTTGATCATGTCTGAATATAAATATTTACCGAAAGCACGGGGCTCACCGTTATTACTTAATGAAATGCTGTTTATCTTTTCTACGTATCGGCGCGCTGCGTTCGATTAGAATTGTATCAAAATGAATACACCAATTGAATCAAATTTTGTATTTGTATGTACCTATATTAAATATAAATACATTTTCGTAATTATATGTAAATATTGTATATTTGAACAACTGCTTGTTCCTTCTTAAGAATATTTGTCGATTTTTTAATCCATTTAAACCTACCGTTCTTTTAAAAGGTCGAAATATGTCAAGTATAATAACTATAAGGGCTGAAATGTCTTGATGGCGACATAAACAAATAATTCTTATGCTTCCCATTTCATGTACTTTTGTTCAAGTTGCAGCCTTCGAAGTGACGCTACTTTTGTTATTTTTTAAATCATGAAAAAAAGTGAATTTCGTGTTTTGTTATACAGTTTTTGGATGGGGAAAATACCGTATAAACAAAGGAATGGCTTGATAAGTGTTACGGCACATCTGCCCCAGTTTATACAACTGTAAAATATTGGTTTGCTGAGTTTCGTCGTGACCGTACGAGCACAAATGATGCACCACGTATAGGAAGTCCAATTGAGGCAGTTACTCCAGAAAACATTAGAAAAGTGAAATTGTGTTGAATGACTGCAAAGTGCAAGTGAGTGAGCTAGCTAACACCATAGGCATCTCACAGGAATGTGTTGGTCATATCTTTTATGATTGTTTACATATGAAAAAGCTTTGCGCGCGATGGGTACCGCGTTTTTTAACAATTGACCAAAATATGAACTTTCAAAGCAAAATTTGGCACTGTTTCACCGCAATAAGAAGGATTTTTTCAAGCGAACGGATGAAACATGGATCCATTACTATACACCGGAGTCCAATCGGCAGTCAGCAGAATGGTTATGCCTGATGAAAGCCATCCGAAACGCCCAAAAACAGTCGGCCGGTAAAGTTCTTGCTAGTATTTTTTGGGATGTACATGGTATAATATTTATTGACTACCTTCAATATGTGGATCTTGGTTTCTGAGTGTAAGCCGCGTCGGTTTGGTCGGCCAACGTTTCGTCACACATTGCAGTGGACATCTTCAGGGCTCTTCCTGCACTTTTAGAAGAGCCCTGAAGATGTCCACTGCAATGTGTGACGAAACGTTGGTCGAAAACACGACCAAACCGACGCGGCTTACACCCAGAAGTCAAGATACATATCAAGATCACCGCGGAAGCCTCAAGACTTGTACCTTCAATATGATCGAATAATCAAAAAAGTGCATTACTGGATCGATTGAACGACAAAGTTAAGGTAAAACGGCCGCAAATGGCGAAGACAAAAAGGCTGTTTCTTCAAGACAATGCACCATCTCACAAGGCTCACGTTACGACCGATAAATTGAAGGAATTACGCTACGAATTAGTTCCGCACCCACCGTATTCTCCTGACCTGGCCCCCAGAAATTGAAAATGTGACTCTCTGGCAAAAGATTTTACTCTAATAAAGAGGTCGAGTTGGAAACAAACACCTATTTTGAGGGACTTGACGCGAACCACTATAAGACCGGTATCGTAATATTAGAGGACCGTTGGAACAAGTGCATTACTCTAAATGGAGATTATGTCAAAGAATAAAAGTTTTTTCATTAAAAAATTGTTTTTTTATTGTTAGGCCAAAGACTTTTCAACCCATGTAGTATTTACCATATAAATATGAAACATTTTTATATGTTTAATATATCTAAATAAAAATAAAAACAAACTTGTTTGTTTAAACGTCAAAATTTATTTAAGAAAAGGTAATCGCAAGCTTTCGATTCACAGAATCATCGTCAGGCTATTAATAAAGATTTAATAATTTGTAATATTCATGTGAATAATAATAATAATAGTCACATGAATATTCTTGAGATAACGACATCGTTCTCAAATTTAAATCTTTATTAATAGCCTGACGATGATTCTGTAAATCGAAAGCTTGCGATTACCTTTTCTTAAATAAATTTTGACGTTTAAACAAACAAGTTTGTTTTTATTTATATTTAACGTCACTACTATTATATTATATTATTATATTATGTTTAATATATCTATACAATAATATACATGTACATTATGTATTACACTCTATTATAGTTTTTTTATAAACAGTGTGCATGTTTCTAATACATATAATCACTAATATGAAATAAATTGTGTGAACTAACGCAAACAAAAGTTTCTGTAGAATGTATTATTTTGTCTATATAAAAGTTATCGTAGCAGATTGATTGATATCCTGTACATTAAAGAAAGCAATAAACTACAGACATACGAATAAAACAAAAATAAAAGCTTAGTAACGGGTATAAATATCTTCCAAAATATTTTCCCGCTATTAAATACGATACTTAGTACAATTCGCTGACTCAAAGGAAAAACAAAAAAAGAAGAAATCACAAATCATAGATGATAGAAATATCGACTGTAGCAAAGCATCTTAAACAAATGAACCATATACGAAACATGGGATTCCAATAAATAAAAACAGAAAAGACATCGTACGGTACCTTATATGTATCAATAGATGTATACAATACATATACATATACCGGGTGTTTTTTTTAAAGACTTTCCACCGGATTATTTCCAAAATAACAAATTTTCACAAAAAATGTTTCAGACATTTAGGGATGACTTTAGAAATGTCACCTAACCTATATTTTTTGTTGCAGATTTGTAATTTAAGAGAAAAAATAAACAACTTTCATTAGGTTAATGATTATAGGTTTTTGAAAGGAACAATTGCGTTAAAGGGTTTTTATTGTTTTATATGTTTGTTTGACACCTATAGATGATAAAATCACAAAGTGCTACTAAATTCACCCTTGCGTTTTTGAGGGGGGAGTAAAACTAGTAACTTTTAAATGTTTTAAGTATAACTCGAAAACTGAGCAAAATTTGACAATTTCACAGAATAATTTTTTAAAGAAAATTGAATTTCCCATCAAAATAGAACATAAAAAAATATTTTTTTCTGAAACATTTTTTTTAAATGTCGACAAAAATTTCCTGTTTCAATAATTTTTTACTCAAAAATTATAAATTTTTAAGAAATAAATTTTTAAAGAATCCTTGAATCTAAACACTTTTTTTACCATTTGCGATTATTTTTAAAAATTAGTAGTTTTCGAATAAAAAAATGTTGAAAACCCAGAAATTTCACTTTGGTTTGCTCCACATCATAAAAAATTGACATTTTCAGAAAAAATATTGTTTATTTTATTTTTTTCAAATAACGTATTTGCAATAAAAATATAGGTTTAGGTTAGAAAAACAAAAGTTGAACCTGAAAATCCATCAAAGTGACTTTTCTAAGATTTAATATTTAGTGCCCTCAAAACCATGAAACTTTTGTCTGAAAATTCGTTACTTTGGAAATAATCCGCTGGAAAGTATTAAAAAAAACATCCTGTATATATATACAACAGTGGCGTAGTTTCCATTACTGTTCGGGCTACTGAGATATATATCTGTCTGTCTGTTTGTTTTTCGAATCCGTATCTTTTCCCTTAATCGTATTATAGGGACAGTTTGTTTAGAGGGGGTCATTTGGTGAGAGAACGGGGTGCGTAATAAAGCCTGGACTATGGAAGTTTACGGTTATATGTACGTACATTTTCAATAAATCAATAAGTGATATTTGTATGTAATTTGAGATTTATTTTGTTTTATATATATTTATGAATACGTCACGTGTTTTCTACATAAGTTCTGTTGGATTTAATAAAGTATTATTTAATCCCCTAACCATAAAAATTGTAAGAGTTTAGACTTACACGTGTTTCAGTAGCAATGATATCATCAGAAGAGTCCTTAAGTCACTAACTTAAATCTAAAATAACTACGACTATTTATTTTAGATTATTTGAGATTTAAGTTAGTGTCTTTAATACTCTGTTGATGATAACATTGCTATTGAAATACGTCTAAACTCTTACAATTTTTATGGTTAGGGGATTTGTATTTGATAAATCATAACCATAGTTTTTGTCTGTTGTTTGTTATAAGTATTATTTTAATTATTATTATTATTTCTCAAGAAATGGCGATATTGGTGTATAAATACGAGTTATATATACTTTTATACTATTATAATTTATTAAGTGCTTTACTACACTGCCATGCTAAGCACATACATTTACATGAAAGTAGAGACAATTCAGTTTGTATTTTTGAATTGTTGCTCTGCATTTAATACTTGATAAAAATTTTAAATAAAGTTTTTATCTAAAGTATCTTCTTTAGGTGAATTCATTTTTTAAATTATAAATGTGACTGAATGAATATTTCCTATTAAAAAAGCAGTTTCCTTTTTACAGATTTGTAAACTCACCTGATTTTACTAAGCTTTTTTTGCCACATTGTCAATAGATTATTAAAAATTGTATCTACAGTAGATATACAACAATTCTTAATAAACTGCTGATACAACAATATAGTCTAGTAATTCAAGCCTAAAATGCAATTACGGTAAACAGAAATGGTGATATTTAATACTAGTAAAACGTAAGAAGATATATTATTATATAATACCATTTTGTACTTAACTCAATTTTGACAAAATTATCAAATACCACATTTGTGCTTAGCAAGGCAGTACAGTGCAACTTACATTTTTTTAGGTCCTTTCCATTAGACCCCATGTTAAAACATTTTGTTAGTAGGTTTTTCTCGTTAGTATGTGTTTTCCCCCAAAACGTACTAACGAGGTTCTACTGTACTCAAATATTCCGAAATTCAAATTTGCAAATTGTCAAATAGTATTGTTTAGTTTTAGATAAAAACTGTATCCCGTATCTACTTATAACATTCTTAAAAGTACAAAAATACGAGATAACTAGTCATTTAAAATATACTGAAACAGCTGTAACTAATTTCTATTCTCACTAGTGTGAAGTCTCTAAACAAATGACTGTAGTTATAGCTAACACATGTTTGAAATAAAGTTCAGTCGATAAAGATGTTGTAAACAAATCTAAATGCATATAATATATCTATATATGGTAAATGGACAAACCTCATGTAGAATATTTATATCTGGAAGAAGCATAATTTGTTAATGTGTTTATTGTAGGTGTCTATTATAGTAGTCCAGGAACATAAGGTTTTCACTGGGGAAAAATTCGCAATGAACTGAATTTTTGTATACACCTTCATTTTGTCTTTATAAATAAGGTACCAAAAGTCCCCAACAATCCCATGCGAGCATACTTTTTTACAGCCCACAAAAAGTGCTAACAAGTAATTTTAAGTAAATATCTCTGTATCTATTGAGATATTTACTTAAAACTAATTGGCATTTTGATGAATTGTAAACTAAAATTACACTCAAATGACTTATGTATAATTAAGTCATGTAACTTATCATTGGTCGCTAAATAAATTTTATGAAAAAATATATTAATAACACAATTAAAAAAAAATCAAAAACTTCGAGTTTAGTTTTCTTTGTTTTTATTTTTTACACCTTACTGCTCTTTAACTCTAAGCACGGCAGTATAGTTTTTTGGTACTTGTCTATTAAAATCACTAGGGACATTGGCGCTGATTTTATTTTATAATACATGACACTTGCCTATCTAAAGATCTACTACCTTTATGTTACTAGTAATTTTTTTTCAAACCGCATGGCATATAATAGACAAGTACTAGTTATTTTATTCCAAATAACTTTTATAAAAAAAAAAAAAATTTGTTGCATGACAAAAAAATATAATATATTAATTATAATTGCAACACAAGATACCCACTGAGGCCACCAGATCCATTCAGCGGTCCCAGTGGAACCTTCAACCGAACACATCCGTTATTTTTATTAACTCCCAAAAGACATATTTTCTATTTATACGCATGATCAATAGAGTAAACCGTCCCGTTTATTTTTATTCAGCTAATAAATGTTTTATGATTGTTGGGGAAATAGGTAATTACAACACGAACAAAACAGAAATAAAAAAATGCACACATGCAGAATCGACGAGCACTTTGCAATATTAGAATAGATGGTGCTACATTTAGGTTATATTCAGCGGACATTTATAAATCAGAGTGTAAACTAATAATTATTACCTCTCGACCACTATAAACTACATTGGATCGCACTTGGGCGATAACAAACTTTGGCGTCAAGCATACTAGAACGTGGACGAAGTAATTCTAACTAACTAACTATATACCTATGTATTGTATTCTATTATATTGTTGTATTTATTATTCATTGTTCATAAATAATACATTTCTTCTATTTTTTATGATTTTAGAGCTTAAGTTCAATTACTCAGGCGGCTATTACACTATCAAATAAATATGTCAAAGATCTGATCATATTTCTTTGATAAAATACGAGATTTTGTTTTATTACACTACATAAAATATTTGATAATATTTTAATATAATAATAGAATTATCGAGGGATATTTTCTTCTATTATAGTGCATTTTGATTATCAGTGCGTTCGTCAGTTTACGCGATCGAGGTTTGAATTTATAACTGTGTATTGCAGTTTTTTATAATCTATAACAAGATTATAATATAATACTGGATTATGTTGATATCCATATATTAATAATTATATAACTGTAATTGTCAGTGACAACTTGGTAGTCGCCATTTTGTTTTAAACATCAAAAAACTTTGATCAAATACAAGGTATATAAAGACAAGGTAGTCTCATCAGCTCCTTGACCAATCAGCGTTAGCGCGGGAAATGACATCACCACGAAGACTTATTCAAATGTTATAAATGTATAATAGAATATCACAACTTGATGTTTCCTGGAAATTTGAAAATAATACATGGATTTTATTATGTCAATTTGAATGAATGTTAAAGAATATAGTTTTATTTATATATTTAGTTGACTATGATTTTGTGGATATTAACCCGGGTAACACTGGGTGTAATGTACTAGTTCATGATAAAACATAAATACTGGAAGTTCCCTTCATGTCTTAATACGTGCCTGATCGAATTATTCAATTGGTTTAATTATAATAATATCGTAGATTAAAAAAAAAAATTATCAGAACATATCAATTGTATATTTTCCTTAATATTATGGACCTGCCATAAATCAATTATCATATTGCCTTTATAATTCTTGGGTTTTAGGCTTTTTTGAGTAATTTGCGTGTGAACTATAGAGACTAACAAACATAAATCAAGGATTACAGACATTTTGGTTTCTATATATCTTTGTACTTAAATACAATATCATTACGGACTTCTATTTTATGTGACAATAATATACACAAGGTGACAATTTTTATGTCTGTATTTAAGACGGTATGATGCATTTTATGTTGTACAGAGCTAGTCGTTAATATTAATGCGATATTGAAACATAAAACATCTATATTTGAAGGTGTGAACGTAAGGGAGATACGCCCAAAAACGTAGCCAACCATATTGATTTAAGAAATATTTTTAACTATTTGAGTACATTTTTCAAAAGAGTGATAATTATAATCAGGAACATGATTTATATTCAGAAACCCAGAACGTATCGAATATACGGTTAAAGGAATATTATAGAATGTATATACTGTTTTAATAAGATTTTCAGTTTAATATTTGGTAACTGTCCTCTTTTTTTATTGAGTTGTATATTTTATGTCATCTAAAGATTTAAAATGTGGAGTTGGAACAGCGAATGTTATAATGGCATTAAATATATATTAAACAAGTTTTATTTCTTATTTTATATTATATAATATTTTTTAACTGAGGTTGAGTTACTATAATGTATAAGGAACATTTTTATTTATTTAAGATATGAGGAGGTGAGTTCTAAATTTCGTACGTGCCATTTAAAAAATAATCGAGATGTCAGTGGATTTGAAAGAATTTTTGGCATTATTTCATATTGTAATGTTAGTTTTGAGCAAAACTCGCTCAATTATAAAATGACTGACAAGGGGACCACCAGACGCATCAATTTGCTTTAAAAAATTAGGGTTATAGTAGTAGCATAGACAAACCTTGACGGAAAACTCATAAACAAACGAGAAAAAAAATTATGAAATTTCTCTGTAAATTTACTTAAAGATCTGTACCTACCTATAAAAAAGTAGATCGCACCGAGGATCGAACCCGGCCATTCACGCTAGTCTTGCGTTTGACTTCAAGTTCTCGTGCTACAGTACTATCAAAAAGTTACGCTCATAATACCATGGTAAAATATCGAAAATAATTGTGTTGCTCAGAGAATTTTTGATCAAGTCTATATACCCAAAGCCGTCTATTGTTGTATTAGTACGTATAAGGGCAGTTTTATTTATTTTATGACTAAACGCTTCGACAAATTTTGATAAAAAACTACCAAACAGCAAAGGGTTATAATTCTGATATGTGATAAAAAATTCAAAATGATTGACCGTTTTGTTTTTGAAATACAATTGTATTTCAAATACGAAACGGTCAATCATTTGGAATTTTTTATCACATATCAGAATTATAAGCCTTTACTGTTTGATAGTTTTTTTTATCAAAATCTGTCGAAGTTTTTAGTCATGAGACGTACAAAAGTGGCAAACTTTGATGACAATTATCTCGAGTTTAAAACGGTCGATCTCTTTAAAATTTCACGTTTGGATAGATATCATTATTCTTTTTATGTCCTGAATTGCACGAGAACTACCTTAAGCGAATTTACAGAGGAATTTCTTTTTTTTCGTTTGTTTATAAGTTTTTTTTTTTTTAATAACAAATTGGTATGACAAGGGTCTGTTGGCCCCTTGTCAGTGAGTTTTCCCCTCAAAACTGACATTATAATATGAAAGAATGCCAAAAATTCTTTCAAAATCCATTGCATCTCGATTTAAAAAAAATTAAACTCACCTCCACATATTCAAAAAATGACATATGGAATTTAACAATGAGATTTCTTTACGATAGGTACGTTAGTTTCTTCGGTATCAGAAGAACTATATTATTTATGACAATCATCTTCATAACAATAATAAATATAAGAAACATGACATTTGAAATTTTAAAATTAGAAAATTCCTTAGGAGAGATACGCGCAAGTTTCATTTCCTGCCACTCACAAATTTTCTTTCTGTGTATTTATAAAAATGAAATATGTTTTAAATGAGATTAAACAAAAATGACACAATGTTACATTTGTATAAATTTACATAAAAAACTCATAGATTTGTCTTTTGACATTTAATTAATAGAGATGTTGATAAAGAAGGTAAATATATATTTTTATATGCATTATCAAAACATTGACATTATTAAAATAGGGGTTTGAATTTTTTTTTTACAAAAATATATTTCAAAGATCTGAATATTTATTTTTAAATATAATGTATTTGTTTGTATTTATAGGTATATTTAAAATATAAAAAAAAAAATTATTGTGCAAAAAATCAATAACCAATTATTTAATTATTGTAATAAGAGAAAATATATTTTTTTCAAGATAAAATTCTTGGATTCTGAGTATAATTTTGGTTGAGATAGAGCAACCAAAATAATTTAGCATTTACACAGAACCATTGAATCATTTTTTTAAAAACACACCACAAAAATTTTTAGAGTTTATAAAGTTTTATATTATATTAACAAAAAAACTGGAGCTAGAATATTTATATAGATAGATATTTATGAAGTATTTTATTACAAACATTTAAGTAGGCCATGAAAAACAAAAATTGTTACACACAAAAATCATAATAACAACAATCAAAATAACAAATGAATATTTGAAAACATTACAAAAAATGTTCTTACTTTTTTTCGATAGTAAGTATGACAAGTTACATATCGTTGTAAAGTAGAGTAAAAAACACGTTCAAATATGATATAGTTAACTTAGTAGCCCATAAGAAAAACTAAAGTTATGGCTTGTAACTCGGAAACTAAAAGTGATATACAAATTTTAAATACACCAATCAATTCTACACAAAAAGTGCTTTAACCTTTGTTTGACACACTTCTCTAGAATAGCATACTTGACAAATTGGGGTTTTTTGTACCCCATCGACAGAAATCATCATAAAAAATAAAATATTAAATATTTCTACTTGAGAATTTTTTTACAGGCTTTTGAACAGTTTCTTTTGAAGACTGTATAAGTTATATAGTAAAATATTAAAAGAAAGTATGTTAAAAAAATTGGAAGATTAGATTAGATTTGGTTACTTTAAATTAACATAGAAAAAACGTGGGGTTGATTGTACCCCAGTGTGTCAAACAAAGGTTAAGAAACCGTAAAAAAGTTAGAGCTATTTTAAGAAATTTCGAATTTATACCGCTTAAACCACATAAAATTATTAATATTTTTTGATGTCATAATATTCACCCCTTCCTTACAAATAATTCATCTCATCTAACCAAATCTGTATCTCTTGCCATTTAGGAAATCTCCATGCATTTCACGCTTATCTTGGACAACCTGTATAATAATATTTGTTTAAATCGTTACTCCTGAAACGTTTCAACCTTTACCCACCACTGTTGTCTGTCTGTGAGCACAAAGTGTGATACGCGATACTTGTATTTGCACGGCTTCTTGTTCACAGTAATAGGCTGATTCGAACCGATTTTTTATGCTATTTTTTTCGAGAACCATGTAATGGGAGACGTGAAATTGATAATGTATTCGTACACCGAAGAATTGAGTTCTTCGGCGGGTTCATTTTACACCGTGTTCGCAACATTCCCTGTGTATATACAATGCACTGTAATATGGTTACCGAGAAATCGAAAACTAGTTTTGTGCGTAATATATAGGCCTGCTTATTGTCTTTTTTGTAACGATAAAGTGATCATTTTTATGTCGTGAAAAATGTATAAAGATATTGATTCAATATAATAATATATTCTACACTCTGTAAAATATCATTTTGTTGTGTTTACATTTATAATAAATGAAGTAGTGACTATAAATATATTTAATATCAATAATATACATGTGTATTAGAGTTGGGCATTTTAGTTCATGACAGAGAGCCAGTGGCGTAGCAAGAAAAATTTTCGGGGGGGGGGGGGGTAAGCTTGTGGGTTCCAAAATATATTATTATAATTTCTAATTGAATGACCTAAAAAAAAAAAAGGTCACACAATAGAAAGTTAATTAATAAGTAGTTTTTGAAGACCTTTTTTTTTTTTTTTTAGTCATATAACTAACAAGGGAACCTTTTCAAGTGATAAAATCGTATCGATTTCAAATTTTGTATATAGTTAGAGGGGGTCAAGGGTAGTAAGAAAAAAGTTATTTTAGCTGCGGTAAAATGGTTTAAGGGAGTGAAATACCCCTATGAAAATATGAAAAATAATCATTTTTTTCAAATATCTTCGAAACCAATAAAAATGTAAAGAAAAGTACTGTACATCATTTCATGGATTTTTTATACTCTTTAGAATGGTTATAATAATATAGTCAAAATTCGAACAAGGGAATCCATTTTCCCCTACCCCATTAATTATTTAAGATTTTTATTTCTATTGAATAAATTTTAGTGTATTAGAGAAAATTAATTAAAAACCATGATAATTTCAAATTTTTATTTAAATTTTTTAACCCTTTCATTGCAAATTTTTTTAAGTTAATATTTTTCCTATTAAATATGAGAAAATTATTTTTTAAAATATTTTTTGTTATATTGCAATGAAAGGGTTAAAATATTTAAATGAAAATTCGAAATTATGATAACTTATCTATAATACACTAAAATTTATTCAATATAAATTAAAATATTGAATAATTAATGGAGTGGGTTCTTCTTTTTCGAATTTTGACTATATTATTATAACCATTCGAAAGAGTATAAAAAATCCATAAAATTTTTTATTGGTTTCGAAGATATTTGAAAAAAATGATTATTTTTCATATTTTCATAGGGGTATTTCACTCCCTTAAACCATTTTACCGCAGCTAAAATAACTTTTTTCTTACTACCCCTGACCCCCTCTTATTATATACAAAATTTAAACTCGATACGATTTTACCACTTGAAACGGTTCCGAAGATGGATTAAATATTTTAACAGTAACATAAAGTAGTTTTTCATCAGAAACAAACGTACAAAATGACAATTTTTATCCGGCCATTTTCTAGAATAACTTGCGCTAAAAAATCACTACTGGTTTCTACGGGTCTTGAAATGTAAATATCCTTCTAAATTTGCCACTTTTCAACTATAAACACTTTTCTTATCGCTTACGTAATAAAAAAAAGATGTATAAATTTTTCGAAATATGATAATGTGGCGATGAAAGGGTTAAATATTTTTTTCGTGAAATATGTAATATATATATGAATTACTATTGTATAATACAATTAAATTTTGTAAATAGAAGAAAAAAATCTTAAAAAAGAATAGGGTGGGTGGAGGGTGGGGCTGAACGGTTTCACATTTTCGAATTTCGACTGTTGCTATTTGAAAGAGTATAAAAAATCATGAAAATTTTGTATTATAGATTTTTTGAAATCCCCAACCCCCCCCCCCCCCCCCCGTTCCTACGCCACTGCAGAGAGCGCTCCCTATAGTTCAGTGGTTTTTAATGAACTACTTAGTTCGTTCTTCTAGTTATTTTAGTTCGCAGAATTTTTTTTCGGACTATACGATGACAATTTATTGATTTAGATATATTGGATTGTTGAATTTATAATGTACAATTAAATTGTTTAACTAGTAATTTTGTATTTCTATTTTTTTCATCAAACTATAGAAATGTAAATTGCTGCAATTTTTAATTCGTTAATAATTTATAGACTGATCAATATTTTTAAATGTATATATTTGCAATGATCTTTTTTTTTCAATTCGAACCCTCGATATATATGAAAATTTTGGCAATATATTTCAATTTCATTAAAATCTGTGACATTCCTTTTTGTTGATTGTGATAAAATAATATAAAAATCACGTGCTTTTAATAGACATATTGCATTCGGAATCCGGCGAGTTTTTTGAAACACAATTTTTCGAAACACAATTTTTCGAATCACAATTTTTCGAATCACAATTCTTCGAATGCACAATTCTTCGAATGCACAATTTTTCGAATGAACAATTTTTCGAAAAAATTAAGTTTTGGCTTTTTTAAATTAAGTTTTATACAAAATTTGATAAAGGTAGAAATGAAAAAGAATAAAGAAAAAGCAAAACAATTTGTTCAAACTTTTATTTAGTAAATAAAATATAAAGTAATGTAATATTTGGTCATTTTACGAAATATATTTAAATTGTATTTACATGTTTTTTGAAAGTTGGTTTATTAATAAATTCAATTTAAGCGATTTTCTTTTATGTTTTTTAAATCCCAATAAATGTTCTTTTTTACGTGTATGTTGTTATTAACATTAAACAAAATTAGTTTATTGATGAGAGGATTAGCCAGCCCTCTCACAAACTGCATATGTCTTAACATATGCATGTATGTGCCTAAAAAAATTACATGGCTTTTTGTTTATTAAGTACATCGTAAAATGTCCAAATATTACTTTACTTAATATTTTATTTACTAAATAAAATTTGAACAATAAAACTTAAATTTTTCGAAAAATTGTTCATTCGAAGAATTGTGTTTCGAAAAATTGTGATTCGAAAAATTGTGATTCGAAAAATTGTGTTTCGAAAAATTTACACCAAACCATTGCATTCATGTGAACAAAAAAAATCAATATAATATATCTTTAGTAAAATAAATTAAAAATTGGTAATAAAGTATTGCAATCTTATTTTTAGAACAGTGTATTTGAAGTGTATCGGGAACTATTGAATTAAAATACGAATAGTTCCTCTAGTTCTTGTGTGGGAGCGCTCATTTGAACTAGTTTGTTCGTGAACTACACAAGTCTAACGTGTATGTATATTAAAAGGCTTCAGGGCAGAGGAAATAAGGTATTTGATTCCTCTGATAAGAAATAAATACACTCACGGGAAAAATTAAAGGACCACCTAAATTTTTCGAAAAAATTGCGCACTTTCAAAGTAATGCTGATAGGTCAAATATAATCCTTTTTTACTTTTAGGGTATGAACATTGAAGGAAATTTTATCTTCTTTATCGAATTTAGGGGTATTTTTGTGTTATTAAACATATTTTTGTGACCAAACCAGAGTCTAATACAAAATATTAAAATTCGGGGATGTTAAATTTTATTTCCAATATTTTAAGGTGACCATTTTTTAGTAATTACATTTTGCTTCCCCGCAATATCGAAGATATAAGAAACTAGGTGATCGTTTTAAAATGAACTTTTTTTCCGATTTCAAAATTTTAACTTGACCTTTCTGTTTCAGGTCAAGACAAACACTTTTCGTTTCGTGTCTCTCTGTCGAGTGAATCCTTGTTGGTTGGGTCTGGCTTGAGGACAGTCTCATTTCAAAATCATCAAAATCGTGTGTAAGGGGGAGGGGTGATATCCCAATTTATTTATTTATTCAAGATATCTTAAGGCTTCTATACACGACCCAATCTGCAGGGCCGATTTGTCGGGAAGTAGATTGGGTCGTGTATAGGCAAATCGGGCCGATTATTCCGTGAATAGTCTGTCCAATTTACCTATACATGATCCAATCTACAGTACCCCAACTCTACCTCCCGACAAATCGGCCCTGCAGATTGGGATGTGTGTAGAGGCCTTTAAGAACAACACATATTACGTGAAAATTTTATTGAGTCTTAGTTGAGCATTCAGTTTCCTATAATATAGGTCTACAACGTTTGTTGTAAAATATTCCCTTACAAGGATTTATCTCAATTTGCTTTAAAAAACATATTTTTTTTTAAATTGATATTCACTTTGACATATTAAATGTCACTTAAACTAAAAATATACTTCTTAACCACAATAAAACAATGTCACTCGACACGTGTTTCGACTTCACACACTCTGGAACTGTTTGGTTCCTGATGACGACTTCTTGTGAAGTTGAAACACGTGTTTAAGTGACTAAGAAACCACAGTTTCTCCGTTTTCCGGTAATATTAAATGTCATTTTGACGTTTGCATAAATTTAGATTTAGATTGAAATTGTCAAAAAATTAAAAATATACGAAAAAATAATCAGGTGCGTTTTAAGAAAAATTTCGAACTAATATTTTTTAGTAAAATTGTATAAAACTTTAATAGTTAATCAATGCTAGGCAATTTATATGAACACTTTATCAGTTTTTATTTAAAATGATCAATATCAGAGCTACAGGTCATGTCGATTTTTTTAATACACGCGGCCGTGTATAAATAAATAAATAAAAAGTTTGAATAGTTAAAAAAAATTTCCAATCATAAATTGACAAAAGTGCATAATGCAATAAAATACAATTTCACGCTATGAAAAAAAAGTAAATTTAGATATTAGTAACAGGCACGATGACATGTAAAGCATTTTTTCCAGTTACAATGTTGTTGTCAAGTTTTTGATAGACAGGGACATAAATCGCGTGACTTGCGAACCACGCTGTATGTAACCATGTAATGGCGGAAACAGATTAATGACAATTAATTATTTAAACGCTATGTAGGACTGCAAACAATGCGACACATGAGTCAGCGTTTTGTAACGAATTACGTCTTATTCTTCTTCTCTCTTTTCTCGGCCCGACTTGTGTATATGTAAATTAGAATTCTGTCTGATATTTTTTGCTGTATATATATATTAAGCGATCAGCAATGTATGCAAATTTGTTGAATCTGTAATGCGTTTCTGCTAAGACAAATGTTCAAAATTCAGTATTATTTTTTGACGTTCTTATGCTTTAGAAATATTTTAGAGTATGGAAATTTTTTGTCATTAAGTTTTTTCTCTGTGTCTGTTTGTTACCTTTTCACGGTTAAATTGCTGAACCGATCTTGATGAAATTCTGCAGGAAGATAGCTTACATCCCGAGGAAAAACATAAGCTACTTTGTATTCCGAAAAATGTATCCCGAAAAAAAAAGTATTAGATAAAATCATTGTCATGTCAGAATCGCTTACAACAGATTCGACAATATTAAGACAAACATCATCGGTTATCTTTTTCTAGGGTGGAGCTTATATAGTTACATCATTTTAAATAAAAACACAAATATTAGTGCATTTCATTAATTAATTTTACTCGGAATATCAAATATTTATTGCCACAAAATTCACTTATACAATTATCAAAATAATTTAATCGCACAAATATATGAGTACTATAAACGAAGAGTAGGTACTTCTTTATCTAACAAATGAGTTTCAAAATATTTGTCTTTGTTTAGTTTAGTACATGGAGAAATGTTTTAAATATTATATTAATCAAATGAGAGGAGCCTATTAAGTTTGCGATAAGCGAATTTGAATGAAAACTGGTCGACCACTTTTGCATACGACTCTACGTGACCGTCTTAAAGTAAATTTCATTATAAATTAACAAAAAATATAATAAATATTAATTTGTTTGGAATAAATTAAAGTGAAGTCAAGATAGAAAATAAAATATTGAAGAGAATGTGAAAAAGTTTTAGAAATGGACATGTATTGTACATTGATTTACAAAGTCAGCAGCAATGTGTAGTTGATATGTATGTTATAGTATGAAATAGATCCTACGATGTTGAGAAGAGGAGAGACCTCTACTGCGTTTATATGTAAATTAAGTGTCACGGACAGCGGGGTTTAGTATTTGTTTAAATTGTTTATTTTTTATTTCCGTTTACGTGACTGTCCCCGAGATCCGGGTCAGGGCTCCTCCGGGATCATCCGGCTTGCTAAAGAAAGGTTGCATGTTTTTACGAATTGATCTCCTTACCTTTCTTTTGAAATACGTTCCTTTTGTCGAGATATATTTTTTATCTTCGACGCGAGGAATGTTTGACGAGTCATTTTGCGAGGTGAAAAGTTTTTATATTCTTGATGTTTTTTCATGTGGAAGTTTCATTCATTATTTTTATTTTCTTTTTACATTAACACGTGAATATTTTTATTTTATGTATGTATTCTTTTATCTATTCTAAATTATCCTAAATATATATAAAGCTCAACGTCTCTCTGTCCGACTGTCCGTTATAGGCTATATTTTGTTACGTTAGGTAACATAACAACTAAGCAGTGTCGATATTAGTAAATCAAATCGGAAAAAAAATTGCTGTCGGCGCGCTATTTTGCAATACGCTGCCCAAACCGTTCAATATTGAATAAAATAATGTTTTAAAGAATTGTGTAGAATCAAAAGATCTACAATAAAGTCAGCGACACCATATGTATAACTTTTATATTTAAGCCACAATGACTGCTTTTATGTTACAAAGAAAATTAAAAATATTTGGGTTCTGTTTACGTAGACTTATGACCTGCAAAACATTAATCCTTATCGAAATAAATGATTTAATCGTTATAAGTACTTAATGTAGATATAATTTGCCCTTTACAGAATCCAATTTGGTCTTTTGGTTTAGGAAATAATAACGTGAAATATACATACAATTCGCGCGAACTATGATGAAGTGTAGCGGGGAGAGGGAAGATTCTTCGCTCGGCCGGCAGTTGTTTATTTTGTTTTCAATTATTAACTTTTAAATTTAAACAACAAAAATTATTTGTAATTTTTATTCTGATTTTTTTTTTTTTTTTTTAGGTACGTTAGGTTTTGATTAGTTATTATTACGATAATAATTAATCGTGTTTGTACTTAATTCAACTATATTTTTCAAAAATCCTAAACAATAATTGCGAAGTCCAAGTGGGCGAAGCCAATAAGCCATTAAATGGATAAAATTGTTATTATATGTAATAGTCATTTAAGATAAAAGTATTCATAATTAATATGAATAAATTATGTATCCTAATTATAAATTGTGTATTAATTATAATAAATATGACCGGCAATGAATTGTTTGTTATTACAACAGTAATTAATTAATATTAATGATATCATTAATAGAAATTTACATTGCATAAATAGAAATATCTAAAAATAAATTGAATAAGCATATATACAATTTATATTAAAACAGAACAAATTAAAACTAGAAGAAACTAAAGACAAAAACATTTTTTGATGATTTACTTATTTATTTCCAGTTCGGGATATGAATAATAATAATCCGTAAAATGTCACAATCCATTATACATACACGCCAAGACAATAAATTAATAAATACGACATAACAAAGCAAGTTTATCCACGACATGTTTAACATTTGTTTCGATATTTGTTATCATATTACAAAGTACACAAACATGTGAGCTGCATACAAATGACCCACACAAAGGTGTATGTAACAGTCGTGGGCAGTGTGTTGTGATCTACGCACGGATGCACGGACGCACCTTCAGATACGTTACAGACTTGTGTACAAAGGTGTAGTCCGGATGGCGGAGGTGCTGGGGAATTGTGTGGAGGTGTTGGGTACAAACGGATATGTTTTTACTTTTTTATATTTAATTAATAAAGTTTGTGTATTGTTGTAATTACAATAGTTTTTTCTTCCTCGACATATCGAAGATACGAGAAGTTTTGTGATCCGTTTCAGGTCAAGACAAACACTTTTCGTTCCGTGTCTGTCTGTCTGTGTGTACCCTGAACCCTTGTCACACGCATAACATATTAATGATACTTAAACTAAAAATATACACCTTAACCACAATAAAACAATGTCACTCGACACGTGTTTCGACTTCACAAGAAATCCTCATCAGGAGCCTAACAGTTACAGTCTGGAACTGTTAGGCTCCTGATGAGGACTTCTAGTGAAGTCGAAACACGTGTCGAGTGACATTGTTTTATTGTGGTTAAGGTGTATATTTTTAGTTTAAGTGACTAGAAACCACAGTTTCTCCGTTTTTCCAGTAATATTAATGATACTTGGTTGGATGGTTGGATCTGGCTTGAGGACGGTCCCATTTTAAAATCATCAAAATCTTGTGTAAGGGGGAGGGGTGACATCCCAAAATATTTATTTTTTCAAGATATTTCAAGAACGATTAATATATTTTTTGCAGATGATTCCATTTCCTATAATAGAGATCTACAACGTTTGTTGTAAAATATTCCCTTACAAAGATTTATCTCAATTTGCTTTAAAAAACGTTTTTAAATTTTTTAAATTGATATTTTGACATATTAAATGTCACTAACGTATTTAATATCATTTTGACGTTTACATAAATTTAGATTTAAAGATTGAAATTGTCAAAAAATTAAAAATATATGAAAAAATAATCAGGTGCGTCTTAAGAAAAATTTCGAATAAGAAAAAATACTTATTCATGAGTAACTCGTTGAAAAATTTATTTATTTTAATTTTTCAAAACAGCATATTATAGAGAATTAAATTTCCTACAAAAAATATTCCAAGTGCTCAATTCATAGATAAAGTATTTCTAAAGATATGTTCGTTTAAACATTATCATAAAAAGTAAAACTTATTTTTATGATAATTTTTAAACAAACATATCTTTAAATTTACTGGATTTATGAATTGAGAATTTAATTCTCTACAAAATATTGCTTTGGGAAATTTTCAAAAAAAAATTTCAACGAGTTCTTAACGCGTAAGTAAAAAAGTAATTTTTCCCATGTTAATCAAATGGGACAAAGTCGGTTTGCGCCGTTCACAGGTTTAATCTATGAGTCTGAAATTTTAGGACAAATAACTATCGATCCAATGCTAAAAAAGGCCAAAAAAAATAAATTTAAAAAATCACCCTAGTGTATAAATGAATCACATATAAGGCCGATAACACGACCAAACCGACGCGGCTTACACCCAGAAACCAAGATCCAAATCACATATAAAGATTTTTAAGCATTGATAATGTAAACTTTGCATTCAAAAGTCTAAAATAGATAATTTTGAATTAAAAACCCTTAAATAATCTGAGTATTTTGTTAATTATCATAACAGCCACATAAACTATACTCCAACATGTGTCGAATAAAATTCACAACGTTGTTAGAGCTTTGATATATTTGCTATAAATCTTCGCAGGAGATTATCTGCAACAAGAACCAATCAATAGACCATCTATTTTAGGGATAAACCGAACCGTTCTCAAGTCTCAGCTCCAATTAAGCATGACTTACCGACATTTAGAACAAGTTTGAATAAGGTTTAATTACAACATACACATATTATCTACGTATATATACTTGGATTACATACACTAAATGAGAAGATATATCTAAATTAGATTTAATTCATGTACATACCTACATGTGTTTTATTGTCTACTCTATACAATATATGTAACATACATATATATCTACGTATTTATTTTATAATATAGTTTTTATATATTTGTACATATTTTTTTTGTTTTTAAAATAATTTGGTCGTATTAAAAAAAAATCAGAAATATATAATTAGAATTTTTTCTTTAAGGTAAACATCGAAAATAAAATTGAGCGAAATCCTCCCCCCCCACTTCATTTGGGACAATCATTACATTTCAATACTTCTATAATGTATTCAATTAAAAAAAGAAATATTATATTTTTTACAGTTCTTAATTAAAATTCAGGGTTATATACAATATTATTGCATTAAAAATTTTGATAGTATACACTTTGTACACTCGAACATAAATTTTAACTTGTATTGTTTTAAATAAAATAAAAATTAGAAAAACCAATATTTGATTATTTTTTTCGAAAATATATATAAAAGTAAATATAATTAATTTGCATAAGGTGAATATTTAATCGTTTTGAAGGGGGGTTGGAGTATGTAAGTGCCACAAACTGTCCTTGGTTAGGGCAATCTATTGGGGCGAAATGAGGTTGGTTAGTTTTGATTAGGTTAAAATATAGAAAACTACAATAAATATGTATATAAAAAATATGTAATAAATAATCATAAAAAAATCACATTAATTAAACTCATCAATACATTAGTGGGATCATTTAGTGCAAAGTTTTAATTTTTAGTGGAAACTAACAAAGTGACATACATTGTTTTTAGTTCAATATATGTATATGTTTTATAACAAACAACAGACTAAAACTATGGTTATTACTTATCAAATACAAATCCCCTAACCATAAAAATTGTAAGAGTTTAGACTTACACGTGTTTCAATAGCAATGCTATCATCATCAGAGTCCTAAAGACACATCCTTTAGGACTCTGATGATGACAATTTTTATGGTTAGGGGATTTGTATTTGATATATGTTTTATGTCGAATAATTTATTTTTCGTGCAGTATATTTGTTATTAGTGAAAACGATTAAAAAACAGTAAATTTAGAACTAGCCTAAAATTAAATAATATGATTCTACGAGTATATATACATAAATAACTAAATAAATATTTATTTTTAAGTTACCTAAATATGATACTTATTAGTTTTATTACTATCCATCAATTCAAAGTAAGTAAATCATTATTTAAATATTTTTTTCCATTGAAGCAAACACACGTAGAATACTCATGACGTGTTTTATTTTTGCCGGCACGTAAATGTAACAGTAACAAAGAAATTCTTATGCTAAAAATATAAAGATGTGAGTTGAACCCACCCTTGTTACATACGAAAGTACTTTAAGAACACAAGGTGTCACTCCATACTCCAATAAACACTCTTTTTACGTTGAATTTTTGTTATAATTTCTAAGTGACTTTTCACGTACCTTCTACTCATTTTAATTGAGGGATAGTAATATTTATACATATTTCACTTTCTTTATTTATCTCTCTAAGTATGTATTATACTTCCTTTTTACTTTTTTAAACATACATGAAATGTACTATATAATTAAGTATATAGGGTCAACTGGGGTAAAAGTGAAACAAAATACAAATCTTTCATGTTTTTGACAGATAACGATACAAATTCATACTTTAATTTTTTCTAGTAGATGCGCTTATGAATATCTATTTTAAATACGTACGTCATTTGAACTGTACAATACAACACGGACTTTAAAAATGAAAAAAGTGTGTTTCATTTTTAACTTCTAATTTGGGGAAAAAATGAAACAAGTAAGGGAAAAAGTGAAACAGGCCTCTAATGAAAAATATTTGTCGAAATTTTTAACGGAATTACACGTTTTGAGGGTACGACCATTATCTTAATGACGTCTGTGTGTCTGTCTGTGAACGCTCTACAACCAAAACGGCGAGACTTACAAACATGAAGTTTTAAACTTAAGATTCTTGTATATCTACTGTAGATGTGCACCTGCTATCACTAAACCGAAATTTGTTGAAACGGTGCGTAGTAGAAAAAAAAATTTAATTAAAGTTATAGAAAAAGCTCTTATCTATAATTTATGTTATGTTCATTTTTCTCACCAAATATTTTTTTAGGAAATAATCGATAATTTTTGAATTTTTCGAATTATTTAAAAAAAATGTTTTGAATGTATAGAAATAAAAATATCTAAAATGTGTTAAACTCTTGAAATATAAAGAAACCATTGACAAACCAACATTTTTAAAACAGAAAAATTGTAATACCGACTTATAATAAAAACGTTTGAAATAAAATCACAGAATAGAATTAAAATATATCTCAAACATTAACAAAAACAACAATTAATGTAATGTAAGAAAGTGTTAACTTATGTAATTTCTTCTGTATCATGAAGTCTGTATCAAAAAGTCTTGTGTCGACCAGGACAGTTTCTTACTATAAGAATAAAAATACTTGCTATATATTTAATTAATCAAATTTTATTAGAAAATATTTCTTCATATAAATTGAAAGGAGAGTTTAAGACATAGTTGCAAACGGCACTAAAAACATAATAATGAAAATTTCAGTGTTATGTAATATTCTCCTAATTTACTAAAATATTACCGTAACTGGAATTAGAAGGTAAACATTAGGCATAACAGAGGCAAGATAATTACTTACTGTAATATTTACCTTTCCAATTATTACTAGAATTACGGAAATTTACAGAGTTAAATAAAATAAATATTTATCAATGACGTGAGGTAACTTGTGTCGATTAATCGAACTTCAAGTCTTATCATTTTCAATAATTAATGAGATAAATTTACAGTGTCGTCATTTAGTCAAACATAGAAATAATTATGTCGCATAAAATATGCAATAATGATCTCATACTAATTCTTATTATCTACATAAAAAGTGTTTTAATCTGTGTACAGGCAGTGCCGGATTAAGCAAGTGCGGGGCCTGTAGCAAATGGGGGTTAAACTCGGGGAGTAAATTTGAACTCTTTTAATCCTTAACAAAGAACGGAAAGGGATAATACAATTTTTATTATTATTATTTTTATTCAAAAATTAGAAAGTGCAAGCTTTTGAATGACACCCTGTATTCGAGTAAAAAAATTTCTCTGTTCTCTATAATATAGAGTATAAAAAGAGATATAATTTAAATATTACGCCAGTATATTATAAGAAATAAAATAAATTATTTCCTGCCAAACATAAAAATTTAATATATGATACATAGAATTCATTTTAAGTTATATAAAATTCTGATTTCGAAATCCGTTTAAATCAATAAAACTGCCTATAATAAGTCAATAAATCAACCACAAGTAGTGACTGTTGCGAACCGATTACTTGCATACCGCATACGATTCAACAAGCCGTACGTTCTCGAGGTTTACTTCTGAAGCCAAAGCGATTAAATACATACAAATAAAATATTGATTAGTTTTGTATATTTAATTTTTTTTAATAATCCAATTTGTCTTCGGGTACGTTTTCGTATATTGTATATTGCACACGATTTAACATGGCCGTACGTTTTACTTCTGAAGTCAAAGTGATTAAATCTTAGACAAGGAAAGATAGAGAACAAATAACACATTAGCTAGTGTTGTTACCATATCGCTCCACGAGTCATTGGCGTATCATTAAGATTTTAAAATAAAAATATATATATTTAAAAAAAATTAAAATATCCCTCATTTGATGGAAAGTATTCTACGAAATCCATAGACGTATAACGCAATATATGAATACATCAAATTAACAAAAATTAGAATTTAAAAAGGTACCCAGTGTGTGTTCCCAACCTAAAATCCTGAATTCTGGCCATAATGTTTGTTTAACCTGCCCTGAGCGGCCCAGAGGCAACTTCACAATCCTGTTTTGTGTCCACGTACTTAGTTAATAAGAAAACAAAATGTAGGTGAAGGGAAAAGCGAAAAAAAAAATAGGAGAAATATAAAAAAAGAGTCCTAGCTAAATCATCTAGCATGGAAGGCAAAAAAAAAATTGTTGTTGCTTACCTATTTATTTATTTATTTTTGATTTTTATACAAATTCTAAAACAAGACCTGGTGTTTCCTGGGAGTTTGAAAATATAATTTTACGCGATTTTTTTTAATAACTACTGAATGGATTTTATTGTTTATTTTTATTGTGTAAATTTCATGAAGCCGGAAAAACAATTCGCGGTGAACCGTGTGTTGTGAGCATGTTGGGTGGGCATGATTACTTTATGTTTAATTAAATTAATATTTCCCGAGTAACACCGGGTCCAATGCGCTAGTCTCTAATAATAATCTAAGTTATTCGATTTGTCTTCTGGTATGTTTCCGTTTATATCGTACACGATTTAACATGGTCGTACGTCGGAGAGTCATTCGCACCTGAACTATCTCTGAAGGGGCCGTAAAAATAATTGTGTTTTAGTTTTACGGCTACCCGCAATCCGGAGACACGTTTAATTGTCCGAGCGTGCTCCGGTTTCGGAGTCCAACCTTTCGATAGGCCATTCAGCTACTCGATGCTATAAAATTTTTGCTATCAGAACGTTCCAGTCGAACTTTTTCTTAATGACTTATTAACTGTAGTTTGTTTTATTTTCGTGGAAAATGAAATTTCTTGGTATGACAGCAAATGCCCTATTATCGGCTTAGTAGTAATATGTTATATGTTAGACCAGCGTTTCTTAACCAGTGGTTCGTGGATAATTGTATTAAAAAATTAATACATATAAATAATATACAGTAGAACTTCTATAATTTCTAAGCTACGGGACCATAAATATGCATGATGCTAGTAACAAAGTATCACTGAAATTATGATTTTAAATAATGAAATAGGTTAAAAAGATTCTAAAAAATGTATTTATTTTTATATTAAAAGCGAGATAAATATGATTTTTGTTAAAATAAAAACACAAAATACAGCAATCCGCCATGTTAGATAAAACACCAGTCACGGCTAAGTAAATATCATTTTTGTTTCATTAATATCTGCACATTTTTTTTTGGAAATAAGAGACACGTATGATCATCATAAAATAGTTTTAAAAATTAGGCCTCATGCCTATTAGTTTATTTTTTCTAAAAAAATTTTTCATTTCACGAAGGCTTGATTAAAAATTTGTTTTTGTACAAAAAAGCTAAGAAGCATATATTTTTTTGTAAGGCTGAAAATACAATAGTCGTACGTATATTTTCATTTATATAATTGTGAAACCACTTTAATAATTATTTTCTCACCGTTTTTTCCTCTGATGTAGGGGAATTCGAACCTGTAGAAATTCAACTGTAGTACGTATAAAAATTTAAATTTTGAAAATTTATCTACGAGTACATAACTATTTATGATATTAAGGTAGATTCGAACAAAATAATATTCAATAAAAATAAAAATTTCGACATTAAACTCTTAATGAGGGGGGGGGTACACAGGGGGTGGGTTTTTGACATGTTTATATGCATTAGCTGTTTAAGTTATAAATATGAATTCGGGCGAAAAAGTCTTCAATAAAAATAAAAATTTCGACATTCAACCCCTAATGGCAGAGATAGACAGGGGGTGAGTTTTTGCAATTTTTAACTAAAATCCGAGATACATACGACTTTGTATAAGTAATGAATATTTTTTAAAAATATTTCATCCCCTGTCACGTATAGAGGGTTGTTATTAGTTTCATTCGATCCGGCTGGAAAACTACTTCGGGTAGGGGGCTTAAGGGGAAAAAACAACCCCCTATCTCGCATAAGAGTCGAGATATTTTTAGTTTTGTATATATAATGAATAAAAAGCAAAAAAAATGTTTTAAAATTTTATTTGGGCTGCCAACATAAAAAAAGGTCCGCTAGTAAAATATAAAACACGGTTTTTAAATTATAACTCTACTAAACGTAAATTAGTATTATTTTACTAAAAAGCGTTGAAATAGAAGTCTTTTAAAAGATTAACCTCGGGTTGCATAAAACAAAATTAACCACACTTAGTTAATCAGTTGTTTTCTAACCATGATTAATGTTAATTCTATACTTAATCTCAATTTGTAAATGAAAAATTCACTAAATATGCAATTTTTTTACCTTATAAAATATATCATAACTGTTATTGTTTTTTAGAATTGACGTAATAATGGTTTTAAAACAACTGATTAACTAATTGTGATTAATTTTGCTTTAGGCAACCCAAGGTAGGCCTTTTAACAATCACCATTTTATTGAATATTGAACAAATAAGTATAAAAACATAAAATTTCCGCAAAGGGAAATATTCAAAGTAATAAAATAATAATTTTTAAATGTTTTCTTCCACTTAGATTTTTTATCATTAATGACGCACTAAATGTGTTTTATTTTATTTGCTCGTTTGGCCCGAAGATCTTTTTATAGAGTTATTAAATCGGTATTAAGCGTTTAAGAGCGGTAGAATTTATGTTGTGTGAAATGATAATTAAACGATTTCTTGTTGGATGTTATAAATAATGACCATGATGAGGATAGTTAACCTTTAGATCTGGAAGGAAATAAATCTTTACATTTCTGAATTACTGTTAGGTAATGCTTCCTCAATTTATGTACTTGCAACATTTATCAAATTTATAATAATTAGTTTGCCTTTTCATGGGTAAGTAAATATATTTCAACAAATATAGAAGAAAACAACAATAATTATACTCTCTAAAACTAAATTATTAAGAAATGAAGTGAAGTGAATTTAAAAACTACTTATTAGTTACATCTTAAGCTATGACAGAATCTAAGGTTTTTATTTTATTTATTTTTGAAGTTAAAAATTATGGAGTAATCTAAAAAAAAACAATTTATCTACATATATAAAGCTCAACGTGTCTCTGTCTGTCTGCCCGTCTGTCCGTTAGTGCGCTCATCACTCGAGAACCACTTATCCGATTTACGTGTTTTTTTTAAATTCTGGCCAGGTTATAGGCTATATTTTGTTACGTTAGGTAACATAACAACTAAGCAGTGACGATAATATTAAATCAATTCGGAAAAATTTTGCCGTCGGCGCGCTGTTTTGCAATACGCTGTCTAAACCGTGTAATATTGGACAAAATAATGAAGTAAAGAACTGTGTAGAATCAAAAGATCTACAATAAAGTCAGCGACACCATACATCGAACTTTAGTATTTAAGCCATAATGACTGCTTTTATGTTACAAAGAAAATTAAAAATATTTGTGTTCTGTTTACGTAGACTTATGACCTGCAAAACATTAATCCTTATCGAAATAAATGATTTCATCGTCATAAATACTTAATGTAGATATAATTTGCCCTTTACAGCATCCAATTTGGTTGTATAGTTTAGAAAATATCGAAATATACATACGGGAACATATTATTCGCGCGATGGCGACGCGTGTCGCGGCGTGCGGCAAGGAGAGAGCGTGCCAACTAGACGCAGGGCAGAGGGAACAGGCCGGTATTCTTTTGATTGTCAATTGTTTATTTTGTTTTCAGTAATTAACTTTTAAATTTAAATAGAACAAAAATTATTTTTACTTTTTCTACTGATTCGCTTTTGTTAGGTAGGTAATTTAAGTGTTGTTTGGTTTTTATTTGAAAAATAACTAATCGTGTTTGTACTTAATTCAACTATATATTTTTTAAATCTTAAACAATAATTCCGTAGTCCACGCGAGCGAAGCCGCGCGGACCCAGCTAGTATTTGATACAAGGCATTTCTGTGTAAATATGATTTAAACAAAAATCCCAATTTAATAAAATAGCAAAGATATTAACAATAATACATAAATAAAATCAAAGGTCGCAATAAAAATTTGGCTTTTACATGTTAACAAAGATATACGGTCTGTTATAGATTAAAATGGCCATTCTGTCGAACAATCGACCAGCATTCTTCCCAACGACAATACAATTACAGCCCAGTAATAGAACTACTGATGTGGTTAAAGAGCCAGAGGTGTATTCGGGTTGTAATCCTTCAAGGAGAAAAATCTGTTTAGTTTCAAATATACAGGCTGTCCCAAGACTGTGTTAAAGTTCAATATTTCATTTATTATAACAAATGGAAGAAAACGTTAAATACAAAAGTTGTCAGGTTATACAAGCCGTATATTTTAAAAATAGTTACATTTATATAGAATGTCCCATAAGTGCGTTACAAATCAAAGTTATGTTTTTTTTAAATACAATGTATATATTTTTGATTGATATTCTTAAAGCATTTATTTTTTTGTATATTTTGATACAAGCATGTGTGGGATTATACTGAGCGGTTTAGAAATGATGACCATTTTTATAAGAAAATTGACATATTTTCAACACCTTAATATTTTCTAATTATAACAAAATAAAATTGTTTTCTGTTAAAAATAGTTTTGGCATATGCTCTATTATTGCGATATTACCTATATCAAACATTTACAAAATTGTATTCTTTGTACAGGGTGTATCAAAACTCTTAACTTAATTGCATGAAATTATCTGTCAAAAACTCCAATAAAACTATCATATAAGTTTGATACCCCATTTGAAAGTGCTTGCTAGCTAACAAATCTTGCTAGCTCCTTTATAATACCGGACATAACTTGTGCAGATCAGTGTGAGTTTTGGCTTGCAGTAGCACACTTGTATTATGTAGAAATAATTAATAAATTAACTGCATTGTAATATTATTGTATTAATTATTAAACCCTTGAAGACACCGCGAAAGAGGTTCGCCGAAAAAAACCGTATAGTTCTAAAGATTCCGTGAGTCGACAAAGTTCGAAAACCACTGTTCTATATGATTGTTACAATACAAACAATGTAGAATAAGTTATGAATAAAAAATAAAGAAGAATACAGTTTAAAAAATATTTTTACTTCAAAATGGAATAGAAACTGATCTAATGCATACTTATTTTAGAAACTTACCAATAAATGAAGAGAAAAGATAAAAATTCTTACCTGTAATAAAAAAAAAACATTATTAGATGGTTATTATATATATTCATTAGTTAGTAGGTATAAAAGTAGGTTAGTAGGTATATATATATTAACAAATGCAAGAATTTCAAATATGAGAATAAAATAAAACCTTAATTTATTATCAAAATCGACTGATAACAATAATTTATGTATGTTTGTTGTTTTAAATGTCGTTATTCTGGAACTGTCACATATTTTAGATAATAAGGTACTGGCACCAGTCTTGGACACTTGTTTATTTAAATGTACTAAATTATAAATATTAGTTGATATTTGATAACTCCCATTTCTGAATTATAATATATAATCATTTAACTGTAAAACAACTTAATTTGATGCCAATCGGCCAATAGATGTCAAAATGGTGGACATTTAAATTAATTATTAGTGTAACCTATTTATTAATTGTGATTCTTTATTTTATAACTTTTGCGTCGTAGTGCTTATTATTTTGTAATCATTAGCATGTGTCCATCACTGGCTACTTATTACTGGCTTTACTTTATCCATTAATGGAGAAAAACAACAAAATAAAAGGCTATAATTTACAATACAAACTATATTTGCGGACTTTGGTAATTAAATTGATTTAATAAACAGGTGTTTTATTAGTAACTAGCGCATTGGACCCGGTGTTACCCGGGTTAATAATCAAAATAATTCATAATAAAAATAAAATAAAAATAAATAAATTACCAACAATCATAATCAATTTCGATATTTTACCTTTCTTGGAAGTGAAATGTTTCTTTATATTTTAATTTTCAATTAATATATTTCAACATATTTAATTATTAACATGTGTCAAAAATCATGCAATTGTTCGACAAAAGACATCATGGAAACAAAGCACAACTTGATAAAGATTTTTTAAAGTCTTTTGATGTTAAATCTTAGGTTTTCATAAAATATTAATAGCCACGATAACCGCATTGAAATCGGTTCAGTAATTCCCGAGTCTATAAGACTCATACAAACGAACATTCATTTTTAGGGTCAACAGGGGTAAAAGTGAAACAAAATACAAATCTTTCATGTTTTTTGACAGTTAACGATACAAATTCATACTTTAATTTTTTCTACTAGATGCGCTTATGAATATAATCATTTTAAATACTTATGTCATTTGAACTGTACGATGAAACACGGACTTTAAAAATGAAAAAAGTGTGTTTCATTTTTAACTTCTAATTTGGGAAAAAGTGAAACAGGCCTCTAATGGCAAATATTTCTCGAAAAATTAAAAGAAAAGCTACAAAGGCAGCTTTGATTTATATCTTCTTTGTGGCATATCAATGTGAAATTGTAACTTTAATTAATATCTGAACTATACAGAAAGTTATGTGCAAAGAATTAAAATTTTATTCACACGTTTTGACATCGACTAACAAGGAAATCTGTAGGGGTAACACATCACTTATTAGCCGATTTATATTTTCAAGTCGCTTTAACAAACCTTTAATGATGATGTCAGTTTTTATAATTCTCTTATAAACAAATTAGTTTTTTAGTTGCAAGCTTGTTTCACTTTTACCCCATTTTTTTCGTGTTTCATATTTACCCCGCTCGACCCTTTAATTACAAAATATAAGTCCATAAATCATAAAATAAACAGTATAGCTTTCTCTTCAAGCGACCAAGACTGGTGTCAGTACCATACATTCTTCTAGGAGAAGAATGTATGCATTTTAGTGAATAGAGAGAACATAATCAATAAACGCGAGCCAGTTTTCTTGATTACAGCACTGGCGGGGATTATACGTTGAAAATGAAAAGAGCATAGGGCGGGAGGTCACGGCGTGATTGCGAGACATCGGGCTGTTACACAATATACCTGTCACGCGGTCGAATTATACCCGATGCGCGTCGTCGTATTTTGTCGTGCAGCTTGCATTCAATCACTTTTTGTCGTAGGAGACTTTAAATTATCACAGTGGGCGACATTGCAAGACGTGAGTCTTTCTGTGGACCAAGGGAAGCGAAAAGAAAATACGGGTTCGCTCGACGCTTCGAATATCAAACAGACGAAACGCGTTTTGCGGTGCGTACGTGCGGAACGGGTCCCGCTTCACACGTACGCGCCGCGACGCCGGTATAACACACAGCTGTACGTACGTTCCGTCGGTTCGTGCGTGATCGGTGTAGCTTTTATAAAACATGTACCGTTTGATTTTGCGAGCGTTAAGACTGTGTTCAAAGGTATTCGGAATGACGTTGGGTCACTGGGTTCAACAAGAAATTATGTACGTCGGTTCGTGTGTGATGCGAATCGTCCTTCAAATATTTAAACTATTTTATTGTGTACACATTTTGAGGCTATATTCAAATATTACGATACGACAATCATGATATACAGGATGATTTAGCGCTGTCGTGCCAAACTTAAACAGTAAATTAATAAATATATTTTAAGCAAAAAACATAATATGAATATGTGTCCGGACATTTTTTGTAAGGGGGTTACAGCCCTTCAAAGATTTTATTCAAAATTGGTTTTTATTTAATATCTTGAGAACCCATAGTGATAAATTTATGAAATTTAGTACAGGGTTTAGTATTAATAAGTTAGTATTAACCAATTATAATTTGGACCAGGGCCGTATGGGGCCAGTAGGCCCATCGATTTTTATCTAGTATTTTTTTGTTCTTTAATTTTTTCTTGAGTTAAACATTTGAATAAGACTCTATGACACAAAATACACAAAAATATACATAGCTCATTTATTATAGGATAAACCGTTTATGAGAAATATCGATGCAAAAGAAAGCATGCAGAACTTTACTTAATACGGATGCTTCAAATTACAAAAAATAAATTTATATTCTTGTTCTATAATAAAAAATAAGACAACATTTTTTATACATATACCTCCAAAAATTCACCTTATCAACAAATAGCCATTTAAAGTATCGTTTTTTAGTTATGTTAGTCAAGTACTTGCAACATTAATAGAACTGGCAATACGTCTAAGAGGACGCTTATTAGGTGATATATGTACAGTCGCCTGTAGAACTCGTCTGGCACCATAAAGGCTAGAATCACTTACAACAGATTCCAAATTTAAAGACAAACATCATGGGTTATCTTTTTCTATCAAGTTTAATATATTTTAATACTAAAATTCGGAATATCAAATATTTATTGCCACAAAATTTACGTATACAATTTTCAATAGATTACATAATAATTTAATTGCACAAATATATATGAGTACTATAAACGAAGAGTAGTTCTTTATCTAGCAAATGAATTTCAAAATATCTTTCTTTGTTTGATACATGGAGAAATGATTTAAATATTATAATTGCACAAATGGGAGGAGCCTACTAAGTTTGTGATAAACGAAAATGAATACAAACTGCAAGACCATTAATGCAGGTGACTGTACATGAACTTTTTTTCTTATCTTTAATCATAGAATAAGAATATTTAAGTAAAATTCTGCATGCTTTCTTTTGCATCGATATTTCTCGTAAACGGTTTATTCTATGATAAATGAGCTATGTATATTTTGTGTTACATAATCTTATTAAAACATCTAGCTCAGGAAAAAAATAAAGAACAATACTTGATAAAAATTGACGGGCCCCCTGGGCCCACACAACCCTGGTCAAAATTACTATTGGTTGATACTGGATATCGATAACACTTATAAATACTAAACCTTGTATTAAATTTCATTACTGTATCACAAGGGCTTCTCAAGATATTAAATAAAAACTAATTTTGAATAAAATCTTTGGAGGGCTGTAGCCCTCTCACGGAAAATTTCCGGACACATGTTCATATAATGTTTTTTGCTTAAAATATATTTCTCAATGTACAGTTCAAGTTTGGCACGACAGTGCTGAATCATCCTGTATATTTTCCGTCAATTTTACTACGCTCTATCCCTTTGTGTGTATTATTCTTTCGTGCGAAATCCGAATCTATATTCACACGTATACCTCGAGATAAACAGCTTTGTTTACATACCTGTAATATCCGTTGATGTGAATGCGAATAGTGGGGTGCTGTTAACGCTTGAGTTACGTTTTTGAATATTTTTTTTTTGTTTCTTTGATGTGGTAGGTAGATTTGTTTGTATTTATTAAAATATATTTTTTGGCTTGTTAATAATACATCAAACGTTAAACAGATTTTGTTTAAAATGTATGATATGAATATTATATATATAACAAAGAAAAAACTATTTATATGATATAACTAAACATATAACACAAAAATAAATATAAAATTCGGTCAAGACATATGCGGGTGTATTCCGAAGTACGTACTTCGTGAACTGTTGGGAGCCACAGGTGTATTTTTGAGTTGGAAAAAAATATAAAAATAGTGTTATATTCTACTAATTGAGATCTACATTTCGACACCCCACATGCCTAGATATGAAAATAAAAATATAAAATTCTATGACGCACCTTCCTTTCAAAATTTAAAATATTGTTGACTTTAGTATTTATTTGTTGTTGGTAGTTTCACCAAAGCCTTGTCACCAATTTTTTTTCAGGTTTTTTGAGGCAGCAGTTACCGAGTTAGAAGGGTGTGTGGGGGGGGGGGGGGGTAAAATTAATTACTGTTTGGAGCCCCCTACAGGCACCGTTTTTGAGTTAGAAAAAAAAATAGGCTCAAATTATACTGATTAAGATCTACACGCCTTGGTATAATATTGTTTTTTTTTTATTTGCTTGAAAGCCCCCCGTAGGCGCCATTGTTGATTTTTAAAAAAATAAGAAAGAGCGTCCGATTCCACTATTTCGTTATACATTTTGACGTAGGTATAAAAAATATTTTTTTTTACTTTAACCCCTTAACGCCCGCCTTCAAAATTATTTTTTCAACAAAATTTGTACATCTTTGATTAAAATGAATCATTTTACATGTTCAGTAAAAATTTGAAGCTTCTAGCTTATATAGTTTACGAGATATTTTACTTTGACTGAAAAAGACGGACGGACGGACGGACGGATGAAAAAGTGAGATTAATAGGGTTTCTTCGGAACCCTAAAAATTACAATATGTATTTAATTCAATTTGTTTTATTAGATATATTTAAATTTGTACGCGAGTATGATCAAGATGCCCGTGTAGTCAAAGGTGAAAATATTTTTTACGTTTTAATTTCCCAAGAGAATCTCTGTTTTCTACTTATGATTGTGAAAAAATGAGTTTAATTTTTCTTATCACATTTTCCTCACATTATTGTTGAAAAAGATATTTTTATAAACGTTAGGCTATGTCAGTACAAAAGAATATATTTTATAGCATGTCATGCAAATTAGAAAAATATAAATAGTTTGACGTCGTTCACATTTTATATGATTTCTACATTTTGGTGTAGACGTCGTGTAGATAACATAGACATTAAAGCTAATTTTCTTCTACTATTCAGTTATTTAATACAAGAATATGGAAGGTTTAAAAAATTAAAAAATGCAAGAAATATTTAAAAAACAAAAATATTGCTCACTTGATAAATAATACTTCGATTTCCTTATAAATGAAGAACATTCTTTGTAATGCAGTGGTGTAAGTGATTTCAAGTCCAATAAAACGTTTAAATCATGTTTTAATAGAATTTAAAATTGTTGATGTAAGAAAAATTTAAATTGTTTTTTTTTATAAGGTTTTTAATCAACTCCATTTTTAGTTCTGAATCTACATTCGTGCGTTACTTAGCTTGTTAATATATTATGTCAATACTTAAAATAAAAAATAACCAAATTGAAACAATACAACAAACTAAAATAATTTGTTAGTAAATCATTTGAAATTGACTAATGCTTTCACAAATAAGCATGTACACAAACAAATCAAATTGCGATGGATGAGGTACAAAATATCATTGCAATAGTTCAGTTATACACATAGCAAAATAATGAAATTTTGAATGGAATTCAGCACTAATAAATTACATGGCCATCCATTACATGTGTGCGGCCAATAATAGTGTTAGTTACGATCGATTAAACCCATTACGGGTTATTTTTTGTATTGTTTTTCGAAATTGGTAATCAATAATGACAGCAGACAAAAAAACAATAGTCAATTATATAGACCGGAAACACTCGCTACTGTGATCAAAATATTTAATTATTGCAGGTATCTGAATGAATGTTTCCGAAAAAATAATGGATAATGTCGGTTAATTCAGTATCGCATCGATAGATGCATTTATATTTCAAATCTCTCTATATATAAATATTAATGTTCGTTTGTATGAGGCGTATAGACTCGGGAATTACTGAACCGATTTCAATGCGGTTTTCACCAATAGTTAGATAATTTTTCTGTGCATGTTCGTGGCTATTAATATTTTATGAAAACCTAAGATTTAACATCAAAAGACTAAAATTATCTTTATCAAGTCGTGTTTTGTTTTCATGATGTCATAGCTGAGACATGATTGAAAATTGAAATATAAAGAAACACTTCACTTCCAAGAAAGGTAAAATATCGAAATTGATTATGATTGTTGCTAAATTATTTATTTTCATTTTTTGATTTTCATACAAATTCTAAGACAAGACTTGGTGTTTCCTGGGAGTTTGAAAATATAATTTTACACGATTTTCTCAGTAACTATTGCACGGATTTTATTCCGGTTTTCACTAATGGATAGGTTAGATGTATAATTTGTGGATATTTTGTGTAAATTTTACGTCGGAAAACATAATTTGCAGAGAACCGTGTACAACACAACATTTAGTTATATTTGAAAATTAATACATTCCAAGAAATTACTAGTGTGCGCAAAATAGCTATTTGTGAGTTTTTCTGATTTTATCGAAAAAACTTTATAGTTTTATAGAGTTCTGTGAGTCGACAAAGTTTGAAGACTACTGTTCTAATACATTTATAAAATCCAAGGTTAGTAAATGACCAGGTTGCCTCAAAACTCTGTGTGGGGAGCGGCATGAGAGGAGAGTATGCATCATCGAGAGGAATTCTTTGACATTATAAATGGCTGTCAAACTATATTTACTCTTGGTATTTACCGTATTTACTCTTTGTTTTAGTTAAGCTGATTTATTGTAAGTTGTTTTTAAATATTTTCATTTGAATATTGATAGTACCTATACTGAGTTTTAAATCTCAATTTTTATTATTTTATTATTATAAATTATAGTTTTAAACGAGTGTTTTTTTTTAATGTGTAACCAACAAATGTATTTTCTTTAAGCATTGATTTCTGATATCATTTATAAAATTTTATGAAGAAATATTAACTATATGTAATAATTTGTGCTTCTGTAATAGACTATAATATTTACTTTTTTTTAATAACAAATATCCAAAAATTCGAAATAATTTGAAAACAACGTTTGAAAGGTTCCTCAGGGTGAAGTATTCCCTCGCGGCCGCTGATAGGTCAAAAAGTTATGAGACAACCTGTTCATTTAAACGTCGAGTTTACAAGCTACAAGCCAGCTTATTTACAAGCTGCTTGTAAACAATCTGCTACAAAAGTTGAAAGCCGGGCTACTTTACTCGCTGGCTTGTTAGCTTGTTAGCTATAGTAAACTAGCCGTGTGTCATCATAGTAGCTAGTGAACTAGTTGCGAGTATCTCGGTGATTCCTGGTTTCAGTGTCTACAAAATGCATTCACAACACGTGGTTTACTTGCTAGCTAGTTGGCTACTGAGCGAGTGGAAAGTTTTGTGTGTCATCATCACTATCTTACTATCTGACTCGCTCGCTTGTAAACTCGCTCAATGTAATCGACCCTTTACTAACATTGTATAAAATCGATCAAAACGTCAAGAATGAAATCAATGGAAGATAATAATCAGGGCTTCGAACCGTTATTTTTTTCGTTTCGGTTTTCGTTCCGGTTCGAGTAAAAAAATATATTTCGGTTCGGTTCCGGTTTTCGTTCCGAAAAAAAATAACGGTTTTTCCGTTTTCTTCGGTTTTCGGTTCAGCTCCGAGTGATTAATTAAAAACAAATTATTTGTATTAAAATTTTTTTTTCTACCATAATTTAGAACATTTAATGGTACTTGTATGATAGTCCGCACGACAATTGAAGTGGGAAAGAAGATCATGTTAACGCGCGTATTTTAACATGTACTGAACCGTAAAAACCGATATTTTTATTTCGGTTCTGTTCTGGTTTTCGTTCCGGCAAAAAATAACGGGTTTCCCGGTTTTCGGTTTAGTTCCAGTTCGAAGCCCTGATAATAACCTTGAAAATCCAAGATCGAAAATAACCAACATATTTCCAATTCAAACAATTCAATTATAAAATAATATTTCACCAGGTGTAAAACATTTAAAACATCTACCAATTTCATCAACTTTCAAACAAACAGTCCAATTAAAAACACCCTTCCCCACCTCCCGCCCTCCGCGCCACACACAGACTGCTACAATAATTGCAACAAGCATCAAAAACTCTGGCTTCCGTATAATTCAGTGAGGAAACTGCGGCAACATTTGCCACGTGCAGAATGAATATTCATATTCAGCTAGTTCTGGATTCAAGTCCCAAACGTGGCATAAAGCTCTCACATTTGCATGCGTGCGTCCGCGAGCCGCCGAATATTCCTATATGTTCAGGGGCGCACGGACTTCATTTATCAAACGGGAAAATTATGTTTGCTTAAATATGTATCTCAAAATACTACCAAATACAAGCATTATATACATACATTGCATTCTAATGCAATAAACAAAATATTAAATTTATTCACTGAGCCGTTTAGGAAATAAGCTACTGGCACCAGTTATGGCCACTGTATTTGTGATTGACGGGAAAAATTCATTATTTAACCAATTTAAAGTCCGCAAAGATAGTTTATTTTTTAAATTAATTAAAAATTTATTTCTCCAGTAATGGATAAAATAAAGCCAGTAATGAGCACGCAGTGATGGACACTTGCTAATGATTACAAAATGATAAGTACAACGACACAAAAGATATAAAAGAAAGAGCGTCAAATTTGAAACAATGTAAAGCAGTTGCTATGGTAATATAATAATTAATAAATAAATTATACTAATAATTAACTAAAACATCCATCATTTTGACACCTATTGGCCGATTGTCATCAAATCACGCTGTAAGATAGTTAAATGTGTGTAGATTAATATTTAGAAATGGTAGTAATCAAATATCAACAAATATTTCTAATTCAGTACATTTAATTAAAAAAAAGCCATTACTGGGGTCATATCTAAGACTGGTGCCAGTACCTTATATTGATTTAAAAACACGTGTTATAATGGGAATCTGATATTTTTTAAGTAAAACACATTGATAAAAAGGTACAGATTTTCTAATTTTTTGGGGGTATATAGTATTTGATTAGTTTAACATTTATACAAAATATCATAAATATTCACTAAACCGTTTCCGAGAAATTAATTATAATACATCAAAATTTTTAATTTCCCGCTCTATGACTGTTGAAAGCGCACTAACGGATAGACAGACAGACAGAAATGGTGAGCATTATATGTATATATTATATATGTAAGAATTTATTATTTTAATGTTATATATCAAATCAGAACTGAAAAGTAAAATGTTCTATATTACATATTACAACTGTGCCACGTCTTATTTTGAAAACAAACAGCGATGCTACCAATGTAAAAAAAACTAATATAAAATGATATAATAGCAAGGAAATATGGTCGGGTTGTCTACGTGCAGGTTTCAACAACAAGTTATAACATGGAACTACGGTTTGTACTTTCAAAAATACGGGAATAATACATGTTAAATACGGGCTTCAATGGGAAACACGAATTTACGCGATTTTTTCAGTCAATGAATAATAATAATGATAAAGGAAAATTCTTAGAATTTCACGAAGTTCAAACTTATAGTTTATGTTTTAAAGATAAATTAAATTTAAAATCGAGATTCTCAAACTTGACTGCAAACAAAGGGTTAATTACAGGATAGGGTGACCAGGTCTCAGGTTTTGACCCGGATTTTCAGGGTTTGAATACTGGATCTCCGGGCTCAAAGTTTGGGTGCAATTTCTCCGGGTTTTGCAAAAAATGACGACGACTAAAAAAAAAAGGTTGTCAAAAATAGAACAGGGGACATAACAGTGCAGATTATGGTAACAAATTTTATAAAAATAAAAAAGATAAGATAAAATAAAAAAGGGATCTTCATTTACATCTCAGGGTTTACCAAAACTAAAATCTGGTCACCCTACATAAGGATGATTTTTCTACCTCCCCTATCCTTATAAGAATTCGTAATTTTTATAATAATATATACTTATAGCAGTAGTAAAGTACACTCTGAATAAGAAAAATTCATTTACTTAATTTTCAACAGTCAAAACTAGCTTCAATTCAATTCATCCTGAAAACTTATCGAAGGTTATGGAAACTCTTAAAGCATAAAATATATCATTTTTAACCGACTTAAAAAAGAATAATTTTCAATTCGCCTGTATATATTTTTTATGTACGTTCGGGTATAACAAATATGCACCGATTTGGACGATTTTTTGTTTGTTTGAAAGAATATACTCCTGAGATAGTCCCATATAAATGTTATCATAATCTGACCATCGACTTCTGAGATACGCTACTCAAAAGATAAATAATAAAAAACTTAAAAAACAAAAATAAAACCGACTTAAAAAATCCTAAAAACACTGAAAGTATTTATATATGTTCATACTACATTAACATATGTACATACGCACACACGCACGGACATTGGACAAATACAATAAAACAACTTTTTAATAAAAAAAAACTTTTCTGTTTTTAGATTTTTTTAAAGTGGGTTTTATTTTTTTTAAATAAATAATATACGGATTATGTATATGAATTGATAACCACCTTTGTTTGTAGCTTGGTTACAAACAAACATAATTTTTAACTTTTTGAAATTATTTTTATCAGAAGAATTATAGAAAAAGATTAAGAATGAAAAAATCGATTTTTGTCTTCAAACCCTAAGATATTACCCCCTTAATAGTTTCTATATATAGAAGAAGGAGTAAATCCAGTTTTTTTTTTAGTAAATGCGCTCATGTATGTATATATAGAGTCAAGGAGGGGTGGGGGTGGGGGGAGAATTGTGTGAGTGTATGTAATAACTTTTTAAATTAAAACCAACGGTCGAATTCTTCACCCGAATAATAAAGTCTTTTTTAGTGGCAATTTTAACATTTTAATGAAAAAATAACACACGTATATACGCGCATATACTAATTCTTCGCGCGGAGATGCTCTTTGTGAGATTTATCGCCCGGCTGCAGGGCCGTACTTACAAACGACACTAATTGCAAGGATTTGCATGTATAACGAAGGCGTCTAACCAATGCACTTTTCTTCTTTTTACTTTGACGGTTTTTGATATTAGATGGATTAAAGCACTTTAGGAATTAGAATTTCAGTTCATATTTTTATAGGATAGATAATAATCTTTAAATTACTTTTATGTAATCCTATTTAATTAAATTAATAATGTACTAATATGAAATGTTAATGTAATAATTTACATATAAAGGATATCAACATTTCTCAATAAACATAATTTTGAAGTGATGTGGACACCACAAGATTTTTTCACATATTTTTATACAAAACTGAAAAAAATTATATATGTATATATGTCTTATATCGTACGCCACGGTGTGGTAAAAAATTGAACTATTTTGATAGGGTGAATTGTAAGTTGTTAGTTTGAAAAACATGTTTAATTAAATAATTCGCTATTTCCATATCACAATTTATCTTTTATTATTTAACTAAAAGAAATAAGATATTTTTTTCACTTGTGGTTTTTGATTTTAAGTTGTAAGCACATAAACTCTTAAATCAATATTATTGTTAATTCACTTATTTATTGATAAATAGTATCTATTTATGTATTATGCATGAATAATATTCTTGTGTTTATTTAAATAATTATATCAGTTATCAAGAACTAAGCGTTATACTAATTAGGCTTTTAATTTTATTAAAAAATGAAATAACCTTACCTATATAGGCAACAGTACATTTTTTTGTGTTTAAAAAAAAATTTTTACACCAGCCATTTCCGTGGTATTTTTAATATTTTTCATTATTTATACTTGTTTTCTTAATAAAAGAAATTATATACTCTAATTGTTAAGGTAGGTTTCGTGCAAACGTCATTTCGATAGAATAAAAAAAAATCAGGGCATAAAAAGAATAATGATATCTATCCAAACATGAAATTTTAAAGAGAACGACCGTTTTAAACTCGATATAATTATCATCAAAGATTGCCACTTTTGTACGTATCCTCTATATCAAGTTCGTATTATGTCCATTCTCATGACTAAAAACTTCCACAGATTTTAATAAAAAACTATCAAACAGTAAAGGCTTATAATTCTGATATGTGATAAAAAATTCCAAATGATTGACCCTTTTGTTTTTGAAATAAACCTTGTATTTCAAAAACAAAATGATTGACCGTTTCGTATTTAAAATACAATTGTATTTCATAAACAAAACAGTAAATCATTTTGAATTTTATATCACATATCAGAATAATAACCCTTTGCTGTTTGGTAGTTTTTTATCAAAATCTGTCGAAGCGTTTAGTCATAAAATAAAAAAAACTGCTTTTGTACGTACTAATACAACAATAGACGGCTTTGGGGATAGACTTGATCAAAAATTATTATCTGTAGCAACGCAATTATTTTCGATATTTTATCATGGTATTATGATAGTACTGTAGCACGAGAACAACCTTAAACGTAATACTAAAAATATACACCTTAACCACAATAAAACAATGTCACTCGACACGTGTTTCGACTTCACAAGAAGTCCTCATCAGGAGCCTAACATTTTCAGACTGTCTGGAACTGTTAGGCTCCTGATGAGGATTTCTTGTGAAGTCGAAACACGTATCGAGTGACATTGTTTTATTGTGGTTAAGGTGTATATTTTTAGTTTAAGTGAATAAAAAATGTCACGTATGGAGGGTTGTAATTAGTTTCGAAATCTACGCGAGCGAAGTCGCGGGTATCAGCTAGTATAGCATATAAGTTTCAAACAACAATTTTTGTTTTTAATTTAAAACATCAACAAAAATGAAAAACTAGAAAAGTATTTTTACCGGTACTTATTTATTCTTCATCAGCATTATTTAAAATTCATTAGAAAATTTTAAAAACAAAGAAGGCGAAACATACAAAAGAAGAATGTACTTTAAAAGGGTTGGAAATGCTGATTACAAACCTGTGTTTCGCGAGGGAATTCTCAGAGGAAAACTGTTTATTGTAATATACTGAAGTAAGGGTGTTTGCAGGTTTGTTTTGTAGAGCAATAAAAATTAAATATAATCCAAAAATTGTACTAACTTTGTTATAAATGTACACACGAGTTACAGAAGTAATATGAAATAAGTTAGGGTTATGCCAACTTTTGAAATTTCTAGGGAAAGAAAATAATGTTATGAAACTAAACAAAAAAAAAAAACTTTTCTTCATGAAATTATTTATTAATACTGTTATGTTGTTACTTCGTTAATATTAAAATATTAAGAGCAGAAACTTTGTGTTTGGATATGCTTTATTAAAATTGACGTGGATATTATTACTCATTGGTTGGTTAATTAATTAATAAACTCACAGCGGTTGCCAAAATTAGTAATTCTGAATTAATGAAAGGTTTCACTAGAATTGATCAATAATTTTAATACACTGAATAAAAAATATGTTTTATTTTGCTTTCTCGCAATATCGAAGATACGAAAAGTTTTGTGATCGTTTTAGAATGAGACAAAAAAATTGTTCTCCTATTTCAAAATTTTAAATTAATATTTTCGTTTCAGGTCAAGACAAACACTTTTTGTTCCGTGTCTGTGTGTCTGTCCCCTGAATCCTTGTCACACGCATACTCATAAACTACTGAACCGATATTAATGAAACTTGGTTGGATGGTCTGACTTGAGGCCGGTCCTTTCTCTCGTAGAGGTTGAATTTCGAAAAAGCCTTTCTGTCTGATCATATTCACGTCAAGACGTTTCGATTGGCACCTCAACGAAGTCAATAGCATTTTTTATTTGCCAGATTTCGTGCACGTAAAAAATGACACGCACATACGTATGTACACACACGCATTTTTCTGAAAATAGTGTAAATATACTATAATGACCTTGAAACGTAAAAATATGTTGACATTTTTAACTTCCCAGTTATTGTAATCGGTCCGAAAATCAAAATCAAAAATTTCAACTTAATTGTATGTTTTAAGGTCACTATAGTATATTTACACTATTTTCAGAAAGATGTCTGTATGAGTGTGTGTGTGTGTGTATGAAATCTCGTAAATAAAAAATGCTTTTGATTTCGTTGGGGTGCCAATCGAAGCGTCTTGACGTGATTATGATATGAAAGAATGGATTTTTCAAAATTCAACCCCTAAGGCAGTAAAAAGGGGTGTAAAGTTTTTTTTGTCGGATTTACTTGAAACTTAGCGTAAATATTCTACAATACAAATAATGAAAAAGGTATTATAGAATTATTTTTATTAATTCAACCCCTAAGGGGGCAAAAAGGGGTGTAAAGTTTTTTTTGGTCGGATTTACTAAAAACTTAGCATAAATATGAAAAAATGTATATCAGTATTTTTTTATACGTGCTTAAACAGCCATAGAAGGGGTGAAAGGCGAAAACCACCCTTAAAATTTGAATTTTAAATACTAATAAATAAGTCTATAATTCATGTTGCCTTGGAAACAAATGCAACTAAATTTAAATTATCAGATTAGTTATTATAAAAACAAATGCAATTTAATTCAAATTGTCAAATTAGTTATTCTAAAAATGTGTGTTACACCATTGACATTAGGATATTAGAAAACTAATATTCATAATACAAAGGTGAGTTTTATTTCTGACCAATTCCATTAAAATTTTTTATATACATATATATTAAAAAAATATTCACATAAACTACACGGAAACAATAAATAATCAGTATTCAAGTATTTATAATCATACCGTGTTGGGAAGTTGATTGTGTGGACCTAAAGGGTCTCACCCCACCCCAAGCTTGTTGATTTTGATTTTCGGACCGATTACAATAACTTCCTAATGTAAAGTTAATAAATACAAACGGCAATACCGACTGCCAATCAAATAAAACTAATCAAACAAAGAAAAATCAAGATAGTTAATTTCGGGACAATGTAAATTAAAACACCTATTGCTTTTATGTTCCTGACACGTAAAAAATTACTCCCAAGAATTAAAGCGTTCCCAGTATTTTAAAAACCGTCTGATAAAAAAATCTTGTTAAAAACAATGATTGGACGGTGCAGCCATGCGTGTAATAGGCGTTACAGGGAACACGTGAAATACCACGCGGGTAATTGACTGTCGTGATTGTAGTCAATAATTGACGCCTCTAGCGGAGCTTACTGACACTAATTGTACGTTTTAAAAACGCCGTTAATCTATTGTTTAACTCCTAGTGTCAAATTATCATCGTTTACAATAAACTGTTTATACGTTTTGTCACAACGCGTTCTAATATTATTATATTATATTTGAATACGTTTGACCAATCAAATAAGGCACGTCAAAAATCATTATTATCCTGTATAATACACCTAACTGATAGTTTTTTTTTAAATAATACAGGGTGTTCCAGACCACCCATCCACTATGTTTTACGTCCAAACTATTGAAGAAAGAGTTTTATGATAAAACATTTACTATATATATCGACCTTAAAGAATTTCAGGAAAATATTTTCAACCCCCTAAAACTCCCCCTTGAGGGGTAGTTTGTGGGGTACATGCCCGTTTCTCAGCAAAATCAAATGGAATGGTATATCTAAAAGTAGATAATTTTAAAAATCATAAAAAAGTAAGAAACTTTTGTAAACAAAAATTTTTCATACATTCAATTGTTTAGAAAATATGTTTCCAAATTTTAGGGTTTTACTAAAATTGCTCTAGTTTCGTTAAATACTAATGAAATTTTATTTTTAAAATTCGTTTTGAAAGTAGAAATAATGAACTTTCTAATGATGTATTATTATTTGAGATTTGGATAATTTAAAGTGTCATACGCAACATATCGAAAATGCAAAACGTTAAATTCAATTGGGGATAATTCAAAAATTTTAAATGGAATGATATATCAATTAGTACTTTATCTTAAAAAATATATTTAAATTAACAACTTTTAATAAGAAAATTTTAAATTTAAAATTATATATTTTTTAAATAAAATTTCATTAATATTTAAGGAAACTAGAGCAATTTTAGTAAAACTCTAAAATTTGGGAACAAGTCGCCATATTTTCGAAACAATTGAATGTATGAAACATTTTTTTTTATAAAAGTTTCTTCCTTTTTTATGATTTTTAAAATTATCTACTTTTAGATATACATTTGATTGTTGAGAAACGGGCATGTACTCCTCAAACTACCCACCAAGGGGGAGTTTTAGGGGGTTGAAAATATTTTCCTGAAATTCTTTAGGGTCGATATACGAGTATATAATAAATTTTTTATCATAAAACTCTATCTTCAATAGTGGACGGATAGTCTGGAACACCAGGTATAAATATTATTTTGTCGTTAGAAAATATTTTGATTATTTTCGACTTCTGTAATCAAAAAACAGGTGCTGACCTTTTGTTACGACTATTTTCATGAATATCTTTTCCTCGTCGAAACAGTTATTATTATGTCTATAGATTAATTTCTTTTATAACTTATATGTTTTGCCATATTCTTCACAAGAATTATTTAATAAAGAAATCAAAACATCTCAAAATAAAAATATTAAGTTGTAAAATGTTTATGTTATGTTATTACTTTTTTAAATAATTATAAACTCACAGTTGTATGCCATAGACAGGTAGATACTGTTAAATACATAGAATAAAAACAAGACAACCAGTTAAATGTTTTATATAACATGTCAATTGATTAGTGAAAAAAGTTAACATATGTTTAAATTATTAATCATGACTTTTAGATTTTTTGTAGTCGTTATTATCAATTTTTAATTGCTAATTGAAATATTTATTATTTTCTTCGTTTATTTTTTATATGAAATTGAATTTTTCTTTAAGTCTAGACAATATTTAACTCGTATGTATATTTAATTATACTTCCAATAATTGATTTATACGTAAATTATTTAATGAAAGAAGAAGGGCTATTAGGGGTTAAAACGACACCCTATTCACGCATTACTATGATTGTTTTAAAGGTATTCCAATGCACGAAAAGTAAAAAATGATATTTTTCATTAATTTTGATCGTTAGAGATAAAGGTTTATTTTTTAAAGAATGCTTAAGTATTTCTTTATTCTTGAAAATCCTCCTTTCAATTTCCTGCTTTTTAATAATTTTTATTTTAATACTAGTGCATTGGACCCAATGTTACACTGGGATATTAATTTAATTAAACATAAAGTAAACATGCCCACCCAACATGCCCACAACACAAGGTTCACCGCGAATTGTTTTTTTTTCGACTTCAAGAAATGTACACAAAATATCCAGGTCCCATCTTAGAATTTGTATGAAAATCAAAAATAAATAAATAAATTGGTTAGCAACAATCAAAATAATTAATTTCGATATTTTACCTTTCTTGGAAGTGAAATGTTTCTTTATATTTCATTTTTCTTTCTTCAATATATTTCATAATATTTAATTGTTAACATGTGTTAAAATTCATCCAATTGTTCGACAAAATATTTGAAAGAGACGTGATCATAGTAACCTAAATTAATAAAATATTGAAACCGTAAATTATAAAATTCTTTATTCCATGGTTACTGTGTTTTTCTATATTCTGTTTTTTTTTTTTTTTTTTAATAAATGACAGTTCTATACTGTGACATAATGGAAATAAAACACAACTTGATAAAGATTTTTTAGTGTTTTGATGTTAAATCTTAGGTTTTCATAAAATATTAATAGCCACGATACTGCACTAAACAATTATCTAACTATTAGTGAAAACCGCATTGAAATCAGTTCAGTAATTCCCGAGTCTATAAGCCTCATACAAACGGGCATCCATTTTTATATAGAGAGATTGAGATGTTTTGATGGATGGAAAAGTAGTTTTACATAAATGCATTTCTAAAAATCATAACTTATAGTTTAATTATGAATACACGAAACTAGTTAAATTATTTAGAGTGTTCTATATTCCTAAATAGGTACAACATAATTTTGTAAACCATTAGCGTTTCATCCATCAGTCTTGTAACTAATTAATAAGTGATCAATCTAAAAGTTGACCCAACTAAATTACTGGACCTACATCCTGTCATTGAGCTTCCTGTTAGCTGTCGTAATACGACTTTATAAAAATCTATATTTATACTTTAATCAAAATACAATCACAATAACAAATGTACAATGTATCAAAATAAGGCTTGTATTTAAAGGCAATTTTTTTAAATCATAAAAACACTTTTTTTTAATCGTTTTCACTAATATCAAATATACTGCAAGAAAAATAAATTATTCAATATAAAACAAATACATATAAAACAAATTAGGTCACTTTAAATAAATAGTTTCCACTAAAAATTAACACTTTGCACTAAAAAATTTCACTTATGTTTTGATATTTTTTATCAAAGGACAGTTAGTGGGACTTACATACCCCGGTACCCTTCAAAACGATTAAATATTCACCTTATTAAATAATATTTAAAATAATACTAGTTATTTAGTGCAAAGTATTAAAATTCATGTTCATGCATACCCACTATCAAATTTTTACTTAAACAAAAATTATACACCTTAACTACAATAAAACAATGTCACTCGACACGTGTTTCGACTTCAGTCTGGAACTGTTAGGCTCCTGATGAGGACTTCTTGTGAAGTCGAAACACGTGTCGAGTGACATTGTTTTATTGTGGTTAAGGTGTATAATTTTAGTTTAAGTGACTAGAAACCACAGTTTATCTGTTTTTCCAGTATCCAATTTTTAGTGCAATTATACATATATAACCCTCTAAATAATATTTACAACGTCAAAATTCAATGGAAAAATACAAAATACGGAGTTTAAAAAAGAAATGCATTTTTATTAATCAATTATAAAAATTTGGATATATGTGCACCAAAAATTTTATTATAATACAGAAACGAATATCTTGAAGAAGGTTTTTTTATACTGGATAAATGGTTAGAATATAAATTATAGATAATAATATTCTCTACAATATTTACTTTAAACATTTAATTCTATTTTCGAAACCGCTTTAAAAATACGCGCAATATAAAATACCTTCAAAACGTGCAATTCTGTCAAAATCTTTAGTTCGAATTTTTGATATGATAATTATATTCTTTATTATACACTAGATTTTATTTATGTTTGTATAAAAAAGTAAAAATTTATTATATTTCTTTTTAATTAAAAATAACAAATAACCTATTAAAATGTATTTAAATATAATAGACACCTTTTGAAAATTAGAATCACAAAATAAATTATAAATACATAGTGAAATCACAGAAATAGATAATCCAAATCGATTTCGTCTAGACATTTGTATATTAATGCACTACTATGTGTATAATAATTAATAATGTAGAAATTAATAACGAAGAGGCAGACGACATGATATTTGTAATTTTTGATCGTGAATCGATTTTTAATTAAAAATTGATTAGAGTGTGTAATTGGGCAGTAAAGGAGGGGAGACATATTAGATTAACTTCAGACAAGGACCATTTGTAGAGTCTATAGAATAACCACCCCACTGCCACCTGTCTTAATTACCCCGGGGTATTCTTCATATTACCAGTTATTATACATATGACCCGTTTTTTCCCAATATTCTATTGTATGGCTTTTTATTTCTGATTAAACCAGTATTAAAATAATTGCTTCCTCGCATTATCGAAGATACGAGAAGCTTTGTGATCGTTTTAAAATGAGACAGAAAAATTGTTCTCCGATTTCAAAATTGTTCTGTTTCAGGTCAAGATAAACACTTTTTCCGTGTCTGTCTGTGTGTAACACGCATAACTCATGAATTACTGAACTGATATTAATGAAACTTGGTTGGATGGTTGGATCTGGCTTGAGGACCGCCTCATTTCAAAATCATTGAAATCATGTGTAAAGGGGAGGGTTGACACCCAAATCAATCACTTTTTTGAAGGTCTCAAGAAAGACACATATCACTTGAAAATTTTATAGTATCTTTTAAGAGCAATCAATTTCCTATAATATTGGTCTAAACCAGTGATGGCGAACCTATGGCACGCGTGCCACAAGTGGCACGCGTGATGATTTTGGTAGGCACGCAAAATTTCTGATTTGACGATTTCTTTTTTCAAGGGAAATTTAAAAATTCATACTAATTGTACATACACTATAACTTATACTAATACTGTGTTCCATATTAACTGCATGGAGAGATAATATTTCTATTTAACATATTTTTGTATGATGCACTTTTCTTCCACGATCTGTTTTTCTATTTTGTAACTCTAAATATATTGAGTTTTAATGTCTTTTTAAGATTTCTTTATGACAATAATTGAAATTCGCGGTAATTATACTGAAGTTCTTTTGCTTTTATGTTACAAACAAAACATAAAATATTTGGGTTCTGTTTACATGGAGACAAAAATTTATAGATTTAAGAAAGATTTTGGAAGATATGGAGCGAGATCGATTATCTGGAGGAACCCAAAATAGTGCCGAAGCAGAATTATTAAAAACTTGGAAATCCATGCTAGACATTTTTTGTTCATTAAAAAAATAGCAATGGCAATTTTAACCATTTTTTCATCCACATATACATGTGAAGCATTGTTTTCTTCAATGAATTTGATAAAATCGGATATAAGAAGTAGACTTACAGATGAAAGTAGTGCTGCTTGTATCCTGCTCAAAGCCACCAGTTATGAACCGGATGTAAAAAATTTGGCAGCTGCCATACAAATGCAAAAATCACATTAAATTTTATTTTTTGATCAATTAAAATGAATAATTTTTTGATTTTCTTTCATTGTTTTTTAATTTACATACTTATGTACATATATTATACCTAATAAAAGGAGTGTATTTTTTTTATATTTTATTTTTCATATTTTTTTTTTAAACTACGCAAACAGGATACTTTATAATTTTCTTATAGGCACGCTGCATAATATTGCACAAAAAATAAAAACTCATGACACGCAAGCTCAAAAAGGTTCGCCACCACTGGTCTAAACACTCTAAACGTTTGTTGTAAAATATTCCCTAAGAAAGATTTATCTCAATTTGCTTTAAAAAATCGTCATTTGTTTTTTTTTAAATCGATATTTACTTTGACATATTAAATGTCATTTTGACGTTTGTATAAATTTTGATTGAAATTGTCAAAAAATTAAAAATATACGAAAAAATAACCAAGTGGGTCGAACTAATATTTTTAAGTAAAATTGTATAAAAATTAAATGGCAATTTCTTAAACTATATCGATTTTTATATAAATTGTTCAATAATTTACTACCTTAGTGAATTTAGCACGAGGAAGCACTGTGCATTTACTTGGCAGATGTTTTTTAAAAATATTTATTTACTAGTAAAATAAACTGACGACGCCACTGTTAACTGACGTGTATCAAATATATTTTCTAGTTATTTGCTGTGTGGTACAGATTATCATGCATGAGAGAAAGTTAAATATTTTAACAATTTGCAATTTGATAAGCCAACATTTATGTATAAAACTATTTGGTACATACATACATCGCATGAAATATGTGTTTGGTTAAAATTTACCGAACACCAATTTGTATTATCTATAAGGGTTAAATTTTCATATAAAGTTTTACTAACATATTGGTAATTTTCAATTGTTATTTGATTTGAATGTTTTTCATAATAATTAATTTGTTTTAAAATTATAATCAATAGTAAACAGGTTTAGACTTACAAGGAGACTTCATTCTGCGTCACAAATTTTGAGCATTGTCATATGTTGTGGCAGGGGGCCCTAGTACATTCCTTTTATGAATTTCGAATTGAAGTGTTTCTGATTTGAGCTCAAAATTGGAAAAAATTGATTATTTCATAAAGTTTTTGAAGTTTTAATGCTAATTAAAATATGTTTTATGTCTTAGAACTTATTTTCTTAACCTCCTTCAGTTATATATTTTACATATTTAAAAAAAGTATAGTTTTGAGTAAAAAACTGTTTAAAATGGAAAAAATGAACGAAAATGAGAAAAAAAATCGAATTATTTCTCATTCACACAATTTACACTAATAAAAAAGTATGCATTTGGGTAAAAAAACGGACTAAAGTGGAAAAAATGAACGAAAATGAAAATAAATGATAATAAATAATATTTTAATTTTTGCAACCCAAAAAGTGATTCTTTAAAAAAAAATTCTACTTTTTTCTCATTTTCATTTATTTTTTCACACTTTAAACCGTTTTTTACTCAAAACTATACTTTTTTATTGATGTAAAATATGTAAATTACTAAAGGATGTTAAGAAAAGAAGTTCTAAGACATAAAAAAATATTTTAATTAGCATCAAAACTCCAAAAACTTTATGAAATAATCAATTTTTTGACAACGCTCACCGTCTGTGACGCAGAATGAGGTCTCCTTGTTAGATTAACATTATTACACGCTATAAAAAGTATTTGGTATATTTTAAAACCAAAAGCGAGAAGTACAGACAAAACTATGAAATAAATTAATCAGTTCGGTTGATGCATCAAGTTTAAAACAAATGTCCATCACATATCACGATATATAACAACTTTAATAGCCGTAATTATTCTTTTAAATGACCATCAAATCCTCGTTCGACTAAAAAAGCAACGTAATATTTAAAAGAACGTCCATTACATTTCCAATGTCTGTCATCAACCCTCAACCCTTAATTAACTTTCATTTTTCTCTCATGGTAATTTTATAAAGTTCCGAAGGTCATATAAAGTCAGTGGAGGTTTCTATGTACCTTGAAATATTTAAACATTTTCTTTTGTTTGAGTAAAAGAAAAAGTCGGTTTAAATTATTATCTACCAATATACTGGATTACCAAGTTTAACTAAATGCTCCTTTAACTAACTGTAACAGAACCAAGTTTAATACATTTAATTAAATGGATTTTTAATTTTATGCATTTTTTGTTACGTTTTGATACGTTTTTTTTTGTTTGCGGTTTCTTAAAGCACTTTTTGTGTAGAATTAATTGGTGTATTTTGAATTTTTATATCACTTTTAGTTTCCGAGTTACAAGCCCTAACTTTAGTTTTCCTTATAGGTCACTAAGTTGGCTATAGCATATTTGAACGTGTTTTTTACTCTACTTTACAACGATATCATTGTCATATTTATTTTTGAAAATAAGTCGAAGTACTAAATACTAGTGATATTTATAAAGTATTTTACTACAAAAATTTAAGTAGGCCATGAAAAACAAAAATTGTTAAACAAAAATGAAAATAACAAATGAGTATTTGAAGACAATAAACTATTATAAAAAAAATATTCTTACTTTTTTTTTTCGATAGTAATTAAGTATGATAAGTTACATATCGTTGTAAAGTAGAGTAAAAACATGTTCAAATATGCTATAGCCAACTTAGTGACCCATAAGAAAAACTAAAGTTAGGGCTCCTAACTCGGAAACTAAAAGTGATATAAAAATTGAAAATACACTAATCAATTCTACACAAAAAGTACCTATCTACTTTGACAAAATAGTTACAGCCATTTAAAAAAATTCCGAATTTTCAGATTTTTTTGTATACCGCCTAAACCACATACAATTATTGATATTTTTTGATGTAGTAATACTCATCCCTTCTTTACAAACAATTAATCTCCTTTAACCGAATCTGTATCTCTTACCGTTTATGATGAAAAAAAACTAAAAAAAATAATCCAGAATGTAGCTTTTAGTTAGTAGGTACTTTCAACGAAAATTATAACGAACACTGTAGCTAGAATATAAAAATTTGAAATAACTGTTTATAAATCGTAATGACTACGGAAACCTATCATGTGCGTGCCCAACACGCACTTGGCTGTTTTATTTATTTATACAAATACCTACGCCACTGTGTTAAGTTGTAATACTGAATAAATATGTATATGTTTGTATGTTTGTTGTAAATATTGTTCGAATTCTTTTTCTGTTGTAAATTATTGTATTGTGTGATAACAGAAATGAATGCATAAGTGATGCGATCTTAATTAACTTTTAGCGAAGTCGTAACTAGGTTGATATACCTACTCTTTTTGTTTGTTTTCATTCCAGATATAATCTATATCGGTTTACGAATGTTAATATTTCTTTTAATTCTTTGATATTGTGACGTTCCATTTATCAATTTCGTTTGTGTAAATTTGCACAACACAATTGCAATGTATTTTTATTGTCAAATGAATATTTGGTATTGTATTGATTGAATGTAACGTTTAATAAATCGTGCGTGATGTTAATTAATTTTTTACTGTTATTTATCTAACAATAAAAACTATGTATTTTGTATCGAATAATATTTTATGGACTTTTGTGTAGGTATAGGTATGCTAATTTAAAAATACTGTGTTAAAATCATAAACATCATGTCATAATTCATTTCTATTTGTTTTTCCTTGGCAACTTTTTATTCATAATATCATTGATAACAATTTGGAACTTATATCCATACAGGCTATATATAATAGTATAATTTAATTACGGTATATAAGAAAATCAATATTATTTTAGATATATGCAAAGATTTGCTTTACTGTTCATATAAATACATTTTTGTTGTAAAAAAGCATGATCCAAATTAACCATTAGTTTCATATACCTATTTTCTTTGAGTTTACAAATCGTAGTCAGTTTTTATTTTCTGCAATTTGTTAATAATTTCTACGAAATTCTTCTAGTGTGTAGTTTTATTAAACTTGAGGATGCATTTTAAAACGTATGGTAAATTTGGGTTTCAATTCTTCAAATATACCTACACTGAATTAAAAGATTATTTATAAATAACGAGATTTTTTCTCATCAGTGTATGTATGTATGTATATAAAAAAATATTTTCAAGATCTTCGTAATATTAATAGCAGAGCATATATTAGCATATATCTAGTTAAATTTTACAAGCCATATTTGATTGTATATGTTTGTTTTGATCTCTCTCACTCACTCGAGGACGCAAACAAACTCAAGTCGTTAAAAACATATCCCGAATAATATTCGGAAAAGCGTAGTAGTATTAACATCCTCGGGAACGTTCACTACATTATGTAAAACAGGACGCATTGCTGCAATAATCAAATTGCCATTATCGTCCGTGAGATGTCACACTAGTTGGTGGAAAGGTGGAGTCGGTGCCATATGCGGCGTAACACAGTGGCGTGCATAGCTTCTAAATATTATCATGTATGATATACTTCACTTAATTAATTGTTTTCATTACCTATACATAAAAAAGTAAAGTATTTTTTATACGGTAGATCCGTTCTACAGTAAACTGCACATAAAAAAATGCAAGAAGATATAGTAAAATTAGGAATATGTTCTGTAATTTTTTAAAACCGAAAAAAACCAAAGCAATTAAGTAAAATGATAATTTAAATCAAGCTTGTCCAACCCGCGGCCCGCAAGTATCTTTTTGTGTGGCTCTCATCGGATAATTAAAAAAAAATCTTATAATAATAAAATTAAAAAAAATAACCTTGAGTTAATGTGATATGCATATGATATGATATAAAGCAAAATTAATCACAATTAGTTAATCAGTTGTTTTAAAACCATTTCTACGTCAATTTTAAAAAACAATCACGGTTATGATATATTTTATAAGGTAAAAAATAATCATATTTAGTGAATTGTTCATTTACAAATTGACATTAAGTTTAGAATTAACATTAATCATGGTTTGAAAACAACTGATTAACTAATTGTGGTTAATATTGCTTTATGCAACCCGAGGTTAATCATGTAACAATTACAAACAAATAAAGTAAATAAATAACATTAAATTGAATTTTTTTTCAAAATGTGTCTCATATTTAGATACTTATTACAGAATATCCAAATAACAAAGTACACAAAAAGTGTAGGTACATATTAAATATATACATGTACCTACAATGTATGTATGTATGTTCTCGAACGCATTTTGTACGAATAACTAGATCTCGAGAAAATCTAGTTTGCTTGGATCAATTTATTTTATATTTGCTTTTATTAAATGTACCAGAAGTGTAGCTACATACATACCATTATATGTATATATATATGTATTAGGAAGCGTACCTTGTAACTGCGTCAACCAAATCGTTGCTAATCTAAAATCTGTCAACATGATGTTCAGATAATGTCATGATTTAAATGAGCTTTTTAAAATTGGGATTGTTACTTTTTATGACGTTAGTTATTTGAAACTTTTGATCATTATTATTACTCTAGAGAGGGTAGAGCTGCTGATTTATGCTTTATGCGTATTGTCTTTGAAATTTTATAATTTGTTTGAAATGAAGTAAAAAGTTTGCATTTACTCTACAGATCTTCCAAATCTAAAGATTTGTTATCAAGATAAAAAACTTCGGTGCCGATATTTTAGAGTTTAATCAAGTATTGTAATAGTCTTTATATATTTAACATAATATTAATATAATCTACAGGGTGGTTCCGTTTGGGACACATATATTTTAAGAGTTGATTTCTTGGCTCATTGTGAGTAAAAAAAATGCACGGGAAAGGGGGGTCTATCTTCAACACTCTCTGAGCTACAGGCTATTTAAAAACTTCAAATAAAGATTATCTCAAAACTTCCAAAGTAACGTAACTAGAGTAACCACAATGAGTCAGTTTCGTAGGTAATTAACTAACGTATTTTTCAGTATTAGCGTTGTTGCTAGGCATGTTTCCAGTTCAGAGTTATTGCTCATCAAAGTCAAAAAATATATTTCTTTTTTTGAAATTTTTTATGAAAATGATATTTTTCTCTAAAAGTACCTACAATATGTGATATTTTTTATCATTATTTTAGTGTATCATAATGTTACCTACAAATTCACTTTACAAAGTTTAGACGTGGGTCTTACAGTTGTTCAGTTATAAATTTATTTAAATGAATCCCCAAAGTGATTATTTTGCTACCTACCCTATGAAATGAAACATTTATACAATTTTTTTGTTTATAATTTAATAATTTTATTACTAATGGAAATTTACATAATTTTAAAACTCCAACAAGTGCTCAAAGCGTAATTATGTAATTATAAACAAAAAATTTGTATAAATGTTTCATTTAATATGGTAGATAGCAAAATAGTTATTTTGGGGATTAATTTAGATAAATTTATAACTGAAAAATTGTTCAAGCTTTGTATGCTGAATTTGTAGGTAACATTATGACACACCAAAATAATGATCAAAACACATATTGTAGGTATTTTTGGAGAAAAATATCATTTTCATAACAATTTTCAAAAAAAGAAATATATTTTTTGACTTTGATGAGCAATAACTCTGAACTGGAAACACGGCTAGCAATAACGCTTATACTGAAAAATATGTTATTTAATTACCTATGAAACTGACTCATTGTGGTTGCTCTAGTTACGTTACATTGGAAGTTATGAGATAATCTTTGTTTGTAAGTACTATTCTGAAGGACGTTTTAAAACACCCTGTAGCTCAGAGAGTGTTGAAGATGACCCCCCTTTCTTGTACAATTTTTTACTCACAAAAGAATAAGCTCCTGTATATCTATATCCCAAACCGGATATACTGGGTGTTTTTTTAAAACTTTCCAGCGGATAATTTCCAAAAAAAAAATGAATTTTCAGAGAAAATATTTCAGACAAAAGTGTCATGCTTTAAGGGGCTAAATATTGAAAATATGGACTGACCTTAAAAAGGTTACCTTAGTGGGTTTTCAGGTTCAACTTTTCTTTTTCTAATCTAAACCTGTATTTTTTTTGCAGATTCGTAATTTATGAGTCACTTTTACCTGGAACATTTTTTCTGAAAATGTCAATTGTTTATGATATGGAGCAAAACAAAAATAAATATTTTGATATTAAATATTTTATACTCGTAAACTACAAATTAAGAAAAATCACGAGGAAAAAAGTTTTTAAATTTAAACAAGGATTTTCAAAGAATTTTTTTTTTCAAATTTATTATTAACTTTTTATGCAACTTTTTTTAAAGTGATTTGTTTGGAATTTTGAAAAAAAAAATTATAAATAAAAAAAAAATTTCTGAGAATTATTGCCTAAATGTAAACACATTTTGGATTTATTTTAGGTCAAAAACTAACGTATTTCGTAACGAGAACTAAATATTTTTTTTGACACACCCTACTGTATAATGTAAACAAGTATTTTTCAAAGGAACTGTTTTTTATGTTTTAAAATGGATGAATGGTATTTACCAAAAATAAAAATCAAATTAAATATCTTGAATATTATTTACACTAAATGATATACATAGTATCTCCGAGTAAATACATATTACTGTCAAAAATACCCATTAAAGCAGTAGTAAAAGCTATTTAATTTAGTTCTCACTCAATTCATTAATGTAACAGAAGTATGGGTAAAAAATCATTAAGATAATCTATCAATAAAACTCGCGTCTAATAGTTTGTTGAGTTAATGGAAACCGATTGACGTTAGTTGTTTTTAATTGGAGTGATTTTTAACAGAGAGAATAAATCGTTGTGTTTTGTTAGGGGCGGGGGGGGTGATGTTAGGAGGGGGGGAGTAAGGTTTGGTAGTGGTACGTAATGCGCCCCAATCAAAGGCCTCATGGTTTAAAGAGATTAATGAAATATACTTTGTCGGCTCGACAAAAGCGACACCTTAATGTATGTTATTACAATTATTTCAGTTCTGCTCATTTCGAATCATTCTGTTATATTAAATCAGTGGCGGTGCGTGGGAATAGTTTTGTGGCTTTAATTTATTATTATTTTTAATTGGTGTTTTTCGTGTAACATTTTAATTGAATTTATTTATTAAAAACTGAACCAACGCATATTTGAAAAAATGTTTTGTTGTGAGGGGGTAATCGAATAGTAATATTTATTTGTTATTTTAACGTGGCCTTCAAGGATATTTGAAGGTCATTATTTTTTTAATAGGAACCTATAGTTTTCATTTAATAATCTTATTATACGTGAAGAAACACGAATGTTTCATTGGAAACTTTTTTTTAAATTACCGAAAATTTCCAAGATATCTAACAAAATAATTAGAAATTTTGGACTTTTAGGAATTTTTTTACTCAGAAACAACAAACTTTAAAATAAAGTACAAGATGTAGAAAATGTTAATTTTGGTCTAATTAAACTACAAATTTTTATTTTAGATCACTATGATCACGTCTCTCAAATATTTTGTCGAACAATTGGATGATTTTTATATTTGAAATTGAAAATTGAAATAAAAAGAAACATTTCACATCCAGGTAAGGTAAAATATTCGAAATTGGTTATAATTGTTGCTAACTCATTTATTTTGATTTTCATACAAATTCTAAGACGGGGCCTGATGTTTCCTGGGAATTTGAAAATATAATTTTACACGATTTTCTCAGTAACTACTGAATAGTTTTTACTCCGGTTAATTTCATGAAGTCGGAAAAAACAATTCGCGCTGAATCGTGAGTATGTTGGGTGGCCATGTTGGGTGGGCATGAATATTTTAGGTCACTATGATGTATATAAAGTTAGCAGGGTACTTTTAGCAGGATAAAAAAAAATTATTTGTCATTTTGTCATTTTTTTTGTCGCTATTTTGTACTAACTAAAGTTAGCTGGGTTCGCGATATCTCAGCCGCTATTAATGCTAGAGTAAAAAATTTTGTGTCCGAATTTGTTACTTGGGCAGTTCTTTCAGCTTCCATTTTTTTTATATCGCGAACCCTGCTAACTTTAAATTAAAATGGCTCAAGGTACAAAATTAATTCTGGCGGTACAACATAGCGACAAAAAAGTGACAAAATGACAAATACTTTTTTTTTATCCTGCTAAAAGTACCCTGCTAACTTTATATATGTATATGTCACTATGATTATTCGGGTAACACCGGGTCCAATGCGCTAGTTATACAATAAATGACTATGTAAATTCATATCAATTTGAAAAGTAAACTTTAAGTAACATGCATATGTTAGATAAATAATCCATACATGTTACCATAAGTATATCTATGCATACACATGTACATTGTACATAAAAGCACTCTAGGTGAGGATAAAATGTTTAAATCTTTATCATAATTTCTTCACGTACTTTCTTTTAAATTTACAAATTCCTTTTGTCCCCTTATAAACATATAAAACAGGATTACATACGCGCAAAGAATTTAAATTTACACAATTACATTAAAATGCATTGGCTTTTCTTTAAAGTAAAATTATGGTGTTGTATATTATATGTATATTCTTTACTCTAGCCATATCGTTGTAACGTGTAATATAAAATCTGTGAAATTTAAACGCAGTTGGGAAACTAACATGTTTTATTTAACTCGGCAGAAGCCAAAGCGTTTAGCATAATAGCTTTTTATATATTTTCTAATTTTTATAAGAGGAAGGTTTACTGTTTTTGTGATTGACGGGCTTCTTTTTTGTAATTCTCATGAACTCATGTTACTAATAAAACAAGTAACTCTTTATTTAATCAATTTAATTACCAAAATCCGCAAATATAGTTTTTTTTTTAATTATAGCCTTTTATTTTGTTAATGTTTCTTCTTCAGTAATAGATAAAGTAAAACCAGTAATGAGCATGCAGTGATATATATAAAAGAAAGAATCGTCATATTTGAACAATGTAAAGCAGTTATTATAATAATAATAAATTATACTAATAATTAGTTTAAATGTCCACCATTTTGACACTTATTGGCAGATTGTCATCAAATCACGCTGTAAGTCAGTTAAATGTATATAGATTAATATTCAGAAATGATAGTAATCAAATATCAACAAATATTTCTAATTCAGTACATTAAATTGAAAAATAGCCATTACTGGGGTCATATCCAAGGCTGGTGCCGCAGTACCTTAGTAACATTTCTTTAAAAATGGAGTGATTGTTATGAAATATTTTTCTCCATGTACCTATACATAATACATATATTACATTGAACTTCTTGTAAGCTTGCTTACATAAAGTTCTTGTTTGTTTTGTGAATAGGTTAACATATTAAACTTATTTCAATTTCAAAGAGAAATAAAAAGTTACCAAACAAAAAGTATATATGTAGTATTCAAAAATATTCATAGATATTGAATATATGTTAAACGTTTATTCATATGAATCGATTTATTTTCAATACACCAAAAGGTGACATAATCGTGTAAAATTCTATCTCCCCTTTACATGAAGTGTGAAAGATTATAATAAAACGACAAGTTGTTCTTGGAACAGACTTCTATGTCAGTCCTAACATCGGTTACTCTTTATATCATATAGATTCATGTACTTAAAAGTCACTTATGTAAATGTATGGTTTGTGAGAGACCGCGAACAGAGAAGTAGCATCTTCTCCTCTTCTATTTAGTCCTGCTTAGAATCTTCCCATTTTTTCTACGCTGTAATTACGTCAGTGATATAATGAGTCGTTTCCGTAAATGTGGCTCTAATGGACTACGCATGGTTATATTATACTATACACATTTTCATATGCATTGAAACGTAAATAAACAGTGGCGGGTCATTGTTATGTATAACATTTACAGGATATAGAATGTAATAATTAAATAAAAACTATTTTTAACAAGCCTTGGGGCGAAACCCTTTAGGTCCACACAATCAACTTCGCAACATGGTATGATTATAAATACTTGAATATTTTTTTAATATGTATATGAAAATTTTTAATGGAATTGGTCAGAAATAAAACTTAAATTTGTATTATGAATATTACTTTTCTAATATCCTAATGTTAATAATATAACACACATTTTTAGAATAACTAATTTAACGATTTTTATTAAATTGTATTTGCTTTTATAATAACTAATCTGACAATTTAAATTTAATTGCATTTGTTTCCAAGGCAAGATGAATTGTAGACTTATTTATTAGTATTTAAAATTCAATTTTTGAGGATGGTTTTCATCTTTTACCCCTTCAATGGCTGTTTAGGCACGTATAACAAAAAAAATTATTATGTTAAGTTTTAAGTAAATCTGACCAAAAAAAACTGTACACTCCCTTTTACTCCCGTTGGGGTTGAATTTCGAAAAATCCTTTCTTTCAGATCATATTCACGTCAAGGCGCTTCGATTGGCACCCCAACGAAGTCAATAGCATTTTTTATTTGCGAGATTTCGTGCACGTAAATGATGACACACATACATCTTTATGAAAATAGTGTAAATATACTATGGTGACCTTGAAACATACAAATATGTTGACATTTTTTATTTTGATTTTCGGACCGATTACAATAACTTCCAGTTGGGAAGTTAACAAGTGATAATGTGTATTGTATACATAAAAAGCCGCATGTTCATTATACGAAACTGTGACCAAAAACGATGGCGGTCATATTTTATTAATATTTTCTCATAGGCGTCGGTTTAAAATTTAAAATATTCATATTTTATTTAAAACTGTATTTGAATTTGATTTATAAAGAGAGAGTTTGTTCCAAATATTTAGATATTTTATATTAATGTTAGTTTAATTGCAGTTTTTTTAAACTTGATGAAATATATAAGAAGCCCAAAAAAATAGATTAGATCTACGAAGATCAAAATTTTGGAATAGATCTACGGAAGTCTAAAGAGATCTACTTAGACTTTATTAAATCTAATCGGGAAAAATCTAAAGAGATATGTGTAGATCTACATTTTAAGACAGATCTACACAGATCTACATACGTAGATCTTCTTAAACCCACGGAAATGTACATGGATCCAAAAACCAAAGACGCTGAATGAAATTTCTGATAAACATAGATCTAGATTTTGTATTTTTAGTCTTACAAAAAAAATATGCTTCTTAGCTTTTTTGTACAAAAACAAATTTTTAATCAAGCCTTCGTGAAATGAAAAATTTAAAATTAGACTTTTTTTTAGAAAAATTAAACTAATAGGCATGATGCCTAATTTAAAAAAAAACTATTTTATGATGATCTTACGTGTCTCTTATTTCCAAAAAAATGCTTATTTCTGCAGAAAATAAAGGTTTAATCACAAAAATTGACCCTTTTAAAACTAATTTTGAATTTGACGCCAAAACGTTCGCAGGTGTCATGGCGCATTTTTGACGTCACGCCTATGTAAACACTCCTTGTTCCATCGCTAATGTTTCTCGGTTTTACTTTTGGTAACACAAAACTGAGCAAATTGATATTAGATTGATAGATATTATGAAACAAAAATGACGTTTACGTAGCCGTGACGTCATCCACTCTGACTGGTGTTTTATCAAACATGGCGGATTGCTGTATTTTGCGTTTTTATTTTAACAAAAATCATATTAATCTCGCTATTAATATAAAAATAAATACATTTTTTAGAATCTTTTTAACTTATTTCATTATTTAAAATCATAATTTCAGTAATACTTTGTGACTGGCATCATGCCTATTGTAAGGCATTTCATTAGAATGGCAGTGCATGGTTAAATCTAAAATGGGTTTAAACTTTAGTATAATATATATTTTCAAATTAAAGAAAAATAGAGTGCTTATATGCATATGAATTATACATATATGTATATGTATGTATGGACTACCACTGTTTAAATATACTCCTATAAACACACACATGCAGAAATAGTCAGAGTTGATGCATGCCTACATGCCAAAAACATGTTTCCCGTGTACACTGATAAAATTAAAAAGCGAAATTATATGATGAGATAATGTGCATGTTTCGGGTACATAACCATCCACTTTATTTGATAAATGGAAAAGGTAAAAACTTTCTGTAATTTCGGTGAAGGTATGCGCGGCTGGAATATCATAGAATTGATACGAATGTGGAAAATACAGGTTCAATTTATAACAAGCAGTGGCGGATGTAATTCTCGTCAAAGTTATATAATATAAATAAATATTTACTTAAAAATACATTAACAATATAAGAAACGTTATTTCTCATTATTAACTGCAGTTTTAGTACAAATTACATGAAAAATATGTGTTATTAATTATTATATAAATTAATTACACTGGCCGACAAAAAATGACAATAAATTGTAAATTTTGAATGGCTATATCACATCCAATTTTCATTGAAAAAACTATTCGCCAGCCATTTTGACGGGCGTGACCTCTACTTTTTGTCTCCAAAAAATCTCCTATACCTATCTATACTCAGAACAAAGTTATAAGCATTTATTTAATAAAAATTTGTGATTTTTTTGGGTTTGTTTTTTTAAATATTTCTTGTATAAAATTTTTTCTAAATTTTTTAAACCTTCCATTTTGATGGGATATACAAAGTGCGATAGTTTTTTTTATATGGGGCATTTTAGTAAATTTTTGAAAAAACCTAGAATTATACATGTTAATAACAAAATTTCAAAAGTTAAAGAGCCTATATTTTTTAAACATGATTTTTATATTACTTAAATATTTATGCTACACTATCAGATCAAAATAAAATGATTTTTTTGGGTTTGTTGTTTAAATATTTCTTGTATAAAATTTTTTCTAAATTTTTTAAACTTTCCATTTTGATGGGAAATTCAATTTTCTACAAAAAATTATTCTTGTAAAATTGTCAAATTCTGCTTACTTTTCGAGTTTTAATTAAAACATTGAAAAGTAACTAGTGGGGTTAAACTAGTCACTTTTCAATGTTTCAAAAACGCAAGGTTGAATTTAGTAGCACTTTGTGATTTTATCATCAAACAAACATATAAAACAATCAAAACCTTTAACGCAATTGTTCCTTTCGAAAACTTCTAATCAATAGCTTATTAAACGAGAGATAGATAACGTTTTGTTTATTATGAAATCATAAGGTTTAATTAATAAATGCATTTTTTTTTATTGGTAAAAATATGAATTACCTGTGGTACGATTTTCTTTTGTACTTTTATTCACATTGTCATCTGAACGACTCAAATTTCGTTCAAAAATCCCATAAATAAATTTTTGTAGTCGAAAAATACCTACTTGTTAAATACTAATTTTTTTAAAGTATAAGTAAACACATTAGTAAGTACTATATCGTTAATACACATATAGAATACCTAATGTTGATAATATCACACATAAACATGCAGGTAGTAGGGTAGACCGTGGCAAATTAGATCAAAAAAGTTTTGAGATCATTTTCAGTTATTTCTATTTTAAACGTGCTTTCTCACCTTGTATATTACCTGTGCATTCTCCCTACGCATAAAAAATCACTGCCAGAGCTACATTACGCAATATTTAGTGCCGGCTAGCGATGCAAGCGAAAAGGTTTGAAATACACGAAGGAATTTTACAGCTCATATACAAATACGTTTTTTTTTCAATTTTAATTTGGAGTGAATCGTATGTTAATAATTTCGTTATTGAATAAGAAATTTTATGTTTAATATTTCACCCCCTGTCATGTATGGAGGGTTGTAATTAATTTCATTAAATCCGGCGGATAAATACCACCGGGTGGGGGTTTTAAGGAGAAAAATAACCCCCATTCTTTCATAAGAATCGAGATATTTACGATTTTTTACGACTTTATTTACTATTATTATCACTGCTTATTCCTTATGTTACCTAACGTAACAAAATATAGCCTATAACCTGGCCAGAGAACATATCTATGAATTAAAAAAACACGTAAATCGGTTGATCTTATGATCAACTAGCTGGGCCCACGCGGCTTCGCTCGCGTGGACTACGGAATTATTGTTTAGGATTTAAAAAATATATAGTTGAATTAATTACAAACACGATTAGTTATTAATGTAATAAAAACCAAATAACACTTAAATTACCTACCTAACAAAAACGAATCAGAACAAAAAGTATAAATTTAAAAGTTAATTATTGAAAACAAAATAAACAATTGACAATCAAAAGAATACCGGCCTGTTCCCTTCCCTCTGCCATGCGCTTCTAGTTGGTACGTTCCATCGCCATACACGGGTCACCATCGCACTAATAATATTTTCCCGTATAACATATATTTCGATATTTTCTAAACTATACGACCAAATTGGATGCTGTAGATGGCAAATTATATCTACATTAAGTACTTATGACGATGAAATCATTTATTTCGATAAGGATTAATGTTTTGCATGTCATATGTCATATGTTTTCTTAGTAACATAAAAGCAGTAATTGTGGCTTAAATATAAAAGTTAGACATATGGTGTCGCGGACTTAATTGTAGAACTTTTGATTCTGCACAATTCTTTAATACATTATTTTGTTCTATATTGAACGGTTTAGGCAGCGTATTACAAAACAGCGCGCCGACGGCAAAATTTTTTCCGACTTGATTTACTATTATCGTCACTGCTTAGTTGTTATGTTACCTAACGTAAAAAAATATAGCCTATAACCTGGCCAGAGAACGTACCTATGAATTAAAAAAAAACACGTAAATCGGATAAGTGGTTCTCGAGTGATAAGGTAACTAACGGACAGACAGACAGACAGACAGACAGAGAGACGTTGAGCTTTATATATATTAAGGATGAACAAAGTATATTTTTGTGTATTTTGTGTCATATAATCTTCTACAAGTATCCAACTCAGGAAAAAATTAAAGAACAAACAAAATTTGATAAAATTTGGCGGGCTTACTGGCCCCATACACTGGTCTAAATTATGATTGTTTGATATTGGAAATAGATAACACTCATTAATACTAAACCCTGCATCAAATCTTATAGCTCTATCACAATGGGTTCTCTAGATATTAAATAAACACTGATTTTTGACAAAATTTTTGGAAGGCTGTAGCTCCCTAACGAAGAATTTTCGGACACAAGTTCACATAAAGTTTTTTGTTTATAATTACATCCTCGATCTACTGTAAATTTTTTTTATACTAGTTGTAAATCATCCTGTGTATTAAGAATGGATTTATTGCATGAAATCTTAAAAAATAAAAATCAAAGATTTTTGTCATTAAAAAAAAATTGATTCGATTCGTTCCGGTGTACCCTATAAATAACCAGAAGTGGTAATCTAACAGTTGTTTAGAGTATAGGTATATTTATTTTCACACATTCATACAGTTGTGAGTGTGTATTAGAAAACACCTGTGTTGAATTTTTTATTGTCTGTTTATGTCTAAATGTTTATTTAATTATTATGACAGACAATAACCTTTCAGTTGAATTTCATGTTGTTTGTAGACGGCTAATGTTTTTGTGAGAAAGGAACTCAGTATGCATTCTTATTTAATAGACGTATAAAAAATGTGATGACAGTATGTTCACTGTGTTTTAAATTTTCTTTTGTTTACGTGTTGAGATTTTTAAAATTAGAAATAAAATATGTTAGTCAATAAAACACACACAAAAACTTTACATGTCGTATTGATTTCTTCTACGGTTGTCAAGGAAGCTTAAAAGTGAAGAATCATTTAGGTATGGAGCAAGTCAAAGTTTAGAATGCAAGAACAATATGAGTACTTTTATTTATTTATTTTATTTCTATTTTAATTGGCCATCGGGTATGCCCCTCAGCCAGAACAAATATGGGTACTTAAGTCAATGTATTTAAAGAAGTCTATTTTCTAATAAATAAAAGAAAGATATAAGGTAAAGGCACCAGTTATGGCCGCTATAAGAGCAAGTTTTCGTTTTTTTTTTGATTAATGGGCTTGTTTTTTGTAGTTCTCATAAACTCATGTAACTAATAAAACAAGTAACTCTTTATTTAATCAATTTAATTACCAAAGTCCGCAAATATAGTTTGTTTTATAAATTATACTTTTATTTTGTTGGTGTTTTTTCTTCAGTAATGGCAAAGGTAAAACCAGTAATGAGCACACAGTACTAATAATTACAAAATAACTACGATACAAAAGATATAAGAGAAAGAATCGTCAAATTTGATGGTGACAGTCTCGATTTCCGCCCCGAGTGTCCCCCCCCCCCCTATTATTGAAATAAGTTAGCTTTATGTTTATTTATGCTAATTAGTATCTTTATTATAAACATATAAGTGAGTTATTAAAATATGTTTATAAGTCAATATACGTTTAAATAATGATATTCAAATGTCATATAAGGATATACATAAGTAACATTTATACTGTGAAAACTTGATACCTTTGTCTTTATAAGTGCTTATTTAAACGTAAATATACTTATAAATACGAAGAATGTAATATCAGCAAAATACATAGTATATTAAAATCAATATTTCATAGGAATTAAAATTGTCCCTTCTCTCTTCTAAATGGTTTTATGAATTTGCCGTCAAGATTTAATTAGTGGAAGAAGATGTATGTTGTAATATACATATATGTGAAAATACCTGGATTTACATGTACATTGTATATACATATACATATATATATGTATATTATTTTGTCGGGTTGGGAGAGGATAAATTCAATCTTCCGTTTATATCTGCAGATATGTGTATGTATATAACATGTGTATATTATATAGAGATTTATGTAATATTGTTTCTATACAGGGTTCAAAAAGTATGGACAGATACATATATGATTTTGTGATGTATTATATAAGAAAATATTTCTGATGTTTATTGTCTATAACAAAATACAGGGTGTTTGGTTCGGCGATACGAATATTTTGAAGGAAGGTAGAATGAGTCATTTGGAAGTGATTTAAGCAAATAGACCTATATACAAAGTGCGATAGTTTTTTTTATATGGGGTAATTTAGTAAATTTTCGAAAAAAACCAGAATTATACATGTTAATAACAAAATTTCAAAATTATATATTTTTTAAACATGATTTTTATATTACTTAAATATTTATGCTACACTATCAGATCAAAATAAAATTTATGAATAACAAAACCAAAAAATGGTTGCAGTTTAACATTTGAAAACTTAAAAAACTTTGATAAAATTATTTCTTTAAAAAATTATTTTATAAAATCATCATTACAGATGTTCAGATGGTTTTAAAACTGCTCTATTTTATACCCTTTCGAAAAACCTACATGAATTGGCTATTTTTGTTAAAAAAAACTTACTTTTATCCCAGAATAAGTACGATTTTTACATTTTTTCAGTGAGTAGATCGTAGTAAGCTATTCTAAATAAGTCATTAAAAACGTGGTACTTTTCAAATATTTTTTTACACTCTATGGACAGGAACATTCATTGCACAGGAGTAGATGTTACACTGTCCAATGTGTATAAAAAATGTTTTAAAAGTTTCGCATCGCGTTTTTAAAGACTTATTTAGAATAGCTTACTACAATCGACTCACTGGAAAAATGTAAAAATCGTACTTATTCGCATGCAGAAATAGTCGACCAGTTTTCATTCAAATTCGCTTATCACAGTCTTAGTAAGCTCCTCCTATTTGATTATTATAATACTTAAAACATTTCTCCATGTACCAAACAAAGACAGATATTTTGAAACTCAATTTTTCTAGATAAAGAAATATTCTTCGTTTATAATATATATATTTTAGTATTTAAATATGTTAACAGGGCCGTAACTAGTGGCTCGGGGGCCCCGGGGCAAGATGTGACCAAGGGGCCCCACAGATATGCAAAAAATAAAAATTGAAGACCTTTTTTTGGATCATAGTTGACAAATTTTACATTTGTTACTAATTTTTATTCGAATGACTTTTTTTTACTTGCCAACTAGAATTTTACACTTCTTAGTAATTTTAATGGACAATAAGTCTAAAATTGAAGTTCATAAGCCCAAAAAAAGTCCTTAAAATCAAAATTAGTAATAAGTAAATCACGTTTTCAAGTTAACACTAAATACATTTAAAAAATTCTTCAATTTATTTATTTTTCTTGCTTACTCCAATTTCTACGCTGCTGCGGGAGCCCCCTAACCTCGGGGGCCCCGGGGCACTACCCCGGCTGCCCAGGTGGTAGTTACGGCCCTGATGTTAAACTTGATATAAAATTAATCAATGAAATGGACGTGTTTGTATTTTTATTTAAATATATGTATATATTGTCAATATGTCGTATTGTATTTCTTAACGTTTCGACTCATATGGGGAGTCTTCTTCAGAAGTGTTTCAGAACCACTTCTGAAGAAGACTCGAGAGTCGAAACGTCAAAAAATACAATACGACAACGTTGACAATAGTCCAAAAATTTAGCTTTTTATAGACAACAGCCACGAAAGTCTGAAGAAGAAAATTTCATGTTTATAAATTTAATCGCTTTGGTTGTAGAGTATTACCAGACAAGCCAATAGACAGACAGACTTTTAAAACGTCTCCTGAAATCCCGATTGCGTGATCGGGCGTGAGTAATAGGATTCGTGAGCGGGCGTGATCGTGAGCAAATTAACTCACGCGCCCAGATTTTGTAAATGTGTTACAAATTGGTAGATACACTCAACCCTGTAATGCATGTGTATTTAGTTATATCTGCTATAATTATTGGAAATCCGAGTTGGTAATATAAAACGGGTAGGTACACAATTTCAGCGAAGAAGAAACAAAACCGATACACATACGATGTTGTTGTTATCTCTGTCTGTTGTAAAGCCTATCGATTACGACATGTTTCTTTGTTTCAGAGAGAGTTTTGTATTATTCCAGTTGAGGTGCTTCTGTTAATCCCGCCAAGCTGCTCGATCCACGTCGTTGTGTTTCTATTCATATCCATTTTCATTATTTAGCGAGGGAATTAATGTAAGAGCCCGTAGCTTCTTAGTAAATTATTAAATAAAACTCCGCATAATTTCCGCATAGTTTTAGTGTTTGGGGAATTTAGACTACGCTTTAATAAAGATTAATAAGAATTATGTGTAATTTTCACATTTGTGTAGAAAGTAAATATGAATTGCGTTACGTCGAGTTAGTTAGTTTTATTCTAAATCTCTTAATAAGTCGATGTTAATAAGAATTTATAATTGTTGAAATTAGTAGGGTTGTTAACTGAGACGAGACTTATTAATATGGAATATTGCTAATAGTCCACGGTAATAGGCATGATGCCAGTAACAAAATATCACTGAAAGTATGATTTTAAATAATGAAATAAGTTAAAAAGATTCTAAAAAATGTATTTATTTTTATATTAAAAGCGAGATTAATATGATTTTTGTTAAAATAAAAACGCAAAATACAGCAATCCGCTATGTTTGATAAAACACCAATCAAAGTGGATGATGTCACGGCTACGTAAACGTCATTTTTGTTTCATTAATATCTGCACTGTTTATAAATTATTTTGTGGTTTTAAATTATCAATTTGCTCAGTTTTGTGTTACCAAAAGTAAAACCGAGAAACATTAGCGATGGAACAAGGATTTATTATAGTTAACAAGGAGTGTTTACATAGACGTGACGTCAAAAATGCGCCATGACACCTGCGAGCATTTTGGCGTCAAATTCAAAATTAGTTTTAAAAGGGTCAATTTTTGTGATCAAACCTTTATTTTCTGCAGAAATAAGCATTTTTTTGGAAATAAGAGATACGTAAGATCATCATAAAATAGTTTTTAAAAATTAGGCACCGTGCCTATTAGATTAAAATTCGCCAAATAGAAGAAAAAAATTATAAAGTATTAAACTTTGTCCACAAACTCTCAGTAAGGTTCGGAATAAGAGCCCGAAAAGTTCCCACCTAAATCGCGGATGGAATATCCCCTTTCACGTAAAAACTACTCCCGGAATGAAATTAATCCCAGTTTTTCTCATTTTTTATACGAACCATTGTTTAGAAAAAAAATTAGGAATTAAAGATTCTGCATGAAATACTGCATAAAAAATGTCATGTGTTCTATTCGGCTAATTCCCAGCCTTCTCTCGCAATCGATGCTCAAAGTGAAGGGTAGTTTTGAGAACGAAGCAAAAAATCTGCATTGCATGATTTTTCACCGTAAATATTCTCATAATGTCGGACTTAACGTTAAAAAATGATTATAAAAATAATTGTAGAACTGAATCACCTCAATAAGATCCAAGTACTATGATTTTTTTTCAAGCGTTTATTATATTTTCTAAAATATTAATTATTAAAAAAAATATTTTTTGTAAATCTTCATGAAAAATTGGTGCTTTAAGTTACGTTGCAAAATGTAAATTTTCCTTAATAAGGGCCTGCCGTAATTCAAAGATTTAGATGTCAGTATGACTTGTAGTATTAAATTATTAAATTTACTTGTTATTTGATGATTTTTCATTTTATTTAAACAGAATTGAATAGATATTTCCCTCTGGACTAAAGCAAATTGATGAATGAGAAAATTTTTAGAACATCGATTTCAATTTTCTTTTACTTTACTATTGAACCAATGTTTCTTGTCTATAAATATATATACAAATCTTAAAAGTTGATGTATATTTTAATACTTTCTAATTTACTTTGAAACTATTTTTGCTTCCTCGCAATATCGAAGATAAGAGAAGCTATGTGATCGTTTCAGATTGAGACAAAAAAATGTTCTCCGATTTCAAAATTTTAAATTGATTTATCCGTTTCACGTCAAGATAAACACTTTTCGTTCCATGTCTGTCTGTCTGTCTGTCCGTCCGTGTGTGTGTGTCCCCTGAATTCTTGAACTGATATTGTTGAAACTTGGTCGGATAGTTGGGTATGGTTTGAGGACGGTTCCATTTCAAAATCATCAAAATCGTCTGTAAGTGGGAGGGGCGACATCCCAAAATATTTATTTTTTCAAGATATCTCAAGAACGACACATAATAATCAGGTTCGTTTTAAGAAAAATTTAAAACTAATATTTTTTAGTAAAATTGTATAAAAATTAGATGGTTAACCAATTCCAGGCAATTTATCTAAACACTATCGGTTTTTATTTAAATTATTCAATAATTAACTACCTTTGGTGAATTTAGCACGAGGAAGCAGTGTGCATTTACTTGGCAGATGTTTTTTTCAGTACAATGATTTAAATTAAATATTTTTCATTTTTAATATTAATCTCTAATTTCATAAAACACGATTTTACATTACATTTAATACGCTATGTGCATTGTGTATATCGTTTGTGTACATAAACAGTTATATGTCTGGAACGTTGCATTTGTACATAGTTTGCATACAAAAAAAGTTGACGGGAAATTCTCATAGCGCATAAGAAACGGACAGTTGGAAACTGATTTTCCAGACGACCAAACCATTCTCTAAGGATTCAACATATGTAGTTTAAGATTAAATGAAATAGACTTCTGAAGTGTCCAGTATTTGATTAATATTATTCATGATTGTTATTTTTTCAGTGCTTCGAACCGGAAAAACCATTATTTTTTGCCGGAACGAAAACCGGAACAGAACCGAAATAAATATATTGGTTTTTAATATGATCTTATTTCCCACTTTAATTGTCGTTCGGACTACCATAAATTGTTCTAAATTATGGTAGAAAAAAATTTTTAATAGAATTTTTTTTTTAAATTAATCACTCGGAGCTGAACCGAAAACCGAAAATAAAAAAAAACGTTATTTTTTTCGGAACGAAAACCACAACCGAATCGAAATATATTTTTTTACTCGAACTGGAACGAAAACCGAAACGAAAAAAATAACGGTTCGAAGCCCTGTATTTTTTATTTAATCCAGAAATTTGAAAAATGATATATCAATACTTTTTGTATTTATCTTTTTAATACATATGTACACGAAGAATCGTGTCCGAGATAAGAGCAGATTCTGATTGTACTACCTTCAAAACGTAAAGAAAAGACGATTTCCGCATGTCGGCTGTGCGTGTGTCTGAATGTAGAATTTTCTTTCGTTCACGATAACTACTGTAAAAATTCAGCGATCTGAATTATTTTTGGGGAAAATATTTGTCTCAGTGAGTACTCCAGTTATATTGATTTTAGTGCTGATAGGATTAGGGGTTTTGTAAATATTTGAAATTTTGTAACTCTTGTCGTCTAAAAAGTGAACGTTGCGAGTATTATCACACTAATTTTGATAAGATTTAGAACATTTGCAGTTCAATGGAAAATAAATTCAGATTGTCAAATTAGTTTTTCTATGAATGTGTACTATTATGTTTTTGACATTAGAAAACTAATTTTATTTATAATATACAAATGTCAGTTTTATTTATGACAAACCCCATTGTATGGTTCTCCATACCGATATTTTACAAGACAACAAGAATTAGTGACGTATTAATTACTATTTAAAATTAAAATTTTTAGGGTGGTTTTCACCCCTTCAATAGCTATTTAGACATGTACAAAAAATAAATGTCTCTTAGACTTGAACTACAAATGTACCAAATTTTATCAAAATTAGTGAGATAATACTCGCAACGTTCACTTTTTAGACGATAATAGGTACAAAATTTCGAATACTTCCAAAACCCTAATCCGATTAGCAGCTAAATCAATAGGTCTGGAGTAGAGCTGGGCGCGTGAGTAATTTTTGCTCACGATCACGCACGCTCACGAGAGAAAAAATTTTAGTCACGCCCACTCACTCACGGTTACAAAAAAAAGTATTCACGATCACGCACGCTCACGAATACTATTTTTTTACTCACGCCCGATCACGCACGACGGGTCACGCACGACGGGTCACGCGCGTGACCCGATTTAATGTAATTGTTGTAAATTAAATTTTGAAATGATGAAAATTTATGTTTTTACGTGCAATATATTGTGTGTATTTTATATTCATATTATTTCTTCTAAACTGCATTCTAGTAAAAGAAATTACAAACAAAACAATAATAAAATAAAGCTACAATGCATTTTTAAATCTTTTTTTGGTGTTCTGATATAGTTGGCAATACTGACCATGTGAAAATGCTTCCTAAAATAACATTTATTTTTCATACTATATGTTTTAATGTCAAAATTCGTTTTAAAACATTATTATATTTATGCATTATTAGTTCAGATATTAAAAAAAAATATCAAATAAGTTTATAAAAAAATTATCTTCAAAATATACTCACGAACTCACGCACGAGAAAAATGTACTCACGCACGGTCACGCCCGACTGTTTTAATTTGACTCACGATCACGCCCGCTCACGATTCAATATTTGAAAATCGCTCACGTCACGTCGGGTCACGGCCGTGACCCAACGTGACCCGAAAAATTCACGGCCCGCGCCCAGCTCTAGTCTGGAGTCCTCACCGAGACAAACATTTTCTTAAAAAATAATTCAAATCGGTGCATTTTTACAGTAGTTATCGTGAACGAAAGAAAATTCTACATCTAGACACACAGACAGACACAGGCACAGCCGATATGCGGAAATTTACTTTTCTTTACATTTTGAAGGTAGTACAATCAGAATCTGCTCTTATCTTGGACACGATTTTTCGGAACATGGAAGTAAACAAGTCTTTTTGTGATTTATTTAGGTATATTGTTTTAAAATTTTCACTGTAAAAAAAAAAAAAAATTCTTGTTACACCACTGGTTAAATGCACCTACATGTTGAAAAGATTTACTATTTATATGATATTATTCATGAAATAAACTGGTTCTATCTATTTAATGAATGTTAAATTATAAAATTGTGCCTGGGCAAACAGATAACATAGAGACCTATTTGCAAATTTCAAAAAGGTTTTGATTAAATTTCATACATATATTATTTTGTAGAATAAACTATTCATATGAATTAAAACAATTTGCTGTGTAATAACTCATTGAAAAATGAATAACTAAAATATGTATAAAAAAAACCGACGTGAAAAAATTATATCAAACAAAATATTATATCCCTTTAGTGAATTTTCTGGGCTGATGTAAGTTTTAGATTTATTTATATAGGTATTAATCATAATGGCAAATATATATTTATTCTGGTATGCCTATATTTCACATTTCGGGCTAGTATTATAAATGCTAATTTACTAAGTGTGAATAAATACATATACACTGGAGGACATGCGTGTCAGTGGCGGGGTAATAAATATTATATTCACCCGTAAGAAATATGTCGACCACCCTCTTTTATTTAATCGATTATAATATGATTGCATAAATTTATTAGCAGTCGATAGGTTTATGGAGTCAATTAAAATTACTTTTCAACTGTTTTATTATGTATATTTATTTTTGTATGTATTTCACACCCCAATATTACTCTCGTCCTATTATTTTTTTCGTATGAAAATTGATAAAATGAGCATTATATATTAAATTTCTTCAGTAACCCCCTTACATGCTTACATTTTATGAATGAGAATATTACAGTCTCCATATTTACTTAATTTAATATCGATTGGTTTTAATTTTCTGTCATAAAAATATAAACAAAGTTCATTTTTTGTCCTTTTAGACCCATTTTTACTCCACGGCAACAAACTACAGCTCGCAATATGTAATAAATTAATATCAAACCTTTTGAATTCGCTTCATCTATTTGCAGAATACAACCCTATTAAAATTCAGCCAAATAGGATAACTACAAGTAAGGAAATTTGCACTTTATTTAAATATTTTTACGTATTTTAACGGCAATTTTTTTTGTCAAATATTATACATATAGTGGTTCGGAGAAATTCGAAAAATAACCGCCAATTTCATACGTTTCATGGTTGGTATAGTATGTTTTTTTTTTTAATTTTAATTTGCGTTTGTTGAAAAATGTTAATTCCGAAAAATTATAATTATAGGATGTATTATTTATTATTTGTGAAATATGTTTTTCAGGTTCTGTATTTATTTATTCTTTTGTGATAAATTGTTTTAAGAAAATATACTACTTGAAAGTGAGGTAATGTCATTTATTTATTGAACTTATAAAACCACTATTATTACAATTACCATTTTTTTTAAAACATTCTTCAAAAAACGATAGTATCAAAAGTCTAAGGGGTGCGCATTTTATGGCCAAGCCATGCTATTTCTAACTTCGCACTCGCAGAGAAAGAAAGTTATTGTAATATTAAACCCCTCAAACCGATGTGATATATGCAATTAACAATATCTCAAAAACAGATCGACAAGTTTAAGAACGGTTTTTCTTGTTTGAAATAAAATAAAATTTTATAATAATTTTCATCTTCGTACGCCACTGAATCAACTATTTTTCAAACGTGTGACTTATAAAATAATGCCTGGAGGCGGCACCAACACAGGTCCTGTTTTATGAAAAAGAACTAGCTCTGTTTCACTTTCACACACATTTCCATCTCTTTCTTCCTCATGATCTTCCTGTTGCTAATGTTTAATTTATTTATCAATACAGGAAATTATTGTAATAAATATTAGAGTGCTATGCTCAGACATTGCATAGTCATAATGTGGATTTAATAACATAACACAGAGTACTTCATTACCGACTGGTGCACAGGAAATGCCTACCGTTGAACACACAAGATCAAATCTGATTAGAATTAATTTTTGATTCAAAGAACTGGCGTGACAAGTACCTACATACATATTTGCAACATTGTTATTTTTAATTCTTAGTTTTTATTTGATTAGCGGTGTTATGAACGGATAGTTAACTGATAATGTTCCGGTTCACTAGTTTAAAGATATTTTAAAACACCTGTTTAGTTTTAATGTTCTATTAGACAGTGGTTATTTTAAGAAAATTTTGCAACTGCACATTTTCCTTTTTTTTACTTGTAATTTTTCAACTAGATGTACCTTTTTTGAAGTATATTTATGTGTTTCAATTGTAATGAGTAATGACCTTTTTTTGGTTTTTTATTAACTGTATTTATCTATCTTCTTTGTTGTATAAATATTCCAATTGCAATGACGGTTTTTTTGCTCTACATTTATAATTTTCAACTACACAGTTTTCATTTTTAGAACTGCAGAAACAAGCTACAACTACACACTAAAATAACCACTGGTATTAGAATATTTCTTGACTTAATTAAGAGGGAAAACTACACAAAAATTGATTTTTTTAACCATTATGTAAAAAGTTAATTGTTAAAATTCCAAAAATTGCCTGAGTCAGTAAATTTAGTGAGTGTTTTTCTCGAAACAACTTTTTTCGACCTTGTCCCAGCGATTCCTCATAATATGTATACTATTAAACCGATTAAAAAAATATTTTTTTCTAAATTTTCGTAATTACAGTGGCTATGTCTGTGCGTAGCCGGTTTTTGAAATTTTGATATTTACTATTTTTTAAGACCGCTTAAATTAAAAAAGTGTTTAAAAAAAAAACTGCTACACACAACTATAGCTAAATTCTCATAGATATTGATCTTTGAGAATTTAGCTATAGTTGTGCGTAGCCGTTTTTTTTATCAATATAAAAAAAATCCGATAATCCATCCAGAAATTTCGATGGAACAATGGAGAAAAATATTTTTTTTGTTAGTCACATCGAGGCTCATAACTTTGTAAATTTTTAATATTTTTCAATAAAAATTGGTACTGAATAAGTTGAATATATACTTAATAAAATGCCATTCACTCGATCCTAAAATAATTAGCTATACCTGTGAAAAAAATTCCCAAACATTGACAATTTTTTGACCTGTCACAATTTGACAAAGGAGATAGGAATTAGAAAAAAATGTGTAGGTACTTTTGGCTCTATAACAATATAAGGTACTGGCACCAGTTATGGTCGCTATAAGAACAAAGTTTACTGTTTTTGTGACTAACGAGCTTCTTTTTTGTAACTCTCATCAACTCATGTTACAAATAAAACAAGTAACTCTTTAAATTTAATTACCAAATCCGCAAATATAGTTTGTTTTTTAAATTATAGCCTTTTATTTTGTTTATGTTTTTTCTCCAGTAATGGATAAAGTAAAATCAGTAATGAGGACACTTGCTAATGATAAGTACTACGACACAAAAGATATAAAAGAAAGAATCGTCAAATTTAAAACAATGTAAAGCAGTTGCTATGATAATATAATAATTAATAAATATATTATACTAATAATTAGTTTAAATATCCACCATTTTGATACCTATTGGCCCATTGTCATCAAATTACACTGTAAGATAGTTAAATATATATAGATTAATATTCAGAAATGGTAGCAATCAAATATAAACAAATATTTCTAATTCAGTACATTTAATTAAAAAATTGCCATTACTGGGGTCATATCTAAGACTAGTGCCAGTACCATATATCTTTCATGGTACCTATTCTCGATATACATATGTATAGAATACAAAGTAGTATATTAGTGACGGTTTGAAGCCATATCACACGCATCGATAAATACAGTTGTTTTTATAACTATAGGTGTGTAGTACATATAATAAGTTTTGGTAATTGCTGTATCCACGACGGTGTCAACAATGTCGGCTTACGCGACAAACTATTGTAGTAATGACCCCTGGCATCGGTTAAGTAAACTAACTTTAAAACAAACACTAATTTACACGGTTGGTTACTTGCAGTATTCGCTGTCTACTCTCTTCATTTTCCACAACGATAATTACAAAGTTTTGACAAAGAAGTTCCATACCGCGTCTAACCCCCCCCCCCCCCCCCCCCTTACTACTACATGCATTTAGCTCCTCCTCTTGCAAGACTGAGGCCCGGCCTATTTAACGATTTGTATAACTTGTAATTTACTTCTTTTGAACTCAAAAGCGTACTTTTTGCCAGTCTTGTATTAACAATTTGTTAAGCTCAACATAAAGTAGGCGAAGAATAAACAATTACATTTTTAAGTGTGCAGAGAAAATTAGAAAACGTTTCTTGAAAGAAATAAAGAATTAATTATGTAATTACTTTTAAGAAGATCGCAATTTCTGGTAATTGAAGTTCTTTTTCCCTTGACGCACTATATAATTAAATATGTAAACATTCATTTGTTTATAAAGTTCTAGGTACTATATAACTATATAAGGTACTGGCACCAGTCTTGAATATGATCCTAGTAATGGTTATTTTTTAATTAAATATACTGAATTAGAAATATTTGTTGATATTTTATTTGAATATTAGCCAAAAGAAAACTAGATTTTAAAAAATGAAATTAAGTACACAAAATAACGGTGTGCATTCGAGCGAGTAAATTTGGCAGATATGAAGTCTATTTTGTGAGAGACTGCTTTTCTGATATCATTTTTTGTTAGATAAATTACATTTAAAAATCAAGCTATATGTATATTTAAGTTATTCCATATGATTTAAACAAAATTCGAAATCACATGCTTCAGTTGGATAAAATATATTAGCATATCACATGCCTCTATTCATATACAAATAATTGGCATCAATTAAAACATGTTTAAACACTCATGAAACTAATAACGTTAACAGATTTTGTTTGTTGCACTACTAGCATCTGATTTTTAAGGAAATATTGTGAATTAATATCCATAGAAAGCAACACGAATTATAAAATGAGGTGTGTACGCCGGGCGTTAATGGGTTAATCTATACACATTTAACTGTCTTACAGCGTGATTTGATGACAATCGGCCAATAGGTGTCAAAATAATGGACATTTAAACTAATTATTAGTATAATTTATTAATTAATTATTATATTATCATAGAAACTGCTTTACATTGTTTCTTTGACGATTCTTTCTTTTATATCTCTTGTGTCATAGTTTTGTTCATCACTGCGTGATCATTACTGGTTTTACTTTATCCATTACTGGAGAAAAAACATTAACAAAATAAAAGGCTATAATTTAATAAACGGACTTTGGTAATTAAATTGATTAAATATAGAGTTACTTGTTTTATTAGTAACATGAGTTGATGAGAATTACAAAAAAGAAGCCCGTCAATCACAAAAACAGTAAACCTTGCTCTTATAGCGGCCATAACAGGTGCCAGTACCTTATATAAACACTTTAACAATTAATTGGACGTTCATTAACTTTTACAGTTCACTTATTGATTTTATATATAATGATCAATATGCACAAAGCTTTGAATTTTGTTTACCAGCACAAATTCATTTAGAGTTTTCAATTATTTTAAATTAATAAATTAACAAAATTATTCACCGCTGTTGAATTCTGTTCAATGGTTAAATATAACTAATGTGTTTAATGTTATATCACTAATTAATTTCTGTGTTAACTTTTGTTTTTGCATTTTTAATTTATTATTTTAAAATGCTCCACATAATTTAAAACAACATTTACAAATGGTGTATACATTTTAGAATTACAATATTTATTTCAAGTTTATATATGTATATTACAGTTGATGTATGTACACAAGTAAAATATTAACGTAAGGGTATAATATTACAAATAACTGTTATTGGAAAAATGATATGTTGAAAAAATACCGAAAAATGAATAAAAAAGAATGAAGATACCTCAATATTTCACGAAAATAAATAAATGGTATGTATAATATAAAAACGGTATGAAGAAATATAAAATATATGTAATGAATATTGATATTATTATTTTTTACGAAGAATACCTATATTAGATATTCTTTCTTTAAAAAAATAGGTATATATTTTATGTAAAATATTGTCTTTATAATACACTAGCGCATTGAACCCGGTGTTCTCCGGGTTAATATCCACAAAATCATAGTGATCTAAAATGTTCAACATGCCCACCCAACATGCCCATAACACACGGTTCACTGCGAATTTTTGTCTGACTTCATGAAATTTACAAACAATATCCACAAATTATACATCTAAAATTAACCTAAATCCGCTCAATATAGTTACTGAGAAAATCGTATGAAATTATATTTTCAAACTCCCAGGAAACACTAGGTATGAAAAAAAAGTAATAATATTTAAATAGGTTAGCAACAATCATAATCAATTTCGAATATTTTACCTTTCATGGAAGTTAAATGTTACTTTACTACTAACTTCAAAACATAAAGAAAAGTTATTTTCCGCATGGCGGCTGTGCGTGTGGCTGTGTGTGTGTCTGGATGTAGAATTTTCTTTCGTTCACTATTACTACCTACTGTAAAAATGGGGAAAATGTTTGTCTCAGTGAGTACTCCAGACCTATTGATTTTGGTGTTAATCGGATTAGGGGTTTTGGAAATATTCGAAATTTTGTAACTTTTATCGTATAAAAAGTGAACGTTGCGAGTATTATCTCTCTAGTTTTGATAAGACTTGGTACATTTGTAGTTTAATTCAACCTAAGAGACATTTATTATTGGTACGTGCCTAAACAGCCATTGAAGGGGTGAAAAACAACCTCAAAATTTGAATTTTAAATACTAATGAATACGTCACTAATTCATGTTGCCAAATGCAACTAAATTCAAATTGCCAAATTAGTTGTTCTACGAATATGTATTATGTTTTTGACATTAGGACATTAGAAAACTAATACAATATTTATATTCAAATGGCAATAACTGTTGTAACCGTCGTATGTATATATATGTTTTTTATGTATTACGAAATTTATGTTCATAGTAGTAGGTTATATAAATAAAATATAAAAAAAAATTATATTTAAAAATTATTTAAAAAGATAGAAAGAACATGTAAGTAATGTATGGTTCTCCATACGGATATTTATATATAGAATCAATTCAATTTATTACAATAGAGTCTTAATCTAAGATTAGGAAAGACTATGGATACATAACAACCATCGTCGTTGTCATTTTAATATCTCCTATGTGACAATATTATTAAAAATGAGATTTTTAAATATTACGGTTGGTCTTTTTTTTCTCTATCTGTTCAATAATATCCCATATGTATATCAATCTCTGTTCCTTTTTAATGAGTAAATTTAATTTATCCTATGTGATAGGCTTGTATAGCTGATCCATAATTTGTCCTATGTGTCATATGCAGCATATAGAAGAAATTAAAGAAATCAAAACAGGTCTATTTATACACATAGGGGTTTTTGTTTCCTAAATATAAGAATATTTAAACAGCTAAAACTTGTAAATCATTTTTAAATAGTTTTTGATAATTTATTCAAACAATTGAAATTTGCACATAGGAGATATTAAAATGACAACGACGCAATGCTAGTCCGTATATGAAAGTGTTGCCAAAATTTGTCGGCTGCCATCTTTTTTTAATTGTCAAAACCGCATATTATCCCATAGGCGTCAGTTGAAAATTTATAATATGCAAATATGCTTTAAATTACAATTGAATTTAGTATGTATGAAAGATGATAGTTTCAAATAGATGTTTCTCTGTTAATCAATTATCACTGAAATATTTTTAAAGACAATATAAAACATTTATTATTCATTAATTTTATAATTCAAAACAATTTACATTTATTTTAAAATCTGAATGATACGTCAATAATCCGTGGAGCGATTTTTCGTGGTGCGATATGGTAACAACGCTAGGTAATGTGTTATTTGTCCTTTATCTTTCCTTGTCTAAGGTCTTAATAATAATAATAACAAGTCTGACTCTGTTGAGATTCAACGGAGAGAGATTTGATTGTTTTTATGTAAATATGTATGTTATAATTATTAACTTACCTTTCAGTTACTGCATCATTGTATTCTTCAGTTAATAACACAAATAGATTTCTGTGGTTAATGTTTTGCCCTCTGTGGGCCAACGTGCGTTAATATATCACAAAATTATTTCGTTTTTTAATCCAGCGAACATTTTTCATCTACAGTTACTGTTGCAATTCCTTTTCGGTCGCTTGATTCGGTTATCTGCAAAAAAACATACACACATGTTAAAAAAGATTTGGCAAATATATCAGGATAATTTAGGGTGATTAGATCTACCGCACAAGAAATAATGCTCATTGATTTACTGCTACTCCTATGTGCTTATGGATATTTAGATTTTGATCGCATAGGGTTTGGGAACAGAAATAATTATTAAATACGGGGACTTTTCAAAATAAAATCAATATTCCTGCTTAACCCTTTAACGCCCAAAAGAAAACAAAACATGCAGAAAATTTTTTAAGTACAGATACAATATATTTAACTATAAATATTACAACAAACTTTTTTTTATATTTAGAAAAAAAATAACGGTGTGCATTCGAGCGAGTAAATTTGGCAGATATGAAGCCTATTTTGTGTGAGAGTGCTTTTTTGATATCATTTTTTTTTTAGATAAATTACATTTAAAAATCAAGTTGTATGTATATATTTAAGTTATTCCATATGATTTAAACAAAATTCGAAATCACATGCTTCAGTTGGATAAAATATATTAGCATATCACATGTCTCTATTCATATACAAATAATTGGCATTAATTAAAACACGTTTAAACACTCATGAAACTAATAACGTTAATAGATTTTGTTTGTTACACTACTAGCATTTGATTTTTAAGGAAATCTTGTGAATTAATACCCATAGAAAGCAACACGAATTATAAAATGAGGTGTACACTACTTATAAATATCTGTTTTTTGTACACTAAACTACAAAATTTTCTTTCAGATAAAAAATGATGTTTTTTTTAATTTCAATGCAGAACGATGACAAAATAACTCGATCAACAATGATCGCAAAGTAATACAAAAAAAAAAAATTGAAGAGAAATCTACAAACATCCTTTATTTGATTTGACCAAAGAGCCTCTCAAAATTGAAATACATTTAAAAAAATTTTTTTTCGAAATTTCATCTTCAAAAAAAGATGTTAAACTTAAAGATATTAAAATTTTCAAAAACTAGTAAGTTCAAACATTAAAACTGTTCTACGACGATTTTTCACGGAGATGCAGCCATTCAAGAATACCTAAAATTATTGAAAAAATTTAGTGGTCCTTTAATTTAGGAGTTTAGTGTATTTTTTTTTACTCTTAAAAATTCTTTAATTTTTGTAAACATTTTGTAAAACATTTGCCCAGTTGCCCGCCTGGCAGTGTTTTTATACAAATTTTTAATTACGAAGTAGTGATCATATAGATTATTTACTATTTATAATAATAATAATAATAATATATATTAATATTAATAATAATAATATTATTATAGAAATAAAATAAAAAAGTTTATTTTTAAATAGATCCAATTGATATTATTTTGACATTTAAACATATCAGATAAAAACAATTCAAAAGTTCATATATTAATTCAATTACATATGTAATAAGCGTGTAATTCGAAGTTAAATTATACTTAATACAGATACTTACAATAAAACATTTAACTTAACATTGTTGACTGAACATTATTGTTGTCATAGAGAACTTACTAATTACTCATTTCGATAAAGAGGGAAGATAAATCATTTTCGTATAGAGGTGGGAAATATCCTAGAGACAATAAATCAAAAACACGATACGAGTCCTTGATATTAACATAAATATCACGCTAAAGAACAATAACTCATTATACGCGTACCTACACGCACATACATATATACATACATAGTATGTGCATATAGATAAAGTTTCCTCTAATTGTAACGAAATTTCGTAAAATTAAAATTACATTATTTTCCGATTTTGGGAAATTTTGATTTTTAAATTAATATTTTTTTTTATATAGGTATAATATATTTCACTACAAACAACAATACATTTAGGTTCATCAGTTTTGGATAAGACCCCAGTAATGGCTATTTTTTAATTAAATGTACTGAATTAGAAATATTTGTTGATATTTGATTACTACCATTTCTGAATATTTAACTGCTTTACATCGTGATTTAATGACAATCGGCCAATAGGTGTCAAAATGGTGGACATTTAAACTAATTATTAGTATAATTTATTTATTAATTATTATATTATCATAGAAACTACTTTAAATTGTTTCAAAGACGATTCTTTCTTTTATATCTTTTGTGTCGTAGTACTTATCATTTTGTAATCATTAGCAAGTGTCCATCACTGCGTGCTCATTACTGGTTTTACGTGGGTTTTACTTTGTCGGTTTATCCATTACTGGAGAAAAAATAGAAACAAACTAAAAGGCTATAATTAAAAAAACAAACTATATTTGCGGACTTTGGTAATTAAATTGATTAAATAAAGAGTTACTTATTTTATTTGTAATTAGGGTGACCAGGTCTCCGGTTTTAACCCGAAATCTCAGAGTTTGCACACTGGATCTCCGGGTTTTGCAAAAAATGATGACTAAAAAAAAAAAAGATCGTTAAAAATAGAACAGGGGACATAACAGTGCAGATTATGGTCACAAATTTTATGAAAATAAAAATAAAAATGTAAAAAAAAAGATAAGATAAAATAAAAAAAGGGGTCTTCATTTACATCTCGGGGTTTACCAAAATTAAAATCTGGTCACCCTATTTGTAACATGAATTCATAAAATTACAAAAAGAAGCCCGTCAATCACAAAAAAAGTAAACATTACTCTAATAGCGGCCATAACTGGTGCTAGTACCTTATTATATTTTTTTTCTTAATAAGACTTTAATTAATTTTATGTCATACAATTAATTACAACGTGGTAGCTTATAATTCAAGTGTAAAGGGTTTAAAAGATCATCATGCACACTACTTAATACAAACATTACGGTAACAGATGTATCAAAACTATATTTAAATCACCGGAACGACAATTTGTGACAAACAACAAGAGAACAGCGTTGAATTCCACTGTACGTCCGGCAGGCACGCAAGTCTGGTTGCATACGTGTCGGGCGCAATGCACTGTTTGCTAGCGAGACTTGCTTGCGTATTGTTAACATCAGTTAACTAGACAATTTACACCTGTTCGGTGAACGAAATTACCAATATCAATCACTGAGAACTTCAAAACATGCGATATTATGCTGTTTTTTATCATTGTATTTCTTGATGTCTAAGTCGTTTTGTTATTGAAGCAGGTATCAGCGGCGGATTTGCGTTAAGTGCCGCCCTAGGCAAAAAAAATTGCCGCCCCTCCACCAAGGGAAAATATAATCTATTTTTGATATGAACTTTCTGGGGTACATACCATAAACCCATTTCACAAAATAGAATATAAATTAAAAACTTTCTTTTTTTTGATCGCGTCAATTGAAATTATAAATTAGGAAAATAAAAACTCTTTTGGAGTGTTGTGTATTAAACTAAAAACATCTGCCAAGTAAATGCACAGTGCTTCCTCGTGCTAAATTCACCAAAGGTAGTTAATTATTGAACAATTTTTAATGTTGAGATAAATTGCCTGGAATTGGTTAACCATTTAATTTTTATACAATTTTACTAAAAAATATTAGTTCGAAATTTTTTTCAAGACACACCTGATTATTTTTTCTTATATTTTTAATTTTTTGACATGTCAATTCAGAAAAACAAAACACGAATTTTTAAAATAAATTGAGATAAATCTTTGTAAGGGAATATTTTACAACAAACGTTTTAGACCCATATTATAGGAAATTTAATGCTCTACAAAAAAGATTCTATAAAATTTTCACGTAAAATGTGTAGTTCTTGAGATATCATGAAAAATAAATATTTTGGAATGTCACCCCTCCCCCTTACACACGATTTTGATGATTTTGAAATGGGACCGTCCTCAAACCAGACCCAACCATCCGACCAAATTTCAATAATATCGGTTCAGTGGTTCATGAGTTATGCGTGTGGCAAGGATTCAGGGGACAGACGGACGGACACACGGACGGACAGACAGACACGGAACTAAAAGTGTTTATCTTGACGTGAAACGGATAAAACAATTTAAAATTTTGAAATCGGAGAACATTTTTTTTGTCTCAATCTGAAACGATCACAATGCTTCTCGTATCTTCGATATTGCGAGGAAGCAAAAGTCGTATTCCCCCAGAATCTACCGCCCTGAGCAGAAGCCCATGTTGCCTATGCCTATATCCGTCACTGGCAGGTATGTTAAATGTTAATCGTTCTGAAACTTGGCGTTTAGGAACTACCTATTCATAAATTACGTTACACAAATTTCATAGTTTTTTACCCCCCCCCCCCCCCCCCCGCACAGATTGTAACATTTGTTTAACGGTTAAATAATCTGAAACGTCTAACTATATATTTGTACTTCAGGCAACTAAAATTTTAAAATACAAAAATTTATCATCTACCCCCAAGGTGTCCACCGAGACAGACGCGTATACAGCTTCACTTCTCGAAGGGGGTAATACAGAAACAAAAATTTCAAATAGCAGCATATACATATATTTGAAATAAACGTATAATAAATCTCGAAATACTTTTTATTGTTTAGTGTTTGTAAAATATTCGCCAAAGTCCAAAAAATGAAAAATGTTCATGTGGTCTTAAACTTTTGCAGGGCAGCGTACGTATTTACAATAATTAATTATTGTTATAATTTACATGTCAACAATTTTGTTTTCTTAAATTCGAATTAATTTGTAAGAAAATTACCAAAATGTTTATTTTTTATTATTTTGCTGATGTTATTTTGCAGTTTTTTGTGTGTTTTATACAAAGAAAGATTATCAGATGTGGGTGGTCATACACATCAACTGGTAAAAGTCGAAATCACCCACGTGAAATAAATTTTAAATAAATTTAATGATTACAAGATTTATTTTTCAACGTCTTTTTTTTACCAATTACAGTTTTCTTTAAGATGCGCGAAATATCTTGTATAAAGAATTTTGTTTATATTTACAATACATAATACATATATTATTATATTATGTATTGTTCGTCGAACTATAATAATATCTCAGTGTATTTCACTGATAATATTATGTATATGATTATTCAGCACCTGTTTATTATTGTAATGGTTTTAGATTGACTTATGATGTGATTGTAAGCGATTAAATGTGATTTACTTTATTGGTATATGTTTCAGTTTGATATTATTAGTTAATTATAATTAATTTAAGACAATATTACCATTAGTAGCGTTTAATTTTGTTAATATTTGGAGTCCTAACACTGACAAGAGTATCATTCGAGATTTTATTTTTTATTTTACTTTTCCTCACTTTTGGCTTTGGGAGCGTTCAAGTATTACGTAACGCAATTTTTGGAGATTTTACGTGCCGTAACGTTTTTCTGTACCCCCTCACCCCCTAGTAAAACGTTACGTAACCACCAAGTGACCATTTTTACCTAAAAGTATAAGAATATCAATATATAATTTCTAATATTGGAGTCTACGGAGACAGCCGAAGTATAACGAAGCCATCCGAATTGCGGTATATCTACAGCGACCGTTCTGAAGGGTTAAAAAAAACAATGTTACGTAACGCGTAGTTCAATCTGAAATAACATTGAAAAATTCCTATGTACAGTAATTGAATTCTATTATATTATAAAATAGACTTACAGAAATATATTTGTATAGAGAGGGGTGAGTGCACGGTTTTAGTAGATAGGTCAATAGAGCGGCCTTCTAGCTTAATTAAAACACAGAATTAACATCAAATGACTGTATAACACAGTCCGCAGCGCGCGTCATGTCTAGAGATACGCATAGACGATAACCGCGTCAAAGCCTACTTGGGTCGGGTTGTACTCTATTGCCAGGGCCGGCTCTTACGTTTTATGGGAAGGGTGAAAGTTAATGTTAATACGTGTAGCTATTTGCATATTTTATATCTACCATATACAAAGGTTGCAACATCTCACGTGTAGGTAAGTTTATGTTTTTGTTACTCGATGTAAATCTAACAATTTCATCTTGATGGTAGAAATATTATCAGAAATCGATGTGATGCACAGTCGAGGGAATGACGTGAATACGTATCAGTGGGGTTAAATACAGAGGTTACACGATCAATCTGGCATCAGTTCAGTCCGTGAATGGAATGATACCAGACTGACGGAATGATGGAGGTATTACAAGTTCAGTCTTCTCGAGAAAGCTGTTAAAACAAGACATGTTCATAGGAAAAACGATGGATTGTTACAAGGAAAAAGCTTGTATTGCAATAATACATAAATAAATAAAATAATAATATAAATAAAGTATGGCTACAGAAAAAATTGTTTAGAAACATAATTTATTATCTGATATTGTGTAAATGTATTAATTGAGTTATTATATTGCAAAATTTCACTTGAGGTTATTATATTCTATATTCTATACAAAATTCAATTATAATCTTATAGTCATAAATTAAAAATAGCAGTTTTTTTCATTTTAATTGAACGTATTGACTGGACATTTAAAAGTATTTTATTATCTTTTTATTTGTTTACTTTAACATTATTTTTATAGATTTTTTAAGCTTTAAAATCTAAAACGGAATTACGTTCACTATTTTTTATAAAATCTTAAATCCGTGCTATAGGTCACAAATATGGAAAATTATTCAAAATTACTAATAAGATATTTTTATTTTCGTGTCATTAAATGAAATTTTAAATAAAAAAAAAACTGGCATAATGCCGTAGTATTTTATTAATTTAGTTGTCAATAATTTAATTAATAATAATTATTATGCTTGAAATTTTAATGAAATCTGACGTTATGGCATTTTTTTATTATTTAAATATTTTCAATAATTAATAGAAAATTTTTTAAATATTTTCATAGCATTTAATTTATTAATAGTTCGTATTCGTGACCTTCAGACTGATGAAAAATATCAAAATATCCGTCAGTCCATTCCATCAGTCCGTCAATCAATGCATTACACGATCAGTCTGGATTAAGGTCACGGACTGAACTGAAGCCAGACTGATCGTGTAACCTCTGTCAAATAAAACGCAGACTGGATTGTGTAATATATATATACATATATAGTTATTTTTTATGATTTGTACGAACATAAATACAATTAATTAATATTTGCAAGCGAAATCGTAGAAATACAAAATTTACTTTTAATTTTTTTATTCAATTAAAAAAACTTTAAACAAATATTAAATTAAAATTATTTAAAAAATTAATGACGTTACTACGTAGAGAATATATTTAAAAAACATTCAATTAATTAATATTTACAAGCGAAATCGTGAAAACATGAAATTTACTTTTTATTGTTTATTCAATTTAAAAAACTTTAATCAAAAATTTAAAAACGTTAGGTCGTAGAGAATATAATAATATGTATTCTAGTATACTGTTATTTTTTTCTAACTAAATTAAATAATATTTACAAGCACAATCGAGGTCAAACAAAATTTTTATTTTTTTATAATATGGCATTTTTTACTCATTAAAACTGGTTAAATGTTTTGATTTTTACTTGTACCTCGTAGATCTAATCGAGATCTATAATTTGGGACCAAAACTGCTCTGAGCGTCGAGATATACCAATTTTTTAATTTACGCTAGCGCGCAAACTGATCTCAGCGCGTTACATCAAGTTTCTGAAATGCCTGAAACACTAGACATTATTCAAAATAATTACATCAAAGAGAGGGGAGGCGGATAGTTGCTATTATAATTTTAAACAACATAAATCTATATATTCTAAATCATAGGTGTCCAACCTTTTGAACCATCTGGGCCGCATAGCATTAACTCAATTTACTAAGGGCCGCGGGCCAAAATATAAAACTGAAGACCTTTTTTTTAAATTAGGAAAAATAAAAATTGAAGACCTTTTTTTTTTTAGTCGTGCTAATTTCAATGCAGGTTTATTATTATTTTTTTTTTAAATTAACCTCGCGATCCGCGGGATGAACAAGCTTAATAATAATTTTCTTTTTTTTATGACAATTTTTATTTTTGAAGAATGATTTTTTGAGATATTATTTTATTATGTAATTCGACTCAAAATACAGGAAATTAATTTACCTCAGACCAACCCTGTTTATTATTATTGTTGTAGATCTAGTATGCTTCACATTTCTTCCCCATTTGTAGCATGATGTATGTATATATAAGGAGTACTACAATATATTGTTTTGATATAATTATAGTTTGTATGTGTAACATATTGGTTATGTTTTCAGAGGAAGATATTAAGCGTAAATGTTATTATTTTGTATATAATATTGAAATATAAATTTTATGATTATTTTAACGTCCATATATTTTCTAAGTAAATGCCAGAGTAATAGTAATAATTGCTACATTAATTTTTTATTGTATACTAACGCATTGGACCCGGTGTTACCCGGGTTAATATCCCCAAAATCATAGTGACATAAGACGATTAAACTATGTCCTTTGACATTCATTCAAATTGACATTCATACTTGACTGGAAATAAAGAAATCCATCTATTTTTAAAAATTTTCCATCCAACATGCCTATTCACAGCGAATTGTTTTTTTCCGACTTCATGTTTATACAAAATATCCACAAATTATACACCTAAACCTAACCTATCCATTAGTGAAAACCGGAATAACATCGGTTTGGTAGTTACTGAGAAAATCGTGTAAAATTATATTTTCAAACCTATCTTGAAAGTGCAATGTTTCTTTCTATTTCAATTTTTAATCAATATATTTTATATTTTAAAAGTATTTAATTGTTAACATGTGTCAAAAATCATCCAATTGTTCGACAAAATATTTGAAAGAGACGTGATCATAGTGACATAAATTAAATAAATAAAATATTGAAACCGTAAATTATAGAATTCTCTATTCCATGGTATGTTTTTATATAAATGACAGTTGTATGCTGTGACATCATGGAAAAAAACACGACTTGATAAAGATTTTTATAGTCTTTTGATGTTAAATCTTAGGTTTTCATAAAATATAAATAGTCACGAACATGCCCAGACAAATGATCTAACTATTGGTAAAAATCGCATTGAAATCGGTTCAGTAATTCCCGAGTCTATAAGCCTTATAGAAACGACGAACGTACATTAGAATCGATGGTGTTTAACTTAAAAAAAAAACAAAACAAAGAAAATGCGACTCGAAGACGCACCTCCGTTCGGAAAAAGGTGTGACTCAAGAATTGAAGAAATAAGGTGTTAAATATTATATAACAGAATTAATAATGAGTATTATTACATAATAGAACGTACAGATGTTCTAAAAATGGTTTTAATGTTTAAAAATATCCAACAATAAATATAAAACATTTATGATAGTGACAAAATCAATATTTTATAAAAAAACATAACATTGTCATGCGGATTATTACCATAAAACCCGTAAAAGGAAAATCTTTTACGTGACTGTAACACATAAATTTTGCTATTAAAAAAGTAGAGAAAGATATTGATACATATTTAATGTACTAAATTGTTCAATAATATAAAAAGCGAAATAAAACTTAACTTTGTTCATTTTTAACAAACGTAATATTAATATCAAAAATAATACACTGTTTTTTTTTCGAAATAAAATAATTTTATTTTTTATACCCATGTCATATTTTATAATAAAATATAATTTATAAATTTTCTTTAATACGGCTCTGCCGTTATTAAATTATGATATAGTATATAACTTATTTTAGGTTCTTAGGTTTTCACACAGTCGGAATAAACAAAGAGAAAAAAATTATGAATATTGATATTTTTTTTTGTAAAACATGTAGACTCAAAAAACATTTATTCCATTTTACGGTTTTACAGTAAATTTTACAGTAAAATACCTTCTGAAATGACTTCAAAAATACGTAATCTTTAAGAAACCGAAGAGTTACTATACTAAATAGTTTCTGTTGACTTAAGATTTTTAAATTTTTTAATTGCATGTGAATGTTTTCTAATAATTTTTTTAAATTCTAGATGTACCTACACAATAAGGTAAAGGCACCAGTTATGGCCGCTATAAGAGCAAGTTTTCGGTTTTTTTTAATTAATGGGCTTGTTTTTTGTAATTCTCATGAACTCATGTTACTAATTAAACAAGTAACTCTTTATTTAATCAATTTAATTACCAAAATCCGTAAATATAGTTTGTTTTTTAAATTATAACCTTTTATTTTGTTTATGTTTTTTCTCCAGTAATGGATAAAGTATAACCAGTATTGAGTACGTAATGATGGACACTTACTAATGATTACAAAATGACAACAACTACGACACAAAAAATATAAAAGAAAGAATCGTCAAATTTGAAACAATGTAAAGTAGTTGCTATGATAATATAATAATTAATAAATAAATTATACTAATAATTAGTTTAAATGTCCACCATTTTGACACCTATTGGCCGATTGTCATCAAGACAGTTAAATGTATATAGATTAATATTCAGAAATAGTAACCAAATACTTATCAACAAATATTTCTAAATTCAGTACATTTAATTAAAAATTTGCCATTACTGGAGTCCTTGCCAAGACTGGTCCACTACCTTATAATAAGATTATTAGCAGTAATTGTAATAAAATTGTTGAGGTCAATGTTTCACCACATATTACATTATGTTATTTACAAATCTATTTCTTAATTAATTATAACTGGTTCTTGTTGATTCACTAATTAATGTTGTATTTTAAATAAAGGACGATTTATCTTAAAATTACCAGCGCTTAGACTAAATTGAACGTACATAATGCAAATATTTTTTTCAACGAAAGGAAAGAATGCGAGACAAACGTGAACCTTTTGCAAACAACAATGCTGTTTGAATACACGAAAAAACAGTAATTTTTTGTGAAACATACTCACTCACCCTTTCGCCGATTAGTTGAAGGTACAGATAGAAGAACAATAGCACGTTTCCCGTTGGAGAGGGGTCGTGGGTGTAATTTAGAAATGAGAAAAAATATCAACGCCTCCATTTTTTTTTGTTTACTTGAAACAAAGGAATAGGAAATAAGTTGATGAAAATATAATAATAAGTTTTAGTAGTGTATAATTTAACTAATGCAGACTATATGTATGATTATTAAATATAATTTTTCCATATTTACAAATTTTATGTAATTTATAAGATATGTACCTGTGCCCGCGTGTACTACGGAATTATTGTTTAGGATTTTTGAAAATTATCTAAAAAAAAACGAATCAGAACAAAAATTACAAATAATTTTTAAATTTATAAGTTAATAATTGTAAAACCAAATAAACAATTGCCGGCCGAGCGCAGAATTTTCCCTCTGCCCCGCGACACTAATATGTTACCGTATATATTTTAAGTTATTTCCTAAACCAAAAAACCAAATTATATCTACATTAATGACGATGAAATCATTTATTTCGATAAGGATTAATGTTTTGCAGGTCATAAGTCCACGCAAACAGAACCCCAATATTTTTCATTTTCTTTGTAACATAAACATTGTGGCTAAAATATAAAAGTTAGACATATGGTGTCGTGGACTTTATTTTAGATCTTTTCATTCTACACAGTTCTTTTATTATTATTTTGTCCAATATTGAACGGTTTAGGCAGCGTAAACTGCAAAAGAGCGCGCTGACGGCAAACTTTTTCCGAATTGATTTACTATTATCGTCACTGCTTAGTTGTTATGTAACCTATAAATTAAAAAAAAAACACCTAAATCGGATAAGTGGTTCTCGAGTGAGAAGTGTACTAACGGACAGACAGACAGACAGATTGAGTAAAAAGCTAAATATCGAACTTTTAAAGCTCAGTACCTCAAAAACTATTGGTTTTTGGATGTTGTATCAATTGAGACTTTTGATCTGAAGATTATAATGAATTACATACTACAGTTTCCGCTTTGACCGGGAACTAGATTCCATTGATTGGGTGCGGGGTCCTTTGTTAGTAAGTAATAGTTTTATGTCCAAATGTAAGTGTTCATACAAACTTTATACATTTCAGTTAAATGTTCTATAAAATAGTGTAGGTACCTATTTATTACATAGGTACAATATCTATTTTGTGACTCGATCAATTGAACAAAACATTTAAATACGTAACGTCAATTTGCGCAATCAGATTAGATCGTCTGTGGAGGGTTTTAACCGACAGATAAAAAAACAAATGTGAGTTTCCGCGTGCTACCCATTTATCTTCGGCGGTAAAGTTAGACTCACTGAATAAGACAAATACAGTTTTTCGGTTCCCGAGATTTGAAAATGATTTGTCGAACACTCGCTCGTTCGCCAATGCTCTTGAGTTTCATATGGACATGGGCGTTCCTAGAGGTTACTTTAGAGGGTTCTGTTGAGCCCCTCCCCCCCTATCTAAAAATTAAATTGCTATATGTATTTTTATCAATACTAAATAGGTACATATACTTTTAAACTCCATCTGTACAACGTATATTTTTACTTCCATGTTCTGAAAGAAATGGAAGTATTGTAACATCGTCGAAAAATCGTGTCTGAGATAAGAGCAGGTTCTGATTACAGTACCTTCAAAACGTAAAGAAAAGTTAATTTCCGCATGGCGGCTGTGTCTGTGTGTTTGGATGTAGAATTTTCTTTCGTTCACGATAACTATTGTAAAAATGCACCGATCTGAATTATTTTTAGGGAAAGTGTTTGTCTCAGTGAGTACTCCAGACTTATTGATTTTGGTGCTAATCGGATTAGGGGTTTTGGAAATATTCGAAATTTTGTAACTTTTTTCGTCTAAAAAGTGAATGTTGCGAGTATTATCTCACTAATTTTGATAAAACTTGGTACATTTGTAGTTCAATTGAACCTTGGACATTTATTATTTTTACGTGCCTAAACAGCTATTGAAGGGGTGAAAACCACCCTCAAAATTTGAATTTTAAATACTATTTAATACGTCACTAATTCATGTTGCCTTGGAAACAAATGCAACTAAATTCAAATTACCAAATTAGTTATTCTACGAATGTGTATTTTTTTTTTGACATTAGGATATTAGAAAACTAATATATATAATACAAAGGTGAGTTTTATATCTGACAAATCCCATTAATTTTTTTTATATATTAAAAATTATTTAAAAAGATATTAAAGAACATACCGATATTTATTAGTTTATATACAGGTGAATCACAACTGGCGTGCTAAACATTAACATTATAAGTAAAAATATCGGTATGGAGAACCATACATGACTTCCATGTTCTTTCTATCTTTTTAAATAATTTTTAAATATACATTTTTTTAAATATTTTATTTATATACTACTATGAATATACATATCGTAATACATTAAAAAACATATATACTTACAACGGTTACAGCTCTTTTTGCCATTTGTACATAAATATTAGTTTTCTAATGTCAAAGACATAATTCACATTCGTAGAAAAACTAATTTGACAATTTGAATTTAGTTGCATTTGTTTCCAAGGCAACATGAATTAATGACATATTAGTATTTAAAATTCAAATTTTAAGTGTGTTTTTCACCCCTTTAACGGCTGTTTAGGCACGTACAAATAATAAATGTCCCTTAGATTCAATTGAACTGCAAATGTACCAAATCTTATCAAAATTAGTGAGATAATACTCGCAATATTCACTTTTTAGACGAAAAAAGTTACAAAATTTCGAATATTTCCAAAACCCCTAATCCGATTAGCACCAAAATCAATAAGTCTGGAGTACTCACTGAGACAAACATTTTCCCCAAAAATAATTTAGATCGGTGTATTTTTACGGTAGTTATCGTGAACGAAAAAAAAATCTACATCCTGACACACAGACACACGCACAGCCGCCATGCGGAAATTAACTTTTATTTAAGTTTTGAAGTTAGTACAATCAAAATTTGTCATTTTCTCGGACACGATTTTTCGATGGTATTACAATACTTCCATTTCTTTCAGAACATGGAAGTAATTATACGAACATGTGTCCGGAAATTTTTTGAGAGGGGACTACAGCCTTTCAAAAATTCTATCCAGTTTTATTTAATATCTTGAGATTGATTGTATATGATTTCCAGTATCAACTAATAATAATTTAGACCAGGGTTGTATGAGGCCAGAAAAAAAAATGATTTCAAAATAAATGCGACCGAAATCACGGGAATGTCTTAATTTTTATAATTTTAATTCAACACTATTGATTATCTTAAAATCTAGGCCACGGCTGTATTTAATTAGACATCTTTTTATCCTTTGTATTTTATGAAGTTGGCTGTTTCACAAAAGCGTATTATATGGATGGCCTTAGGTCATACATGTTTTGTTCAGATATCATTAAATTAGCATTTATATATTTTTCGAATGAATACAAATACATAATATACATATATACAGGCTGTCCCACGGGAAGGTGCTGAAACTAATCAGCTGTCATTTTCAAGTGGATGCAGTTATTGAAAATATCGGTATGGAGAACCATAGATGACTTCAATGTTGTTTCTATCTTTTTAAATAATTTTTAAATATAATTTTTTTTAAAATATTTTATTTATATAATCTACTACTATGAATATAAATTTCGTAATACATAAAAAAACATATATACTTACGACAGTTACAGCAGTTATTGCCATTTGTATATAAATATAATCTAATATCCTAATGTCAAAAACATAATACACATTCGTAGAACAATTAATTTGAAAATTTGAATTTAGTTGCATTTGTTTCCATGGCAACATAAATTAATGACGTATTAATTAGTATTTAAAATTAAAATTTGAGGGTGTTTTCTTCCCTTCAATGGCTGTTTAGGCACGTACAAATTATAAATGTCCCTTAGCTTCAATTGAACTACAAATGTACCAAGTCTTATCAAAATTAGTGAAATAATACTTGCAATGTTCACTTTTTAGACGAAAAAAGTTACAAAATTTCGAATATTTCCAAAACCCCTAATCTGATTAGCACCAAAATCAATAGGTCTGGAGTACTCACTGTGATAAATATTTTCCCCAAAAATAATTCAGATCGGTGCATTTTTACAGTAGTTATCGTGAACGAAAGAAAATTCTACATCCAGACACACAGACACTCAGACACAGCCGCCATGCGGACATTAACTTTTCTTTAAGTTTTGAAGTTAGTACTATCAGAATCTCGGACACGATTTTTCGATGGTATTACAATACTAACATTTCTTTCAGAACATGGAAGTAAATAAAAATTGCGTTGAAAAGAGGAGAGTCTGTAATTTTATTATGGCTATGGTGCGCGTCAAAATGAATAATTTGACTTTTACTTACGAAAAGTGCGGAAAAATGTATAGCAGTTCTTATAGGGGGTTTCGTATTAAATACGGAAAACATAAAGTTGAGAATGAAAACACATTAAAAGTTATAACTTATTATTTATTTAAACTTGTGCGTTAGGTCACTCCATTTCTGAGGCAATAAATTATCGATAATTTTAGAATATTTTTCATCTATAAAATAAATTGATGCACACATATTTTATTAAATTTTATTTATTTATTTAAATTAAAAATATACACCACAATAAAGTGTATCAACTTCACAAGAAGTTCTCATCAGGAGCCTAACAACTGAGTCTGGAACTGTAAGGCTATCTTGTGAAGTCGAAATACGTGTCGAGTGACATTGGTCACGTTCACGACTGACCAAAAACAGTGAAGCTTTGATTGGTTGATTTATGGAATTTCTGGTGGAATGTACCAGAAATTTTAAGAATGTCATTTTTTAACCGTGTAAGGAAGTGAGATAGAAGTAACTAGAAAAAGATAGAAACTAGTGACCAGGCTAACCAAAGAACTTTTACGTTCACTTCATGTTGAGCGTTTCTGCCAGAACACTAGTTTCTATCTCTTTATGGTTACTTCTGTCTCACTTCCCTTACACGCTTAAAAAATGACATTCTTTAAATTTTTGGTACAATCCACCAGAAATTCCATAAATGAACCAATCAAAGCTCGTTGTTCACTGTTTTTGGTCAGTCGTGAACGTGACCATTGTTTTATTGTGGTTAAGGTGTATATTTTTAGTTTAAGTGACTAAGAAACTACAGTTTCTATGTTTTTCCAATAGAAAATTTTATTTATGCCTATTAGAAATTGAAGACTTTCTTTTCAACGATATGACAGCTGATTAGTTTCAACACCTTCCTGTGGGACACCCTGTATTTATCGAATGAATACAAATACAGCTATTATGAAAGAACAAAAAAAATGTATATCGGAATAAATTATCAGAAAATAGTGAAACTGTCAGTTATCATATTTTTTAATAATGTAAATAAATAAATAACTTTTTTCCGGCAAAATTTCCTTGTGCGCTCCTGCTGTCGAGCATTCATCAGTTACTAGATGTGGGGGGGTGGGGGGGTCTGAAGTATAGGGGTTTGAGAAGTACGGAGTTAAAGGGGTAGAGGGGGCTAATGGTGGTTGCTCGAAGTTCAGGACACGGTGTAGGTATTCCCATTGGATTCAAAGTTGTGCAGCCGTAATACGCTTGTTTCAAATTTTCTCAGATTTAATATGATTTTTATTTGTACTTCTTGTTATTTTCATACTGCGTCGGAGATTGTTTACTTTCTGAAGAAGTAAGATCGACGAGGTAAAAGATTGACTGCAGGCAATGCACAACGAATATAGGTACATATACAATATACATATGTGCTGGTTTGTTAGTATATTCACGTAGATATTCATGCCACTTTTTTCAAGATAAGCTAATTTTTCAACAAGAGAGCAAATGCATTGCTGTTATTAATTTTCTATTTGTGAAAGAACATTATACAGGTTGATTCAGCACTGTTGTGCTAAACTTGAACAATAAATTAAGAAAATTATTTTAAGCATAAAACATTATATGAAATTTTTCGTGAGGGGGCTACAGACCTCCAAAGATTTTATTCAAAATTAGTTTTTATTAAATATCTGGAGAACCCATTGTGCTAAAGTTATGAAATTTGATACAGGGTTTAGTATTAACAAGTGTGAAAAAATTGAAGGACAAAAAATACTGGATAAAAATCAATACAACCCTGGTCAAAATTACTATTGGTTGATACTGGATATCGATAACACTTATTAATACTAAACCCTGTATCAAATTTCATAACTGTAGCACAAATTCTGAAACGACTACATTTCTCTAACATTTTTCCGTTTTTCTCACATATTATAACTTTCAGGTAGATGGAAAATTATAAAAAAGGCTATAGTTAAAAAAAATTAATTAATTTAATAATTAATTTATTAAATTCCATCTGCGTAGAAAATTTATTTTTTGTTAAATTTAACAAATTTTTATGTTTATAAATTGATAAAAAAAAAAACTAAAGTCCTTTTTAAAAATTTGCAATCTACCAGAAAAAAATCATAATATATAGAAAAAACCGGGAAATAACGAGAGAATTGTATAATATGTAGCTATTTAAAATACGCCGAATTTGTAGCTACCCTATTTTTTGTTCACAAGGAACAGATTGAGGGGTTACCCCGTTAATATTTCAATTTGTACGGACATCCTAGTATATAAATAAAAAGGGTATATAAAGTATTAAAATAAGAAAAAGATTTTTTGTTTTTAAAGGACTTTAAAATTAATAAAAAACAGGTGGTATCTTTGTCTTTGTTTTTTATCCTAAGAGGATCAAATTATTTCAGCAATATTAATTACGGAAAAGATAATTGAATGATGTTTATGCTGCCTGAATTTTTTTTTCTGAAATATTTTTGTGCGTATATTATCATAAATTAATTATTCGTACCTAAAGAATTTGCTTCTGAGATTATACAAACTAAAATTTAAATGTTTTAATTAAAAAATAACAAAGTTCTGCCAAGTAGCATTTGATAATGAAACACTTGAAATTTCTCTCCTTTTCGCAAGAAATTTTCGCCTCTCTAAAAACTGTGCTCTTGAATTGAAGTTATACTTATTAAATACATTTAAAAGTCGCTATATTTTATTTTCAATCAATGTCTACAAATTTAAACTTTTTTTGTAATATGAGAAAAAATGAATAAAATAAAACGAAAATGTATTTATGTTATATAGTGTGGTATATTTTGATTTAAATGAGGTACTGGCACCAGTCTTGGATATGACCCAAGTAATCGCTATTTTTTAATTAAATGTACTGAATTAGAAATATTTGTTGATATTTTATTACTATCATTTCTAAATATTAATCTATATACAATTAACTGTCATACAGCGTGATTTGATGACAATCGGCCAATAGGTGTCAAAATGGTGGACATTTAAACTAATTATTAGTATAATTTATTTATTATTTATAATATTATCATAGCAACTGTTTTACATTGTTTCAAAATGACGATTATTTCTTTTATATCTTTTGTGTCGTAGTACTTATCATTTTATAATCATTAGCAAGTGTCCACCACTGCGTGCTCATTACTGGTTTTACTTTATCCATTACTAGAGAAAAAACATAAACAAAATAAAATTTTCTCTTAACTCGGACACGATTTTTTATTGGTTTTACAAGACTTCCATTTCTTTCAGAACATGGAAGTAAAATATACTCATGTACCCTCAAATAAATGCGAAGGAAAAAAATATCGTTTCTCCTCGCGTTGAATCGAGTTAAACCAAACGTTTGATTCAGTCTATTAGAATGAATTCCAGCAACATTTTCCCGTTGAAACCGAAGCCGCTATAAATCTATTAGATTGGTATAAAAAGGATATGTAAATAAAAGAATCCAACACATTTGAATAAGCCTATATGCAGGCGATTCACGTACGTTTCGCACTACAATATCAACATATGGAATACGCATAAAGCATGTCTAAACATACTAAACACGCGGGAATGCGTGAACGCGAGAGAACTCGGACCTCTCTCTGCCACTCTTCAAATACTTCAACTCTGTGAGATCATTTGTTTAGGTATTGGTTTGACCGTTTTGCAAATACAGTATACAGTATGCTTGCTTTAATGTAAATACTACTTGTGTATGGGTTTTTCAGTGTAATAAAGCAATAATACAAATATATACATATCTTCGAATGTATTGCAAAGATCTAATCAAATAGTTACAAGATCTATGAATTTATCTAAGGGGAAGCAACAGCACGGTTAATGAGAATTTCAATGAGCTTGTGGTATGTCAAACTAGAACAAAAATAAAAAGACACGTGTCCAACAATTTGATCTCATAGGCCTTAATTACAAAGATAATTAACTTTGAAAATTTGTGTATTCAATATAACCGTGTATTATGTTCGCTCGAAACACGGCCCTGCGGTCAACGCGCTGGCGTCTCGCCTGGAAAACGATGGTTCGAATCTCGGTTTTAAGATTTTGATTTTAATTTTTATTTACAATTATTTTTTATTTTTTTGTACACATTACCACTACCACTTGCGTAAAAATCGATAAATTAGACATAAATAAAACATATATTATTATTGACAATAGATGTTTGTGGTTTCTTTCAAATTTGTTTTTTATTAAAACTTTTCAATTTATTAATTAAAAACTAATGGGTTGTGTCAATAATAAATTAAATTTACTTTAAAACAAATTAATAATTATGTACTGGCGTATATATCAATATTTTCATGTGAAATCATTTTATTTTTTTATTTTCGGGTTTTAATTCTGAAAAAGTAAATTCTGTAATTTACTAGTTAATGAAAATATTTTTATTTGGTTTAATTTGTGTGTAAATAATTGAAACAAGATTTTACGACAGCATTATTACACGAACATAATACACGGTTATATTGAATACACAAATTTTCAAAGTTAATTATCTTTGTAATTAAGGCCTATGAGATCAAATTGTTTGACACGTGTCTTTTTATTTTTGCTCTAGTTTGACATACCACAAGCTCATTGAAATTCTCATTAACCGTGCTGTTGCTTTCCCTGTAAGCGATTTCCTATTTTTAAATTGTGTAACTAATGCCCGGTATTATAAAGAATTTACACGCTTTGCTTCCAGCTAACGCTATCTGCCATGAGTCAAATTGTTATGAAATTGATCGATATTTTAAAGCAGTGATACTGAATGTATAATAATGTTAATTTTATGAGGTACACTTGGCAGTAGTTATTTTCAGTCGCTGATTTCTACTTAATACGCATGTGTCAAAGTCATTATAGTTCGAGGGCCTAAGGAGCGAATCAACGAGTTTTTTTGGTCGTCATAAAAAATGATATAGGTTTCTTAACAGAAGTGTTAAGATGTGTTGGCCATGCCCTACGGTATAATATATCGATTTATACGGATTTTATTTTAACACGGTTTGAAAAAGTTTGAAAAAAGACATACACGAGTGTATGCCATAAAAGGATTCTGAAGTACGTACTACGTGGACTGTTTGGAGCCACTTACAGGTGCATTTTTGAGTTAGAAAATAATATAAAAATAGGGTCATATTCTGCTAATTGAGATCTACATGCCTAGATATGAAAATAAAAACACTCCTCCCTATTATTCCAAAATTTAAAATGATATTGTTGACTCGTTACCATTTTTTTCATATTTTTTGAGCCAGTAATTACAGTGTTAGAGGGGGGGGGGGGGGCAAAATAAAATACTGCTTTTAGCCCGCTGTTGGATCCATTTTTGAGTTAGAAAAAAAATGATCATATTTTACTAATTGACATCTATGGTACATTATGAAAAAAATTATACCAAGACGTATGGGGTGTCTTGGTATAATTTTTTTTTTTTTGTTTTGCTTTAAAACCCTTTGCAGGCGCCATTTTTGATTTAGAAAAAAATATGAAAAAGATTAAAATATCCACTGGTTTGGTTATACATTTTGACGTACCAAATTGGTATAAACATTTTTTTTACATCACTTTAACTCCTTAGTGCCCCCCTCGAAAAATAATTTTTTCAACAAGTTTATACATATTTTACTAGAGGGCATCATTTTACAGTAAAAATTTCATGTTTATAGCTTATATAGTTTACAAAATATTTTGCTTTGACTGAAAAAGATGGACGGACGACAAAGTGAGATTAATAGGGTAGGAAAGACTTAAGAAACAGCGTAATGGAGCAATTTCTATTGATGCACCGTTTTCATGGAACCAATTAACCGTGTAAATGGAGGGAGAATTTTTAACATTTTGTGTACACATCTTTGATGTTTAATTTTATCTCAAATTCAAATAAAAGTTTGTTATAATTGAGTTAATCTTTCACAGTAATATAAACAAGTAGATTCTGCTCTATGTGAAATCAGATACATATTATAAACAAAAAAACTTTTGTATTTTTCTTTAGAAAACTCTTCTTATAACCAGTTCTTCGTAAATATCTTAACAAACTAGTTTTATGTGTAGTAGATACTTTGCTCACTTTAAGATAAACAAGCTTTATTTGTAGAGCAGAAAATAAAAAGTTCATTTAAGTGTAGAACATTTTTATAAGATCAAGTTACTTACGACGAAGGAAATTTTTATTAAAGAATATTTCTGTATTTGTCTTTCGGAAACAGAAATATACACGCTTGTATGAAATTTTTAATAATGCAGTAAAGTTAATATTTTTATTATAAGTTACGAAATGTATGTCGGTACTTAATTAAAAATTTTATGTTTAGTAATAATTAAAAAAATGTGAATATTTGTTTCAGAAGAAACACGTATAGTGTTTCCATTAATATTACTAATGTTTGGACTGTGAAATTTATATAAGTTATATGAATATTTATTTCATTTCAGAAGTGTATTTAATTACCATTTTTTTTTTGATACTATGTTGAAATTTACGCAATAAGCAATTTAATTTTTATTTTATGGTTCAGATTATAAAAATATCCATCAATTAAAATTTACTTCGAAATAATTGTATATACCATACATAGATATTCGTTAATAGTCTCTTAATCATTTTTTTTAAATGATTTATTTTGAATTAAAAAAAAAAATTGCAGAGCAAAAAAAATGAACTGAAATTCCAAGCTATAAAATGCAATCAAGTAGACTTTTCTTGGATATTTTATGATTGAGTAAGAGCTGGACAAAATTTTGACAAAAATAACCTTTTTTCAGATTCGATGAATTGTTTCCAATTTAAAAAAAAATTGATTGAATTTATTTTTAATAAATTAAAAAGTAGAGATCGCAGGCTTTAAAAAATTAAAAAATTCAAGCTCAAATAAGAAAATTGGCAAGCAGAAAATTTCAAAAATTTGGATTTCGATTATGCTCGACCAATGATATATAAGGTAGCTTTTTTGGCTCCGCACTTTTTTGTGTGTAGCTGGGTTATTATTGTACTTTTTATAATAATATGCTCTTATACTACGATTCGTTCGTTCCATTTTAAAAAATAATCGAGTTGCAGTGGATTTTGAAAGAATTTTTGGCATTTTTAAATATTTTATTGAGCAAAACTCGCTCAATTATAATATGATTGAGCTAGTTTTGCTCAAAACTGACATTACAATATGAATGAATGCCAAAAATTCTTTCAAAATCCACTGCAATTCGATTATTTTTTAAAATGGAACGAACGAGTTTTGGAACAATTACTACAATGCCTATATAGGTCGATTTTTTTGTATTCTCCCCCTTTTTTGGAAAAGTTTAATCTAAGCCCAAATTTCAAGCTCAAATAAAAAAAACTGGCAAGCAGAAAATTTCAAAAATTGGATTTCAACTATGCTCGACTAATACTATTATACAATGCTATATAGGTCGCTTTTTTTGCTCCGCACTTTATCAAATAAAATTACTTGATACAAGTTTTAAAATATATTTATTACAATGAATCAATAAAAATTAATCATTATATAAGGTACAGTTTAAATGTGCAAAAAAAATATTTATTGAAAAATTTGATAGACATTCTAATTTAAACCAGACTATGAGTTTGTTAATTAACCATTTGTATGAATTTTGCCCAGCAGCGATGTGCAATGCTGACATTGCCCGGGGGCAGTCTCGACTCTGCACATCCCCGCAGACTTTGTAACATATATATTATATATAAAATATAAATTGTATATAAATTACAAAAGCTTATATTTATAAAAGTAAGTATATAAGTTTAAATTCTTTCATGCATGAAATTTGTTCATTAAGTACTTTTCTTTAGACGGTTCTTATGTTACAATACAGTAACGAAAAGATAATTTCCTAACATCTTTGTACTTTTGAACGACAAAATTTCCGAGATGAAATGAAATTACATCGCAATGACGTTGAAATATTATTATTTAGTTAAAAACTAATTCCATATTTAACATACCATAATTTATTTCTTAGGCAAAAGAAACGATGAAGAACAGCAAGTATAATTTTTTCTTTTAAGAAAGTATTTGAAGAGTATATAAACCTTCAAAGACGCGAACTAAAGTTTTTATAAAGAACCTGTAGCCCCCAAATATAATCTTTTAAATAACATTTCTTGTAACCACTCATTTGCTTAACAAATACTTCATCACAAAAGAAGTTCACTCCATTCTGTTTTCTTACGTGCAATGAATACAAAATAAATTAGTTTTGTATTTTGCGTTTTCATAAATTTATAACCAAGCTATGGGTTTTCTTATTTTCTTCTACTATAGTACTGTACTTAGAAAAATCGATATATAATTCAAAATAAACAATCTCATAACAAAATTATTATATCACTTTGCTTTGTAATAAAAATATACAGTATAGGTTTCTAACCGACTTCAAACTTCAATTCGATAAAAGGGTACTGGCACCAGTTATGGCCGCTATAAGAGAAAGGTTTATTGTTTTTGTGATGTTACTAATAAAACAAGTAACTCTTTATTTAATCAATTTAAATACCAAAGTCCGCAAATATTGTTTGTTTTTTATAGCTTTTTATTTTGTTTATGTTTTCTCTCCAATAATGGATAAAGTAAAACCAGTAATGAGCACGCAATGATGGACACTTAGTAATGATTACAAAATGATAAGTACTACAACACAAAATTTATAAAAGAAAGAATCATCAAATTTGAAACTATGTAAAGCAGTTGCTATGATAATATAATAATTAATTAATAAATTACACTAATAATTAGTTTAAATGTTCACCATTTTGACACCTATTGGCCGATTGTCATCAAATTACGCTGTAAGACAGTTAAAAAATGTATATAGATTAATATTCAGAAATTATATCAACAAATATTTCTAATTCAGTACATTTGATTAAAGAATAGTCATTACTGGGGTCATATCCAAGACTGGTGCCAGTACCTTATATATTTAAAAGCGAAAAATAAAAAACTTTAAGAAAAAAATAAAACAAAATATAAAAAACCCTTAAAATACTGAAAAGTATATATACATATAATAAATAAATTTAACAGTTTTTGAAGTTGGTGCCAAGCCAATAAAAAACTTTTAAGAAAGTAATACTTAAAAACAACTTCAAAAATTATTAAATTTAATATTATTTTACACTTTTCAATATTTTAAGTTTTTTTTTAAGTCGGTTTTTTTTTCTTAAAATGTTTTTTATTTTATATATAAAACAATAGGCGATGGTTCGCGTAGAATTTAGGTTAGTGAAGAAGAAGAAGGGTAGGTAATACAGATTTCTGTTATAGTCGCTAAAAAAAGTCGCACGTTACAAACATATTTTTTTATCTAATCGAGATAAAAAATAGTTTATGTCCTTATTCAGATTGCAAGCTATATCCCTGCCAAATTTCATTAAGATCGGTTCAGCGGTTTAGCAGTGAAAAGGTAACAAACAGACAAAGGGACAGACATTTTATAATATTAGTATGGATCAAATATTTTAACTTTGCTATCCTGAGAAAATAAATATTTTGACAATCACTGTAGTAGAAAGACAGCTGTAGATGTTCACACAAATAGAATATGTTGGAACTACTAACAATGAATACGAATAAATAGGTTTTCGTCTCTATTTGACAAACATATGTAGATTTATATTATACGGAATACGATAATTGGGTTTTAATAAGTATAATATTTGAAATGTTAATACTGGTGGTACTTGTGTATTCCCATACATTTTACATTTATAATGAGGGAATAATGATGTTAGATATGTTGAAATGTATACAACAAATAGTTATATGTATATATATGAGTTAAACATACTTAATTTTTCAGTTAATTCCATAGTTGGAAATTTATAACAGATTTGGTTAAAAAATTACATTTACATAAATTAAAAAATATTAAATAGGTACCTACTAGAATTTTCCCGCGGTTTTGTGACTGATTTAGAGCTTAAACAATTTCTAGGGTCTTACTCTCTTTAACTGAATCAGTGAGAATTCCACTGATTCTTTCAGTAAACGTAAAAGTCACTGAAAATCAGTGATATAGACCAATTTTCACTGATTAATCAGTGATTTTGGCCATATTAACAATGGTCCACTGATTTATTCAGTGATTATCCACTGACTAGCAGTGATTATTTATTGATTCAGTTTTAGTGAGTAGGCATTCCAACAATGAAGATACAGACAATTTTTTAAAAACTATCGAAATAGATTACATTGCAATATTTTAGTTTTTTTTTATAGAAAAACTCTTGAGTTTTATATATTAATTAGCGCATTGGACCCGGTGTTACCCGGGTTAATATCCACAAAATCATAGTGACATAAAATATTCAACATGCCCACCCAACATACTCACCCAACATGCCCACAACACACGGTTCACCACGAATTATTTTTTGCGACTTATATGCACAAATTATATAGTTAAACCTAACCTATCTTTTACTGAAAAGTGGAATAAAATCTGTTTAATAATTACTGAGAAAATCGTGTAAAATTATGTTTTCAAATTTCCAGGAAACACCAGGTTCCGTCTTATATGACCTAAATTAAAAAAATAAAATATTGAATCCGTAAATTATAGAATTATGTATTCCATGGCTAGATACCTACTATGTTTTTATATAACTAAATGACAATTGTTCATTAAATATGTATTAATAATCACGATACTGTACAGAAAAATTACTGAATTGTTGGTGAAAACCACATTAAATCAGTTCAGTAATTCCCGAGTCTATAAGCCTCATACAAACGAACATTCATTTTTATATATAGTGATTATTATACCTATATGTAGAAACATCTATTTAATCAAAAAATATTATTACAATTATTACAGATTTACAGATCTTTATCAAGTCACGAAAAAAAGAAATTAAAAAATACCAATGCAAAAAATCTGTCCATCGTTTCACTTATTTATATTCTTAATTTCGCCTTAATCAAGTAATAATTGCGTAGAATGTTTTAATTGATACTGATTTATCGACAGTTGAAGATTAATTAAGAATTACAAAATAATTATAATCAGTCGAAAAACAAAAATGTTAACTACATCGGCGGATACTATAAAAGAATTTTCGAACTATTATACATAAATTAATAACATATAAAATTATAGTAGCCAGGGAACTGGCTCTTAGTGCCAAAGGTTATGGGTTCGATTACGAATTAATGTCTGGGCGTGTACGGATATTAAAATTTAATTATATATTAAAATATTCAACGTCAACAACCTCTTGTTTTAAGTAGATTATACGTTTTGTGACAATGGTTATTTTATTTAGAAATAACTAATGCTTAACATTATTTTACTTAACATATCTAGTTGTAAGCTAAACTAAATTGTTATGATATAAATTATATATTAATCAATATTATTTTAAAGCTAAGGTACTACCACTTATCGGCCCTGTCTCTATTATTTAGTTAGTTCTGTCATATTAAGCACATATTTTTATGTATTTATATTGTAATTGCTAAAAATATAAAAAAAACTTTTTTTTAAAACAATTTGCATTTTTAAAAAACCGACTAAAAAGCTGAAAATAAAATTCAGTTAGACTCTTTTCGTACTAAATATTGCATTTAAAAAATACTGAGTCATGTTAATTTTCACAAATGTAATAAATAATTTGAAAAAAAAACATTCATATTTTCAAAACTAATAATCTATATCCTTACTTATCATAAAACGCAACAACTCTGTCTGTTTGTCTGTTAATTCGCCTATCACCCAAGAACCACTTATCTTATTTACGTGTTTTTTTTAATCTATAGATATGTTCTTTACTCAAGTTTTAGTCGAAAAAAATTTGCCGCCAGCGTATTCTTTTGCAATACGTTGCCTAAACCGTTAAATATTGAACAATATAATGTAGTAGAGAATTGTGTAGAATAAAAAGATCTTAAATAAGTCAACTATAATTTTCAAAAATCCTAAACAATAATTCCGTAGTCCACGCGAGCGAGCGAAGCCGGGCACAGCTATTTTTTGATGTTTTAATATTATGATAGAAATCTGCCAAGTAAATGTACAGTGCTTCCTCGTGCTAAATTCACCAAAGGTAGTTAATAATTATTGAACAATTTAAATAAAAACCGATGAAGTGCTCAGATAAATTGCTTAGAATTGGTTAACCATTTAATTTTTATACAATATTACTAAAAAATATTAGTTCGAAATTTTTCTTAAGACGCACCTGATTATTTTTTCGTTTATTTTTATTTTTTGACAATTTCAATCTAAATCTAAATTTATGCAAACGTCAAAATAACATTTAATTTGTTCACGCAAATATCAATTTAGAAAAACAAAACACGATTTTTAAAATAAATTGAGATAAATCTTTGTAAAGCCGCGGTCACATTAGGCTGCTTTACCAGCGCTGCTTTGCCAGCGCTGCTAGCAGCCGAGTAGCAGCGTAGTGTGAACCCAGTACCAGCGCTGCTTTACCAGCCGGCTGGTGATTTTAGCAGCCGCTACTAAAGTAGCGCATGTCAAACTTTACCAGCATACCAGCCGATCACGTGACTCCGTTCTCGTCTACTATTGGCTGGATTTAACCTACTTTAATTAATTTATAATAGTTAATTATTTAAATTATTTTTTTAATTTGTTCATAGACAAATTATTATTGTACAAAATTATTATTAGCTACACAAATATTATTATTGTAACGTAAATAAATAAATAAAAAAAACAGTGTAAAACGAAATACTGACAATAATATTTTATTATGATCACATAACTAAAAAAATACTAATACAATAAAAAGATTATACGACATGTAATTTTCTAATAATTTATAAGCAATTGTAAAACAACAAAAATTACATACGATATGAATATCAAAATAAAGAATAAACTCTTTAACATTATATAAATTATTATAATAATAATTTTAATGTGTTAATATATTTACAATGTATACAAACGTCAAAAATACAAAATAACCGAGTAGGATATAATATTATAATTGACTCAGCACATTTTCTTGTGATTTGTGATCTTTAGATTTCAAAATATACTTGTTGGTTGAAAACTGTCGAAACGCCTCATGCATCTGACTTTATTTGATTCCATAAAAAGTATAATACATTAACAATTGTCGTAAAGAAGTCTCGCGGTGTAGGCAAAGATAAAATATTATCAGAACTGTCACAATTTAAAATACAATGTGAATCGACAACAAACCGTCGTTTACTATGGTTACTACAGTTAGCAGCGCTGCTTTGCCAGCGCTGCTAGCAGCCGACTAGCAGCGTAGTGTGAACCCGTACCAGCCGCTGGTTGCTGGTGCTGCTAGCAGCGCTGGCAAAGCAGCGCTGGTAAACCAGCCTAATGTGACCGCGGCTTAAGGGAATATTTTACAACAAACGTTGTAGACCCATATTATAGGAAATTTAATGCTCTACAAAAAATATTCTATAAAATGTTCACGTAACATGTGTTGTTCTTGAGATATCTTGAAAAAATAAATATTTTTGGATGTCACCCCTCCCCCTTACAACACGATTTTGAAATGGGACCGTCCTCAAGCCAGACCCAACCATCCTACCAAGTTTCAATAATATCGGTTCAGTGGTTCATGAGTTATGCGTGTGATATGAATTCAGGGGACAGACGGACGGACGGACAGACAGACACGGTACGAAAAGTGTTTGTCTTGATGTGAAACGGAAAGATCAATTTAAAATTTTGAAATCGAAGAACATTTTTTTGTCTCAATCTAAAATGATCACAAAGTTTCTCGTATCTTCGATATTGCGAGGAAGCAAAATAGGTATGTTTTTGAGAAGAAACACTGTACAATATCATGCTGTTATCAATATTTGATAATGTTATGATTTAAAGTTGTATATTTATCTAATATCTTATTTAACTTATCTCAGACTAGAATTAATAAATTGTCTACATGTTTTTTTATGATTCGCATCTGACAACGAAGATAATGAAAACACAATAAATAACGAATTCATTTGCATAATTAAAGTTTTTTTATTTTAATTTTACTTTAGTGTACCGCTGTTCGGATTGGTGGAATGCAAGGGTACTTAACAATGAAAAATTAGCTTGATTTGTTAGTTGTTTATTTGATATTTGTGAAAATATTAAATAATTATTATATGGAATTACGAAATTAAAGTTTTAGCATCTTTATTTTTCATTTAGTATTTTAATGTAAGTATTTTAGCATAAAAATAATTTAAAAATTTAGATTTATTATTAGTTGCAATGGAGGTTGTATCCCAGTTTATTTAAATTACGTGACGGACGAAAATAATAAACGAAAGAAAAACATAAGAATGTTTAAAAAGATACTGAACAAAAATTATATAGTTTTTTAACAAAAACTTTTAATGTGCCAATTTTTGTTTAAGAATATGTTATTTTCAAGTTTTAATTGCTTTCTTTTCTGTTTCGTTTTTATGGACAGTATATGTATTAAAATAATTCACTTGAAACTTTGTTTTTGGCACTTCCAGCCTTTTCAATTTCCTCCTTTCAAGTACATTTGCACAATTAATGAATGTTGGTTTCAATTAACTCATTAATTTAAAATTATATTTAAATAAATAGAGAAGGGTTAAAATAAATAATTGTTTGAGTATATTGTTTCAGTCAGGAATTCATATTATTTATACAACATTTTTAAACAGAAGTAATAACTAATGAAGTTAGGAAAATCCCAACAAGATTTTTTTTTTTTTTTGTGATTTTATCTCAAATTTCTAAACTTTTGCATTGAATTTATTTACACCAATTTATAAATGGAATCTGAAACATACATGTATAAAAAGTCGTTTGGATTTGAATACAAGAACGTAAAATATGAAACAAATTTCACATAATGTTTAATTCTGACGCCGTAGACTTTTTTTTACTAGACTCAAATTATGGGATATAATTATTTTTTAAATATTTGTGATACCCACGCAAGATATTTTGGTGGCATAAAATATTGCGATCGCCTCAAGCCACAATTTAATAATGACTAAAAGAATTGAGGGTATTAGATTTTGTAGACCCGTTGTGTTAAATCATATGTGACCAATAACACCATATATTCCGTTTCCTTTTATGGGGAATGCTAACAGAATCCTGTTTACTTGATCTAAAAACGTTATGTATTGTATATCATGTGTGTATTATAATTTATATCATCTGTATCGGCTTGAAGAAAATACAAAAATAGATTTATATATTTATTGACAAGTTAATTTTTTAGAGCAATAAAGGATTGTGTAGATAACCTGCGGCCCGCAACGCTCTTATGTGCGGCCCGCGGCCACATATGAACAAATTATGTTTTTATAATGTTTATTTTAAGTATCGGGTGTTTCAGAATGACTGAAGTTGGTTTTAATTTTTCGTTGTTTTCTTTAAAATATTTTCAATTTATGTGACTTAAACATACTCATTTTAATTGATAATTTTTTTTTATAATATAATACAAAATTAGAATTTGAAGTATTTTTGTGAGTAAATAAAACCGTTATTTATTAGTATTTTAAATACTTGATATCATAGAGATATATTTTGTTGTTGGTTAAATATATATTTTTAAAACTATGATTGAACACTTGCTTGTTTTTGAAGTTACAACCCTTTATCTGTGACGAGGCGAAATATTGAGAGTTTTTTTTCGCTATTTATTTATGATACAAAATCGTAAATATCTCATTTTCTATGCAAGGTAATGGGTAATTTTTTCCTTATGTAAGATTTTTCCCATCGGATCGAATAATATCAATTACAACCCTTCATCTGTGACAGGTCGCGAAATATTGAAAGTCGGCTATATGTATAAAATCTTATGAAAATTAGTTTTACATATTTTATATTATAAAATTGATTATACAAGCTATCTATTGGCTTTTTATTTATTACTTTACGATTATTAGTTCCAAAGGTATAATTTTCCAAAGTGTGATATATTTTCGTAACATTCGTATTTCCGAGGTTACCTATTCCCTAATATTGCCGGGGAAGTGTAGTCCTCTTTAAAAAAATAAATAAATTGATTAGACAAAAACCGGAACTTTTTTTTTACAAAATTTCTTATTTATTTTGGGTTGTCCAGGTCTGACGAAGAGTATACAAAATTCAAATGATTATAGGTTGCATCAAATAATATTTTATATTAATATTTTATATTTTATATGCAATAAACGAAAAAATTATAATATTGTATTTGCACTTAAAATTATTTCTTGAAATATAGAAAGAGTTATAAATTCAACCCCAATTTCCACGAATATTTTTAAGTAAAATTAATTAGAAAAAAATTCAAACCCGGAAAATCTAAATTTTTTACAAAATTTCTTATTTATGTGCGGCCCGCGGTGTAATTTGGGTTAGCCAAGCCTGACGTTGAGTATATAAAATTCAAATGATTATAGCTTGCATCGAATAACATTTTATATTAATATTTTATACGCAATACACGAAGGAAATTATAATATTATAATTGCACTTAAAATTATTTTTATCTTGAAATATAGAAACAGTTATAAATTCAACCCCATTTTCCATGAATATTTTTAAGTAAGGTCATACATAAGCTTTGTATAAAATTATTAACGTGAACTTTTAAAAATAAAAATATAGTTATAAAAGCTTGTTGTTATTCATTCAGTCACGATAAAAGCTTAACTGTGATAACATTAAAAGCTCCAGAACTTTGTATTACAAAAACGATAACATGTTTGTGTTTTTGTTTAATTGTACTCCATTTTATCGCATTCTTCAGCTGAAATTATTCCTTTATTTTTACTTTTTATTCTATTATAACAACGACAAGTTTTTGGGTGTGAGAAAATATTATTGTATTGTATGTTTTTAGCTTTCAAAAAGTTAACTTTGTTCTTTTTTTACTTTTTTTTTTTTAGACAAATTTTTAACGAGTGTGAATTTACAGATTAAAGTGACAAAAAGAATTCTCTATACCGGTGTTAACCGGGGATATTATGTAAATTAAACATTAAGTAATCATGCCCACCCAACATGCCCACAACACACGGTTCACCGCGAAATGTTTTTTTTCCGACTTCATAAAATGTACACAAAATATACAAAAATATACACCTAAACTTAAACTATTTATTATTAGTGAAAACCATAATAAAATCCGTTCAAATGTCATTGAGAAAATCGTGTAAAATTGTATTTTCAGACTCCTAGGAAATACCAGGTCCCGTCTTAGAATTTGTATGTAATGAATAGGTTAGCAACAATCATTATTTTACCTTTTTTGAAAGTGAAATCAATTTTCAATCAATATATTTCAAAATATTTAATTATTAGCATATTATGTTAAAAATCATCTAATTGTTCGATAAAATATTTGGCTACTACTAGGTATGTTTTTATATATAAATGACAGTTGTATGTTGTGACATCATGGAAACAAAACACAACTTGATAAAGATCTTTTTTAGTCTTTTGATGTTAAATCTTAGATTTTCACAAAATATTAATAGCTACGAATTTGAATAGAAAAATGATCTAACTATTGGTGAAAACCGCATTGAAATTGGTTCAGTAATTTCCGAGTCTATAAGTCACATACAAACTAACATTCATTTTTATATATAGAGATTTAAATTAAATTTTGAAGTGAGTTTGCAATTTAACTTCGATATAATAATATAATAATAATATATTAATAAGTTTAAAAAGTCACTAATTCTACAGTAAACATTTAATATCATCGATGAATTTTGAAAATAAGTGAAATAACTTCTCGCTATCGTAAATCCAAATCTGAATGTATAAAAACGTTGGTGCATATGTAATGTATGTACATATGTAAGTCATCATGTCTAAACAACTGAACGTATCGAATTCACACCATATGTTCGTTTGGTGCTCTGATAAGTTTATATTTTTTTTGATCCGGTAGGTGGCGCTAGGGTCGCGATATTTCGATAAATTGTATTTATCGTCCGATTTGGCTCATATTCAGGATATATGTTAGTTACGTGGAAAGAAATATTTTTACAAAAAATGGACCCGGTAGATAGTGCTGGAGTCGAGAAATTTATGAAAATGTGTATTTATGGTCTGATTTTTAAACAAATTATTTTTGTATAGAACAAAGTTTTATATAAATCATTAAATCAAAATCAGTTAATAACAATCTAAATTAACACCGCGATATAATAATAAATAATTGAATAATAGTTTAAAAGATTGATTTTACTATACTCAATTAAATAAATGTTTATTTTTACCAGGGCTTCGAACCGTTATTTTATCGTTTCGGTTTTCGTTCAGGTTCGAGTAAAAAAATATATTTCGCTTCGGTTCCGGTTTTCGTTCCGTAAATAATAACGGCTTTTCCGGTTTTCGGTTCAGCTCTGAGTGATTAATTAAAAAAAAAAATTATTTGTATTAAAATAAATTTTTCTACCATAATTTAGAATATTTTATGGTACTTGTATAATAGTCCGAACGACAATTGAAGTGGGAAATAAGATCATGTTAACGCGCGTATTTTAAAATATACTGAACCGTAAAAACCGATATTTTTGTTTCGCTTCTATTCCGGTTTTCGTTCCGGCAAAAAATAACGTTTTTTCCGGTTTTCGGTTCAGTTCCGGTTCAAAGCCCGGATTTTCACAGATTCAATTCGCGACATATATATTTATATATGTCTATTACTTTTAAACTGATTACAAAAGATTCTGATTAAGAAACTAACATATTTTTGATCCCGTTTATTTATACAGTTTATACTATTTCACGTTTGTTAACCCTTTAACACCCAGCACCGAGCTCAGTTCGCAGAAATTACCAGATCCGAGCGTAGTTAGGGCATGATTAATTTTCGCGCGCAAGAAAATTACGTTCTCGTACTGAACTCGGGTATGTAAATTAATTTAAAAAACATTGATTTTTAGAGAACAATTATTATTATATTATTATTAAATTTGCTTTATTTAACTCACCGCGATATTTATTTATTTGTATGTTTGCGGCAACGAATCAACTATATGTACCACTGCAATTAAAGTGTTATAGAGAGTTAAGTTACAACCGAAATATTTCAAAATGTATTAAAATTAATAAATATTGATACGTGATGTGTTTTAGTGATAATTATTTTACAGCAAAAATATATATTTATAATGATCATTACCTACTTACTTGACATAAAAACGAAATTAAAATTGGTTATTTGTTGGTAAAGATTCAGGAGGTATATTTACATGAACTAAAAAAAATAATAATTTGCCTTTTAAAAACCGATTAAAAAGCAGAAAATTAAATTTGATTAGATTCTATTCGTACTAGGTAAATATTGCATTTTAAAAAAAGTTTAACTTTTCTAGTATGATTTTTTTTAAAATGCAATATTTTATATGAAAATACTCGAATTTTATTTTCTGCTTTTTAATAGGTTTTTAAAAGGCAAATTATTTAAAAAAATAGTTTTTTTTCTTATATTTTTTATTTTTATAAGTTCAATTTTAATTATTTAAAATTTATAATTAAAAAAAAAATTGTTTTAATCTTAATTTTTTATTTATTATTATGGTTAAAAAAAAGTTTTTACTACTTTTTTCCCCAGAAAAAAAGCGTTACGGGGTTATTTAATGTGGCAAATGTAACAAAAACTATTATTGGATATTCATTACCAAAGAAATATATATAAATTGAAAAGATGTATACTCAACCGAAACGAACAAGTTTTTATATACTTTTTCATTAATTTTAGTCAATTAAAAATAGTTCATTATTTTATTTTCTAGAAATCACGGTAGTTTATTATATTTTAAAGAAATAAAACCGGGAAAAATTATTTTTAAATTTATGAATTCTTGTCTTAAAATTCCGTTTAGTAATATTTAAGATACTCATTATAATCTTCATCTAGGCGTGCGATTACAGAAATTATAATAATTAATCCTTCAACCTTTTAAATAAGATGATAAAAATGGAAACACGCTGAGTTTAGTAAAATTTAAACCGCTATATCCACTTTGTCAAGTTTTAAACGTTTTTCATATTAATAATTACACTATCACTGAAATCCTATTAGCATATGATTTTCTTATTAAATATTACACACACAAAAAAAAACTAGGAGCGTTCATAGCGATAATAAAACACTTTTATATGCATGTTGTCACCTTAAAATATAAATTTAAAAAAAACTTACGATTAAAAATGTTAATCCTTGATTATAAAATCCAATGATTATATCTGAACTTAAAAAACTGGTATGCAAAATAACAACAACAGCACTTTCAAAACCCACGCACTGGCGCTAAAAACTCCGCGGCACCAATAATGTATTACGTAACGCGGGTCAGCCAAACAATTGCAACACTGAAATTCATCCAAATCACAAAACACACCACAAATATCCCAGCATCCGGAATAACAGGTTCCAAAACTCACAAAATTGCACACTTAATTCGTTTGTCACTTTTTTTCACGCAGACAAGTGAATTGTCACCAACTTTTTTTTTTTCAGATCAAAAATAATACTAAAATTTGCACTTTGAATGTTCTAAAATACACAAAAATAATGCACTTAAAAAAACTGAATCTCGAGTGTCAACAATGCACAATAATTCAACTAGCAGCAGGAGATAAATTTTGGTCCAGATGTTGCACATCAACAAGCTGAGATCAACTAACTCTTAGCAAGAACAAGTGGTTGCGGAAGGGGTAACTTGCGTACGCCACTTTGCGCGGTGGGGGAAGCAAGGATGGAGATATCTGTATACAAACGCGATGGAAAGAGACGACACCTGCCCGACAGTCAAGTGTTAAGACAAGCAAGGTAGCTTTAAAAGTTTTCAATCGCAGTTAGTGACCTTCAGGTGATTATACACTTGATCGGTCAACGAATATTCCAAAGCGAATGAGACAACCGTATGCAGTTACTGTAATACACATGTATCGCTCTCTTTCTAAGCAGCTATGGTTTTGTTTGTGGATTGATTTAACAACAAACAACGGGCACAGCAATCTACGATCTGAGGAGTTATTCAGGTAGTTCACTTTGATTCTGGGCTCTGATGTTGGTTTTTTTTTCTTGGACCCGCTACACTGTTATTGAGAACGGAAATGGTCGATTTTAAAATTTGGAGTTCGTGTGTGAGATGCGAGAAAAAATTACAAAAAAACTTTAATAGCATGTATAGTAATTGTTCTTATAAGTAGCTGTATTTTGAAAAAGCTAATTTCTTTGGATATTTTCGAAATTTAATTTAATTTTTGTGTGTCACGCAGGTTTTGTAATATCCTAAATGACCACCTCAATTTTTTGAAAAAATTTGCTTGTAATTAGATAGGTTTATAAAAAAAACGTATGATTATAGAATAAAATAAATAAACATAACATATTTATATTTAAAAACCCAGGTCCGTAACTAGAGGCTCTGTGGCCCCGGGGCAGAAAGTGATCGAGGAGTTCCTTATAAATTTTTTTTGAACAATTTTGATATATGTAACCGTTTTCAAAGTTTTTGTAAACAATTAAAATTACACCAGTAAATAAATTTTTTGAAAAATAAACTCATATCGAGCTGCATAAAACTCGATTTATAGTGGAGTATTATTAGTGAAATTTACCTTGTTGAAAAACGATCATTTTTATGGTTTTTCGTGTACGTTTTTTTTTAAAAATATTTGCAGATTGCAAAAATAAGAAATGCATTTTCTTTGTTATGAATTTCCCTATAAAACTCAATATTCAAAAATCTTATAATTTTATCACATTACCTAAAATACCTAACAAACTATCTAAAAAAAGTAGTACCAAGAGCATGGATCGCATCTGACTCGAAAACAGAGTCGTGTCTAAAGAAAGAGATAGAAAATTATTTGGGATAAACTTGTATTTTTTTAAATATGAGTATCTATTTCATTCTTATTAATAAAAGAGATAGAAATATCCCAAACGCCACCGCATCTCTCACACTGTTTTAGTGAAATGTTACACCATTATGTTAATACAGAATGCACGCACGGTCTATGCTCTACTTCTATGATTAGTGCTTTTTTTTATCGACCAATATAAATAAAATTTTCGGAAAATATATTTCTTATGATTATAAATATGTGACAAGTCCCAAATCAAATAACTAAAAAACACATTTAATAATAAAAATTGACTCATTGATATCTTGTGGGCAACGAATGGTAGAGGGACATTCTTTTTTTTTGTAGAATTTTTATGTACAGTCAACTGCATTAATGGTCTTGCATTTTGTATTCATTTTCGTTTATCACAAACTTAGTAGGCTCCTCCCATTTGATTATAATAATATTTCAATCATTTCTCCATGTATCAAACAAAGACAGATATTTTGAAATTCATTTGCTAGATAAAGAACTACTCTTCGTTTATAGTACTCATATATATTTGTGCAATTAAATTATTATGTAATATATTGAAAATTGTATAAGTAAATTTTGTGGAAATAAATATTTGATATTCCGAATTTTAGTATTTAAATATATTAAACTTGATATAAAATAAATATATGTCTCATTAATATGGATAAAGTGAAGATTAAAACGTTTTGAAGGGGGGGTAGGAGTATGTAAGCCCCCCCCCCACTGAAAGGCGAAGAATATTCGTTGAATGTTATGCTCCCCTTAAAGAAAGTTATAAATTTAAAGCAATAAAGGGGGTGGGATCATAGGGGTCATACCCCATAAGAAACAACATATGTAAAACTATAGCAAATCAAATAAAAATTTCTTAATTTAATATACTACAATTCTTTTGCTTCGAACTTCAAAACTTGTTTTGTCTACCCCCCTTTGAAATTTAAAGTTAGTATTGTTAAACCAATTTTTTCAATTTCGGATTTTGATGGCAATATCCATTTTAACCATCTCTGAATCCATTCTGATTAGTTTCGACTTGATGGCTATGTGCCGATCTGTAGTCGTTAAAAAACGACAAAGAAAGTCCAGTGATAGTCATTGCACCTTTTTAAATGTAATTTAAAAATTTATAAATTTTAAACTAGCCATTATAATGCCTAATGATTAAAGAAAAGGAATTTGAAATTTTTATATTTTGTTAAATATGTATACCTACGAGTGGGTTAAAATTAACGCATGTGTTATTGCAAAAGTAATGATTATAATCTTTATATTTATATTACAAGAAACGCAAATTATTATTGCAAATAAACTGCCCTGATCGACACAAGACTTTTTTATACATCATGATACAGATGAAAATTACATTAGTTAATACTTTCTGCTAAGAAATTGAATATAAACTACATTACATTAATTGTTGTTTTTGTTAATGTTCGAGATAATATATTTTAATTCTATTCTGTGATTTTATTTCAAATGTTTTTATTATAAATCGGTATAATAATTTTTATGTTTAAAAAAATGTTGTTTTGTCAATGGCTTCTTATTTATTTAATATTTCAACAGTTTGGCACGTTTTAGATATTATTATTTCTATACATCTATTTAATTGACAGTTATAATAATAAATGATTTTATTTTCATAGATAACTATACAGATTTCATATTATTAAAATTAATTTTAAATAAAAACTAAATTATTATTTTTGGTCAATTCATAAAAGATACAAAAAAAGAATAGAACATAAATTATAGAAAATAATGTTCTCTACAACTTTTATAGTCCAGGCTGTGGAGGCTAAAATAGATTATTTTGGGTACAGTTTTAATACTAACAGCATTTGTTACAAATATGGTGTAGAATAATACCCTAAGTTTGCTCCGAATTTGGTTGTCCGCGACAGGAATTATCCATGGTTCATTTGCAAAATTCTTAAGATTTTCTGATTTTTGGTAAATAGCGGTCTAAATAAGTATTATACAAAAAAAATTTCATGTAAAATTTTGAAATTTTTTTTTAAAAATGATTTGTTTATCCGTTACGCTGATTAAAATGGCTGAAAACACAAGCTGTAATAACTAATAAAGTTGAACGTTTTTTAAGTTGATATCCCTGGAAAATAAACATTGTGTAATACAGAACATTAACTGAAAATAAGGACTTGATATTTTCAATTGTTTTTGTTTAATTAAATTATTAATAATGGAATCATGCTTGTTTATGATTCACAATACAAATTTTTGTAAAACTGTTTGTATGTGTTTCCAAAGACTTATATAATCGATTGTCGCCATAAAAAAGTAAAATTTACCAATATGGCAAATAGTGGCATTGAAATCTTATTGTCGAGTCTTTTTTATTATAAACGAATACAGTTGTTTCATAGAACCAGCAACATTAAAAAAATAATAGCCAAAAACCTGCTCCGAACAATTATTTATCTATTAGTGAAAGCCGCATAAAAATCGGTTCAGTAGTTTTTTAATTATTTTATTGTATATTACACACTACACAATTTTTATGAAAATTGATTGTTTATACAATTAATTAATTAACTCTACCTAAATAAAAAAAGCTTATTTTTGTATCTTTTACCGCTTATCTCGAAAAATATGATGTGTAAAACGTAAAATGTAATAGTAAAAAATAATATATTAATATTTAATTGTTAAAATGTATAAAATAATATCCAAATCCAATATAAATTGTAGATACATATTAGATTTAAAATATACATAAGTAAATAACTATAATAAATATAAGAAATTAGGTAACAAAAGCAAAATTTGTAATAATAAATCATTATTTGAAATGGACGTATATTTATTGTTTTTATTTAAAATGTTATAACTGCAAGTGTAAGCTCCGCCCTAGAAAAAGATAACCAATGATGTTTGTCTTTAAATTTGAAATCTGTTGTAAGCGACTATGGCCTTTAGGGTGCCAGACGAGTTCTGCAGGTGACTGTACCTACTATGCGATAGCGCTAAAGATAATGTTTTAAAAATATAATTTTTTTTGTTTTTGTTTTTGAAAATTTTTCTCTGTGTTGAATCAAAATAAACTTTTTTTAATTCGATTTTGTAAAAAAATACCTTCCTTGTTCGAGGCCCCTCCTGTGCTCAGGGACCCCAGGGCACCGCCGGCTGCCCCGGTGGTAGTTACGGCCCTGTTAAAACCGTTGAACTACATTTTATTAAAACTACTGGTTATTAAAACCTAAATTAATTATGTATGACTGATAAGGTTAGAAAAACAAATAAAGTATATTCATTACAAGATAGTAATATTTATTATTTTAATGAAAGGGTCCTCAAACTTTTTTATTGACCATTTATTCATTTAAATTATGCTTGAAAACCAAACAAAAATACATAATATCAAAATCATTAAAATGCTATTAGTGTCTGGGTATTAGTCACGTCTTGTTGATATCATTAAATTATATATTAGTTAGATGTTTTCAAAATATCATGCATATTTTACGTCTATAATTAATATAATTCTAGAACAATAAATAATTGCAGTGGTGTACTACGGAAGTATTATATGTATTTTTTTCGTTCTCAGTTCTATTTTGATCCCGCCTAAATATTACTTTGGCGCCCCTCCTGCAGTTTGTTAAAACCTTTTTACTTTTTTTTACACACATACAAAATTCGAACTCGAGATTTCAACGGAATTAGACGTTTTGAGGGTCCTTGAATCACGTACGACCATTATCTCAATGATGGTTGTGTGTCTGCGAACGCTCTACAGCCAAAACGGTGAGACTTACAAACATGACATTTTAAACTTAAGGTTCTTGTATACTCTAGATGTGCACCTCCTATTTTTTAAAAACCATTACTAAACCGGAAATGGATGTTTACTGATGTCAATTTTTTTATTTTTCAAATTATTTTTGAAACGGTGCACAATAGAAAAAAATGTTTTAGTTTTAGTTAAGAAAATACTCTTATCTATAATTTATGTCCTGTTAATTTTTCCTCCCATGTATAATTAGTTTTTGAAATCAAATAAAACATTTTCAATCGGTATACATTTATAAACATGCTTATCCTTTATAGGATTTTGATAACGAGAAAAGTGCAAGTTGAAAAAAAACCAATGTTCTATATAAGCACTGCAATTGCAATTAAAATAACTTGGCTTGTGCCATTCCCTGTAAACGACACACTTATTTTTTATTTTACCTCTTAAGGGTATACTTGTTAATACTTGTTAAGTTAAATATTTCCTTTTTTAATCAACCCAACTCTTCTCATAACGAATGTATAGCTATTATTAAACATTGTCTTTGTAAGTTCTTGATAATTACTTTAAATATATACCTATATACACATTCTTATAATTATAGATTTTCCTACAACCCTTTTGCTCTTTATACCGTGTTTATTTATTCCACTTTGGAAAAAAAGTTAATAGGAATAAACGTAAGATTAATTAATTAATAAGCAAATGGGTTTATATTTTTGACGTGAATAACATCTAGAGTTTTTTTTAGGCATTTCAGAAACTTAATATAACGCGCTGAAATCAGTTTGCGCGCTAGCGTAAATTTAAAATCAGTATAGCTCGACACTCAGAGCAGCTGCCAAGCGGGTTTTGGTCTCAAATTATAGATCTCGATTAGATCTACGAGGAAAAATCAAAACATTTAATCAGTTTTAATGAGAGATTTTATAAAAAAAAATAATAATTAAATTTTGTGTTTCCATGATTGCGCTTGTAAATAATAATTAATTTAATTGAAAAAAAAATAACAGTATATTAGGATAAATTCTCTACGACCTAACGTTTTTAATTTTTTGATTAAAGTTTTTTAAATTGAATAAAAAAATAAAAAGTAGATTTCCAATTTCCACGATTGAATTTAAAAAATATCAGTATATTAAAATTGAATAAAAAAATAAAAAGTTAATTTCGTATTTCCACAATTATGTTTCTAAATATTAATTAATTAATTGTTTTTATGTTTGTACAAATCATAAGAAATAACTATATTATACAATACTAGTCTGAGTTTTATTTAACCCCACTGCATTCACGTCAATCCCTCGACTGTGCATCCCGACACAGTCATACCCATTTTTTTACATACAATTTCTTTTACCATTATTGATTTGAATATTGGCATTTTTCTATATTGTAATAGTAAGTCAATTTTAAATTAGAAAATCGCAAATCCAGACATTGGAAATACCCATCCCACAACAATTCTCGCAGTACTTTCTTTATTTAGTTCCGAAATATATATTTTTTACAATAGCCATATAATTGTTTTTAGCTTCAAGTGTCTTCTACATATAATAATATCGGCTCTTTATTACTTTCACGTCAATTATAATATATATCATGATGAGAAAGCAATGCATCATATCTCGATGTTTTAATGTAGTCTTTACTGTCCATTTAACTTATTTTTAATATTTGTCTTCCTGCGAAAGTCACCGAAGAATGGATCATAAATTATAAAAGCACTCAAAATCTTTTATAAAAAAAATTAACTTTAATTCAATTATAATGAATATTCACTTTATAATAGTACTGACCTGATTTTATTATTTTAAGGCCACATCTTTCAATTGTAGATCAGTGTTTATCAAAAGAATTTTTATTTCTGCAACTTTTATTTATTTTGAAATTTTCAAGATGCACAGTCGAGGGAATGACGTGAATACGTATAGTGGTGTTAAATAAAACTCAGACTAGTATTGTATAATATAGTTATTTTTTATGATTTGTACGAACATAAAAACAATTAATTAATATTATTTACAAACAAAATAGTGGAAATATAAAATTTTTATTTTTTTTATTCAATTTAAATAAACTTTATAGAAAAAATTAAAAACGTTACTGTGTAGACTGTAGAGAATTAAATATATTCTAATATACTGTGCGTGTGTGTTTTTTTAATTCAATTTTAATATTAACAAGCAAAATCGTGGAAATGCGAAATTATTTTTATAGTATGAAATTTTTCATTCATGAAAACTGGTTAAATGTTTTGATTTGTACTTGTATCACGTAGATCCAATCTATAATTTGATACCAAAATCCGCATGGTAGCTGCTCTGAGTGTCGAGATACACTGATTATAAATTTACGCTAGCGCGCAAACTGATCTCAGCGAGTTACATCAAGTTTCTGAAATACCCACTCCGTATCTGGCGTAAAACATACACGTTATTCACGTCAAAAGTGAAATTGAAAATACTCGTTTCCGAACTGCATCATCAGATTTTGTTAATTCTTAACCCCGTACACCCTGACAGAAATTATAATTTTTTTTGCAAGACAACATTTCATAAAGATTTTGAATTATACCTAATACTGAACATACGAAATAGCCACCAGTTATGGCCGCTATAAGAGCAAGTTTTACTGTTTTTGTGATTGACGGGCTTCTTTTTTGTAATTCTCATCAACTCATTTTACTAATAAAACAAGTAACTCTTTATTTAATCAATTTAATTACTGAAGTCCGCAAATATAGTTTGTTTTGTTAAACTATAGCCTTTTATTTTGTTTATGTTTTTTTCTTTTTATAGTAATGGATAAAGTAATGAGTAAAGATTGGAAAAATAGTTGTTATTTTCAATGAAATAGTTACTAGTTGAATTTTTTTTGGGAAAATAGTTGGTAAATAGTTTTTTTTTACGATTTAATAATAATTAATGCAAACGAAGCAGTAAAAAGTGTCGCAAATAGTTTAAAAATAGTTGAAATGGTAGTTGCAAATAGTTGATTTCAAATTGTGTTAAATAAAACCAGTTTTCTGAAAACGGTGGAGATATGTATTAAAAATTACAATAAATGCATTTTTACGCAATAGTTGAAAAACTATTTTTCCAATCTCTAGTAATGAGCACGCAGTGATGGACAGTTGCTAATAAAATGATAAGTACTACGACACAAAAGATATAAAAGAAAGAAGCGTCAAAGAAACAATGTAAAGCAGTTGCTATGATAATATAATAATTAATTAATAAATTATACTAATAATTAGTTTAAAAGTCCACCATTTTGACACATATTAGCCGATTGTCATCAAATCACGCTATAAGACATTTAAATGTATATAAATTAATATTCAGTAATGGTAGTAATCAAATATCAACAAATATTTCTAATTAAGTACATTTAATTAAAAAATAGCCATTACTGGGGTCATATCCAAAACCGGTGCCAGTATCTTATAACTAAAATTCTAGTCTAGTTTCAAGTTTGACTTATTTCCCATTACAGAAGGTAGTAGTTATGTTACATGACAATTATACCAATTCATTTGATCCAATCGCATATCTGATCTAATCAAAGAAGGGCACGGCATCTATGTAAAAGATAATACAGATGAATGATTTAATAATAATACCAATAGTAGAAACTAGAGCAATGTAATGTTTAGAACAAGTGCGCGCATGTATCAAGCGATAGGTACACAGTGTTTCATAGATACGAGAATACACGTATTGTATTTATATATGGTCATGTGGAGCGGTTTGTGCTGATATATACGTCTAAAGAGGATACAGAAAAACGGGCAGGAAGCGACGCTGATGTCACGGGAAATGCCGAGACAATTGTGTTCATTTAGATTTATTATTAGCATCATTGTCGTCTTGAGTCGTTTTCTTCATGTTTTGGTTTTATGTTTGGCTCCGGGCATTATGATTTTGTTCGTAGAAAATATCAGCGAGGATGATTGTTTATGGTGAGGTGTTGAAAGTATTTATGCAGTGATTTGGATTTTCTTCAGTGATTCGTTTCGTTGATGATTAAATTTTTAATGCAGCGTTTCTCAACCTTTTAGTATTTGCGATTCAATTTTCAATCACAATTCTTATCCCCCCCACCCCTCATACAATAAATTTATTAAACCTTCTTTCGAAAAACTTTGCTCTGCAAGACAGGCCCAAGGGAGTCACTAATAATTATTAATATTTTTAATTTAACATTGATAAGTTAATTATTAAATACATTGTGCAGTAAGTACTGATACATTCCTTTTTATAAGTGTATTAGATCAGTGTAAATGTAAACGTGTATTTTATTTTTTATTATGTCAGTAAATTATATAAATTTTTTAATAATATTTTTTCTCATTTTTTCTCGATATGCTCGCGCCCTACAGGTTGAGAATCGCTGATTTAATGATATGCGTACATATTGATAGATTAGGAAAGACTATGGATACATAACAACCAATGCTAGTCCGTATATGAAATTGGTACCAAAATTTTACGGTGGCCATCTTTTCTTAATTGTCAGAGGCGTCAGTTAAAAAATTGTAATATGCAAATATGCTTTAAATTACAATTGAATTTAGTATGTATGAGAGATGATAGTTCCAAATAGACGTTTCTATGTTAATCAGTTATCACTGAAATACTTTTAAAGACAATATTAAACATTTATTATTAATTAATTTTATAATTCAAAACAATTGAAATATATTTTAAAATCTGAATGATACGCCAATGACTCGTGGAGCGATATGGTAACAACGCTAGGTAATGTGTTATTTGTCCTTTATTTTTCCTTGTCTAAGTATGCGTAGGTAAGTAGGTATTTACTGTATATAGTATATATGCATGTAAAAAATATTGAATTTAATAATTTACATTTATCTGTCGGAATATGGTCAAAATACATTTAATTAGATCTCCTCATTGACCTATTGCTTCCTCACCATATCGAAGATACGAGAAGCTTTGTGATCGTTTTAAAATGAAACAAAAAAATTGTTCTCCGATTTAAAAATTTTAAATAGATCTTTCTGTTTCAGGTCAAGACAAACACTTTTCTTTCCGTTCTTTTCTGTCTGTCTGTGTGTTTGTCCCTTGAATCCTTGTCACATGCATAACTAATGAACTACTGAACCGATATTAATGAAACTTGGTTGGATGGTTGAGTTTGGCTTCAAGACAGTACCATTTCAAAATCATCGAAATCGTGTGTAAGGGGTGTATTACAAGTACTATTTTTTTTGTTAAATTAGACTTAATATTTCGGAAAAATATAATTGTTATATTCGGCTGTGATGTTAATAATTAGTTGATTGCAAAAATTGCTTGAAGTATCCATAACTCTACATATACCTCACAAAGCTTGTTCTTAAAAAAGCCCCACACAAAAAAATCTGAAATTGGCAAATCAGGCGATCTAGCAGGCCACAAAACGGGTCCTCTGTTATCGATCCAACACATATTTTTTTGGAATATTAGTTCTAATTTAACAACATAATAAAAAAAGGTACTTGTAATTAGAGATGCCACGAATAGTGATTTTGCCGAATACCGAATACCGAATATTTGGCTAGGTTCTCGGCCGAAGCACCGAATATTCGGGCATATTTGTTTCATTTGCGAGTAGGTCGTGTCATAACACGCATTATTTGTTGATTGTATTGTAACATCAAATTGTGTTACTTATAAGTGTATATAATATACACTATAAGTGTGTATATTGATATTTGTTAAGATATACACTGTATATCTTAACAAATATCACTGTTTCTTCGCGAAAAGCTTTACGAAATGGTACCATTTAATAAAAAATCACCTATTTTCGATATTTTCAGAAGCAGGTATAATTTATGAGGAAAAGCGCAATCGTTTGCTGTTTTCATTCATCATAACTTACCACTGATAGATTTTAAGTATTAAATATGCTGATTTTTTGTAAAAAAATTTGTGAGTAATATTTATTATGCGTTTTTTTTCATGATTTGGTACTCGGTATTCGGCCGAATGGTTCGCAATATTCGGACGAATACCGAATAGTAAAAAAAGTAGCCGAATAGGCCGAATACCGAATAGTAGTCGAATGTTTGTGGCATCTCTACTTGTAATACATCATTGTAAAGAGGAATTGATTTGAAATCTGATTCCGTAGAAAAATACAGGGTTTTATGTTTATGAAAGCAAAGTTATGTATTTTTTCGGGAAACAGGTAGGCTATGGAAAAAAATTGCTTGCACCATTTTGTAAATCAACTTTTGTTTCTAATTCAACTTTTTTTGTAATTTCAATATTTTAGCAGACACTGAAAAGTCAGACATCCTGTATATATTTTTATTTCACCTACAATTTACAACAAACATACCTAAAATTAGCATAATTTATAAATAATACTAAAAATTATTAAATGAACTGTAGATACAAATAATTAATTAACGTTATTAGCTACTTAATTATTATAAATATTAATTTTATTTTCACTAAATATTAATATCCAGTAAAATACATATAATGTATAATATAAAAGGTTCACTGTTAAAATGTAAGACATGTTTTTTTTATTTACGACTATCAAAATACTGATATCTACAATAAACGGAATATTTGTGGCTGTGATATGTATACAGATTATGAATTTATGAATGTAAATAAATATTTTATTACATTGTAACAAAGCATGAAAACATTTTGAAACCATGCATTCAAAAAAATTCAGTGGCAATTAAATACATGTGTACGGAAATTTATTACTTGAATATATTTGAATCTATTTTTTTAATATACGATTTCCACATTCTGTTTATTCTTAATATTCCATGTTATAAATTTTATATGAAGGTATATGGTAGATATATGAGACATGAAGCCAAAATGAATTAATATTTATAATATTAATATATTAAAATATGATTATTTAGTATTTAATTAGATGGTAAATGTATGGATGTAACAAACTAACAAACATTAAATACATAAGGTACTGGCACCAGTCTTGGATCATACCCCAGTGTTCGATTATTGTTTAATTAAATGTACTAAAATAGAAATATTTGTTGATATTTGATTACTGCCATTACTGAATATTAATCTATAGACACTTAACTATAAAACGGCTTAATTTGATGACAATAAGTCAATGGGTGTCAAAATGGTGGATATTTATATTAATTATTAGTGTAAAATTTTTACTGTTCTTTATTTTATCATTTTGTTATCATAAGCAAATGTCCATTACTGGAGAAAAAAACATAAATAAAATAAAATTCTATAATTTAAAAAAACAAACTATATTTACGGACATTGGTAATTAAATTGATTTAATAAAGCGGTGCTTGTTTTATTAGTAACATGAGTTTATGAGAATTACAAAAAAAGAAGGCCATTAATCTCAAAAAACAGTTTACCTTGATCTTAAAGCGGTCAAGACAGGTGCCAGTACCTTATATCAAATAACTTACATGTCGAAAATAGGCATTCGGATTCTTACCTGAAAGAAAAATTAGTAATTTTTTAGTAAAATAAAATAATTTATGTGATAAAAAATATAGAAAAAAATGTATTATTATTAGCGATTGGAAAAATAGTTTTTCGACTATTGCGTAAAAATGTATTTATTGTAATTTTTATTACATATCTCCACCGTTTTCAGAAAACTGGTTTGATTGAACACAATTTGAAATCAACTATTTGCAACTACCTTTCCAACTATTTTTAAACTATTTGCGACACTTTTTACTGCCTCGTTTTTACTAATTATTATTAAATCGTAAAAAAACTATTTTCCGATAAAAAATTCAACTAGTAACTATTTCATTGAAAATAACAACTATTTTTCCAATCTCTAATTATTTATTCAACAAGCAGCCCTATTCATAAAAATACATATATTGTAAAAAACTTTCTGAAATATGTATATTTGCATATCTGTTATATTAGTAAATATTTTCTGAAATACTTTCTATTTAAAATGAATGTATTTTAGATGGAATCAATAAGATGCCGCTATAAATAAATATATCTAACGAAACTGATTAAAACTTCAGTCGCTTTAAAATTACTTGACAAGTTTCCTACATTATCAAAGAGTTAGATAGCGTTCTGTAGAACATGTTCTAATTGTTTTTGTAATTCATTATAGCTAGAAACATCCAGTATCGATAAACATGTCACAAAGAAAAAAAAACTAGTTGATTTCGAATATATCGTATATCGATAAATATTTACTAAATTTATCTCTATGAATATTAAATTAACTTAGGGGCCATGTTTCCAATGTTTATATTTTCATTATGCTGGATTTTTTTGGCATTGATTGGTAAAATTGATTTAGATATCTTTATTTAAGACTTTCGAAAGATAAATTTGATAATATAGATCATTTATATTTAGAATTAATACAATCAGAGCTGGCTTTAGTAAGTTTGGCGCCCTGGGTGAGATTTACCCCCCCCCCCCCCCAAATGCTTAAAAATCACCGAAAATGTTTTTGTTTTGTTTATTATTTCGCATTGAGTGACCATATCATCGAAACAAATGTACATAGCGTATTAATTTTTATTTTCTTTGTAATTTTATATAGAGAATAAAAAAATACCTATATAGTTTTGGTGGATTTCGCAATATGGTCACTAATAAAACGTAAAACGTGAAATCGTATATGTGTGCCTTTCCTAGTACATTTTATAGCTCTGCGGATTTGTACTTTTTTTTATAAAAATTAATCATTTTTACAAAAATTCGAAGAAAATATTTATGAAAAATAGTTTGAAAAAATAAACATCAACCTTTAACCCTTGTCCTAAAATACATTATTAAAGGTTTTATCTATTGCTGAATAAGGATTTGTTAGTTAGCAGCTGTCAAATAATAGATTTTTCTTATATTTTTTTTATTAACATCGTATATTTTTAGCAATATTTTTTTGCAAAATCATCGACAAAAAATTTAATTTAAAAAAAATTAAGTTTACTTAAAAACATAATTTGTAAAAAAGTAACTCTTGTAAAAATTGTAAATCAAATTTAATGTGATACTTGAGCTTATCGGCTTTTGTAGATTTAACATAGAAATGTCAGACCTAATATGTGATAATTTCTTTATTAATATTCCTAAGTCTTTCATGTTTTTTAGTTTAAATGTTTGTAAATGTTGAAATAATAGTTCACACAAATATGATGTTGAAAACTGTAGCAAAATTGTCTGCTTTTATAGAAAAAATTGCGTACTCAACTTGCATAAAAATCCAAAATTATCCAAAGCCAGTTCAGAAAATTTCAATATTTCTTCATGAAATGAAAATTCGTTATACGACATAATTGAAGCAAAAGGATTTCGAATCCAATCGTAATTTTCTGTATTTAGCAAAGGAAAGTAATGTACAATATTTTCTTCTAATAATGATCTAATAATTTATTTTTCTGTGAAACAACTGAAATAAGATTAAACACAGCTCCTCAAATGAAAAGGGATAAAAATCGGGCTCGGTAGCGCTGCTTGTGAATTGTTTTTATTATTTTGCAGAGCACTTGTAATAGTCGGGGAGGTGAGCGACAAAATTTTGCAACTACTTTATAAAGGCTGACTTTTTGATATTACGTCACATTTGTGGTGTAGAGATACAGCCTGCCGTCAGTCAGCTAGTTTCGTTAACGTTTGGCGCAGGGGCGGCTTTATCTTTGTAAAAAATCGATACACGTTAAAGTCGTTAAGTTAAACGCGCTGCTGACGCGCCCAGTTGCAAGATTTTGAAGGCTGACTATGATAAAAGGGGTTCTTAGTTAGTATACTTCTTACAAATAAATTTTTAGATTTTATAAAGTAGTTGCAACGTGTATCGATTTTTTACAAAGATAAAGCCGCCCCCGCGCCAAACGCTATCGAAACTAGCTGACTGACGGCAGGCTGTATCTCTACACCACAAATGTGACGTAATATCAAAAAATCAGCCTTTATAAAGTAGTTGCAATATTTTGTCGCTCACCTTTCGGACTATAACATGTTCGCGGAACACTGGTTAATAACCACTGGTCTAGACAAGTCTAGAGAAACGATATAAAATGAATAAATTCTCCTGGACAAATTAAAACTTGAGTAGATGGATAGAAGTAAAGAAGTACATCATCAGTGAGATTTGAATGTAGAAACACGTTTCCAATATCGCTGAATACAAATTCAACAATATCTCATTTCCGTTCTAACCTGTCATCATCTTAGACACACTTGTGTATATATAAGGTACTGGCACTAGTCTTGGATATGACTCCAGTAATGACTATTTTTTAATTAAATGTACTTAATTAGAAATATTTGTTGATATTTGATTACTACCATTTCTGAATATTAATCTATATACATTTAACTGTCTTACAGCGTGATTTGATGACAATCGTCCAATAGGTGTCAAAATGGTGGACATTTACATTGTAGCTAACTTTTCGGGTTGTTGTCCACGTTGTCGTATTTTTACACTTGACGTTTCGACTCTCATGTCGGAGTCTTCTTCAGAAGTGATTCTGAAACTAAATCACTTCTGAAGAAGACTCCGACATGAAAGTCGAAACGTCAAGTGTAAAAATACGACAACGTGGACAACAGCCCGAAAAGTTAGCTACTATGGACAACGACCACGAAAGCCTACAGAAGAAAAAAGACATTTACATTGTTTCAAATTTGACGATTCTTTCTTTTATATCTTTTGTGTCGTAGTACTTATCATTTTGTAATCATTAGCAAGTGTCCTTTTATATCTTTTGTGTCGTAGTACTTATCATTTTGTAATCATTAGCAAGTGTCCTCATTACTGGTTTTACTTTATCCATTACTGGAGAAAAAAACATAAACAAAATAAAAGGCTATAATTAAAAAAAAAAAAAACTATATTTGCGGACTTTGGTAATTTAATTGATTAAATAAAAAGTTACTTGTTTTATTAGTAACATTAGTTCATGATAATTACAAAAAAACAATTATTATTACAAAAACAGTAAGCCTTGCTCTTATAGCGGCTATAACTGGTACCAGTACCTTATATATAAATAATACCTATATAGGTTCATTTTAATTTAGAATTAAATAACGTTTGTTCTAATGAAATTGCTAAGGAATAACTGTACGTCATTTTTCTTGTAATGGTGTCATTAATTATGTAAAATAGTTACAGTTAATGAGTTTTTAAAATGTTGAAAAGTTGGTGATTATTTTTGTGTAAACACGAAAATGAACGCTTTTTTTTAATTGTAGGAATGTTTTTGTGTTAAAAGTTGAAACTCATTTAGATTATGTATACTGTACTGCATGAAGCCATTCAGAAACAAAAATAAGTAACTCCATAGAAAAAGTCAGAAAATGTGTTTAGTTATCAAATAAATGAAATTTTAACTTACTTATCTTTTTATTCAGTATTTTAGAAAATCGATAAAAATTAGAGTTGGGCATTTTAGTTCATGACAGAGAGCGCTCCCTATTGTAATGAATACCACCTTGTCCAAGTAATTATGAATACTACTTTTCTTATATATATTTAATATAATATATTTATTCATTTAAATAGATATTTCACTGTTTCCAAATTTTGCAACATTTTATTAATATTGCTTCCTTAACTAATAAAATTTAATAGTTATTACATTTTTAATACAAACTATCAAAATTTAAAGAAATCCTTTCAGTAAGGAATTTAATCTATTAATCCACTGTTTTCTACAACGCAATAGAAAACAATATAATTATTGTTTATTTTTTTATATAAGGTCCTGCCCCCTCCCAAATCGGGGGAGTCGATATCTGTCTTTTCGTCAGTTAAAACCAAATGTTAGTTTAGTGCCATACATATATTATTTTTATATATTTTATTCTTTTATTTTATTCTCTATACAAAAGTGTATCTTTAAATCTTAAATAAATATTATTTTATTAAAACCTTTGATTACTACAAATCCTGAATTTCAACGTGTCCGTAATCCTCCGGGCTTACGACACTATAGTTCAGTAGTCTTAAATGAACTAGTTCGTTCTTCTAGTTATTTTAGTTCATAGAATTTTTTTCCGGACTATACGATGACAATTTATTGATTTAGATATATTGGATTGTTGGATTTTTAATATATAATTAAATTGTTTAATTAGTAATTTTGTACTAGTATTTTTTTCATCAAACTATAGAAATGCAAACTGCTGCAATTATGAATTTGTTATTTATTTATAGATTAAGATCGATATTTTTAAATGTATGTACCTATATATTTGCAATAATATTTTTTTTTCAAATCGAACCCTTGATATACTTATATGAAAATTTTGAAACATTTTCAATGATACATTATTTATTGTATATTTATTTATTTTTATTATTATTTTATTATATTTTATTGTATATATATTTAAATTTCATTAAAATCTGTGACATTTATTTTTGTTGATTTTCATAAAATAATATAAAAATCACGTGCTTTTGACAGACATACTGCATTCATGTAAACTAAAATTAATTCAATATAATATATGTATCTTTAGTAAAATAAATTCAAAATTGGTAATAAAGTACTGAAAACGTAAATTATTGAACATAAAAATCTTACAATCTTATTTTAAAACAGTGTATTTGAAGTGTGGGAACTATTGAACTAAAAGAGCGGAGCGCATACGAACTAGTTCGTGAACTACACAAGTCTAATAGAAATTAGATATAAATATTTAAATGTTTCGACATATTATGACCCTATTTACTATCGATAGCTAATTACATTTTGGGGTATGAATTATGATGGATTATAGAATAAAAAATCAATACTAATGTAAAAATCTGTATGTTCTGTTTCTACACAATGAAAAAAATGAATTTTTTATTTATATGCATTGTTTAAAAATTGTTTGTTAAAATTTACTAAAAAGTAGAAACTACTAAACTGATTTTGATGTGACTTTCGCTATTATTCGAGTGATGAGTATCATATATATAGATTATCGTATTCTACTCGTCAAATCCGTATCAAGAGGATTGTTATGAAAAAGGTAATTCGTCATTTTGGGGCGTTTATCGACGTCTGTAAAATATCATCAATTTTCACACATTAATGGAATAGATATTATACAAGTCTTGAGGCTTCCGCGGTGATCTTGATATGAATCTTGGCTTCTGAGTGTAAGCTGAGTCGATTTGGTTGTGTTATCGGCCAGAAGCCAAGATCCATAGATCAAAGTTATACAAGTCTTGAGGCTTCCGCGGTGATCTTGATATGGATCTTGGCTTCTGAGTGTAAGCCGAGTCGATTTGGTCGTGTTATCGGCCAGAAGCCAAGATCCATAGATCAAAGTTCAAAATAAAATAATAAATTTTGTTTTATCACTAATCCTTGTTTTTTTTAATTAGCATTTACTTTACTGCGTCTATTTTGACAAACCCTATATTTAATTGCAACGAATAGAGCGAAGAGATTAGTTAGGGAATCAATGTAATATTTAGAAGAATTCATTGTTTTGGATATAATCACCCTCTGTCTCTCCTAATGGTGTCCGATTGAATATAACAAACAGCTGTAACATATCATATGGATATATGTAGATAAATAAATGTAATTACTATAGTATACAGTTTGGTTTTATTAATATTCTATTATGATCAAACAAACATATTGTTGATTGTGTATTTATCATTTACACATGTTTTGTATGTAGAAAGTTAATGAATTATCAGCTTTAAATTGTATAATTATGTAAAGTGAATACTTTGAAAATATCATCCTATTATCTATACCAATTTACTAAGGGCCGCAAAAATAAAAACTGAGGACCTTTTTTTTTGGTCGCGTCAATTTTAATTCCTTCGGTCATTTCATAAATAACACTTTTTTGTTGTTGTTACCGATTTTTTTAAATTTTTACATATGTTTTAGTACTAGTTAAAAGAAGATTTTTAACGGTACTTAAAAATTGAAAATAAAATTCCCCCCAATAATATCGATTTTTGAAAATTTGACTTTTTTTTTTTAAAACAAAATATCTCAAAAACTATCAAAGATAGCGTAAAAATACAAGGGATCAATTTTGTAGGAAAACGTATATAATTTATTTAAAAAAATATTTTGCTGCACAAAACTTTTATTTATATATATTTTTTTTATTTATAAAATTTAACTGAAAATTTGGGGCACATGTCAACTCTGAATTTTAAAAATAAAAATATATGTTGTAGTTTAATCAATCCTGAGTATGTAGCACTTTGAAAATTTATGAACATATGAAAACTTTATGAAATATTAATTTTTTTAGGTAACGACGCGCGAGTCTTACTTAGCTCGCTTGCTTGGACGTATCAATGCAGTAAATGTTGAACGCTCCTACACAGTCGCGCAGTGATACGTCCAAGCAAGCGCGCTAAGACTCGCGCGTCGTTACCTAAAAAATTAATATTTCATAAAGTTTTCATATGTTCATAAATTTTCAAAGTGCTACATACTCAGGATTGATTAAACTACAACATATATTTTTATTTTTAAAATTCAGAGTTGACATGTGCCCCACATTTTCAGTTAAATTTTATAAATAAAAAAAATATATCTAAACATAATATCTAAACTTCTCCAAAACAGTGAGAGGATGCGGTGGCGTTTGGGATGTATCTATCTCTTTTACTAATAAGAATGAAATAGACACTCCTGTTTAAAAAAGAACAAGTATATCCCAAACTATTTTTTATCTCTTTCTTTTGACACGTCTCTGTTTTTGAGTCATATGCGCAATTTGACTATTAATTTGGTCTATTCGGGAAGTGTCATTTTTACTATTCTTAAGTTGGCAATACGTTCTGTGATTCTGACAGCTTTTTATAATTTTGTATTATCGAATTTGCACTTCTTTGATTGTATCTGTTGTTAAAATATCAAAAAATACGAAAACAAAACGGAATTTTTTGTAATTGATATTCTATTATACATTTATAACATTTGAATATGTCTTCGTGGTGACGTCAATTCCCGCGCAAACGCTGATTGGTCAAGGAGCTGATGAGACTACCTTGTCTGTATATACCTTGCGAGGGGTGAACCTTTACTGAAATTCAATAGCTTTATAAATGCTTTATAGAATTATGTATTATACCACTCAGAACTTTACACGCGTGTTAAATTATTGAAATATTCTATGAAATAGTAATTATAAATCCAAATGATGAAGCATATTTAAATTAGTTCTCTACAGAAAACTAAGGCAGTATTTGCGGTGTACCGTTTTAAATGTCATTTTGACGTTTTAATTGTCATTTAGATTGAAATTGTCAAAAAATTAAAAATATACGAAAACATAATCAGGTGCGTTTTAAGTAAAATTTCAAACTAATATTTTTTAGTAAAATTGTATAAAAATTAAATAATTAACCAATGCCAGGTAATTTATCTCATTGTCAGTACTTTATCGGTTTTTATTTAAATTGTTCAATAATTAACTACCTTTGGTGAATTTAGCACGAGGAAGCACTGTGCATTTACTTGGCAGATGTTTTTTGCTTTAAATCACTACAAGTGGAGATGTGTTACCCACCACCCACCCACCTTTTTTCGAGCTGTCCGCTTTGATCCCAAAAAACACAAACAAAAAGTACATATAATAAAAACTAAAAAAATATATTTTTGTATAATTTAAGATCAAGTAAAAACACATAAAAATATTATAAAAAAAACTTATTTGTTTAAACGTCAAAATTTATTTAAGAAAGGGTAATCGCAAGCTTTCGATTCACAGAATCATCGTCAGGCTATTAATAAAGATATAAATTTGAGAACGATGATTCTGTGAATCGAAAGCTTGCGATTACCTTTTCTTAAATAAATTTTGACGTTTAAACAAATAAGTTTGTTTTTATTTATATTTAACGTCACTACTATTATATTAAAAATATTATATATATTTACTGCCTTAATACAGAATAACTTGAAAACTGAACGTTTTGTCAAAAAATGGTTAGAATATAAATATTAAGTGTATATTAATCACCCCTGCATTAGTAATTATAATATGAACATCTTATTTAAAATGAACTGTAAACCATGGATCTAGAAAATATCATGATAAATAGACTATGATGGCGCTTATTTTTTTTTTAAGTACGGTATTAAAAGCGACTCTTGTAAAATTAATTATAAGCAAAACATGATGGTTAATTACATCTAAACATGCCGCTAAATTAATTTAAAAATTTTGTAGTGTAAGCATTAAATGTAAAGGTAAATGTATGTATGTAAGTTTTTTTTATTGTTGGGTTAATTTTAATTAAAAATAAATGTATACTTAATTAATTTAATGATTATTTTATACAAAATACCATTTAAAGACTAATATATTTGAGATAATTATATAATTTTAACGTATTTTGTATTTATTTCTTTCATGTACTGTGCATGATAATTAATAGAAACTATTTTTGAGTTATTGAAACGCGAATATTTATCAAATATGAATATGGATTTTCGGGCGATATAAATTTTTAATTAATTATCATTTTTCTAATTTAAGTAATTAAAACCACCATCTTATTCGGTTTTATTATAATATATCACAATCTTTAGACATTTTTAATGGGTATTAATTAATTAATCTTATAAATTTTCGACTTTGTATTTTTTTACTGTGTTAATTTTTTCCTGTTATTATTTTTTGTATTTCGCGAGGAATATCTGGAAAAAGTATGATTGTATTGAGGTATCTATTTTGAGAACAATACAAAAAATTGGTTGAAACGTCGATTATGGCACATAATATTTCCCTAAAAATGTTCATTGAACAATAAATTATTAATGTTTATGACCATAAAAAATATAAATATTTATAGAACTGGCCCCAGTCTTGGATCATACTCCAGTGCTGGACTAGTGTTTAATTAAATGTAAAAAATGATAAATATTTGTTGATATTTGATTATTGTTATTACTGAATCATAATCTATAGACATTTAACTGTAAAACAGCTTAATTTAATGACACTCGGCGAATGGGTGTCAAAATGGTGGACATTTAAACTACATTATTAGTGTAGATAATCTATTTATTAATTATTATATTATCATCATAGCATTTGCTTTACATTGTTTCAAATTATGCTATTCTTTATTTTATATCTTTTGTGTCGTAGTACTTATCATTTTGTAATCATTAGTAACTGTCCATCACTGTGTACCCATTATTGGTTTTACTTTATCCATTACTGGAGAAATAACATAAACAAAATAAAAGGCTATTATTTAAAATACAAACTATTTTTTCGGACTTTGGTAATAAAATTGATTAAATAAAGAGTTACTTGTTTTATTAGTAACATGAGTTCATGAGAATTACAAAAAGATGCCCATCAATCCCAAACAGTATACCTTGCTCTTAAAGCGGACAAGACTGGTGCCAGTACCTTATTTTGTTGATAAATTATTTATCATTCACATATTATTGGTTCATAACACTTATAGTAGAGGGAAATTAGCATTTTGAAGTAATGCATTCGGGAAGTTGGATTTTTTTGGATTTTAAATTTTACTCTATGCCGTTTTCTCATTAAATGGCAAGTTTTAAAAATAATGGCCGATTGTGGGTGTAAAAATCAAATTTAAATTTTGAAAATTTTATCATGTATTTATAACATAAAAATACATATTTCCTTTTATTTTCATAAAAATCCCTTCATTTTTACGTTAATGCATTATTAGTGATAAAAAAAGTGTTTCGATATTTTTTTTATTTTTGAGGTTATGATGCGTTTGAATAGTAACGCTACCTATGCAGTTCTATAGTCTATTAACTTATAAGTATTTTAATATTTTTTTTAATTTTCCTACGACCTATAGAATCGGAGATATTTCAAAAACTGTGTAGCGATACACTCGAAATGTATCAAAAATGCACAATTATGCAATTTTCTCGGGAAGCACATGGTCGATTTTTCCAAATTTTTGATTTTCAACTAATCTTCGAACATATAAAGAGAAAATCCAAAAAAATCCAACTTCCCGAATGCATCACTATTCATCACTTTTTATGTCTCTATTCCCTCTACTAATACTGTTGGCGAACACTAAATTTGAATTCAATTGAACGATTAGATTTAGAGATATCGTGCGAATCTCCCCTCAAAACGTTTAAGAATATTGCATCCTTTCAAAATCCAGGTTTCCTAACGCGATTTAATACCATTAGCAAATACAATATGGGCAGGAGGGGGAATTAAAAAAGCAATCGCAATACTGTGATTTGAATTAAGCGACATTAAATGAATTACACAAGACAAAGAATATAATATAATATATAAAGCGGCCTTCAGCGCTGTGAAAGTAAAATCAAACGAGAATAATCAAAGGCTTGCAGATAATTTAGCGCGAAACAAAAAACGGCAGATGTTTAAATCGCAGATATTTTTGTAGTAGTTGGTAGAATGCAATGTAGAGTAAAAGCGATACGAGGTAAAAAATTGTTTATCTGAAACAGTGGTTCCTAACATTTGGTTTGAAAGTTTTTTAAATAAAAATAGACATATTTATTAGGGTATTTTTTTTATTTTTATTTTTTCGGCCTGTTTTAGCTTTGGATCAAAAGTTAATTGTCCCAAAATTTCAGACTCATAGATCATACCTGTGGACGGCGCAAACCGAGTCTTTTTCCCATTTGATTGACATGGGAAAAATTACTTTTTTACTTACGCGTGAATATCTCGTTTGTCGGGTCAGTTAAAACAACAATTACAACCCTCCATACGTGACATGGGGTGAAATATTAACTCCCGTGTGAAACCGAAAATTATCTACTGTTCATTCTTAACAAAATGTTTTTGATTTATAAAAAAATAAAATTTAGAACATTTTATTTTGCTTTTTGAACAGTATTTCAATGATTTTAGAAAATCAGTCGCATAAGCTTCTGAAATGCTAACTTAACATAATAAGGAAGGGGCGAGGGGGGCAGTCCACTCCGGGCCTGAAGTGTTACGGAGACATGGTAAAGGTAAAAGCTGGTTTTGGAAAGTAAAAAAAATGTATTCGAAAATGTTTGCTTTTCAAATAATCTTAATGAAGAAATATGTTATCAAAAAACAAAGGTTAATTTAAAAAAAATTTCAATTTAAATTCTTTTCGAATTTTACAAAAACTAACATTCCACCCAGGACCGCGTTTCCTTAGTTCACCACTGCGCAATATCTAACATCTTTTTGAAAAGATGAACGTAACAACACCGACAGAGAAACATTTTTAGTAACGCTGCCCTGATAAGTTCTGAGAATCAAAGTCTCTGGACAATTAAGTATCGGACGGTACAGGGGGCAGCATCTGTTATGATCCCAGACCGACAGATGGGCCGGTCGAGGGGCGTTGAGGGGACGAGAGTGGGGAAAACAAGAAAAATAATCTATCGGATCGCGCTGGGGATAGTTGCGTGTGGCAGGCGTGTGTGTGAACGTACGGTGGTGGGGGAAATCCATACGTGTGTGTGTGTGTGTCTGACTGCCGGTTTTGTCTCCACGTATTTACCTGTAAATATATGTATATGCATACACACCGTCTTTCGTCACAATTTTAAATATGATTTTAAAGATTTCTTTGTGATTTCGAATTTCTATAACAAACAACAGACAAAAACTATGGGTATGACTTATCAAATACAAATCCCCTAACCATAAAAATTGTAATAGTTTAGACTTACAGTTAAAGTGACCAGAATTCTAAAACCCTGATGCGGGACACCTCCCCCCCACATACACATAGGAAAAAATTTTTTTTAACAAAAATAAAATTTTTTTAACAAAATTTTTTTAACAAAAATAAAATTTTTTTATAAAAATAATTTTTTATAAAAATTAAAATAAGTATTTTTTTTATAAATTTACATCTTACAGTTTGAATAAAAACTAAAGACGTTTTTTTTTTTAGTCCTCAAATTGAAATTCAATTGTTAATTATTTTGTACATAAACAATACACTAAAAAAAAAAAAATTTTTTTTTGATGTGAATAAAATTTTGTAAGCCACACAATCATGAGTGTAATGTTATAAATGTCTAATCCGGGACGTTTTCCGGGACACTTTGTGATGCGGGACAGACCACTCAAATCCGGGACTGTTCCGCACAATCCGGGACGTCTGGTCAGTTTAGACTTACACGTGTTTCAATAGCAATGCTATCATCATCAGAGTCCTAAAGGAGTCCTTAGGACTCTGATGATGATAGCATTGTTATTGAAACACGTGTAAGTCTAAACTATTACAATTTTTATGGTTAGGGGATTTGTATTTGATTCGAATTTCTATTAAATTTAAAAAAAATAGACTGCTCTGGTCGGCACAAGATTTTTTTAATATCGTGATACAGAAGAAATTACATAAGTTAACACTTTCTGCTAAGAAAAATATAAAAAACTACATTTATAATTGTTGCTTTTGTTAATGTTTGAGATATATTTTAAATCTCTTCTGTAATTTTATTTTAAACGTTTTAAATCGGTTTAAATAAATGTTGTTTTGTCAATGGCTTCTTATTTATTTGATATTTCAACAGTTTAACACGTTTTATACATATATTATTATTTCTTTAATTGACAGTTGTAATAATAAATGCTTTTATTTTCATAGATAACTAGATTATTCATATTATTAAAATTATTTTTAAATAAAAACAAATTTTTTTTGGTCAATTCATAAAAGATACAAAAAAATAAAATATAAATTATAAAAAAATAATGTTCTAAAAAACTGTTAAATTATTATTATACTAGTATCGTCTATGGTCGAAATTCGACCAAAATTTTACCTGCCTTAACGGCAACATACATACATACATGATTTTTGTGTGTGCATATTTATGACAGTACCTAGTCTAATTTGCTTTTACAACAAAAATTTATAAATAAAAATACTGCAATTGAACGCAAATTGAAATCTCTATACGCATTCTCTACGTTCGACAGAAACCCAAAAATATTTATTTTTGCCGCTTGGTGGCGCTAGGAGTATTGCTATGCTGTTGAACGATGCGAGGGGAAATAATCGCGTCGTTTTACGTGGCTTACAATCAGATGCTAAGATTTATACAGTGGCACTAATAGTTTAGATTGTAGATGAAGCTATTATTTCAATGGTTTATTAACCGACTTCAAAAAAGAAGGAGGTCTCAAGTTGGCCATAACTTGGATGATTTTTGTTTGTTTGAAAGAAAATACTTTCGAGGTGGTCTTCTATAAATTTTACCAGAATCTGACTATGAATTTTAAAGATACGTCACTTAAAAGTGAAAAAATAAAAAACATAAAATCGACTTAAAAAAATCCTTAAAATACTGAAAAGCATATAATAATAGTTAAAAACAGTTTTTGAAAATATTCCAAGCCAATAAAACACTTTTTAAGAATGAAAAAATAGAACCGACTTCAAAAACCGTTAAATTTAATTATTTTTCAGTACTTTTAGGGTTTTTATTAGTTTTTTGAAGCAACTATATAATTAAATTTTTATTGATTGAGTCAAGAACTAAATGAAAAAGGCAATTTTAAAAGAACAAAATGTATATAATATGTATAGAAAACGTTGTCAGCCGACCGCGACGGGCCTGTATGTCCATGTGTGTGTGTGTGTGTGTGTGTGTGTGTGTGTGTGTGTGTGTGTGCGTGAGCGAGGCTGGGTACACGAGACAGGTGCAACACTTCGGTGTCTTGATTTGTTATTTTTGTGTTTTGTACAGCGGTCAGGTAACCGACTCATCTACACTGTTCTGTAGAGAAGTTGTAATTAAGGATATATAAGTTGTGTTTGAGTTTTGTGCGCACAACTGGGAATAACAAAACATTGTTTACTTATACTTTATTTAGTTTGTTATATGTCATACCTTTTATAAAAACATTAATGTAACAACAACAAACTTTTCGCATATAATATTTCATATTTGTATTGTGATAGTTTCTTGTGGAAACTTACGTTTTTATTTCAGTTCATTTGAATATGCATTATCTCTCAATATACAGGGTGGGGCATTTAAAGTGTCACAGTTTATTATTTCAGAACCTTCGCATATGTTTGAATGTGAGGGGGTAATCGAATAGTAATATAATTAATATAATTAATATAATATATTTGTTATTTAACGTGGCCTTCAAGGATATTTGAAGGTCAACATCATTTATTTAAATAGGAACCTATAGTTTTTATTTAGTAATCTTATTCTACGTGAAAAAATACAAATCTTTCATTGAAAACTTATTTTTTTGAACAACCTAAACTTTATAAGATATCTAACAATATAATTTCAAGATTTTTTTACTCAGAAATCATCAACTTTAGAGAAAAAGTACAAAATACGAAAAATGTTTATTTTGGTCTAATGAAACTTGGAGAAATATTCTAGAATTTTTTTTTAACATTTCGTACTTTTTTTTTGCTTTTTGCTAAAATAAAATAAATATAAAAAGTTTTTAAAATAATTCTCCAAGCTTTACTAGACCAAATGTATATAAAGAAGTATGTACATATATAAAGAAAGAAGTCCTGAGTAACAACTGACATATCGACGCTCAGCCCAAATACCTGGAAAAATCTTAACAACGTAAACATTTTAATGATCTGTTTTTTATGACCTAAAGACCCACTAAGAAGAGATTTTCCGAAATTCAACTCCTAAAGAGGGTAAAAGGGTGTTCACTTTTTGGAAAGTCAGGGAAGCTTAAAGTTGTCAGAGAAATTCAGGGAATTTATTTAAAATTCTGAAAAGTCAGGGAATTTATAAATTTTTTTTAGAAAGTCAGGGAAAAAAGAAAAAGGTCATTGAATTGAAAGTAAGTGAGAAGTGTAAAATTTTCAAGTTATGGCCAAAAAAAAGTCTTCAAATTTTATTTCTTGACATTTTTGCACCCCCCCCCCTCTCCCTCCCACCCGAGTCAGGGAAATGTCAGGGTATTTTATTTCCAAAAACCAGTGGACACCCTGGACTGTTAATTTTTTAAACTTTAATGTCTTTATCTGCAGTTATATAACTGCGAATTTCAAATACTCGTTTATAAAATGAACAGTATTTATAAATTAAATAAATGTTCATAAGAACGAACATAACACGGGCAAAGCCGCGAACGGGTCGCTAGTCTATTATATTTAAGATCACTAAAGATTCTTATTTTTCCCATGAAATCTAAGTAATGATTTTGTGAAAAGATTTAATTAAATTAGCAAACGATGCTGACTTCAGGGTGTAATAAAACACAACATAACAGTGATTATCACTTTTACCAATTCAAATAACGTAGATACATTTCACTAACAAAGCCCCGGGAAGGTAGTTTTAGAGTCACTCCAGTAAGAGTCTGGACATCGCGGATCGATTTTTTGTCAAGTTTAGTAGCGAAGTATTTTCTGATATTATCAGTCAATATCATTAAATATATTTTATATTATTATATTACATTCAATTTCAATGGTATTTTTTTTATACTTGCAATAACACGCAAATGATCTTATTAAAACGCCGATTTGGCTAAAAATGGCGAGACTCTTACTGGAGTGACTCTAGGTAGTTTTATGAGTAAGTATCAAAAATGCTACGCTTCAAGTAAAATATCAAGTAAGAAAACAATAAGGTACTGGCACTAGTTATGGCCGCTATAAGAGCAAGGTTTACTGTTTTTGTGATTGACGGGCTTCTTTTTTGTAATTCTCATTAACTCATGTTACTAATAAAACAAGTAACTCTTTATTTAATCAATTTAATAACCAAAGTCTGCAAATATAGTTTGTTTTTTAAATTATAACCTTTTATTTTGTTTATATTTTTTTCTCCAGGAATGGATAAAGTAAAACCAGAATATGCACGCAGTGATGGGCACTTGCTAATGATTACAAAATGATAAGTACTACGATACAAAATATATAAAAGCAGGGCCGTAACTACCACCGGGACCCTCGCGATAGCGTAAAACTTTTATTTTTATTTGGTTCTTGAAAATAAAGTTAATAGGAAATTTAAAAAATTTAAATTACAAAAAAGTAAGGATAAAAAAAGGTCTTCAATTTTTCATATTTTGGGGGGCCCTCGGTCTCTTCTTGCCTCAGGGCCTCCGAGCCTGTAGTTACGGCCCTGTATAAAAGAAAGAATCGTCAAATTTGAAACAATGTAAAGCAGTTGCTATGATAATATAATAAAAAATAAATAAATTATACTAATAATTAGTTTAAATGTACACCATTTTGACACCTATTGGCCGATTGTCATTAAATCACGCTGTAAGACAGTCAAATGTATACATAATTATAGATTAATATTCAGAAAAAGTAATAATCAAATATGAACAAATATTTCTAATTCAGTAATTTAATTAAATAATAGCCATTACTGGGGTCATATCCAAGACTGGCGCCATGTACCTGAAAGTAGTAGTTAATGATATTTATTGTTAGTAAATAATAGAAACAATATAAAGACCCTATGTTGTTCTTTGCGAGTTTTAATGTTGATTTCTCCTTCTCATTAATTGATGAGTTGCGTTTTACTTGTTAGTTCAATAAATGCTTAGATACAAACATTCTATTATACAGATATTATATCCAAGACTCAGTGGCGTATTTACCATGGGGCCATGGGGACCATGGCCTAGGGCGGAAGGCTGAGAGGGGCGGCAGATTCTTTAGTTTCTTTTGGTTTAATACAGAATATTAAAAAAAATAGGAAGACAAAAAATTAATAGTGCGACTAAAAAAAAGGTCTTCAAGTTTTAATTTACGTAATCCAAATTTTTTGTTTAATAAAATTAGAAATTTCAATTGAAGTGACCAAAAAAATATATATATATTTTGTTCTACATCACTTATAAAAACAGTTATCACTTCAGTTAATATAATAATTCTGACTTCTATCAAAAATAAATTATATTTTCCCTTGGTAGAGGGGCGGCAATTTTTTTTTGCCCAGGGCGACACTTAACGTAAAAACAACACTGCCAAGACTGGTGCCAGTACTCAGTACCTTAGCTTTGTTTCAATATGGATGGTCAGAAACAAAAACGAGATTAAATCAAATAATTACCTATATTTAGTTAATGTAAATAACGACGAATTTTAATGATACGTGTATGAAAGCGAGCTCCTATTTACATTTGATATTTAAATTAGCTGAATTTTAAATCAGAAATTCATATGATCAAAAACCATCTAACTTTTTTAATCATAAAACTTTTCTCAAAGTTAAAATCATACATGTTGAATAAAAAACCATGTATGATGTGTTGTCTGTTGTATGTTTCGTGATAAATTAATTATTTTTTATATATTCTATGCTATTGAAATATATTTTAAAAGTATAACCAAATGAAGTTTTATTTTGTAATAATAATAATATTGAAAAATGAGTTATTTACAGCAGGAACATTGTGCATGTATTTCTTCAATATTTTTTTACTTTATTAAATAAATGTACATAATAGTACATATAGTATACTAGTTTTTCCCGCGGCTTCGCTCGCGTGGACTATGGAATTATTATTTAGAATTTTTGAAAAATATAGTTAAATTATTTTAGATCTTTTTATTCTACACAATTCTTTACTACATTATATTTAACGGTTTTTGCAAAAGAGTGCGCGGCGGTAAACTTTTTTCCGACTTGATTAACTATTATCGTATGCTTATTCCTTATGTTACCTAACATAAAAAAATATATACTAAAACTTGGCCAAAGAACAAAACTATGTTTGACCTTCCTTGAAGCCATTCTGACTATTTTCTCCATGATGTCTGTGTCTGTCGGTAGACACTGTAACTCAAATACGACAAAACGTAGAAGGGTAAAATTTTATATTTAAGATTAATCGGAAAACGGATGTTAACTGATGTCAATTTTTGAATTATTTTTGAAATTAAAAACTAGAGAAAAATTTTCATGTTTTAAAATAGAGTAATATTTTTATCTATAATTTACGTCCCATTAAATTTATTCTGTCTTTTATTAGTTTGTCAGAAATATTTTTTAATAAAATTATAATCACTTGCACTATTCACTGTCAGGATTACGTATAAGAAAGTCCCGTGGCTTTCATGGCAGATATACATTATATTTAAAGTTACTTACTTACTTACTTAGTATATTTATTATATTTTTACCATATTAAATTCTAGTTCGGAAGGTAAACTCAGTTTTTAAATATTAGAGGGTTAATAAGAAAAACATATTTGTTAATTAAACGTGATATATTGACGTTTTGTAAATATTATTTTAAAAACTAATTTTATATTTCATTTTGAAGATTTTAAAAATATTTATTTACTCAGTAATTTTTTTCATAAGGCGGGAAGGGGCATAATAGGCAGCTCTCACACGGGCCTTTTATAATTCAGATTATTTTATGGGTTTCTATCTTTGTTACAAAAAATACTAAATTCGTATACAGTGCATATATGAAATAAACAAATCTCGTATATATATTATAATTACTATGTTCAAATACCTATCGATAAACATACATTGAAATTAAAGCCCTATGACAACGACAATGGACTGGCAACGTTGAACATGAATTTCCAGATAACACGTACGTTAGATTATTGTGAACTAGTAACTGAATTCGCTGGAATTAAAGCAAGATAATCTTTTAATAATTTTTGTAATTAAATAAATATTAACAAAACCATGAAAAAACCTATCCTTTTATAATTGTTTTCTATAGTTTTGTATTTTTTAGATGGAGGGGGGGGGGGCTCAAAAATATCTCGCATTAAGGCTTTTGTTATCTTTATACACAGTTATTACAGGGTGTTTGGTTCGGTGATACAAATATTTTGAAGGAAGGTAGAATGAGTTATTTGAAAGTGATTTCAGCAAATATACCTATATACAAAGTGCAATAGTTTTTTTTATATCGGCCATTTTAGTAAATTTTTGAAAAAACCCAGACTTATGCATGTTAACCGCAAAAGTTCAAAAGTTAAAGAGCCTATATTTTTTAAACATGATTTTTATATTACTTAAATGTCTATGCTACACTATCAGATCAAAATAAAATTTATGAATAAAAAAAAAAAAAACAAAAAATGGCTGCAGTTTAACATTTAAAAACTTATAAAACTTAGACAAAATTATTTCTTTAAAAAATTATTTTATAAAATCTAGTGCACTTACAGATGTTCAGATGGTTTAAAAAAAAACTGCTCTATTTTATACCCTTTCGAAAAACCTACATGAATGGCTATTTTTGTTAAAAAAAACTTACATTTATCCCAGAATAAGTAAGATTTTTACATTTTTCCAGAGAATCGATGGTAATATGCTATTCTAAATAAGTCATTAAAAAACTTTTCAAATTTTTTTTTATACTCAATGGACATGTAGGTATTATGGTAGGTTTTTCGAAAGGGTATAAAATAGAGCAGTTTTTAAAACCATCTGAACATCTGTAAGTGTACTAGATTTAAATAAAATAATAAAAAAAAAAAAAAAATTATCAAAGTTTTATAAGTTTTTAAATGTTAAACTGCAGCCATTTTTTGTTTTTGCTATTCATAAATTTTATTTTGATCTGATAGTGTAGCATAAACATTTAAGTAATATAAAAATCATGTTTAAAAAATATAGGCTCTTTAACTTTTGAACTTTTGCGATTAACATGTATAAATCTGGGTTTTAAAAAAAATTTACTAAAATGGCCAATATAAAAAAACTGTTGCACTTTGCATATAAGTATATTTACTTAAATCACTTCCAAATGACCCATTCTATCTTGCTTCAAAATAGTCGTATCGCCGAGAAAACATGTTACTGAGAATAATTAGTATTATGAATTTTAAGACTTAAAAACTTATTTTGGAATTACCGAGAAATTATGTTATAAAATCTGTTTCTGTAATTTCTGGTGTATGTATTTTGTTCATATAAAGATACTTAAGTGTATAATTAAACCATTCAGACATTCAAGCTATGATCTATTTAAACATTAAACAATGATAATAAACATCTCTCACTTTATCTTATAAACACGTCGTAGAATATATAATTAAAGTTTCAGTCTTAATTTCCATCTTTCCTCAAGCAAAAAGATACCTCACCTTTTTTACTGTTAGTATCTACTATAATATATAATATAATGTTTGTTATTAATCGCGAAATTATAAACAATTAAATACTTTAATGGGTATAAGTAAATTTAGGTTAGATTATTTGAAGATAAAGTATCTATAATAACTTAAGTCAACAATATTTTAGTTAATGATTTTCAGATAATATAATACAGTTATTTTTTAATTAAAATAAAATCATTTTCGTTTGTTTGATCAATACATGTGCTATGGGTGGGAAGGAAAGTAGCAGATTTTAATGACTTAAATTAACGATTTGTCGGTTATGTATTGTCATTAAAAGTATGATTAAGTCATTTCCTATGAATGATCTACATTCATATATAAAGATTATCAATAACATAACTTACGGCTATGTATTTTAACAAAATGCAATTGTTAATATAATTATTAATTAATAATGAATGAAAAAAGTGACAGAAATTTAAGTCGAATTTTAAATGAGAGTAAGTCATTTCTAATTCCATAATCTGAAAGAAATGGAAGTATTGTAATACAGTCGAAAAATCGTGTCCGAGATACGAGCAGATTCTGATTGTACTACCTTCAAAACTTAAAGAAAAGTTGATTTCCGCATGGCGGCTGTGTGTATTAGAAATATTCGAAATTTTGTACCTATTACCGTCTAAAAAGTGAACGTTGCGAGTATTATCTCACTAATTTTCATAAGACTTGGTACATTTGTAGTTCAATTGAACATAAGGAACATTTATTATTTGTATGTGCCTAAACAACTATTAAATGGGTGAAAACCACCCTCAAAAATTTAATTTTAAATACTAATTAATTTAATTTATTTCTGACAAATCCTATTGAAATTTTTAATATATCAATTTTTTTTGTTTACAACTTTAAAGATTAAAGTAAACATCTTATTGTTAGATAAAATTATAATAATATTTTTTGGCAGATATAAATTTGAAAACAAAATACTAATTACTATTTTATTAAATTTTGTGGCGGCATTTCAAAATGCACCAATCACACATCGTTAAATTTGACCAAAGTTACTACAACACATCTAATTGCCGTCATGTTAAATTTCCTATGTCTCAACTTGAAATACACTGTATATTAAGATTTGGATTTACGATGGCGAGAAGTTATTTCACTTATTTTCGCACCAAAACCAAAATTTTTATTATCATCAAAGATATTCGATGTCCAAATTCCTCTCTATATGTAATAATAATTAACTTTTAGAAACTGCAAACACAGTAATTTATAATGTTTGATGTCGGTACCTACTATAAAACACAATTATTATACCTTCTGTCAGTGTACTCAACTAATGTAACCGCGAGAGAACATGTTTTGGAAACTTAAACAAACATCTTATCACTTTTATACATGTACGTAATAGCAGAGTGGGCTTTAAACCTAAAGCCTGTAGGCCGACAACGCGGTAATTAATTGTTTCAATATGCTTTTGAACATTGTTTACAATAGGGAACTAATAACGGATTGTATAAAATAATTAATACTATTGTGATATAATAATAAAAAATAAATATTTGTTCGAAAAATATTTATATGTTTGTATTATCTACAGACCTGTAGTTTTTAGGGTTTCGTAAAAAACTAGGAACACTTATAGTTTCGCTATATTTTTACCGAAGATGAAATTTGGTATACGGACGAAGACTGACAACCCAAAAACAGAAATGATAAGATTTTTGAAAATTATTTGGACCCTCTTTCCATAGACAAAAAGTAAAATAAAAAAATTCACTTACTCGATTAAGATATGTCCCCTAAAATGCAATAAAAAATGTTATATGACCTTTTGATTTCAACTCTTCAGTCACGATATGTTTGCGTTCAAAATCGTTCTCAGATAGCCCCCTCCCCCTTTTTTTCTAAACTATCAATATACAAAATCTGAAAAAATTCAAGAATGTAGCTTTTAATTAGTACTTTCACTGAAAATTATAACGAACACTTTCAAAATTTTTTTGGAAGGGGGTTCCATAGATTGAAAAGTGAACTCACATTTTTTTTCTCTTACCCCATTGAGTGGGATGTCATTAGATAGGTCTCATAAAATGCAACAAGAAATGTTATATGACCTTTTGATTTCAACCCTTCAGTCACGATATATTTGCGTTCAAAGTCATTCTCAGATCGCCCCCCCCCCCCCTTTTTTTCTCAACTATCAATATAAATAATCTGAAAAAATCAAGAATGTAGCTTTTAATTAGTACTTTCACTGAAAATTATAACGAACACTGTCAACATTTTTTTGGACCCCCCTTCCATAGACTGAAAAGTGAACTCACATTTTTTTTCTCTTACCCCATTTAGTGGGATGTCATTAGATAGGTCTCATAAAATGCAACAAAAAATGTGTAATGACCTTTTGATTTTATTCCTTCAGTCACGATATATTTGCATTTAAATGTCGTTAGCAGATCGCCCCCTCCCCTTTAATTTCTAAACTATCAATTAAAAAAATCTGACAAAAATTCAGAAAGTAGTTTTTAATTAGTATTTTCACTGAAAATTATAACGAACACTGTAGCTAGAATAGTTTATGAAAACAAATTTAAATGCATCGATTTGAATTATTTTTGGGGGAAATGTGAGTTATATTATCCATACCGATATTTATATTAGGTATACGTAATAGGGATTTTATTTAAAAAATACTTATTAAGTTAGAGATTCTCAAACTGTGGGGCGTGCCCCCACAGGGGGGCGTGATAAAACTAAATGGGGGGCGCGAGCATATCGAGAAGAAATATTATTAAAACAATTATTTAATTTAATGAAATAAAAGCAATAAAATACATTTTGACTTAATAAAAATAAAATACACGTTTACATTTACACTGATATAATACATACACTTATAAATAGGATTGTCTCAGTACTTACTGCACAAGCTATTTAATAATTAACTTATGAATATTAAATTAAAAACAAGATTAATAATTATTCGTGACTCCCTTGGACCTGTCTTGCAGAGTAAAGTTTTTCGAAAGAAGGTTTAATTTAATTATTGTATGGGATGGGGAGAGGATGGGAATTGTAATAGAAAATTGGGTCGCAACTACTAAAAGGTTGAGAAACGTTGTATTAAGTATAAAAATAAAAAATCAACAAAAACTAAAGTTATTCACTTGAAGCTTTTGAACAGTTCAATTATCCCACAGTTACAAATCACGTAGAAAACGAGCACCTATGTGTGTTAACATGTCGACTTGGGGAAAATGCTAGCGCATAGCGTGCTGGTCTTGGAACAATATCTCAGGTGAATAATGAAGTGTTGCAACACCGACGTCTTGTTCTTCTTCTTCTTCCACAATTACAACATCCATGGAAGGAGGACGCTCTGCATTATGTAACTCCCATTGTTACATAATAAACGCCGCACCCACTACTAATTACAATTACGGCACTAATAGCGCGGACCTGTTTATATAATCGCTACACCAGACGACTAAAAATTAGGTACCACGACCATAAACTCGAATTAATGCAAACAAAAAGCTAGTGATTATTTTTTATCGCTGCTTTCCTGCTGAAGATTAAGCAATTCATGCTCTATGTCTGTCTGTATGTGGTCTTCATTATCCACCAGGATGAAATTAAAAAGATTGGCGAATTATTTCAATTTGTAACACAGGATTATGTTAAATATATGTATAGTTTTTGTTTTGAATTTTCTCATATTTTATAGAATTTAAAGCTTACAAAAGAAGCTTGCAGTTAATACAGCGTTTCTAAACCTTTTAGTATTTGCGACCCAATTTTCAATCATAATTCTGACCCCCCCTCCTCATACAATAATTTTCACTGAAAATCTCAGCTAAATATAGAAAAAGAGATTATTAGAGTATCAATTTTTAATATTAAACCTTCTTTCGAAAAACTTTGCTCTGCAAGACAGGCCCAAGGGAGTCACTAGTAATTATTAATCTTGTTTTTAATTTAATATTGATAAGTTAATTATTAAATACATTGTGCAGTAAGTACTGATACAATCCTATTTATAAGTGTATTATATCAGTGTTAATGTAAACGTGTATTTTATTTTTTATTATATCAGAATGTATTTTATTGCTCTTCATTCAGTAAATTTAATAAATTTTTTAATAATATTTTTCTCGATATGATCGCCCCCCCCCCCCCCATTTAGTTTTATCACATCCCTATAAGGGGGAGGGGGCGCCCCACAGGTTGAGAATCGTTGAGTTAATGAGATTAATCTTTTGATGTTTTAATACTTAAATAAAACGGCCAAGTGCGTGTTGGGCACGCACTTGATAGGGTTCATAAAATATTTTTGCTATAGTTTTCATTGAAAGTACTAGCAAATTTTTAAGATTTTTTGAATTTATAGTTTAGAAATTAGAGGGAAGGGGGCGATCTGATAACGACATTTAAAAGCAAATATATCGTGACTGAAGGTTTAAAATCAAAAGGTTTGCATTTTAGGAGACATATCCAAAGACATCCCACTCAATGGGATAAGTGAAAAAAAATGTGAGTACATTTTTTAGTCCATGGGAGGGGGTCCAACAAATTTTTGACAGTGTTCGTTAAATTTTCAGTAAAAGTACTAATTAAAAGCTACATTATTTTTTCAGACTTCTTATGTCGATACTTTAGAAAATAGGGGGATGCTTTGATAACGACATTTAAAAGCAAATATATCGTGACTGAAATGTTAAAATTAAAAAGACATAACATTTGTTGCATTTAAGGAGACCTATTTAAAGACACCTTACTTAATGGACTAAGTGAATTATTTTTTTTTAAAATATTTTTCAGTCTATGTGAAGTGAGTACAATTTTTTTTTTTCAAAAATCTTATCATATCTGTTTTCGGGTTATTAGTCTTCGTCCATATACCAAATGTCATGTTAATCGGTATAAAATTTATTTACAGACAAACAGACGGACGGATGAACAGAGCGAAACTATAAGGATTCCTAGTTTTCTATGGAACCATAAAAATGATCTTGGATATTTCTAAAGTATTGTCATTTAAATAGTAAATATATGTACATTTTCATTTTGATAATAGAATTTAATTAATTGAAACGTAATTAATTACAAATATTTGTAGAAAGGGGATTTGGATGTAACGGAAAAACAAATAAATTGTGTTAAATGTTTTAAAAGTATCTATTTTATTTTCAGTTTAGTTTAACGTTAAATGCCATTAACATATGATATGTAAATAAATGATCTCATATTGAATAAATACCTGTTTTGACAGACAAATGATTTATGACATTAATATCAAATATCAATTATGTTCTGAAAATAAAGTTACTAGGTTATATTTAAGCATATACTTTCGTGTTCTCATTTTTCAATATGATTTTCAATTTTAATTTATTTGGTATAGTTTTTATTGTTAAAAAAACCAATATGTTTTTATATTAGTTTCTACTTAAATTTGTACATAGATATGTTATTAAGGTACTGGTACCAGTCTTGAACGTTTTAAGAGCAAAGTATATTGTTTTTTGGGATTGATGAGCTACTTTTTTTTAATTCTCATGATTTCATGTTACTAATAAAACAACTACCATTTTATCAAATCTACAAATATAGTTTGCTTTTACTTACTTATACTATATGTATATGAAATATACATATAGTATAAGTAAGTATAGTGAAGCCGATTTTTTTCGAAATCCGGATTGTGATAGAATTATCCATTTTGACCTTCCCTTAATCCATTCTGACTATTTTCGCCTTGATGTCATCTGTGTGCCCGTCTGTCGGTCTGTAAGCGCTGTAAGTCAAATACGACAAATCGTAGAAGGATATGTTTCGAGATACACTGATTATAAATTTTCACTAGCGCGCAAACTGATCTCAGCGCGTTACATCAAGTTTCTGGAATACCCACCCAGTATTTGGTGTAAAACATTGGACGTTATTCACGTCAAAATCTTTTCTCTTTTAAAATTAATTATTTTCGTAAAACATTTTGATACAATAAATAATTATCTTAAATTTACCTCCCCATCTACATAAATTCCAAATTAGATTCGCACAAATTTTCGGTAACTAAATACAAAACGTATTTATTAACCTAACACACGGAAAATAGCATACCTATGTAATTGTACATAACTACGCACTACTAATTACAAATTGAATAAAATACCACCATCTTCCTCATCACATACTTCAAAAACTAAACACTTTCACGGAACGATTATCACCATCATACAATCAGCTAATAATTAGTCTAATTAATGGTACATTAATTCTAAAAGCAGCACTCGCTTGAGTTCTCTCTATCGACAAAACTCTACGACAATAGTTTCACTAAAGATGAACTTAATGAATCAAATGTACTAATCCTTTCGGTTCAACCATTTGTAGAAAGATACATTGTATACCTATGTATGTATCTAGTATAAATTCTTATATGTATGTTGTAAACCTTCCCTCGCATTTGTCGAGGTAAGTACAGATCGATTGAATGAAAGAAAATTTGCATAAAGTTCGTGCGTACTTTATATACCAACTAGCTGTACTCGCGGCTTCGCTCGTTTAAATATAAAAGTTAGATTAGGTACTGGCACCAGTTTTGGATATAACACCAGTAATTTTTATTTTTAAACTAAATGTACTGAATTAGAAATATTTGATTACTACCATTAATCTATATATACATTTAACTGTCTTACAGCGTGATTTGATGACAATCGGCCAATAGATGTCAAAATGGTGGACATTTAGACTAACTATTAGAATAATTTATTTATTTATTATTATATTATCATAGAAACTGCTTTACATTGTTTCAAATTTGACGATTCTTTCTTTTATATTATTTGTGTCGTAGTACTTATCATTTTGTAATCATTTGCAAGTGTCCATCACTGTGTGCTCATTACTGGTTTTACTTTATCCATTACTGGAGAAAAGAACATAAACAAAATAAAAGGCTATAATTAAAAAAAGAAAACAAATGTTTTATTAGTAACATGAGTTTATGAAAATTACAAAAAAGGACGTCAATCACAAAAACTATAACTGGTGCCAGTACCTTATATGATCTCGTGGAGTTTATATTAGAGTTTTTAATTCTACACAGATCTTTACTGCATTATATTGTTCAATATTTAACGATTTAGGCAGCTTATTGCAAAAGAGCGCGCTGGCGGCAAAAATTAAAACTTGGGGAAGAATATATCTATGAATTAAAAAAAAGAACCACTTATCCGATTTACGCGTAAATCGGATAAGTGGTTCTCGACTGATAAGCGCACTAACGGAGAGACAGACAGACGTTGTGTGATATGTAATGTAATATTACGAAAATTGGTATGGAGGTATATTTATTTTAAGAATCTGATGAACTTTTTCAACGAATATCACATCTAAAAATATGCAAATTACAGGAAATTTTCCTGGCTTTCAGATGGTGCTACTTTGATTTTTCTATAATTTATTTTAACACTTAAAATTCGCTATATTTAGATTTTACAACTTGTAAAAGCCCCGATCTCAAGTCAAAATAAATAACAAGCCATGGGTTCGACCCTTGAGGTCCACACAACCAACTTTCCAACATGATATGACTATTAATACTTGAATACTGATTATTTATTGTTTCCATATAGTTTATGTGAATAATATTTGAAACAAAAATAAATTGAAATTTTTGGTTTTGATTTTAGGACCGATTACAGTAACTTATTAATGGGAATTGATAAAATAAGAGACATTTAGACAATTTTCTTATCTTTGATTTACAAGAAATAATTTTTTTTTTAAATAAGTTTTGAGGATAATAATCATTTTTACATATCGTTCTTATGGTTTCTAATTTAAAATACTAATACCCGGTATTATAAAGAATTTGCTTCAGTACAAAATCAAATTAGCTCCCAGCTAACGCTATCTGCTAGGTATTAAATATAAATGACAACCACTCACAGATGTAGTCTTTGACGCATGCGTATTAAGTAGAAATCAGCGACTTAATATAAGTGTACCTCATAAAATACATTTACATTATTATACATTTATTACCACTGCTTTAAAATATCGAGCAATTTCACAACAATTTGACTCCCAGTAGATAGCGTTAGCTGGAATCTTTGCGTGCATATCTTTATAATACCGGGTATAAGAGCTCTATACGAATCTGTTAAAAATATATAATAATAATAATAATAATAACGCTTTATTTCAAAAAAACCAAATTAATGGTGTAAAATGCGTCGTAGAAAAGATAACAAGAGAACATTAAAAACATTTGGTAAAACTACATAAGATAATGAAATAAGTCATAATACAATTAAAATATAAAATATAAAATTTTAAAATTTAAAAAAACTTACAAAATAGACTTACAAAATACAAGTTAGTAGCGTGTGATTTCAATTGCTAAATTCATTAAAACTATAATGGTTTTTTTCTAGAAGAAAAGCTCTTAGCTCTTTTTTGAATTTAGGGCCTGAGTGTGATTTAATATTTTCAGGTAGTTTGTTATAGACTCTGATGACGGAATTTACCACTCCCTGGTTGATGAGCTGTAGTTTTGTCTGTGTAGTGGTGTAAACGTTTTTTTGGCGAGTGTTATGGGAATGCTCTGGTAAATAGTTTTTAAATAGTTGGAAATGTGTTTTTATGAAAACTGCACATTCATATATGTATATGTCTGTAAGAGTGAGAATATTCAGTTGTTTAAATAGTGGTCTACATGACTCTTTTGGATTTTTATTTAAAATGAAGCGTAGACAACGTTTTTGTATTAAGAACAATTCATTAATATTTGTAGATTTACCCCAGAAGATTATACCGTATTTTAAATTAGAGTAAATAAAAGCGTAATAGACTGTTAATAGGACATTAATTGTGGTGAATTTTGATATATATTTGATATATTTTTATATATTATAAGCGACTCACAAAAAAGTGTAGACCACAGATTTAATCGATTATTTGATATCTCTGAAACTAGATAACCATAAGAAACCTGAGTACATAGTCTGCATCTACCTTAAATTAAACAGCTCTGTTCTTCCCCCTCTCCCCCACCACTATTGACGCCCACGGCCCTGCCTGTTGCAGTAGATTAATGATGCGCCACTGCGCGCGGAATCTCTTATATAATCCTCTTCGCCATGACACCAGCATGTACCTACTACTATAGACGGAATGTTTCGTGTAAATGTTATCAAAGAAACAGCTGTCTCTCGAACTACCCTATTTCTCTCTCACCCACATATGCATAGCTTTAAGTTGCTTTACGATAAGAAATGTCCCGGGAATATTCCCGCCTCTTCGAAATAACGTCCCAGATTTCAGATTAATCGTTACGTGAACAATTGCACCGATTATGTTCTAGTTGCAGCAGGTGCAGTAAAGGATTCAAGGCTTTCAACTGTCGAACAAGAAGTATTGCTTGTTTGGAAAGTTTCTAAGTATTTTTAAGGTGAATTGGTATATGTTATTTTAATACCCGACTAGGAAATTTTGCGTAGGTTCTTTTTAGGTATGCCGAATTTCTTCATGCAGGTGGAAAGTTCGTAAGTATTTTTAAAATGTTAATTTAATACACGACTAGAAAATTTTGCGTAGGTTCTTTTTAGGTATGCCGAATTTCCTCATGCGGGCTTTAACTGTAAACCCCGTGAGGTACTCAATAAAAATATAACGCTGTGTTTCAATGACTGCCTAATTAATTAGTTAATCAGTTGTTTTCAAACCATGATTAATGTTAACTCTAAACTTAATCTCAATTTGTAAATGAACAATTCACTAAATATGATTATTTTTTACCTGATAAAATATATCATAACCGTGATTGTTTTTGCTTCCTCGCAATATAGAAGATACGAGAAGCTTTGTGATCGTTTCAGATTGAGACAAAAAAATGTTCTCCGATTTCAAAATTTTAAATTGATTTTTATCCGTTTCACGTCAAGGCAAACACTTTTCGTTCCGTATCTGTCTGTCTGTGTGTCCGTCCGTCCGTCCGTGTGTCCGTCTGTCCCCCGAATCCTTGTCACACGCATAACTCATGAACCACTGAACCGATATTATTGAAACTTGGTTGGATGGTTGGGTCTGGCTTGAGAATCATCAAAATCGTATGTAAGGGGGAGGGGTGACACCCCAAAATATTTATTTTTTCAAGATATCTCAAGAACGACACATGTTACGTGAAAATTTTATAGAATATTTTTAGTAGAGCATTTAATTTTCTATAATATGGGTCTACAACGTTTGTTGTAAAATATTCCCTTACAAAGATTTATCTCAATTTATTTTAAAAATTTGTGTTTTGTTTTTCTAAATTGATATTTGCTTGAATATATTAAATGTCATTTTGACGTTTTAAATGTTATTTTGTCGTTTTAAATGTCATTTTGACGTTTTAAATGTCATTTTGACATTTGCATTTTAGATTTAGATTGAAATTGTCAACAAATTAAAAATATATGAAAAAATATTCAGGTGCGTTTTAAGAAAAATTTCGAACTAATATTTTTTAGTAAAATTGTATAAAAATTAAATGGTTAACCAATTCCAGGCAATTTATATAAACACTATCGGTTTTTATTTAAATTGGTGAATAATTAACTACCTTTGGTGAATTTAGCACGTGGAAGCACTGTGCATTTACTTGGCAGATGTTTTTAAAATTGACATAGTAATGGTTTTAAAACAACTGATTAACTAATTGTGATTAATTTTGTTTTGTGCAACCCAAGGTTTAGTTTTGTTCCTGGTTGTCATGGTTTCGCCATGCTGTAGAAGCAAACTGTATCCATTGAAGCAACAAGCGTATTGTAGTGTTTGTGCATAAGAAGAAAATAGTTGTTGACAGAATAACATATTTTTACTGACGTGACTACAGTTTCAGTTACAAATTGATTCTCTCTCATTGTTCTTATTTTTTATATTTACAACTTCAACGAGGAAAACATATTAGATTATACATACCTACTGTAAATTTTTACAAACACGCAACAGAAAATAAAATGTTTATTGTTGAGTTATAAAATTTTACAGTTGGAAGTTTTTATCGAAATTTAAATCATTTCCATTTTATGGAAGTATACTTACTTTATACTGAAGTTTAAAACGCGATTTTTTTATTTTCAAAAAACACATTAATTACTAAAAATTTCTTATTCATAACACTATACTAACCCTACTCGAGGCTTCGACCTGTTCTTTAAAAAAATCATTTTTTTGTTGTATCTACACATATCATGAAGACAGAAAAAATAAGATTTATAAATGAACTGAATAAAAATAAATAAGGATTAAATTTAATTTAATTTTTAATTAAAACTGGCATCTGTCTTATTGAATATCAGTTATAAGTAAGTACAAGCTGCTATCTAAATATGATAAAGTAAAAAACTATTAAAGTACTATTAATAGAGATAATAAGATCGATAAACAGATTTCTGTAAAATTTCCACTGACTCGAGGCACAATAATCTCTTCAATATGTAGAGTCGCATGCAGAATAGGCTGGTGCCAAAGTAGATTTTGAAGCTCAGAAAAAAAAAAAATAACAGGCAAGGACCAGCCGGAAAATTTAGTTAATGTTATAATTAAAAGAAAAAACAAAAATGAATTATTAATTTTTATTTTTTCAAAAAGGTATTGGCACTAGCCTAGAAGTGATTGATCAGTTTTCATTCAAATTCACGTATTACAAACTTAGTAGGCTTCTCCCATTTGATTATTATAATATTTAAATCATTTCTCTATGCACCAAATAAAGACAGATATTTTAGATATAGAAGTACTACATACTCAAATATATTTGTGAGATTAAATTATTATGTAATCTATTGAAAATTGTATGAGTAAATTTTGTAGCAATAAATATTTGATATTCCGAATTTTAGTATTTAAATATGTTAAACTTGATATAAAAATAATTAATGAAGTGCACTAATATTTGTGTTTTTATTTAAAATGATGTAACTAGAAAAAGATAATCGATGATGTTTGTCTTAATATTTTTGAATCTGTTGTAAGTGATTCTGACCTTTAGGGTGGCAGACGACTTCTGAAGCCCATAGTACAAGCTACTATCTAAATATGTATAATAAATTAAAAAATATTAAAGTCCTATTGGAACGTTAAACAGATTTCTGTAAAATTTCCACTGACTCAAGGCACAAAAATTTCTTCTATATGTATTTCTAAAGACTTAAACGAGGTGAAACATCAAATATTAATAACAACGGTAGATATTATATGCAGAAAACCATCCAGTTTTAAATCATCTACGCAATAACTTAAGATTTAAACTGATAAAAAGAAAACTCACATAATAGAAACTACATAGTCATAAACTAGATTTTAATCGTTCTAAGATCGGGGGAAAATGCGAAAACGTGTTCAAGCAACAACCGAACATCTCCCCATGTGGTTCGAACAGATATGAAAATGTGCTGAGTGTCTTCTATGATTATGGAGATTTTATAGATTCTCGTGCACGTACTGTGAATGCTCTACAATTACCGCGTAATCAAGACGGATTATTGGGGAGAGTTCACATTGAATTGTTTGCATGGGTCTTTTGTATTAAACGGAAAATTATTCTGTCGAGCCTTTTTAACATGCCATATAATATTACTAAAATATAAATCTGCAGGTTCTGCATGTAGGGGAGAGTGGGGTAGTTACGAACACCGAAGGGAAAAATCAAAAACCTGAGTAAGAAACCAATATTGTGCATTATTATTAAATAAATACATTTTCAGTATCAATTTTAATAAAATATAAAAACATAATTAAAAATATCGGTATGGAGAACCATACACGACTTCCATGTTCTTTCTATCTTTTTAAATTATTTTTGATATATGAAAAATTTCAATGGGATTTGTCAAAAATAAAACTCACCTTTGTATAATAGTATACATATGTATTATTAGTTTTATAATGTCCTAATGTCAAAAACATAATACACATTCGTAGAATAACTAATTATACAATTTAAATTTAGTTGCATTTTTTTCCAAGATAACATGAAGTAGTGACGTATTAATTAGTATTTCAAATTCAAATTTCGAGGGTGGTTTTCACCCCTTCAATAACTATTTAGGCACGTACAAAAAATAAATGTCCCTTAGGATCATTTGAATTACTAATGTACCAAATCTTATCAAAATTAGTGAGAAAATACTTGCAAAGTTCACTTTTTAGATGATAAAAGATACAAAATTTCTAATATTTCCAAAACCGCTAATCCGATCAATATGTCTGGAGTACTCACTGAGACAAACATTTTACCCAAAAATAGTAATAATAAAAAAAATAAAAAAATTTCCCAAGGTTAATACCAATAAATATTGCTGTAATTTTTTTTGAAAAGCCTATATAAGCTTCTGAAACATAAATTTTTTATCAAAATCGGTTCACCCATTCCGAAGAATTTTTTTTTATTTTCACGTTTTTTTTTTATTTTTCGAAAACCAGTTGAGGTTAGGAGCTGAAACTTGCGGGATCTTAGTATTTTTATAGTACCAACATATCCCTAGGGCAGTGGTCCCCAACCTTTTTGTATCTAAAAGCACATTCTAGAATACCGATCGGGCGGCGGGCATCATTTATTTTTTCAAGGTAAATTTATAGTTGGACATAGTTAATAATACACATAATATACAAAAAAAAATTAAAAAATATAGTTTTAACATATAAAAATTATTGTACAATCAGAAAAAGATGTAATGATTTTAGTGATGTAAAGGCGAAAATTTTCATAATTTTTCAATTTCACCCAGTGGCGGATTTGCAGTCCTAGCCGCTCTAGGCCCCAGACCATATGCCGCCCCTTTCTCAGCACCCATCATTATAGACTAGATACATAATTCATGAATTTATTTTATTCCCACTTTTAATTGATTCAGAAAATTGTTTAACTAAAAGCTAGCTTATAAAGCTAGTTTATAATATTTTCCGAGGTTTCAGGGATGATTGGACATTTAAATAAAACATTTAAAACGGTTTTAGGTTTTGTTTTTAATAAAATAAATGTTTTACAATGTGTTACAAAACTCGTCTGCACTTAAGCGCAGCAAAATCAGTAATTAAATCTTCGCAATCCAATTTGCTTAAAAAATCAGCTTTTATGTTGATACGCAAAAATAGTGATTTAGGAAGATTATAATCATACGGTACACGAGCCTTTAAAATATTAAGATACTTTGCATAAATTTTTGAAAAGTTTTTTCATACGTTGGTTTGGTTGGTACCGCTTACTTTAATAATATACAACAATACACAGATTTGAAAAAGTAACAATATATTTTTAAATTAATTTTGGAAATGATTGATTCTTATCTTATCTCCTTATGCCCTTTATTTAAAAAAAAGTCGATAGCAATGAACAAAGTGCTTATTAACATTAACGAGAGCTCCTTTTTCCTTAGAATTAATTTCTCCATTCGTGTTCTATAAAATATTTACAACGACAACAACGCAATAATACATAACACAAAAGTGAACAAATGAATCACTGGCATAATCGATTTTGCAATTGTTCCAACGATGTAACACAGATAATAAGTATATATGTTTATATGGGGAGTTTGTAATTATGTACAAAACCATTGCTAAATACGTGTTATTACGTTGCTATCATGTTTAGTCCAACACGCTACCGTCTGATTCCAAAACGTTTATCAATAAGGGGTGGCCTCATATTAAAAAATACGTGATATTACTTTAAATTAAAACCATTTTATAATTATTATTTTATATACATTTTGAAACTTATATAGTCTTAAGAATGTATTTAAAATGTCCCATAATATACTCAATGCAGTTTCTTTGATTAGTACTTTTATTACTCTTCAATTTATGTTCTGTGAAGATTAAAAAACTTGTATGTTATTTCCTTTCCCTGTATCCAATTATGTTTATTTATCTTTCTATAGACCTAGGCATTCAATTTATTATATGTACCATCGGCATTATAACTCATTTTCCACCCTAAAGGTGAGAATCGCTTACAACAGATTCGAAAATATTAAGACAAACATATGTTATTTTTATTTCTAGGGCGGAGCTTATATAGTTACATCAATTTAAATAAAAACATAAATATACGTCTATTTCATAAATTAATTTTATATCAAGTTTAACATATTTAAATACTAAAATTCGGAATATCAAATATTTATTGCAACAAAATTTATTTCTATAATTTTTAATAAATTACATAATAATTTAATCGTACAAATATATATGAGCACCTATTATAAACGAAGTGTACTTCTTTATCTAGTAAATAAGTTCAAAATATCTGTCTTTCTTTGGTACATGGAGAAATTATTTAAATATTATAATAATCAAATAGGAGGAGCCTACTAAGTTTGTAATAAGCGAATTTGAACGAAAACTGGTTGACCACTTCTGTATGCGACTCACATTATACATTGTTATATTTATACATATTTTCTATATGTATAAAGTAAAATTACGTTGTGAAAAAATAATTAACTTTGCTAAGTTTTACAAAAAAATAATTTTGAAATTTATTTTATAGATAAAAATATAATTTTTCGGATCTATTTTTAAAATTTTATTTCAAAATTCCGAAGAGAAAAAATTAGTTACCTTGTGTATTTTTTAAACACTTCATATAAACACTAAAAAATTTATTCTTTAAATAAAAAATTTCATTAGGGCGTCACAACAAAAAATAATAAAAACTATTAACATTAAAAGAATTGACATTTATTTATGCATATACATATACATACATATTCATAAATAAATAAATATCGTTTTATAATAGTATGAATACTATATAATTTTATATCTTGCAAAAGAGCACTTCTGTGTGTGTATGTGTGTGTGTGTGTGTGTGTGTGTGTGTGTGTATGTGTGACACAGTTCAACATCCTGGTGTGTTTTTGGTGCCAGCATTGTCGAAGTGGCGAGTGGGCGTAAAATGATGATCTCTCTTATCATGCCACATGCCATGCCACAAATGAATGTGTTTCCAATTTGAGATAAAGACAGATGAAGCAACGCGAATTTCATTTTACATTACAAATACCTCAACATCGTTGTAATACTATATGTAATAAAGACGATATTGTGTCTTGTTATTTGGGGATTATAATGTAGATATGGTTATAAAGTACCTGCTCGAATAATCATTTATTTATATCTACATACGTATTGAATAGTAAGTTAATAAAAATATGAATCATTTTATATTTGTGATAGATACGGGTGTGATTTATAAACATTGAGATATAGGATACAGTTATGGTCGCTATAAGAGCAACGTGTACTGTTTTTTTGATTGACGGGCTTCTTTTTTGTAATTCTCATGAACTCATGTTACTAATAATAATAATAATAATAATAAATTTTATTTGTTATGTTATGACCATTGGTTAGGTATACAAAACGTCAATATGTGGTATACAATATACATAAATAAATAAAAATATATACATAATATATAATTATATAAAATAATTAAGCTAATAGCACTCAGCAATGCTGTATGGTTCCTTCATTATGAAGTACTGCTTTAAATGTATTTTGTATGTTTTTGAGGTTTTTAATATGTCAGGAAGAGTGTTTATAAGTTTGTTATACATATAATCTGGAGATCTTTCATAAAAGGTAGTTTTATGGTATATCTCTTGGATTCTACCTCTAAAGTCATAACTTGCATTTTTCCTTTCTTCTTTTTTGCTTTTGATATTTTTTAATAATTCTGTTGCATATATACCATAAATAGTTAATAAATTGTTAGTTTTAAAAATACCTCTAAGTGATTTTTAATAAAACTAGTAACTCTTTAGTAGCTAACTTTTCGGGCTGTTGTCCACGTTGTCGTATTTTTAAACTTGACGTTTCGACTCTCATGTCGGAGTCTTCTTCAGAAGTGATTCAGATTTCAGTTTCAGAATCACTTCTGAAGAAGACTCCGACACGAGAGTCGAAACGTCAAGTTTAAAAATACGACAACGTGGATAACAGCCCGAAAAGTTAGTAACTATGGACAACGGCCACGAAAGCCTACAGAAGAAAATAGTAACTCTTTATTTAATCAATTTAACTACCAAAGTTCGCAAATATAGTTTGTTTTTTTATTTATAGCCTTTTATTTTGTTTATGTTTTTTCTTCAGTTATGGATAAAGTAAAACCAGTAATGAGCACGCAGTGATGGACAATTGCTAATGATTACAAAATGATAAGTACTAGGTACGACACAAGAGATATAAAAGAAAGAATCGTCAAATTTGAAACAATGTAAAGCAGTTTCTATGATAATATAATAATTAATAAATAAATTATACTAATAATTAGTTTAAATGTCCACCATTTTGACACCTATTGGCCGAATGTCATCAAATCACGCTGTAAGACAGTTAAAAATATATAGATTAATATTCAGAAATGGTAGTAATCAAATATCAACAAATATTTCTAATTCAGTACATTTAATTAAAAAATAGCCATTACTGGGATCATATCCAAGACTGATGCCATTACCTTATTCCTTCACAATTATGACGTGTTTAAAAATTGTGGCTGGAGTTCCGAAGACCGGAACCCTTCGATTGGCTAAAAAATGTTACCAGATACTCCATTATGCAGTAAATCAGCGGTTCTTAAACTCTTTTGTACAATAATTTTTTAGGGACCCCCCCTCCACAGAAAAACAAAGAATGTCGTTAGATAGTAATTAATCACTGGTAAATAGAAATGTAAAAGTACTTTAATGTATGCCAAATATGTTTCACGGAACCCTGAGGGTCCATGGATTCTAGTTTAAGAACCGCTGCACTAGATAATTATATCTGAAAGGAATATTGGTGACTCAAATCGAAAGAGGGTGAAATTTTTTTTGAAATGTATATTTCTGAATTTTTAATTTAAGACATCAATATGATTGTATTTAATTGTATTTTTTTATATTTTTAGCCTGACGATGATTCTATGAATCGAAAGCATGCACTTGCGAATACTTTTAAAAATTTTTTTTACGTTTAGACAATTAATTTGTTATTATTTATGTTAACATTTATATAAATTTATATACAAGTAACAAATAAAAAATGTATACATGTTTACAAGTTAATACCAACCCAAAACTAATCAACTCGATTTCACCCCAATAGATTGCCCTAGTCAAGAACAGTTAACATGTATATTATTAGAGCATCAAGTCTATTATTGGGGCGAAATCGAGTTGATTAGTTTTGGGTTGGTTAGTTTTCGTTAATTAAAAACGGGGATTCAATCTCGCCGCAACAAACTGTTTTTAAATAATTCTATCAATTGAAATAAACATAAAAATTGTATAAATGTTCTAGTCACGCATGCACGTGATTTAGGGTCGATCCACACTATCGTGCCAGTCCTGGTCCGGTCTCGCTCCAATCAAAATATAAATAAACAATAAACAATGAAAGCATCCACACTATAGGTATCGTGCCGGTCTCTCTTCAATCACACTCCAATTACAGTATTTATACTGAATATTTGACTGAAGCGAAACAGGGACGAGCAAGATAGTATGGATCGGCCCTTAATCTCCGCCTTGTTTAAGGAAAAACTATTGGAGTGAAAGAGACGTAGTTAATCTGGATAAATACAACATTTTTAAAATAAAATACGTTATCGTCATGATTTTTAAGCTATCGCGAAAAAAAACAAAATATTTTTTTTTCACCCCTTCTGGTTCAAGTCGCCATAAATCCCTTCAGGTAATTTTTTTGAAGGTGTAGTTGAATGTTTTTTTAAAGTTACAAATGATTCCAAGGGTTCTGGTTTTCGAAACTCTAGCCATAATTGGCTTGTATGTATATTAATAATAGGCATGATGCCATTAACAAAGTATCACTGAAATTATGATTTTAAATAATGAAATAGGTTAAAAAGATTCTAAAAATGTATTTATTTTTAAATTGAAAGCGAGATTAATATAATTTTTGTTAAAATAAAAACACAAAATACAGCAATCCGCCATGTTAGATGTAACACCAATCAGAGTGAATGACGTCATGCCTTAGTAAACATCATTTTTGTTTCATTAATATCTGCACTGTTTATAAATTATTTTGTGATTTTAAATTATCAATTTGTTCAGTTTTGTGTTACCAAAACTAAAAACGAGAAACATTAGCAATGGAACAATGATCTATTATTGTTGACAAGGGCATGTTTACAAAGGCGTGACGTCAAAAATGCGCCAAATTCAAAATTAGTTTTAAAAGGGTCAATTTTTGTGATTAAACCTTTATTTTCTGCATAAATAAGTATTTTTTTGGAAATAGAAGACACGTAAGATCATCATAAAATAGTTTTTTTTTTTAAATTAGGTATCATGCCTATTGTGTACCTCTTAGTTAATTAGAAAACTGCAAAAGATCTAATCAATTAATTTTAACTAGTAACTATAACTACGAGAGACAAAGTACGTAAGATAGCAGACTTTCCTTAACGAGATAACTCATAATTAGTTAAATGCCTTAAACTACATCTCACAATTACTTTGAACGCTTTTTGAATTTCCCTGTACAAACTTCAACGACGTAGTAAGAACATTTGGGAAGTGTCTTTATAACCATACTATAGATACCATCTTTGTTGTGAAAATTTATGAAATCTACATAAGCGTCAAAAACATCCAGTATCTAGTCGAGAGTGACAGAGATACGTGACAACTCGCTATTGGATACATCTGTCCTTTACATCGGAACGTGACGGATCAACAGTGTATCTGTCTTAATGCAGTGAATTGGCGTTGCATAAAGGTTGTCATATTAACCAATTTATGTAGATAGGGGTCCGCTTTGATGTATGTCTTCTTCGTACTCTGGAAACGTTCGAGTGCTTTTGTTGTGTGTCTTGTTGAAAACGTGTTGGGACTTCGTGTATGAGAAGAATTATACAGTAGAACACGTTGCGTTTATAAGCTGTTTAGTATGGGATATGTAAATAAGATATGGGGTTGTTATACAAACAACGTTTGCTAAGGAATTCAGTTACTGCATGTCATTTGGATTTTAATTGCAACATGACATTTGAGTGTATTTTAATCATTTTATTAAACTACTTAGTAGAGGGAAATTAGCATTTTAATGTGAAGTTGAATTTTTTTGGATTTTCTCTTTATATGTTCGAAGATGAGTTGAAAATAAAAAAATTAGAAAAATCGGTCATGTGCGTCCCGAGAAAATTGCATAATTGTGCATTTTTGATACATTTCGAGTGTATCGCTACACTGTTTTTGAAATATCTCCGGTTCTATAGGTCGTAGGAAAATTAAAAAAAAAATTAAAATACTTATAAGTTAATAGACTATAGGTAGTGTTACTATTCAAACGTATCATAACCTTAAAAAATAAAAAAAATTGTCGAGAAACCTTTTTTATCACTAAGAATGCAATAATTGACGTAAAAATGAAGGGATTTTTATGAAAATAAGGAAATATGTATTTTTATGTTATAAATACATGATAAAATTTTCAAACATAAAATTTGATTTTTATACCCACAATCGGCCATTTTTGAAAAAATGGAAAAGCTCGCCATTTAATGAGAAAACGTCATAGGGTAAATTATATTTTTTTTAATTGTAGACATTTTTATGTACTTTCTTGTGAACATATGCCAAAATCTATTAAATAAGTTAAAATATCGTAAATGATGTATAAACTAATGCTTTCATTACATCACATTACATTTTTTTAAAGAAGTCTCCATATTTACTTATTGTTAGTTTAATATCGATTGGTTTTAATTTTCTGTTATAAAACTATAAATAAAGATCAATTTGTCGATTTCATCCCATTTTTAAGTGACGGCAACACACTACAGGTCGCAAAACGTAATAAATCAACAGCAATCCTTTTGTGACGGATCGATGTAAGAAAATATAATTATTTAGTGAGTTGTTTTCAAATTAATGTACTTAAATAATCACTATTGTTACTAAAATTGACAACCTTAGTAATTAATACATTTTAAAAAGTTTTATGGGTGTGCATTTTATGACCAAGCCATGCTATTTTTTTCTATTATGTACTGTTTTAAAAATAATTGGAAAAATTAAAAAAATGATAAGAGTAAACATCCGTTTTCGGTTTAATGATGTTCTCCAAAAATAGAATTGCTTTGTTTATATGAATATGCAATTATTTAAATGAAATAATGTCATTATCGGTTCGAGCTCCTTCAGATTTCATGCATGTATAAAAAAAGTTAAATAAAACTACTTATAGAAAAATAGTCATTTTAAAGTGAAAATAATCAACCCTTATTGGTTCATTTTTATTATAATTGATAAGAAACAAAAATACTCACTTTAAGACCCATAAAATTCTTGGTTCTAAACTAATCATGTCAGATATTTGTAGAAACGCAATTTAGAAGATAAATTTCATTATATCTATAAAACAGTCTAGGTTTCTTGGTTGTATTAAATTACAAGTGTTTGGATATTGTCATTAGATATAAGATATAATATACATTACTGCGCCCTCGTTTCATAAAATCTTTATAACTCAATAGAAACCGAAAGCAAATATCATATTACCCCCTTTCGTGGTTAATTTTTTACTGGCTTTATATATTTTCTAATTAAAAAAATTAATAACGACCTCTATATTTACATATAAATATTAAATATAAAATAAATTATATGGCTGCAGAGATTAAAAGTTTAAAGTAAACAATAAAATCTTTTACGATAATCACGATTTTTTTTATTTTACGATGTTTTTTGTTTTTATAATATAATTACAAAAACATGAAATGAATTCATTACCTGAAATTTATAATTAAGAAACTTGTTGAATATTTAGAACATTACTTGCATTTTACTTCCTACATTCATAAATACATTTACGACTTATATTATTTTAAATCACGCTCATTCGCGTTAGGTCAAAATTATTTAAATGTTAAGTATTAATTATTTTTAACAATACCTGAATTATACAAAACTATGTAGCAAAAATTAGTTTATTTTTATTTTGTATTATTATATACTAGCTGTTACCCGCGACATCGTGGAATTCAGGTTAGGTAATACAGATTTCTGTTATGATAGTCGATAAAACAGGTTTTTAATTTCGCATTTGGACGCGAAATGTTCCTAAGTTAACCTAAACTATCGCGCGTGCAAAAGTATACATACCCTTTTTTAGGGTTCCGTAGAAACCTAGGAATCCTTATGTTTTACTGTGTCTGCCTGTCTATAAAAATTGTATACCTATTAAGATATACGGACGTAGATTGATGACCAAAAACAGAAATGGTGAGATTTAAAAAAAAAAGAAGTTTTTTGGATCTCCTTCTGGTTGATTGCGGTGACTTTAGAAAGATCTCCTAAAATAGAATTATAAATGTTTAAATGATCTTTTGATTTGAACCATTCAGTCACGATATATTTGCGTTCAACTATTTCTAAACTATCGATTCGAAAAATCTGAAAAAATTCCAAAATGTAGCTTTCAATTAGTATTTGTCAAGTACACTGACAAAAAATTTTTTGGACCTTTCCATAGATTGAAAAGTGTACTCACAATTTTTTTTCACTAACCTCATTGGGTGAGGTATTTTTAGATAGGCTCCTAAAATGTAACAAAAAATGTCATATTACCTTTTGATTTTAACCCTTCAGTCACGATATATTTGCTTTTCAATGTGGTTATCAGCGTCCCCCCTTCTAATTTCTAAACTATTGATGCAAAAAATCTGAATAAATTCCAAAATGTAGCTTTTAATTAGTACCTACTTTCAATGAAATGTACAACGAAGTCTGTAGCAAGAATAGTTTATGAAAAAATTTGAAATAACTCTTTTTTACAAATTGTAGTGAAAATGACTTGGCCGTTTTATTTAATCTTATCAATTTTTCGAAATACAAAGTAGCTTATGCCTTTCCTCAGGAAGCAAACTATCTCACTGCAAAATTTGATCAAGATCGGTTCAGCGGTGTAGACGTGAAAAGGTAACAGAAACTTTCGCATTTATAATATTAGAATTTGATAGAATGCACTTTGTACACTCGAATATAAATTTTAATACTTTGCACTTAAAATTAATATTTTCCACTTTTGATATTTTTAATGTGATTTTTTTTATGATTATTTATTAGGATCTTGGCTTTTGGGTGTAAGTCGCGTCGATTTGGTAGTTTTATCGACCGATAAAACTACCAAATCCATATCAAGATCACCGCGGAATCCTTAAGACTTGATTATTTATTACATGTTTTTGATTTTATTTGATTTATTTGTTATTTTCTATATTTTAACCTAATCAAAATTTAACCAACCTCCCTCAGCCCTAATAGATTGCCCTAATCAAGGACAGTTAACGTATATATATTATTAGAGCATCAACTTTATTCTGAATAACTATGTTCCGTGAATTTTGACAATTGTGACATCATATCGGTATTTAGTGCAAAATATTAAAATTTATTTCGAGTGTACAAAGGGCATAGTATCCAATTTTTAGTACAATTATATATTTAACCCATGCAATTAAAAATATTTTGTTGGTACAGTTTTTTGTGTATATAACAAACATTGTGTGCATTGTTTAAATAATTCAAAAACAATGGTCAAAGTTTTTTTAACAACATTTTTTACCTTTTATAAATTTGTACATGTATTATAAAAAAATGTAAATTAAAAATGAACATAAAACATGGTTTACATTTTATCTACAGTAAAATACCATTCTTAGATCTTACATATCCCCTAAAGGTTTTTCCCATCTGTGAACAGAAACGCCTATTTATGTAATTAACAAAATTTATTTTCTCTTAATTAATTTAAATATCGATATATTTTATGTTGATCTTTTTAATTAAAAATAGATATTAACACAATTTGTTATTTATTATCTAAAACACTGCTTTCTAGAACAAATGCAAATTAACGTTTTCAAAAAAATATACAAAACGAAAAACACGTGTAAAGTTTTTAGAAAACGTGTTAGCTATTTAATTTACATAGATGATTATAGTTGAAAAATATTTTCTAGGTGTAAATTATAATAGATATAAATAATTATATATTTGTCACTACAAATTACTTTCTTTAATATTCGAAATAAGGCACTGGCTCCAGTCTTGGATATGACCCCAGTTTTTTAATTAAAAGTACTGAATTAGAAATATTTGTTGAAATTTTATTACTACCATTTCTGAATATTAATCTATATACATTTAACTGTCTTACAGCGTGATTTGATGACAATCGGTCAATAGGTGTCAAAATGGTGGACATTTAAACTAATTATTAGTATAATTTACAGTGGCTTAGGAACGGGGGGGGGGGGGGGGGGTCAGAACTCGACCCCCACGAAATATTCAATGTTCTTAAAATATATGAAATTATCATTACAATTTTGAATGGAATTACATTTTTTGTGATCATAACCCCCCACCGAAATATTCAATGTTCTGAAAATATACGAATTAATTATAATAATTTTGAATGAATGACTTTTTTTTTGATCATATAGTTAACTATACTTAGTTACATATAACTAAAAAAAAGGTCTTCAATAACTACGTATTAAATTTTTCACATTCTTTTGTGTCGTAGTACCGAGGCCCCCCCAAAATATGAAAAATTGAAGACCTTTTTTTTATCCTTACTTCGAAATGTACCACTTCTTTGTAATTTAGATTTTAATGACCTTTTTTTTAAGTCGAATAACTCAGGTTTTTTACATTTCCTATTAACTTTATTTTCAAGAACCAAATAAAAATAAAAGTTTTACGCTACCGCGGAGGTCCCGGTGGTAGTTACGGCCCTGCTTTTATATCTTTTGTATCGTAGTACTTATTATTTTATAATCATTAGCAAGTGTCCATCACTGCGTGCTCATTACTGGTTTTACTTTATCCATTAGTGAAGAAAAAACGTAAACAAAATAAAAGGGTATAATTTAAAAAACAAACTATATTTGCGAACTTTGGTAATTAAATTGATTAAATAAAGAATTACTTGTTTTATTAGTAACATGAGTTGATGAGAATTACAAAAAAGAAGCCCGTTAATCACAAAAACAGTAATACTTATAGCGGCCATAACTGGTTCCAGTACATTATATAAAAATAAAATAATTAAATGATAGGTACTTTTCTGTTTTAAAATTAAATCGTTCATACTGTTATGTCTTATTCTGTATTCTATTTATGCATAGAAATGAATTTAAATTTTAATCGTTCTTGGAGAAGTGACAGAAACAATATATTCATGCTTTAAATTTATCTTTATCACTAGGTTACTAATTTAACAAGTTTTACAAACTAATTTTATATTTGTTTATGCATCTTCGATGGTAATTTTATTACTTTTATCGTTTTTTATTTTTAATTATGGTAGATAAAAATAATTTTTTTTGTGTTATTATAAATAAAAGTTATAGGTACCCACATATATATTATTATTATATTTATTACATTTGAAAGTAAAGGTCATTCATTATTTTTTGAGAGATCAAAAAGAATCGGAACGTTTGAAAATTGCACATTCACATTTTTACAAAAATGTGTAGGATTTGAAATATGAACCTTGGCTTTATTAACATTGTTTTCAAAACATGGAAAGTAGATTAATAAAATTTTATTATCTGCACAAATGGAGATAAATTAAATTTTTTATAAATTATTGTACACAAATGAATATCTAGAAAACGGTTCATTATACCGAAGATAAAAAATGGGTGTGACTGTGTCGGGATGCACATTCGAGGGATTGACGTGAATACGTAAAGTTAAATAAAACTCAGACTCATGAATATCATATTTTTTTTGTTACACAGAAACGTTCGAATATTTGTAAAATGAACATAAAATGTTAACGTAAACATAGCCTAAATGAGGCGTTTATTTTGAAAGTGGCCTAAGTCAATTTTTCACTTTTTTTTAGTTGACTGTAGTAACGTGAATAATTCGAAGTAATCTATCATAAAAAACAGATTTTGGTTTAATATATTCAATTTTTTTTTTAACACATTAATTTTCACACTTAATTTAAAGTTAAAAACTTTATTTGAAAGTGGCCTAAGTCCACTTCACTATTGATAATGTTTGTTAATTTATCACAATGGCTGGAAAACTAAACCTTTTTACGGAAAATGTTGGGTACAAACGTTTTAGGATTTAGCGGGGCAAACCTAATGAAGGTAATAATTTTGACCTTGAGTGGAGGTTTTAAGGTCATTTTGGGGTCAACAAATTTTTTTAAATGGAAACTTAGTTATTTTTTTGCAGATTTGTATTTTGCATAAAATTAGAAATAATTTTTGTCTGATAATTTTTTTTAAAAACTTTAATTTTAGCGTAATTTTTTTTTTTTTTACATCAAAAAAATTTTTTTGTAACCAAAATTTTTGAAATTATTATCTTAGATATTTGAGAAAAAATGCAGTTTAAAAAAAATATTTTTTTTATAATTTCATAATTTTTTAAATCAAAAAAAAAATTTTTAAGTAACAAAATAAAAAAAAAATGTTAAAATTAAAATTTTTATAAAATTTTTCAGACAAATGTTATTTTTTTTTTCTGCAAAATACGAATTTAAAAAAAAATAAATAGGTTTCGTTTAAAAAAAATTGGCTGACCCCAAAATGACCTTCAAACCTCCACTCAAGGTCAAAATTGTTACCTCCATTGATTTTGTCCCTCTAAATCCTGAAACTTTTGTATCAAATATTTTCCCTAAAAATCCATAGTTTTCCCTATATACTTAAAGCAATCTCATAGTTTTCCATATATTAATAATCTCATGATTAAAAAATCATCCTGTATACATACTTAGATTTTCTGAATTGTATAAATTTTTTAAGAGTTATAAAGAAATAATATAAATTAAAATGAGTGTTTTATTTTTTCAATTTGAAGCATTTTATGTTACAACAAATGGACTTGAGTTCTTTTCAATTTATAACAAATGTAATTGTTTATTTTGAAAGTGGCCTAAGTCCATTTGTGGTAAAAAAACACATATTATTCATTTAATATTTGGGGTTATTTTAATAGTAATTGTAAATTGAACTCTCTTAGAAACACTTAATCAATGTGGCACATTGATATCTTACACGTATATTTTTAATTTTATTGAAACGCAAACCCTTAAATATCTCAGTTTAAACATAAGTGGACTTAGGCCACTTTCAAAATAAACGCCTCATTAATAAAGAAATAAATAACTAGTATTGTATGTATAATATAGTTATTTCTTATGATTTGTATGAAGATAAAATCAATTAATTATTTAATATTTACAAGCGAAATCGTGATATGATACGAAATTTACTTTTTATTTTTTTATTCAATCTAAAAAACTTTAATTAAAAAATTTAAAAACGTTACTGCGTAGAGATTATATTCTAATATCTATTATTTTTTTCCAATTCAATCGATTAATGTTTATAAGCGAAATCGTGGAAATACAAAATTTAATTTTTGTTGTTGATTTTTATAATATTAAATGGTTAAAAGTTTTGATTTGTACTTGGTACTACGGTTTCACTTTTTCGAATTTAGACTGTCATTTGAAAGAGTATAGAAAATTATGAAAAAGTATTATAGATTTTTAAAATCTTCATTAATTTCAGAGTTATTTGAAATATACAATTATTTTACATATTTTCATTGGGGTGTTTTACCGCAGCTAAGATATTTTTTTTCTTACCCTAACCCTCTCTTACTATATACAAAATTAAATCGATCCGAATATGCAACTTGTCAGTATATAAAAGAAAAACAGTTCTATATGACATTAAATGTAAGCTGTATTAGAAATTTTCTAAAATGTAATTAATATCGTTAGCTAGAATCATTTATAATCAATGACATAATGTATTAGCACGAATTTAATAAATTGCAAAGTATATGTTAATTTTTAAAAGATAATGTGGTAATTTTATTCAGTAAGTGTTATAATTAAAACAAATTCTATTTGTCTAATGATCTAGATGAAGATTTAAATAACATTTTGGACATAATATAATTAATGACAAACAGGAAAATATCGCTGTTGGTTTTAATTGGCCAAGTGGATTAAACATTTAATTTCTTTTCTTGATAATTTAATTTAAAAAAAACAAGTTAATTAAATCAATATTCAAATTACTAAATGGTTTTTTAAATAATGACCAATAGTTACAAGTCGCAAAGAATAATAGCTCTATTTGGGTCATTTTATTTTGCATTAAGAATTTTAGGTTAAAAGGGCATACGTGAAACCTTTTATTGGAATTTTATTTTATTAAATTAAACAACTTTTCCGGAAAACAATATGAAACTTTTGATTAGATATCATTAAATTTTAAATGAATACAGATATAATGAATAATTAAACGAAAGAACACATCAAATTAAATCAGAAATAACATGGCTTGGCCATAAAATGCACACCCCTTAAACTTTTTAAAATGTATTAATTAATAAGTCAATTTTAGTAACAATAGTGATTATGTAAGTACAGTCGGGACTCGTTTATTCTAAGTCTCGTTTATCTGAAATGCGGAGTTTCGTTTATTCGAAAATTTTTCTCCTCCTTCACCTCCCACCATTCTCGAGTCATGGCATAAAAGAACATATTTTTGAAATTTTTGTAGAATTAATTCGAGACACTTATCACCGTCGTCACTCGTCACCTTGCTCATATTCCAAATTAAAAGTAAAGTAAAATTATTTCACTATCACGATTAACTATTAACGATAAATATTAAATACCAATACATAGTCTCTATAGCTCTTTGACCAATCAGCGTTGGCGCGGGAATTGAAGTCAAGAATAAATAAAGGATTTCTTGTATTTGATATTCTATTATACATTTATAACATTTGAATACATCTTCGTGGTGACGTCAATTCCCGCGCCAACGCTGATTGGTCAAGGATCTATACATAACTTGGTGGGAGCCCCTCTCGACTTCGAATAAACGAGACTTCCTCGATTCAAAACGATTCAGAAGGCTTAGAATAAACGAGTCCCGTTTGTACATTTGAAACCTAATAAAAAATAACATAACCTCACTTAATAATTATATTTTTTTACATCAATCCGTCACAAAATAATAAATAAATACAAAAATTGGAAAAAGTATTCCATAAATAATAAATAATACTTACATATTTGTCATAATACGTTAATCTTACAGTTATTATAATTTTTCGAAATTAAAAATATTCAATTTCAGAAAATAAAACTGTCACTTGATGTAGGTATGTCTGATATAAATAAATATGCTCAACATTTTTTAATGCAAACCAGGTTCGTAACTACCACAGGGGAAGCGCGTAAAACTTTTATTTTTATTAGGTTTTTTTTTTCGTTCCCAACATGAATTTTACACTTATCATTCATGAAAATTAGTAGGAAGTGAAAATTAAATATAAAACTTGAGATTGTCGATCAAAAAAAAGGTAATTAAAATCTAAATTAGAAATAATTGGTACATTTCCAAATAAGAAGGATAAAAAAAAGGTTATTTCAAATTTTCATTTTCTGGAGGCCCCTCGGGTACTTCTTGCTCAGGGGCCCTCGAGCCTGTACCAAATTTTATCTTGATTAAAAATGCAACTAAAGATTAACATCTAATCATTGTAATTAGCAAAAGAAGTCATATCTTTGAATAATATAATTAAAATACAACAGAATATTAAAATATGTCAGTTTTAGCTACTGTGACGCTTCTCAACGGAATTTTTTTTAACATTTATGTCCGGTATTATAAAGGAGCTAGCAAATTTGCTAGCTAGCAAGCACTTTCAAATGAGATATCAAACTTATATAACAGTTCTTTTGGAGTTTGTTGATGACTTTGGCAAGTAGGCTTTGTAGGTAAATACCAACGGTATTAAAACAGTGGTAATGTTATGAAAATTATTTTGTACGGTGAAAGATGCCAACTGTCTTACAATTAGTTGAAGTGTCACTGCTCTAAATTCTATAGCTAATCCATAGATACTAGTACAGAATTAATACCCCATTTGAATGTAATTGCCAGCTAGAAAATTTTGTTAGCTCCTTTATAATACCGGACATTAGACTAACTAATATTTCACGATCCATTTTTTTCAGAAATATCATTGTTCTTTTAAATAAATGAAAATTGCCTTACTTCTAGTTATCCGATTTGGCTGAGTTTTAATAGGATTCTATTCTGATAATAGATGAAGTTAATTTAAAAAGATTTCTGTTAATTGATTACGTTTTGCGACCTGTAGCGTGTTGCCATCACTTAAAAATTCTAATTTCTCGACAAATTAAAATTTGTTTACATTTTTATGACAGAAAATTAAAACCAATCGATATTAAACTAAGTAAATATGGAGACTGTAATGTTCTTTTTCAGAAAATGTAAACATTTAATTGGGTTAATAAAGAAACTTAAGATATAATACTCATTTTATCAATGTATATACGTAAAAAAATTTAGGACGAGAATAGAACACACATCCAAAAAATCGCAAACATGTCAGTTACAGACCAGTTAAAAATCTCAAATTTAATATGTTTTAGAAATATAACTTAATAACTCAAAAGCAGAGATATTTTATGCCTTTATAATTGGAGTTCTAAAAAGCCTTTAAAACTTTATATTATAATAATATAACTTGAAGAAACTAATAAAAAAAAAGATATTAAAAATAATTTTGTATCATCATTATTTGTAAAACATTTAATTTAAGAAGCTACATAAAAATGCTAATAAAATAGTCCTGTGTATTATAAATCATGATATACAAAAAGCCGAAAACTGTGGATACTCTCTGTATTCTTTTGATCATTGTCAAGAAACGGGTTTTATTTTAACACCTTGCGTTCTTAGTGTATAATCAGTCAAACAAGTTTTTTTTTGATATTTCTTTAGATTTTTTCCAAAGGAAGTTGGTAATACTGTTGTTGATTTCCGCTAGATAATTAATTTTCTAAATGAAAGTTATGGTACTATGTAACAATATAGAACTAATATTTAATAATTTATAATGGATATTTGTATAATATAGGCGAAAGTATTTATTTGCCTGATTATAATATTGATTGAAGTGAGATTTTTTTAAGTAGCTGTTGTTTTTAGGTATAATGATAGAGTAAAAGTTTGAATTTAAGAATGGGTCATTAAAATAATATTTTATATATATGGTATTATACTTATTTCGCTAAGAGCGTATTTTTTAACTAAATTTTAACTTTCGAATGATATGTTCCTATTATTTTTAGAAATTGAAGGAAACTCTATTGAATATTGATAGATATTTGAAAGGTCTTAATTTATCTAATCATGTACAGGTGAGTCATATCAGGGGGAACAATCTTGAATAGTTGATCGAGAAAAATATTACAAGAAAAAAAGTTCATATAAACATATTAAAAATTATAAAAAATTCATATTAAACTCAATTTAAACTGAAAGATCGAGTGAATTTTTTTTTAAATCAGAACAATTTTTTTTTTTAAACGATTGCAAAACTTCTCGTATCTTTGATAATAAAATATCTCAAAACAAAAATACAACGCATTTAATTCATTATTGAATAAAAATCACAATTGCCATGGAAAACTAAAAAGATTTTGTTAGTCGAGGCGTCAGCCAAAACTACAACAATCACTCGAGTGCAATATTAAATTTAAGTCAAGTAAGCTTTGGAAAAAAGAATGGTTGATGTTTGAAATTTTTATATTTATTAAAATTCGTTGCTTATTTTGTTAATGTATATAATAGTAATGCTGACTTTAGGAAGAGAGACTGGGCGACCGCTCGGGGTGCCAGTTTAGAAGGGGCGGCGGACGACCACATGGAGAAAAACTTAAATTCTTGTAGATTTTTTTTCTCTTTAAAAAACGATCACAAAGCTCTTCGTATCTTCGATATGACGAGTAAGCAAAATTAATAATTTCGAATAAGTAAGTGGAGAATACATCGGAGCAATTTGGGAGCAATAAATTTCCGTTTCAGGTCATTTTTTTTTTTTTAAATTTTTATTCCATTTATTCAGATTCCATTGTGATACAGTTATTAAATTTGATTCCCGGTTTGGTTAGGTTAATAACTGTATCACAATGGGTTCTCAAAATATTAAATAAAAACTAATTTTAGACAAAATCTTTGAGAGTCTGTAGCTTCCTCACGAAGAATTTCCGGACACATGTTTATATGAACTTTTTTGTTTGAAATATTTTTCTCAAACAACTGTTCAAGTTTGTTCCACCTAATATGACTTATCCTGTATATCTAATACTACTAATAACGCCAGAAAATAAAAAACATCTGCCAAGTAAATGCACAGTGCTTCCTCGTGCTAAATTCACCAAAGATAGTTCATTATTGAACAATTTAAATAAAAACCGATAAAGTGTTCAGAATTGGTTAACCATTTAATTTTTATACAATATTATTAAAAAATATTGGTTCGAAATTTTTCTTAAGACGCACCTGATTATTTTTTCGTATATTTTTAATTTTTTGACAATTTCAATCAAAATCTAAAGTTATGCAAACATCAAAATGACATTTAATATGTTCAAGCAAGACGGACAGACAGACAGACACGAAACGTGTTTGTCTTGACGTGAAACGGAAAGATCAATTTAAAATTTTGAAATCGGAGAACATTTTTTTGTCTCAATTTAAAACGATCACAAAGCTTCTCGTATCTTCGATATTGCAAGGAAGCAAAATTAATAATTAATAAAATTGAAATTTTCAAAAAATCAAAATTACAATAATAGTAAAAAATAATGGCACATAAATAAGTAACATTTATTAAATGACGAAAATATATAATCATAATTAGAATCAAAATCTCAAGAACCGTTAGTGAATATTACTATGGAAATAAATTAATGACCATATTTGGTAAAGAAACAAATATAATTTTAAAAATAACGTCCGAAAAACCTAATATAGATCTAATAATGATATATAAGTATTTTGACATTGCTTCATCCGCTTCATAAACATTTTTTTATTTAATAAACAGTGGCGTAGGTATCGTGTATAAGAAAATATTTTTTTCTTCGCTCTCATTACGAATTAATTAGTTTATGACCTAAAATAAATCCTCGTTGAAGGATTACTCTGTAGTTCAATTTTAAGAGGTGCCGCAAAGGGGAGTCCCGTTTCCCATTTACATAACAAGGGGAAATGATTCATTAGTAGTAAAGTTGGTATTACTGATTTATGATAACTGTTGAAATATTTTTAAGGACATCATTTTGTAGAACATAAAATTCTCTATAAAAGTGTCTACAAAGTCATAACTCTCAATTCAACATATCAGAAGGTATAGGCATTCTAAGTGATTTATTTGATAAAATGAAAGTCTAAAAGGCTCTATGAACTAAATTATTGTTGTTATAAAAATAAGTTAAATGTTAATTTTATGTGAAATTTAATTCTATACAAAAATAATCTAGATAGGTATAAGTGTAAATGCAATGAGTTGAAACTTATAAGCATTTTTAATATTTCTTTATTACAAAAATCAACATTTTAATGTCAATTTTTTATAACAATTAAATTGCTGAGCTCTCGGAAAAGGAATGACCCATCCAACAGCTGACATTATTAGTAAATAATTTTATTCTCTACAAAATGACGTTCTTAATTTTTTTTATTAGTTATCATGAATCAGTAATCCCAGCTTGAGTATTAAATAATAATTTTCCATGTTATTTAAATGGGAAACGGGCCCCTTTTTGCGATACCTCTTAAAATTGAACTACAGAGTAATCCTTCGGCAAGAATTTATTTTAGATTATAAATTAAATTATAAACTTATTTAGTAATGAGTGCGAAGAAAAATCAATTATTTTTGTCACACCCTAATGAGCAACTTTACACTGAAAAAAAATTCTGGGAACAAATAAATATTAATAATACTAGGTATGTTTATTTTTTTATTTATTTTTATATGTTAATACTATGTTATTGGTATCAAATAATTTCTATTTTATCAACAGCAAATCTCTCATCCAGATCAATTATTTAAATTAGTTGCGTCGAATAGTTTTGATTTATCCAATTAAAAAAGTATTTTATATTTGCAGCACATAATTTGAATTGGAGTCAACTTACAATTAGTAAATATTTCGCTCAAAAATATTTATCTTTTGTAATAAATCATTAAATACATCAATTTAAAAATTATTGTATTAAATAAAATAACATTAATTTGTATCAATAAATTAGACTATTTGGATCAAATAGGTTCTCTTAAATAACTGAGTTATTGGTCACAAGTCAAATAAGAAAAATTTAACTTGCTTTCAGTAAATATGACTAAAATAATTTGAATTATTTGTATCCAATAATTTTTTTCAATGTAGTTTGAAATTTCAATCGATTAAAAACATCTAGAATTTGATTAGACTTTACTTGAAAGCATCATTCAGGATGATATTGTGAAGTGTCGTAAAATTAGTTAATCCGTAAATAGTAGGGTTGCGACGGTCGACCCTAATAATTTTGAGTGCTTTTGCTCCAATATATTAGCGAAGTAAATATATTCGATTGCGTTAAAACGTTATTTAGAATGTAGTTAAATTTGAATAATGCACATACATATGTAAAATTTAAAGTGTTTGTGGTCACAGATAACTAATGCTTGGTTTCTGAGTTTAAGACACGTCTTCTTATATTTTTTTGAAGAATAGTCTTTAAGATATTTGTAATGTATGGCGAAACATTGACTGAATCAAGGTATGTAAAGTACAAGGTAGCCTCAGTAACTCGACGAAGGAGAGGGAAAACGTCATCTGGAGTGCCTAAATATGGAGAGGGGGAATGATACGCCCAATCATAATAAATATAACTTTGTAACTCGGCGAGAGAAGGGGAAAATACGTCATCTGGGGTACCCAAGCTGATTGGTCAAAAGCTACTGAGGTAACCTGTGTATTTACTAACATTGGACTGAATAATATATAACTAACGTTGTTGAGATTTATAATTATATGCCAATAATATAAAGTATACTTTATATTGTAATTAGGTACATCTTCTAGATTCCATCTTAGATTTATTATTGACAGTTTTGTCTTGGTTTCCGATATATTATGCTAGCTATTACCCGCAACTTCGTTCGCGTAAAATTTAGGTAGGTCGGAGTTGTCAGAAGAAGAAGAAGGTTAGGTAATATAGATATCTGTTATGATAGTCGATAAAACAGGACGCGCATACAAATGCACACCCATTTTTGTATCTAAAGTAAAGTAATTATTTTACTTTAGATACAATACATAATTAATTAATAAATAATTAATACATTTTTCGGGACATGAGATAGAAGATCGCTGTTTTTTGCGGCTAGGAGTATTTGTTTACGAGAAAAGGCGGTATTCCATATTAAATTTCATCTACCCCCTAGTATCTGCTTGACGTGAAAAACTAGACGTTATTCACGTCAAAATAAATAACCTGAATGAGACGCCACTGATATAATGTTATATATAATTTATAATTAAAAAGGCAAGTCTTAGCAGAAGAGCTGTTAAAAAAATTGAACTTAACAGATTCAATTATAATTACAAGTTTAGTGATTTAATAAAAGCGTGTAGAGTAGTTAACTTGATGTATGTATGTATTAATTTTGGTAAATGGGAAGAATGAAAATATCAGTTTATTGAAATACATAAATAATAATGTATTCGACAAGCTACAAAATTAATGAGATCTGACAAACGCATCCCAGTTTTATCTAAGTGACGCATTTTACAGTATCGGTTTTTAATCAGAAACACGCTTCGCTCCTTTCCCCCCCTCACTCTTCCTGTCACCCGTCATGCCCCATACCCTCTGTCGTACTCCCCCGACATGTTAATTACTTTAGAGTTTTAACACGATAATTATTTTCCAAACGACGTCTTTCTGTGATCCGGTGAAGATAAAATCTTGGACTAGAACGTCCGAATTCTTTAATGACCGTTTACCAGGAGTTCTTCAAGTTTTTAAAAATAACTTATTGTGTACTTTGTATTAATAAACTTAATAGCTGCTACCCGCGGCTTCGCTCGCGTGGATTTCGAAACCCCCATCCCCATGATATTTTTTCCGCCAATAATTAAATTTTTTCTATATTTTATTTTTATTTTTTTCTATATAAAATCGTAAATATCTCGACTGCTAAGCGAGATAGGGGGTTGTTTTTCTTTCTAAAACCCCACCCTAGGGTATTTTTCACGCCGGATCGAATAAAACTAATTACAACCCTTCATATGTGCCAGGGGATGAAATTTTTATTACTAAAAAAAATTCCTCATACAAATTTTTCTACCCTTTTGCAATTTCGAGATACGAAGTAGCCTATGTCCGTCCTCGAGATGCAAGCTATCTCACTGCCAAATTTCATCAATATCGGTTCAGCGGTTTAGCCGTGAAAAGGTAACAAACAGACAGACAGAGAGACAGACAAACACACTTTCGTATTTATAATATTAGTATGGAAGTATGGATGGTGTGAAATAGAGTGTGTCGAAAAAATCGATATTTTTAACATCCCAACTGGAAGTAATTGTAATCGGTCTGAAAATCAAAATAAAAAATTTCAACATAATTGAATGTTTTAAGGTCACTATAGTACATTTACACTATTTTCATTAAGTGTGTGTTAAATTTCCTACAAAATTACCATTTACCTTATTTTTATAGTAACAATAGTTTAGCTGTGAGAGCCTTTTAGACATACAATTTAACAAATAAATCATTTTGAATGTCTGTAACATATTTGATACGTTAATTAAGAGACATGACTTTGTAGAGAATTTTATCTTCTACAAAATGATGTCCTTAAAATTCAATTATCATGAATCAGTAATACAACTTTAGTACTATGTTCTTTAAATGAGAAACTGCCCGCAATCTTAAATGATACAGACTATAAATGTATGGATATTTATAAATGGTTATGTAAAAAATATGTTTATATGAAATATCCTATGAAAAATATTTATGTCTATGTATATATTATATCTTTGAATTAAAAAGCAAAAGTTAAAAATAAATCATACAAATGCTTTGCGTTCTGAAATTGAAAACTTTATGAAACTGTTATTTGAAACATATTTTTTATAAAAAATACAAAACATGAAGGATGTTTTGTATAAAAAAGTATTTAATTAAATATTTTTTAAACAATATTGCTTCCTCGCAATATCGAAGATACGAGAAGCTTTGTGATCGTTTCAGATTGAGATAAAAAAAATGTTCTCCGATTTCAAAATTTTAAATTGATCTTTCCGTTTCACGTCAAGACAAACACTTTTCGTTCCGTGTCTGTCTGTGTGTCCGTGTGTCCGTCCGTCCGTCTGTCCCCTGAATCCTTGTCATACGCATAACTCATTAACCACTGAACCGATATTGTTAATTAAATTAAATATAAAGTAATCATGCTCACCCGACATGTCCACTCAACATGCCCACAACACACGATTCACCGTGAATTGTTTTTTTTCTTCCAACTTCATGAAATTTACACAAAATATACAAAAATTATACACCTAAACCTAACCTATCCATTAGTGAAAACGCGAAAAAAATCCGTTCAGTAGTTATTGAGAAAAATTATATTTTCAAACTCCCAGGAAATACCAGGTCTTGTCTTTTTTTGTATGAAAATCAAAAATAAATAAATGAATAGGTTACTAACAATCATAATAATTAATTTCGATATTTTACCTTTCACGGAAGTGAAATGTTTCTTTATATTTCAATTTTCAATCAATATATTTCAAAATATTTAATTGTTATTGTTAAATACTCAAACCATAAATTATAGAATTCTGTATTCCATGGCTAGGTACTATGTTTTTATATACCTAAATTACAGTTGTATGTTGTGACATCATGGAAAAAAAACACGACTTGATAAAGATTTTTTTAGTCTTGTTATGTTAAATCTTAGATTTTCATAAAATATTAATAGCCACGATCAGGGCTTCGAACCGTTATTTTTTCCGGTTTTTTCGGTTTTCGGTTCAGCTCCGAGTGATTAATTTAAAAAAAATTATTTGTATTAAAAAATTTTTTCTACCATAATTTAGAACATTTTATGGTACTTGTATGATAATCCGAACGACAATTGAAGTGGGAAATAAGATCATATTAACGCGCGTATTTTAACATGTACTGAACCGTAAAAACCGATAATTTTATTTCGGTTCTGTTCCGGTTTTCGTTTCGGCAAAAAATAACGGTTTTTCCGGTTTTCGGTTCAGTTCCGGTTCGAAGCCCAGGCCACGATATTGCACAGAAAAATTATCTAAATAGTGGTGAAAACCGCATTGAAATCGTTTCTGTAATTCCTGAGTCTATAAGCCTCATAAAAACGAATATTCATTTTTATATACCTATAGAGATAGATTAGGTATCTTATGTATAAACTACTTTACTTAATAACATTTTTAGAGCTACTGTAACACAACTGGTCAACTTGTGTGGTAGAACGACTTATAAACTTTAATGTTATGAGACAAACCAGTCTTTTTTATACTAATATTTAATTGTAGATACCTATATGAGTAATACCAGATCAGAGCAACTTATAGATTAGTAGGTCCTGTTTCATTGATAGTAATTAGTGTAGGATGAGGTATATGTCATTAAGGAGGAAAAAAATACCTAAATAATTACCAACAGCGTTGAAATGTACATTATTAAATTAACATGAAAATGACTCGACGAGATTTGTGTTGATATTGATCAAATATAATGTATTTCTTAATTAACTTGTAGCTTTTGTAATGATTTTTTTCTTGTTATAAAAATAGTAAGTATTGTTTGCTAAGGAGAAAAGTTTTCTATGTAATTATTTTAAACAAAGTTTTAATATTAATGAAAAAGCTTAAAATATAGTAGGTGTATAATTTTACTTATTTGCTGTTTTCTAATTTTGAAAACTTATTTATAGAATTATGGTTCAAGAATAACTTATTATTTTATAAATTAATTTTTGTTTCCTCGCAATCTCAAAGATACGAAAAGCTTTGTGATCGTTTTAGAATGAGACAAAAAAAAATTGTTCTCAGATTTCAAAATTTTAAATTGATCTTTCCGTTTCAGGCCAATGTCTGTTTGTCTGTCAATGAATGATTCACATCAAGTTTTGTTAAATTTACTAAATAAATTTTAAATGCAACAATGCTAGTTTTTTTTTACTTCCATGTTCCGAGGGTATTGTAACACTGGCGAAAAATGGTGTCCGAGATAATGACAGATTCTGATTGTACTAACTGCAAAACGTAAAGAAAAGTTGTTTTCCGCATGGCGGCTGTGTTTGTGTGTCTGGATGTAGAATTTTCTTTCGTTCACGATAACTACTGTAAAAATGCACCGATTTAAATAATTTTTGGGGAAAATTTTTGTCTCAGTGAGTAACCTAGATCTATTAATTTTGGTGCTAATCGGATTAGGGGTTTTAGAAATATTCGAAATTTTGTACCTATTATCATCTAAAAAGTGAATGTTGCGAGTATTATCTCACTAATTTTGATAAGACTTGGTACATTTGTAGTTCATCTGAACCTAAGGGACATTTATTTTTTGTACGTGTCTAATTGATGGGATGAAAACCACTCTCAAAATTTGAATTTTATATACTACACTCTATTTCATTTAAGAATGTAATGGTTGCCGGGGTTTTGACGGTACGAATCGTGTATTTTACCGTCAAAAACCACGGCAACCACTGCATTCTTTAATGAAATAGAGTATAATTAATACGTCACTAATTCATGTTGTCTTGGAAACAAATGCAACTACTTATGTGTATTATGTTTTTGACATTAGGACATTAGTTTTTTTTCTAACAAATCCCATTGAAATTTTTCATATATTAAAAACTATTTAATAAGATATTAAAGAACATGGAAGTTATGTATGGTTCTCCATACCGATATTTATTCACAAAATACTATGTATATGCAGTTCTCCACAATAATATAAATTAAATACATACAATCATTAAATGCGATATAATAATGTAAAAAGTTTTCGAGTATATCTGACTGAATGATAGAAACTTCCTTCAAAGGGAATTGTCATTAAATGTATAATTATTCTCGTTATTACAAAACATTAGTGACCATTACATAAATTGGTGAAATGATATTAAGTTCCCGGGACCACAAGTTGGTCTACAGTAAATAGCGAAACTAACTATTGTGAATATGACAAGGTAACATTCCTAATCCATGCTTAAGGGCGGATACACCAGATGGCTCTCCACGCTCTTATGTAGGCCGTCTTTATGCTAGACAAAACCCAAACGGAATTGTCCACGGGGAATGGGCCAGTGTCCAGGCTAGCGCATTAATATTGTGTTTTACTGCTATAGATGATAATACAGTGTGGTGGAAAACTCGCTCGATACAGGGAGCCTATATTTCATTCAGATTTCCTATTGAAAATGTTATATTATACGAATAAAAGATTATTCTTTTCAGTTCATTTATTGATTTTGATACTTAATAAAATAATTTAAAAAGTACATTAAGTACTTGATGTATTTAATACTTTTAACAAGTAAAGCATTTGAAGTATAGCAAAAATTACTTGTTACTTGTAGAGTCGCATGCAGAAGTGGTCGATCAGTTTTAATTTAAATTCGCTTATCACAAACTTAGTAGGCACCTCTCATTTGATTATTATAATATTTAAATCATTTCTCCATGTACCAAACAAAGACAGATATTTTGAAAATCATTTGCTAGATAAAGAAGTAAGGTACCTGCGGCAAATAAGGCCCATGTAAAAAAATACATTTACAATAGTTGGATCGGTCTAGGTTTTTATGTAGGTACACATAGAACATACTTATACAAAGCTAACTACACACCGACTAGTCTTTCGGTAGCGAGAGATGGTGACGAATGCTCAATTTTATAAAAACAACCAACAAATAATCTTAATTTTTGATAAAATTTTTCATGTATTTTCTGTTTCTTATTTGTTCAGGTAATAGTTCGATCCTTAAAGTTTATGGTAAAAAGTTGATTTATATTATTTTTTTAAGTTTTTGCTTTATAAATTAAAAAAATATTGCCGTAGTACCTTGGGATAAAAAGACCCATCAAATTTAGGATTGAGTTTTTTATTATTTATTACAATTTATGATCACATATTTTGTTCTAGATTGGTATGTAATTTTTATTTACTAATTGTTCTATAAAAAAAATCATCTACAACGAAGAAATATCGTAATTTGCCGAGAGTTTAGCAGCTGCTATGGATGCAGCATCGGCAGGTTTGTGTTTTTATTAGCAAATATTACGCCAAATGTTGATTAAAACATAGTTCCCATGCAATATAAAATTATAATTATCTGAAAATGCCTAATTTAGTTAAGTGGCCTTATACTACCATAGTTTAATAAGGCCCAAAGTTACTTTTTTTAGATATCTTGAAAATGAAAAATCATTTAAGAAAGTTGATTTTCGTACTTCTTTAGATTAATAATAAACCAAAGTTTATCATTAATATAAATTAATTATGACATTTCATGTACTCTTGTTCTAGTTACAGCCTTCGGAGTGAATTTCGTGTTTTGATTAATAAATTAAATACCGTCCAAACAAAGGAATGGCTTGATAAGTGTTACGGCACATCTGCCCCAGCTAATTCAACCGTAAAATATTGGTTGGCTGAGTTTCGTCGTGACAGTACGAGCACAAATGTTGCACCATGTTCATGAGGCAGTTAATCCAGAAAACATTCGAAAAATTAGTGAAATTGTGTTGAATGACCACAAAGTGAAAGTGGGTGAGCTAGCTAACACCATAGACAATTAAACATCTCAAATGAACGTGCTGGTCTATCTTTGACGCGAAACACTATAAGACCGGTATCGAAATGTTAGAGGACCAATTCAGTTGTTTCATAGAACCACAAATATAAAAAAAAAAAATAGCCAGGAACCTGCTCTGAATAATTATTTATCTATTGGTGAAAATCGCATTAAAATCGGTTCAGTGGTTTTCGAGATAAGCGGTAAAAGATACAAAAATAAGCTTCTTTTTATGAAAGTGGAGTTAATTAATTGTATAAACAATCAATTTTTATAAAAATTGTGTAATGTGTAATATATAACTGTTGAAGATATCAGGTTTTAATTTTCAGTGAATGTTCTGTACCACAAAATGTTTATTTTCCAGAGGTATCAACTTAAAAAACGTTAAACTTTATTAGTTATTACAGCTTAAAAAAATTATGTTTTCAGCCATTTTAATCAGTGTAGCGAATAAACAAATGAATTTTTTAATGTTTTTCTAAATGAAGGTTGTAGGGAATTTTGTAGCGATTAACTTTTTTTTGTATGGTACTTATTTAGACTGCTATTTACCAAAAATCAGAAAATCTTAAGAATTTTGCAATTGAACCATGGGTAACTTCTGTCGCGGACAACCAAAATCGGAGCAAAATTACGGTATTATTCTACACCACTTTTGTAACATATCCTGTAAGTATTAAAACTGTACACAAAAATAATCTGTTTTAGCCTCCACAGCCTGGACTATTAATGCGAATAATAAAAGAGTTAAAAAAATTAAATGAAAAAAATCGTTTTTTCATTGTTAGGCCAAAGACTTTTCAGTCCATGTATTCGTAGTATATAACCTGGAAGTTTGTTATAAAATGCAAATGTTATAATGTAAGATAACTTTTGTGGCGCATTGTACATTGCGATCAATACTAACATATACATATTTGGATATGTAGCAATATATAGTGGAAATTAAGATGGAGTCCTTTAGCTTAGAGTTAAACCACTAAAACTAGAACATCCAAATGTTATTTAAATTCACAACTTTTTATGGATCATAATATATTGTAATCATTAGTTAAAGATTCTGTAAAACTTGTGCGATTTTTATGAACTTGAAAAAACGGTTCTAGATCTTAATTTTCTTGTACATTAATGTACCATAATTTGCAAGTTATTTCATCATATTATGTTAAATAGACTAGAAAGAATATGTAATGTCTATTGAAGATAATAAGGAAGTTATAAATTATCATGAACTGTTTATTTTTTAATGTTGGGAAAATACATGTTTAAAATTTTGATTTTAATATCCAAAGTGGGTATCTTCTTTACTTGATGCATGTATAGAATTTGTCATTTTTTAATTATAATTTACCGAGTCATTAACATAAATTATTTTTTGTTTCGTGATACAAATTCAAATTTACAATGTTCTTAATATGTGTAGCTTTGTGAAAATACGAAGGTATGAATTACAATTGTTTTAATATGTAAATATAAATACTCAAAATAAAGAATAAGGTGAGCATCTGGTACATTTTCCAAACAGGTTAAATTAAATATTATTAGTGAAAATGTGTCATAATATATTTCTTAATATAAAATTTATTTGGGTAACAATAATTTTATATAAAAAAATATCTGCCAAGAAAATGGACAGTGCTTCCTCGTGCTAAATTCACCAAATGTAGTAATTTTATTGTACAATTTAAATAATTAAGTGTTCAGATAAATTGCCTGGCATTGGTTAACCTATTTATTTTTTATACAATTTTACTAAATTTCTAAAACGTATATTTTTAATTTTTTGTCAATTTCAATCTAAATCTAAAAGTTATTATGTCAAAGTAAATATCAATTTGAAAAAATAAATGACGATTTTTTACGCAAATTGAGATAAATCTTGGTAAAGGAATATTTTACAATAAACGTTGTAGACTTATATTATAGGAAATTGAATGCTCTACAATCTACAAAAATGATTATATAAAAATTTAACGTAACATGTGTTGTTCTTGAGATATCTTGAAAATGATAACAAAATGGTTTAATGCCGATAAATGTTTTATTGAATAAGGTACTGACACCGGTCTTGGATATGAGTAATGGCTATTTTTAAATTAAATATACGGAATTAGAAATAAACAAACCCCTTACACACGATTTTGATGATTTTGGAATGGGACCGTCCTCAAGCAAGACCGAACCATTCAACCAAGTTTCATTAATATCGATTCAGTGGTTCATGAGTTATACGCGTGGCATGAATTCAGGGGACAGACACACACACAGACAATTTTTTTGTCTCAATCTGAAACGATCACAAAGCTTCTCGTATCTTCAATATTGAGAGGAAGCCATTCACTTAAAAAAAATATACTATTTAATATAAAATTCTGTAAGTCTTTGCATTATATTATAGGCAATATAACCCATCTATAAGATATAGATAGTTTTTAAAAAGTCTATGAGTTCGTCTGTTTGTTTTTTCTGACTTGATACAAAAACATCCGAACCGATTTTTATAGGACTTTCACTGTTCAAAATAGATTTATAATAATTGATATTTTCTTTTAAAAAATCTATAAAAAATAACAATGAATTAAATGTTAATTGTGCTGTAATGTTGATGTAATTAAACCATTATTATATACAATAATATAATTATTTGGGGATGTGGTGCCTACAATATAGATCAACCTGTCGCGCGGACATTTACTGATGTAGAAATATGATATGATTTCATCTTCGATGATTGCAAATAAGTATTGAAAGGAAATCACGTACTCAAAGATTTCAACATTAATCGTAAAATAAACCCATAATGATTTAATAGGTTTAACATAACCTAAAATTTGAATGCACCAATATAATTATATTTAAATAATATCTAGTTTCTTGAACTTTAAGATACATGTATATAAAGTAACAAGTATATTTAAATAATTAATTAATATGCTTGATGCGACTTCTTAATTCCAAACGGATGTTTAAAATTTTTTTGTACGACGAAAGCAATGTGGTCTGTTAGCACCTGTATTTTCTGTATCTGATTTATTCTAACGCATTATACATTCACAATAAGAAAATACGATAAACATTCTAAATTCCTTTGGTCATTACGTTCGGTCAATTGAATGTAAATACATTTTTGTAATATTGAAAACAAAAAAACATCTGCCAAGTAAATGCACAGTGCTTCCTCGTGCTAAATTCGCCAAAGGTAGTTAATTATTCAACAATTTAAATAAAAACCGATAGTATTTATATAAATTGCCTGGAATTGGTTAACCTTTTTATTTTTATACAATTTTATTAAAAAATATTTCTTAAAACGCATCATTTTTTCATATATTTTTAATTTTTTGACACTTTCTATCTAAATCTAAATTTATGCAAATGTCAAAATGACATTTAAAACGTCAAAATGACATTTAATATATCCAAGCAAATATCAATTTAGAAAAACAAAACACGAATTTTTAAAATAATAATAAATAATAAATCTTTGTAAGGGAATATTTTACAACAAACATTGTAGACCCATATTATAGGAAATTTAATGCTCTACAAAAAATATTCTATAAAATTTTCACGTAACATGTATCGTTCTTGAGATATATTGAAAAAATAAATATTTTGGGGTGTCACCCCTCCCCCTTACATTAGTTTCAATAATATCGGTTCAGTGGTTCATGAGTTATGCGTGTGACAATGATTCAGGGGACAGACGGACGGATGGACACACGGAGGGACGGACGGACAGACAGACAGAAAAGTGTTTGTCTTGACGTGAAACGGATAAATCAATTTAAAATTTTGAAATCGGAGAACATTTTTTTTGTCTCAATCTGAAACGATCACAAAGCTTCTCGTTATCGAAGATACGAGAA